>OY992531.1:125764024-126428797 GCA_963921185.1 Dasysyrphus tricinctus
GTCAGACTTTTATTGTTTCGTTTCGTCTGTGAGACCTGAATGGTGGTTCTGGGGCCATCGATACCAGAAACCAGCTTCTGCCCCTCGAAGTTGGTTCTTACTCGTTTCCCGGTTGAGAAACGGGGCGAGTAGGAGTATTCCCATTGTTGTTGTTAAAATTTCTGCTTCCACAATTTTGACATGCAGATCTTCTAGGTGGCAATCTGCACTGGCGTTGGAGATGTCCGGTTTTGTTGCAATTCCAGCATCGAAAAGGTCCATCGCGTTGGTTCCTTTGGAATGCTGTTCTCTGGCAAGAGCACTCCTCAATTTCTATTTCTCTTACCCGATGGACTCCTTGAGAAGCCTGTTCTGCTGCTTCCATAGTGAGGGCGAATGCTAGTGCTTCAGGAAGCGTGCGTTTGCCAGCAGTTCGAATTGCTCGCTGAAGGTTGATATCAGATACAGCACGAACAAAGGCTTCTGTTGCGAATTGGTTGATGATTTCATCTCCTGCAGCTGGATATGCCAGGTGCGCCAACCGTTCGATGTCTGCTTGGAGTTGTTGCAGAGTTTCTCCTCTTTTCTGGACTCTGGAATTGAGTTGGACGCGGAAGACTTCTTGCATATGGCCATCTCCAAAGCGTTTGTCAATAGCCTGAACGAGAGCACTGAAGTTGCCATTTTTATCTGCTGGTATGCTTTGTAACAGCTCAGCAGCAGGTCCTCTGAGGGCAAGCGTTAGAGCTATGCATTTGTCTTCCTCATCCCAGCCATTTGTTGCTGCGGCTGCCTCAAACTGCTTCTTGTAAATTGACCAAGAAGTTTGCCCATCGAAGGTTGGTGGATGCATCTCTTTTTTCTTTGCACAGTCACCAGAACTTTCTCGAACCTTCATTTTCTTTACTTTATCTAATTCCTTTGTAATGGATTCGATTTTATCTTCGAACTTTGCTTCTATTGTCGATAATTGTTTATCTACAGTCGAAAATTGCTTATCGACACGCTCGCCAAGAGTAATAATTCTGTTGTCAAAAGCATCCAACTTACTTTCGAGCAGATTTGTCTGTTCTTGGAATTGTTGAAGAAGATTCCTTTCTTGTTTTTCTAGAAGATTCTTCTGCTCTTGGCTTTGTTGTTCTAGAAGATTCTTCTGCTCGACTCTGTTGTTCGAAACGATCGAGAAGATTCTTTTCCTGACTATCAAATTTGGCAAGCAGCTGAGACAGCATGTTGGTCATCCCCGATGTACTTACTTGCTCTGCTGTTCTTCCATTTCAATGTCGAATATAAACGTGTCCGGGTTTTTTCCACATCTTCTCAAATCTTCTTACAGACGAATTATAAGATCATTCTTTGTTCCAGCAGTAGGAAGATCTCTTTACTTCGCAAAATAAAACACTTTACTTTTCTTACTACAAACAAAACGATTTATTATTCACCACTGAATTAATTCACAAACTTTACTTTTCACTTTTATTACAACCAACTTTATTCATTCAAACATGTGCCTTTTATACTTGTTTTCCAAACTCTGGAAATAAGGAGAACGTTCTGGGGCCTATAACACAAAGCTACAAGTACTTGTAATACAAGTCAATCTTTACAAATGTAATGAATTTCTGTAACACAAACCCAGCGGGAAATATCGTCCTCAATGAAATTTATTGCTGAATTAATCAATGAATTCACTTGCCAAATCATAAGAGAAACGACATGCAATGATTTAGTAGGTGAAGAGTAATGCAAAGTTTCCTCAGTTCGTAGCTTTGATTCTACTTTCTGCTTTGTGTTTATGAAACGACCCTTTATTTCGGTGAATTTAAAAGGCAAAAGTATGTGATGAAAAATTTGTGGAAAAGTAATGTACATAATCATCAGTTCATTGTTTGATTCCACTCATCTGCTTTGTAAAGTGTTCATGGCGAGAACAAAAAAAAAAAATACATGTGAGTGAAACTCATGGTGAATTGTAATCGATGATTCCAACGATGAATAGTAATGCACAAAGTAGTTTATAATTTTTTGGCAACTATAAATTCTCATTTTGTTGGATACAGTTCACAGTGACTTTCTGTAAAAAAGTCCATGTAAGACGAACTGAAGTCAATAGAAATTGCGTTTTTCGAAACGCCAACAATTTTTGATTTGAAATGGAAACAACTTTTTGGTTTGTTTTCATTTTAGAATAAAGGGTATTACCGATGGGATTTGGTAAACAATACAAATGGGAGGATTTAATTGATGAAAAAGAAAGTACCACTAACCTGGTGATTTCATTGCTGAATTTTTCATCGAAATTATTGAACTGATGAATAAGCTAAATACCCGTATGTAGTGAATTCACAGATTACGCAATCACCATGTTTTTCATCACCTGGTCGGTGAATAAACAACTTCCATTGAAGTAGTGAATTCGTTAGTGAATTTTCATCGAGAAAGTGGCATGTGCTTCCCGCCAATGACACGCCCATGTTAAATTCATCAAAGGAATAAGCTGAAAAGTGGCAGGTACAGCTTCCATTCCTCAAGGAAAAAGCAGGTTTTTCCTCAATGATTTTTTTAATTTTTCCCGCTGGGAAGCTACAAGTCGGCTGGCTCTTTTACAAGTGTAATGAACATTCATTACAAGTGGGAAATTGTGCAATTTCCCTCTTTCTGTAACACAAAGCTACAAGTGTAAAGAAAAACTAAATCTTACTTGGAGAATAATCGATGAAATCTTACAGGTGATTCAAGACTTGTAGGATGCAGAAGATGTATTTTAAAATGCTAAAAAACAATCTTTTCAATTTCAATAATTTTTGTTCATCATGATTATTGCTGTTTTTTTTATTGAATGTGCCTCTTCTTCAAATAAAATGCACATTGGATCGTTCTTTTACTGGCTGAACAGAATGCAAGACGCAACTGGAATAGATGTCAAAAAAGCTGCAGTAGATGTCAAAAATGCTGCAGTAAAAGTTAAAATTTGTTCAACTCTTGCAGCTCCGGCTGCAGCATTTTTGACATCTATTCCAGCTCCGTTTTGCATTCTGTTCAGCCAGTTAATTGTATAAGCAGCCTGATAATAACTTAGAGCTTTAAAACAAGTACGCCAATTGATTATTTGAAAAAATGTGAATATAAGCAAAACAAAATTTAAAATCGTTGGAGCCGTTTTCTTAAAAATAATTTTTTATATATAAGATGTTTGTAACATTAAAAAAAAAACATGGTTTGCCAATTTTGAGTATTTATTAATATATATGTACATATAAAACTGAAAATTCAAAATAATTCATCATCCCGTTTTTGAAATATTGAATTTTCAAAAAAAAAAAAATTGAATCTTTTTTCAAAACCCAAAACTTATTTGTTCCAAAATTTTGGTATGCAGTTTTATTTATATTCTAAGAAAGCTTTTGTGCAAGAAATTGAATTCAAATCGGATGAGCGGTTAATGAGAAAACCAAAAATAAAAAAAACCGTTATATGGCAAATACCGTTAATAAAAGTTTTTGGTGATTTTTTTTTCTTATAAAAAGGTACATCATATCTACAATAATACAGTGATTTTTTTGGAGCCGTTTTTGAGGTAAATAGTCTTTTCCTTAACGGTTGTATGGCAAGTACCGTTATTTTAAGAGCTAAAAAAATTTCAATTTCCCGTCTGGAGTGTTACAAAAAACCTGGAGTTCAAAATTTGAAGAAAATCGCATCATTGCTAAGGCTGTAGATCCAGATACAAACAGACAGAATTGTGCCACAAACTTTTTCGTGTTCTCTATCATCGTAATGTTATCTTTGATTGCTATCTCAATTTTTTTTTTACGAATCCAAAACTTGCCCTATAGTCAGCCCCGGATCTACGATTTTTCCGAACCGGGGCAAAACTTGATTTTAGCACCCTTGCCATTTTTGATAAAAATGAAAAAAAAACACATATCTGCTTGGTTGGATTTTTTGTCACTGGGAGAATAAACTTTTTTAATGGATGTGCAGCCCATACCTATTCAGCAACTTATTACTATAGATAAGAAAATTAACAATGCCTAAACAAAGACGATACACAACAAAGGTTCGTCAAACAATAAAATATGATTCGTTCTGTCGTGAACAATTCAATAGAATTTTATTTTTGATTCGATCACGAATCTTATTTTTTGGTTCCTAATAAAGTTCGTTTTCATTCGAATCAAATCTGCAAGGATCTGTAAAACATGGTTCGTTCCCGAATTTATCAAGGGAGAACTATTGAAGATCCATTCCCTGAACCCAAGAAAGAAAAATGTAAATTTACGACAGGACACAATTTCGAAAAGCCAAAGTTGAGCAAAATAAAGTATCGAAGCACAAAGTTCCGAAAAAAGTTTTTGAATCCACGGGACTTTGTTGTTCCTTGAGCGATTTCAATGAAATTAACAGAAGTGATAGCTGAGACTGAGTTATAGCAGAATAAAATATTTTAAAAATAGGATGTTTCTAAAATATGTCAACGTTTTGCAGCTTCGTTCTTTCTTGAGAGATTGCAATGAAATTTATTCAGGGAATAGCTGATACAGAATTGTAACAGAAAAAAATATTTCACAACAGGATTTTTCAAAAAATGTTAACATATTATAACTTTGTTGTTCCTTGAACGATTTCAATGCAATTGACACACACAACTTCAAACCTTAATAGTACGAGTGCTAAGCAACGTCAAAACACAAGTAATTTTAGATTGGCTGGTTCTTCGATACGCGTGAGAGCAGTCTCTGGCTGGTGGGAAATTTTGTGTTATCCACCATTTTCAAAAAGGGTGTTGAAAAAGGTAAATCCAATTTTCTCGGAGAGTAGCATTTTTATTTGATTTTGTAAGTTAAAATATCTTTTCAATTTTTTGTTTCCAAAAATTATCGACATCATGAAAAATTGTTGTCGAAAATTGTAAAAATGGTTTTAAGCGTTTATCTCACTTTTTGTTCATCTGAACGAAAACATTTATACTAAGCAGTTTTCTTAGAGCACCTTATTTCCTACATTTTTGTGGCTACAGTAGACGCTCGATTTAGTGGATCTCGAAATAGTGAACTTTCCACTATAGTGAACACACAAAATTTTATAAAAAAACGTATTTTGTATAAAAATTTTGCGCAAGCATTTTACATATGTAGTTTGAGAGCTCTGAGGAATAATTGTTTCTGTTTTTTGTTTAAACCTGAGAGAAAGCCTTGTTTAATGCTTTGTTAAAATTAAAAAGATTCACATCGAACGAAATGTGCATTTCGGATCAAATGCGCCTAAATAAAGCCTTAGAAAACTCCAGCTCGAAGAAGTGAACAGTCTCGAAACAGTTAACAGGCCAGGTTTTTATTACTTCACTATATCGAGCGTCTACTGTATTTAGATTTTTTGTGAATTAAAAAAGATCTAAAATACAGTTATTATGTAATAAAGTTGTCATTATCCAGCAAATAATCCTTTAGGCAAGACTAGGATTTGTACGGCGTGGTGCGACGCTTGTAGAGGGACACAGTTCAAATGTTTTATTATTGAAGAAGTAGGATCTATCTCCTACAGTTAAGGTAAAAATACACTTACTACATGCAATGTAAGAAACTATTGTTAAAAAAACATCAGAAAAACTTTTAAAAATGTATTATAGCTCGTTTCTTTTTTAATTTTAAATTATTTTAAATGGAGAAATAATAATAGAAAAACTGCTAACGGTTGACGGAGAAATACAATTTGGTTTTCCGTTGCCGCATCTCAATTCATTTCATTTCATTAAGCGTCGAAATTCTCAGTTTTTTCAGTCACATAGATTTGGCGCCCCTGTAAGCTGCCGCCTGGGGCACAGGCCCCGGTTTGCCCCCCCATAGATCCGGGGCTGCCTATAGTACCTATATCGCAAGTAAAAATGTACAGTGTTCCCAGCTTTTTGTGTAATTTTTAGATCAAATAACCGAAATACGTATTTTATTTACATGTTTTTATTTTGATGGCATCAGTTTTTTAAGATCACCTTATCTAAATCAATTAAGCGAGGTTCAATTCACCAGGGAATACTTTATAGCATGTCTACACGCATAGATGCAGGGCCAAATCTTTATGAATTGTGATAAAGGACTCTACCTTTTTAGTGCGGAATTAAACACGAATTTTGAATTTATAATGTCTTAAGGCTCTCCCAAACCAACGCGAAATTATAGCGAATCATTCGCAAAGACAGTTCTTTGTTGTTGTTTAGCATTGTGTATCTTTCATATTTTGTATTATTGTGAATGATTTCGCGTCGTCGGCGAATGTTTCGCGTTGGTTTGGGGGAGCCTTTAATCTCAAATATCCGAGCATTAGAAGCAAAGCTATAATTTTTTGAAGCTATAGAAGAAGAATAAAATCGACGATTTTTGTTTTATTAAAATGAATTTTTTGGTGCAAAATTTATTGAAATGTCCCTCCCGTTGCATTAAGCCTAAGTACATCACTCACAAATTTGTAGAAGAGGAAGAGGATTGGGGTAATAACTTGGTACAATACATATTTTAAAATGGTATAAGTTTTCATTCACTTTTGCATTTTGAAAAATTAAAATTAAATTGAATACAAAAATGTAGTCTTATATTTACCCTTTATTTAAAGTTCTTAACTTTGAAGGTCGGATAGTTATAACCAAAGTTATAAGCTTTCCAATCGGTCGGTTTGAAGGCTTTTTGTGCATAACAGAAATTTTCTACACTGGATCTTGTCGGTCGAACGCCGACGAACACTCAACTCGTTGCATGCAGAATGGAATGCCTACAAGTGTAGGGAAATTTTTGTTTCTACAAATGTAAGTTTTTTTTTTGTGTTACAGAAATAATCTACACTTGTAAGACTAACATAATCCTACAAGTGGCTCTTGGCTTGTAGACTTGTAGCTTTGTGTTATAGGCCCCAGGCCTAATGACTGCTCAGAAAAAAATATAAAAAAGTATTTTTCTTGTGGTCTCCATGGTATAATTTATTTTCAAAAAATGTTAAAAAATTCAGGGTCTCCTAAAATACCTAATTACAACGGCCACCCATAAAGGATTCTTATTATTTTTGTATTTTTATAATATTCGTGAATAACCGTTCTAAATGATGGGTAGTAAATTTTAACACCAGCTGATGCATTTTTTGTGTTATAATTTTTCAAGTTTATTTTTTTATTCAAAAATAATTCAATATTTTTTTTCACCAAAGTTTGAAAAATAATAAAGGGAAAAATGTATGAGAACATAAGTGGCAAATTTGATAAAAATTGGCCTATTTAATGTACTTTCCAAAATGGTATAAGACATGTTTGTGTCTACAACCACAACCAATAAAATTGGCATTTAATCTACCAAAGTAGTTTTTTAACATTTTATCGGATGAAATTAAGTTACAAAGTAAACACTACGACGACGAATGAATAACTCATATTGTTTTTTTTAATTTTTATTGCATTTAAAAATAACCGTTCTTAAAAAAAGGCAGTAATATTTAACACTAGTTCCTGGATTTTTTTAAATTAATTTTTTAATAAAAAAATTATTAAATATTTATTTTCATCAAAGTTTGATGACAACAAAAAATGAGTTGTAAGGAAAAGTCAATAGATATACCAAAGTCACTATTATGTCTGCTAAATTCACTAACTAAAATAATAGTATGCACTTTCAAAAAGGTTTTGATTTAGGTATGGGAAATGCGAAAAATAAAAACAACAGTATTAAAAATTATGATTTATTTGTATTTTTAAATAAATTTATATCAAGTGTTCAAACTGTCCCCCATTCACTGTGATCCATGCATCTTCTAATGAAGGACCTCTCAATAAAACGAGCATATTGGCGCTCATTTATTTTCATCACAGCGTCTTGAACACCACGACGCAGTTCCGTAACGGACGTAATTGGTTTAGTATAAACCATTTCTTTCAGGCACCCCCAGTAGAAAAAGTCCAAAGGATTTAGGTTTGGCGAACGTGGTGGCCACAAAATTGGGCCCAGACGGCCTATCCACCTGTTGGGATACGTTCGATTCAAGTACCTCCTTACATTTACAGCATAATGAGCAGGACATCCATCGTTTTGAAGCCACATTGAATTCCTTAGCTCCTCGGGCACTTCTTGCAATAGAGTTGGCAAATTAGTTTGCAAGAAATTAAGATAGGCTTCACCATCTAAGTTGCCTGGTAATTCAAAAGAGCCTATAATTTGTCCATTCAGGATACCTGCCCAGTAATTGATTTTGAATTGGTACTGCGATCTGTCCTTATGAACTGATGATTTTGCGATCCCTGTTCGTCTTGCAATCACCCGTGTTGATATAGTTGAATCTGCTTCAATTTCATTCAGCACAATACCATCAATTTCTTCTCGCGGTAAACGTGCTCCGCTAGTTCTGCCCAGTCCATTACCAGGCATTCGTCCTTCTGAAAAACATTGGTGGACTCTGATGAACACTCGATAGTCCGGATGTAGCGCATTTGGATATCGCTCTCTATAGAGTGCTGCAGCTGCGTTAGCGCTTCCTCTGCATTCCCCGTATATTAAATGCATATTTGCAAACTCCAGCGGCGTATACTGTGACATTCTTAATCAGTATTAATTTAATCAAATTCAAAAATTCGTTTAATTGACGAAACCAGTATAACAACGTTATACGTTATGTAATGACAGAGAATTGACAATATTTGCAAATAATACTTTTGTATGCATTTTAATGCCTATTTTATTACAAGTCAATTTTGATTTGAGAAAGTGTTAAAAATCTTCTCTAGTAGATTAAAAGCCAATTTAATGTGTTATTGCTGTAGATAGAAGCTTGTGATCTACCATTTGGGAAAGTACATTAAAAGGAGATTTTTTTAGCATTATTTGCCACGAAAGTTTTCAGTTTTTTGTCTTTTTATTAACTTACAAACTTTGATGAAAATAAATATTTAATCATTTTTTTATTAAAAAATTAATTAAAAAAATTATTAAAAAAAAAAATCCACCAACTAGTGTTAAATGTTACTGCCTTTATTTAAGAACGGTTATATTTAAATGCAATAAAAATTAAAAAAAACAATATGAGTTATTCATTCGTCGTCGTAGTGTTTTTTTTTTTTACATTTCAGATTCTTAGTTGTAGTGAGCTTAGAGCAAGCTGCAACCTACAATCAGAGGCTCATCATAAGTGCATGTGTTAGTGGTTAGTAAAAAAGGCAATCTAACACATGCATAATAATATACTAATAAATAAACAAAATTAAACAAAAAATCTATATACATACATGATTAAACAATATACAAAATATTTAAATCATAGCTTCAAGAAGTAAAAACAATCACGACCGTGGAGCACTGGTTCGAAATACTTTCTTTAATGCCATCTTACTTATGTTAAAATCAACAGAGGAGCCGTTTAAATTAAAAATCATGCACATGGGTCAATATTTCAAAACATTAATATTTTTCACTCCAAAGTGGACCCTCGCTCAAAAGAACTTATTTTGTTAGACGAACAATTATGTCTCTTAATAACTCTATAATAACCACTTTAAAACAAGGAGTCATAACATTTGATCAAATCTAACGGTTTTTAAAGTCAGGGAAATGATACTTGTGTCAGGGGAATGACAAAAATCTATATTTACTCCGTTGATTAGATGGATATTTAATTTTGCGAATGGTTTCAGGAGTGTAAAGAAAAAGAAGAACAAATACTTACATGAAAAATAGCATCCACGACTATGTTGCACGAACTTGCTCTCATGATTCAAGAATTTTGCGAGACTAAACATTCTATAGTAATAATCGTATTTTTATGATATTTTGACCGAGAAAATGTGAAAAAATTCAAAACTACTAAAAATACTGTAAATATGTTTAAATGTAATATTATTGATCCTTCTAGAGTTACCAAAACGCAATCAATCATTATATTGAAAACTTGAAAGTCAGGGGAATGACACAAAAAATGATGTTAGGGGAATGACTCCGAAGGGTGTTTTATGAGAATTAAATGGAGGTTATTAGAAAATTAGATGTTTTATATTATTTTTCACGTAGGTCCATGTAAAAGACACAGACGAGTAAAACTTTTTAATTTTTATACCACACGATTTAGTAAAAAACACGCGTTAGAGGAATGACAATTTTGCTTGACGAAAAACAAAGTCACTGCCTTAACTTGAAATAAAAAAGACAACAAAGTTTTTTTGAAACCCTTACTTCAATTTTCATAAAGAGCAATTCTGTACCGTTAAACAACAAAAAATCAGTTTTCTATTTTGAGCCTATATATATTTTTTTTAAATTTCCATTGGTGGGATAGAAATAATCAATTTATGGGGGACACTTACTTAATAGCTCCTATTTAAAAAAATAAAGCAATTAAAAATCATTTAACTATTTTTTAGTAAGGATGCATATATTATTAAAAAGACTGCATCATTAGATTTTTTGTATCGTTTTTAGTTTCGTTGCAAAAATTCAGACAGTGTGGTAAGTAGGCCTGGGGACACGTCAGGGGAATGACATTTTGGGTGTTTAAATGAAGATAGCGGGTAAGATATTTTTTTTAACTTTATTTTTTCTAGAGCGAATATTAGAACCCGTTTGTTTCAAGCCATCCAATTAACAAACTTATAATAAAATTTTGTACTTCGGTTCAAAAATGAAGGAGACTGAAATATTAATATTTTGAAATATTGACCCACATACGGTTAAGAGGCTCATGTATACCGTAGTTAGTTCTATGGAAATTAACGTGTAAAAGTTCAAATCTTCGCAGGTGGTGAGATCCTCCTCGGTAATTTATGCCAATACAGGCTAACAATTCAGGAGCATCAATTTGGCCATTTATAAGTTGGTGAAGAAATAGTAAATCATTATTAACACGCCTTTCATATAAGGTTTGGACCTGCAGTAGCTGGATTCGATGTTCATATGGTGGAAGGTTGTACGGATCATCCCAAGGAAGACCCTTTAGAGCAAAGCGAATGAATTTATGCTGTATTGATTCAATACGATTTTTATGAATTTAATAAAAGGGAGACCATATTTGCGAGGCATACTCTAGATGAGGTCGTACATAACAATTGTATAAAGAAAGGGTAACATAAGGATCACTAAATTCCTTAGCCCAACGTTTTATAAATCCAAGCATAGAGCTTGCTTTATTAACAATGTAATTAATGTGTTCAGTGAATTCTAAATTTGAGCTAAAGTTAACACCCAAGTCCTTGAAACTAAAAACTCGACAGAGTTTTTGCTGCGAAATGGAATAATCAAAAGCACTTGCAAGTCGCTTCCTGGAAAAAGTAATTGTTTGGCATTTAACAGGGTTAAGAGAAAGACCATTCTTACCACACCAAATATTGAAACTGTCAATATCGGCTTGCAGGAGAACGTGGTCAGTGTCAGCTTTTATTGACTTAAATATCTTCATATCATCGGCAAATATAAGAATGTCACCAGAGCGTATACATGAAACAACATCATTTATAGTCAGGATAAATAGAAATGGACCAAGATGACTTCCCTGGGGCACACCGGAGTGAGCAATGAATGAATTTGAAAGGCAGTTTCTAAATTTTACTAGATACGATCTATTTTCAAGATATGATTTTATTTAACTTTGTAACTTAATTTCATCTGATAATATGTTAAAAAACTACTTTAGTAGATTAAATGCCAATTTAATTGGTTATGGTTGTAGACACAAACATGTGTTATACCATTTTGGAAAGTACATAAACAGGCCAATTTTTATCAAATTTGCCACTTATTTTCTCATACATTTTTGTCCCTTTATTATTTTTCAAACTTTGGTGAAAAAAATATTGAATTATTTTTGAATAAAAAAATAAACTTAAAAAACATATCCCTCATTAGCTCATTATCTGAGTTGAAGATTTCTGATCACTGTATGACTTGCCTATTTTTTAACTTTTTAAACATAAAAAAAAAGCCACTCGTTAAACCAAGTTCCTTTTAGGACCATTACTAGAACAAATTTTGATGTACTTAATTCGAGCTTGATTCAAGAGAACTGGTTGGAGGTCTATAGTGAGGCTGATCCCTCTCTAGGTTTTGATAAAAATTGTAAATACACTAATTGGTCATGTTGTGCAAAGTTCAGAAACTTTTAATTCCAGAAGGAAAAAATTAAAAAAATTAAAGCCATGGATATCTACGCACCTTTTAAAAAAGATAAATAGAAAAAATAGCTTGAGATCTAAGTGTAAAAAACATCCTAATAATATAAATTTTCGTAGAAATTATGAGCTTTTATGTAAGGAGATTTGTATTGAGGTTCCTGTCTGCAAAGAAAATTTCTATGTCAATGAATTTCATAAAGCCCAAGGCAACATAAGAAAAGAATGGAAGATAGTCAATGAAATATTCGAAAAAAATGCGGTTTCCGGTCCTGCAATCAATTTGGTTAATGGAAATTTGAATATTGTTGATCATTCGGATATTGCTAAACTTTTTAATGAATATTTTGTTGGAATAGCTATGGACACTCTTTCTGATGCTGGCTTCAACGACACTTCCAATATTTGCCCTGATAGTTGTTTCAGTGAAGGATCTTATTCAAATAGTTTCTACTTCGAACCAATCTCTTCTTTTGAGGTTTATAAAACTATAATGGCATTGGACAATTCCGATTCGAATACTTTTGATAGTTTTTCTAATAATTTTATTAAAAAGGTTTGCCTAAATATAGTTGATGTCTTAACGCATGTATTTAATAACAGCATTTTTCATGGTCAATTCCCAACCAATTTAAAAATGGCCGAGGTCATTCCTATTCACAAAAAAGGTGATAAAAAGTGTATCAATAATTATAGACCTATTTCTCTTCTACCAGTTTTTTCTAAAATCTTTGAGAAAGTTGTGAAAAGTAGAGTTATAGCCTATCTTGAAAGTATGTCGTTTTTTAGTTCAAATCAATTTGGATTTAGAGCTGGTAAATCGACTGAAGATGCTCTGCTAAACTTTAGTACACACATCTATGAGAGTATGAACATTAAAAAGCCTACTGCAGCCTTATTTATCGATATAAAAAAAGCTTTTGATACCATAGACCATAATATTATGTTAAAAAAATTAGAAAAGGTTGGATTCAGGGGTTTTATTTTGAAATGGTTTTCTTCATTTCTTCAAGGTAGAAAACAAAAGGTGAAAATTGGTGAAAGGCTAAGTGATAGTCTTAGTATAAGTGTTGGAGTACCCCAAGGCTCTGTTTTGGGCCCAATACTCTTTCTAATTTATATTAACTCTATATTTAGTTTGAATCTGAAAGGCAATATTACTGGTTTTGCTGATGATATAGCCTGTGCCTATTCCAGCTTATCTGTTTTAAACCTGATTGCTGACATAAATCATGACTTAGAAGCAATAAGACATTGGCTAGGAGTTCATAAACTTGTCATTAGCGAAAAAACTAAAGTAATGTTCTTCAACTTACCTTTATTTCAAATTAGTCCTCCTCAACTATTTCAACATAGCTATGACTGTAAAAATACCTCGTTGAGTTCTTACACTTGCTCTGCATCATTGGAACCTATAACTTTTAAAACTGAAGAGGGGTGTTCATCAAATTGTTTCCTTATTGAAAACGTTAGTGAATTGAAGTACCTTGGATTAACTATTGATAGTAATATGAATTGGAAAGCTCATACTTTATCCGTTAAGAAATATTTACAATCTGCCACTTATATAATGTACCACTTAAGAAAACTCTGTACTCGAAAACTTCTTGAAACCATCTACTATGGACTGGTTCAATCCAAGCTCCAATATGGAATAGTTTGTTGGGGTGGTACCTTTAAAAACTATCTACAGCCCTTGATCATATCTCAAAAGCATATATTACGAATTATTTGGAAAAAAAGAAGACTTGAGCATAGCTTTTCATTATTCCTCAGCTCGAAAATTCTACCTTTAAAACATCTTTACTTTTATAAAGTTTTAAAAATCTTTTTCTTAAGGAGTGGTTATCTTTTTAATCGTAATTTATCTGCTTACTCTTTACGTAGCAGTGAGAGAGATCTTGCTTTTATTCCTGTCCACAATACTCAGCACTTTTTTAAATTTTACTCATCAATAGCGCCCAGATTGTATAATGCTCTTCCCTTTGAAATCCGTTCCATTCGCTCTATATTTTCTTTTAATGCAAATATTAAGAAATGGCTTTTTAACTTTGATTTTGATGAAATTAACAACATAATCTCTGTATTAGTCTAAGCGATGCACCTACATTATGTATGTTTATTAATCTTTTTGATATTTTTATTATCTTTTTGTATTATTTTTTGATATTCTACCCCACAACAATATTATTATAAGGCCTAATTTGAATTTGTATTTATATTCTATTTATTTTTAATTTATACAAAGATGCATTCGACACTTGTCATAGGACAACAGAGTGTATCTTTTCTTCTTCAATTTTTGTTTTTTGGAAAAACACTTACAATAGATAATATTATGTTATTTATAATAATCTATATTAGACTCAGATTTTTATTGTTAGTTTTAATATGATTTATGTTAACAAATTGAAGATGTAAAAATAAAAATTAAACTGAAAAACTGAAACTGAAAACTATAACACAAAAAATGCATCAGCTGGTGTTAAAATTTACTACCCATCATTTAGAACAGTTATTCAAGAATATTATAAGAATACAAAAATAATAAGAATCCTTTATGGGTGGCCGTTGTAATTAGGTATTTTAGGAGACCCTGAATTTTTTAAAATTTTTCGAAAATAAATTATACCATGGAGACCACAAGAAAAAAATATTTTGTATATTTTTTTTCTGAGCAGTCATAAGGCCTGCTATCACCAGTTGCAGTATTATCCACTCATTACGGGACACCCTGTATATATAACAACACATTATTAATTATTAATATAAATATTTTCTTTTACATTAAATGTTTGAAATTTTAAGCAAAACACAATTTGTTTTAATATTTAAAGTGCTCTGCAGTGTAAAATGGAACTTTACCAAAATTAACCCACTGTGTTTAATTTTGCAATTCGCACACCCTCACGACTAATAGCTTTCGAACCATATAAAATTTATCGAAATCGGTGGAATACTTTCTGAGTAAATGGTACCACAAATTTTTTTTAAGGCTATTTATATATAGATTAACCGAAATACTGAAAAAAAGAAATTGAAATTAAATCACAAAAACCAACCACCGCATCCTCCAATCCACACAAAATTGCTTAGCCTACCCATCGTCATCAACAGACCTCGAATACACATCTTCCGCCACGATGCGAGTATATGTATTTGATCATACTGATCGTGAACAATATGGTCACGAGCGCCTGACTCGTTTTTATTCGAAACCATTTGAACTCGGTTGCAACGTACACTCATTTGTACTCGTTTGATGAGTGTGCAGACTTACGAGTCATCATCAGCGTTACCGCCGTGCCACTTTAGTGTCAAATTGCCACTTTTTTTCAGGCTGTGCCACCGAGCCACCACCTTTCAGTCTGTGCCACTTTTTATTCCCCACAAGTAAAACTAAAGTTAGCAATTCACCATGCCATTTTTCCATACCTTTTCATATCTTTCATTCTTTTAAATAAATTATTACCTATTTATTCACGCTTTTATTTATTTATTTATATTGAATAATAATACAAATTGAACTGTTAAATTTTTAGTTTTTAGCTTACGTTGCAATAAACCTTAAAATGATTGTTAAAGTTATGTGTTTTCTTAAACTTCTATAAATTCGTTGAGATGAGTGTGAAATTTGTTCCCTTAAGTCAATTTTCATACATATAATTATGGTGCTGTTCTGTTTTTAATTTTAAGTGCCACCTTTTTTCTCGAGTGCCACTTTTTTTGCCACTTTCCCGAAATATCCTACGGTAACGCTGGTCATCATACTCATGAACATGAAAACTCGCAAACATTTTGGTTGTGTTGACTTTGTTTGTTTGAACACGCTTTTTTGAGTGAGTATTCAATGTTCATGAACATTACTAGACTCATTTTATTCTCTGCTCTGGAAGTATTCAGCGATAACGGGACTTAATTCCGAGGTGCCAGTGTAGAGCTGAAAGAAGCAGTAACAAGATAGAAGTTGATAAATTAGCTGCTGATTTCGTTAGGCCCAATCTAAAGTGGAACTTCAATCCTCCTTTATCACCACAAATGGGGGGAGCTGGGAGAGGTTGGTTCACGCGGTCAAAGTTACTTTAAGCCATATAACACCGATAAGAAACCCTACAGATGAGCTTTTAGGTACAATGATGTCTGAGGTAGAGTAAATAATAAATACACGACCCCTAACTTATGTTCCATTAGGTGGCGACGAGGATGGAGAACTGACACCAAATCACTTCCTGTTGGGAAGTTCATATGGTGACAAGCTTGGTGGAGATCGAAAATCACGCAGCCATATTAAGAAAGAACTGGGGCCAAATAACCGCATCAGTTATCGAGTAATACGTGACTGAATTATGCGAGTTTGGCATTACCGCTCATGTTTTGAGCAATCTAATATACCAAATTTTGATCTGGTTACTCGTTCATTCTATCACAGATGGCACTCACTCACTCGGCCACTGAAGCGGTAATTTGGCCCCTGGTAACAAGCGAGCAGTTCGCTAACCAATTTTGGCGTCGTTGGGTGCACGAATATCTACCTGACCTCACCCGAAGAACGAAATAGTTCTCAACACAGAAATCAATCAACGTAGGAGACGTCGTAATAATTGCCGACCCAAGTTTTCCAGGAAACACTTGGCCAAAGGGTCTCATTCACTATCCTTGGAAAAGATGGCGTAGCACGGAGTGCTGTGGTTAGAACCCAAAATGGCATTTATACAAGACCCACGTCTAAGTTAGCTATTTTAGATGTTGGCAGATTTGGCGACGATGGAAAGCCAGTCCGAGGAACCAGCTTACCAGGGGGGTGTTGCCAAACCTCGTAGCACTTAAATTTTCTAAAAGAAGATCGCGGCTATCTTTCATTTTTGACAAAAATTAAGAGTATCTATTAGCGCGCCGTTTCTCAATCGTTATTTTTATTTCTCATTATTTAACCTTTCAACCTCGTGACAAATAAATCGTGTCTTATTGGAAAGAAAACTTATTGTAAGTTAATATTAAAATACAAAGATGCTAAGATCATGTATTTATACTACATATAATGAAGTTTATGAGTATTATATTCAATTAATGTTAATATTGAATTAATGTACCTATATCATATTTCATCTATAAAAGTTTCAAAGAAGAAACGAAGCTACTTATTTATTTCTAAAAAAAGACAGTCGCAATACATTTATTTGAAATTATATATAAACACTATTTGAAATAAAATACACATTAAATTGAGTTTTCTGTTTTACTTATAAAAACAAAATAATTTATTTTTATGAGTTTAACTCCGAATGCATTTCGGGCAGTCTACCGCCCATCATCAGCAACACGACTAAATATAAATTGTCATTGTATATAAATTTACATTTGTAATACAACATCACCATCGTCATCATCACCGTTGTCGTCAGCGGCACAGAGAAAGAACAAGAAAGTAAAGCCAAGGAGCAAAGTTCATTTTCATTTATTGCACTTTGCACAGTCAGTGTTAGACACACAAGTATTTGGAGATTACGATGTCAATGCAAAAAGAACAGCTGTATGTTGCCCTTGTCCAAGTTTAAAGCGGTTATCTTTGTATATATACATACTTTCATGTGCATCTAGTTTTCTATCGTCTTTAACGCACTTAACAACTTGTAGATGATAGAAAGTGTTGTCGTTCAAGTACATGTGATGCGAAGGCAGATTTCTTTGGCTCGTTGTTTGTTACATATTGTTTGTGTTCGTTGTACCTCGCTTTTATTGAACGTTTGGTTTGCCCATAATATTTTCTTTTGCAAACTCAACAAGAAATTTGGTAGATCCCAGCTTTATCCAATGAACCGTATTTATCTTTTGGTGTGACAAGATGGTTCTTTAATTTGAAGGGGTTCGAAAAACAATTTGCATGTCATTTCTGTGAAAGACTGTTTTTAGACCATTTGTTATGTTTGGAGCATATGTAATAGAAACACGCTTCACATCAGTTTATTTGTCTATTTTTCTGTTTTGGTCAAACAGAGTCGATTGATTTATGTTTGTCTGCTTGTTTGCATGTTTCCGAATGATGTTATTAATAATCACAACAAAAACATAAATGTTAAAAAAGGAGCCAAGTTCTTATGTGTACAAGAAACCTGTGTGTAAAAAGTCAGCCAAAAAAAGTAATGAGATCTAAAATATATGCCAAGTTTTAAGTTCATGAAGTTTAACATCAAATATCTTAAGTACAGTAATATCGAAACAATTCCAAATCCTGACAGAAATTTGGTAATTAATGATTACTGATTAAAATTTGGTGGGTTCACTGGTCAAGTTTTCATACATTTTAAATTTGTGATTAAGTAAGTATTTAAGAGAAAACTTGCCAAGTAAATCCACCAAATTTTAATCAGTAATCATTAATTACCAAATTTCTGTCATGATTTGGAATTGTTTCGATATTACTGTACTTAAGATATTTGATGTTAAACTTCATGAACTTAAAACTTGGCATATATTTTAGATCTCATTACTTTTTTTGGCTGACTTTTTACACACAGGTTTCTTGTACACATAAGAACTTGGCTCCTTTTTTAACATTTATGTTTTTGTTGTGATTTCAATCCTTTTTGCAAAGATTTATTTTGCCAGGTGAAAGTCAAGCCCTACCGCTCTACAAAGTTTCATAATTCTACGACAACCGAAAGTGCTCCATAAAAATAATAGCAATCCTGATAAAGTGGGTGGGAGCCCCCCCCCCCCCCCCTGAATGGACAATTCCAAATTTTCGATTTTTTTCCTTTCTGAGTAGGTACTTCAAGTCCTACCGACCTTCCAATTTTCATCGTTCTACAACAATCGGAAGTGCCCAATATAATTTATTAGAATTTTTAAAAATGTGGGTGGATGCCACGCCCCCTGAATGCAAAATTCCAATTTTTCAATTTTTTCTTTTTAAGTACTTTAAGCCCTACCGATCTACCAATTTTCATCGTTCTACAACAATCGGAAGTGCTTCATATAGTTTATAAGAATTTTTAAGAATGTGGGTCGATGCCACGCCCCCTGAACTGAAACTTTCAATTTTTCGATTTTTTTCTTCTAAGTACTTCAAGACATACCGACCTACCAATTTTCATCGTTCTACAACAATCGAAAGTGCTTCATATAATTTATAAGAATTTTTAAGAATGTGGGTCGATGCCACGCCCCCTGAACTGAAACTTCCAATTTTTCGATTTTTTTCTTCTAAGTACTTCAAGGCCTACCGACATACCAATTTTCATCGTTCTACAACAATCGGAAGTGCTCCATACAATTTATAAGAATTTTTAATAATGTGGGTGGATACCACGCCCCCTGAATGCTAAATTCCAATTTTTCAATTTTTTTATTTCTAAGTACCTTAAACCCTACCGTCCTACCAACTTTCATTGTTCTACAACAATCGGAAGTGCTCCATATAATCTATAAGAATTTTTAAGAATGTGGGTGGATGCCACGCCCCCTGTATGGAAAATTCCAGTTTTTCAATTTTTTTCTTTCTAAGTACCTCAAACCCTACCAACTTACCAATTTTCATTGTTCTACAACAACCGGAAAGGCTCCATATAATTTATAGAATATTTAAGAAAGTGGGCGGATGCCACGCCCCCTGAATGGAAAATTGCAGATTTTCGATTTTTTCCTTTGTATGTACCACAAGGCCTACCGTTTTGCGAAATTTCAAGTTTCTACGATGTCGGGAAGTGCTCCATAATTTTGATGATCTGTCAGTGAGTCAGTGAGTCAGTCAGTTACGGTTTTTGCGATTTTTGAAGTCCTATATCTTGGGAACTACTAATGCTATAGAGTTGAAATTTAGTGAGCCACCTGTGTTTGATCAGTTCAGCAAATACTCCGAATTTGAAGTTTCTGACTTTATTGGTATTGAAGTTAGAGGGGGGTTGAAAATCGCCTGAGTTTGTTCCTGTAAAAAGGGTGTAGTGCCGCGAACTTGGCTGGGCACTACCGTGCCCTTTGATTTGTTCACTGTAACCATTTATTTTAGCTTCTTTTTGTATGTACTCGTGCTCTTTGATAGTTTGGCAACGATAAAGGTAAACTTACCAAACGATGTGCGAGTGAGTGAAATGCTGCTAGTTTGTGTTGAATTGGCGCATATGAATCACTAGGAATATATCGGAGAGTGCTTGTAGGTTTGTGGTGAATTGCAATTTCGATATTACTTTCGTTTCTTTTTAAAATAAGGTCTAAGAAAGTCAGCTTATTTTCATTTTCTACTTCGCAAGTGAAATTTATTTCAGAATACTGTTTATTTAGCATCTCGAACGTGGTACTGAGGTCACTCTTTTTAATAACGGCAAAGATGTCGTCGACACAACGATGCCAAATCCTGGGTAACATATTCTTTGATTGCAGATCTATTTCCAATTTTGACATGAAAACCTCTGCTATCAATGGGGAAAATGGGTTTCCCATACTGGTGCTAGAGTCTATCTTGAAACAACGGTCTCCGAACACAAAATAGTTAGTGTCCATACACATCTCCGCTGCTCGCATGTAGACATTTAGTTCGTTATCCGTTATATTTTGGTTTGACAAATGGGTTCTTAGCGCTAGAAGTGCTTCTTTGATTGGTATAGACGGAAAAAGCGCTTCTACGTCAAAGGAAACTAAAATCTCTTCATCATTCAATGTCATTTGGTTGGTTAACTGAACAAATTCAATTGAGTTTTTTACCGAGCAACTTTCCAAGGGTGGAAACTTTTTAACTTCACTAACTAACCATCGTGCGATCTTAGTGCATGGGGCTAATAACAAAGCCACTATCTGTCTCATGTTGTCACTTGGTTTGTGTATTTTTGGTAGACAATACAATTTGAGCACTTCCGGATTCGAAACAAGAAGGCGCCACTTGAAGAATAACTGAAGGGAAAAAATGATATTATCAAAGTTTGCCTTCCAGACTTCCAGTGTGTTCTCATTTCTTTTCTTGCCGAAGAAGATCGCAAAGAAAAAAAGGGAAACAAGAAAAAAAGAAAAAAACTACTTCCCACGTATAAGTGTCAGTATATATATATATATAGAGTCAGACGCAAAGAATCATCGTGTAATACAGGTCTATATGCCACGCTTGCTCATTTTTTTGTTTCCTTCTTTCTTCGTCATTTTCCTTCTTCATATGTATATTGGGGAATTGTTATGCGCATAGAGTTCAATGGGTAAGTCTTTTGTCGGCGGTGGTCAAGGCTGGTTCGCGGAGACCTTAAATAAGGTTACTAGTTTTTTTTCCAAAGTTACACCAGTAGTGTGGCTAAATAATTTTTCCGGTGTCGCACTAAAGAGCATTTAACCTCAAAAACCGGACAAAATTGAAAAAATAAAACTATTTTGAAAGCCCCCCAAATTGGTTTTGCTCGTAGCTGATTAACCGTATTATCATAAACCAGTCTCAAAGTTGACCCCCACCACACCACCTCTTCAGACAGCTAGTCAGAATATAGACCAATTTAGTAGGCACGCCTGCATTTGCAATGCGCTCTATTTTCACCAATTTGAAGTTGGTGTTTTATTTTTTTTGAAGTGAGTTGAAAAAATTATATTAATGAATGTTAGAGACAATGGTGTATACTTAATTTCAACGTTTGATTTATTTGATTTCATCGACTAATATCTATGTTCTTGGGCAAACATTGATTCATCAAAAAGTCAAGAAGTTTATGTATTTTTTTTTACAGTTAAGTGTTTTTGTTATACTGCCGGGTGCTGTCGGGTTGTAATTTTTTTTTTAAAGCAAACTATTAGGTCTCAGTGTTTTGTACAATCCAAAACATTTTCCTCATATTTCCTCCTTTTTGAGAAAAAAATTATTTAAAATTTCCGTTTTTTCCAAAGGTATTATTTTTGAACAATTTTTTGTTTTTATTATTCGAAATTATTCGAAAGTTTTTTGTATGCAATATGGCAAACCAAACCTTCAACCTTCGATTAAAAAAAAATTGATTTGTTTTATTACCTTTTTTGGTCAAAAATGTAATAGAAGTTTCACACATATCCATAAGCCCATGGGTAGACAAAATTAAAAAAAACCCACAATTATTTATTTCTGTTTTAAGGAATGGAAATACTTTAAAACGGTATAAATTTAAGTTTCAGATGAAAATTAGGTCACTAAGGGCGGTATTCACCGACGGCTCATAACTTATGAGGCTCATAAACCTATTCACCAAGCCATAATAGTGAATATTTATGAGCGCTCATAAGACTTATGAGTGGTCCTGACCACTCATAAAGTTATGAGCGCTCTCTCCGAAACTAATTCGAAAACCTTCGAAGTAACCCTTCAAGAAAATTCACTGACTCATTTTGTCGGTACTTCTTGGATCCTTGCAAAAATGAGTCTCGCACGCACACATATTGTAATTCCCTTTGTCTTCAGGAATTTTATTTATTGTTTCAATTTTGTAAGTTCTTTTTTGTAATTCACGCGGTGAAGATAATTCTTTTGTCCGTTTGCTGTGAAAATTTGAAAAAAATAGGATAATAAAAGGTGTGTATAATGAATCTGCTCCAAATAGAAAATTACAGGATTGTGTGTTCCATGAGTAAAAACCTTAGCCAAACTATTCTTCATTCTGTCACTAACTATATGTTCCATGATTTTTTTCATAACAGTTAGGAACAATATTTTCTACACTTTCTTTTATGGTGGAGAAAATGTCGAAGTACCAGTACCAGTTGATTTGTTTGTCTGGGATAATAATAAGCTAAAATTTATCTCAGAAAAACTTTTTGCTTAAATCTGACAGTTTTGACAGTTGTCACACATTTATACTGTTCTGGGGCCCAATTACGCAAGGGTGACTGATTTTCTGTGTACATATTCTATTCACACCCAAAACAAATGTAAATAAATTTGATTGATTGTGCATCCATTATCTGTCAAAAACTCAAAACTCACACTTGCCGAATATCAAAAATCGATGTGTACACGAAATTCTGTGTACACATAAAAAACTCACTCTTGTGGAATTGGGCCCTTGTTGTAGTTTTTCTTCATTTAAACAGCTAATATAAACCAACATTTGACGCCTATCTCCCCTTCAAGTGAACGAGTCCATTTTGGATCCGCAAACGTAGTAGACAATGTACGAACGAAGCAATTAGCGAAACTAAAAAGTAAAGTAAGAACATTTCCCTATATAAAACAAACTAAAACGTGCAATGATCTTCAGCCCTAGACAAAACTAAGAAAATAAAGTGGAAAGAAATTAAAATCACTGTAGTCACAAAGAATTTATTTATGTGCATGCAACACTCATTTTTTCAAGGATCCAAGAAGTACCGACAAAGTGCGGTCATTTTTGAAAACAGTTTGATTTCACAGTTTGGGGGTACCTGGGGAAGAGAGAGTTGTTCTCATTTTCGAACTTCGAAAAAGAGCTATGAGTGGTTGGTGAATAGCACAAATATTATTTGAGTTAGGAGCCTCATAAACTTAAGAGCCGTTTATGAGTGCTCAGTGAATACCGCCCTAAGACAAAAAAATAATTTTGACCAGTTTTTTCATGCAAATGCTCCTATGTGTGTCGTTCGGATTTAAAAATTATCGACCTCTACTCGCATTGCTCGAAGAATAAAAAAAAGGGAAAAAAAAACTATAACTAAATTAAAACCCTTATTGAAAACACAATAAAATACAAGCCCTGAAAAGGAAAAGACAATTTCCTATAGCTCCTCGTGTTTTTCTTCCTTTACGGCCGACCATCGACGTTCCTCGTGAAAAAAGAAAAGTTTTTTTGGTATTTTTGAAAACGGGAAAAAAAATTATAGAAAAACCGAAATTAAAGATTCTGAAAAGAAAAGTTTTTATAAAGAAAAAAAAGAAACCCCAATACAAAAAAAAAAACCCGTGTTGAAAAAAAAACGAGAACCAAAAAAAAAAACTAAACCTGTATTACAGCTCATGAAAAAAAGAAAATATAATCACATAGTGAAAACAACGGAAAGGAATAAGAAAAAAAAAAAGAAGAACCCTATTATAGTGAAGAAAAAAAAGAGAGAAATAACAAACAAAAAAAATAAGGAAATAAAACAGTGATTAACACAAAAGAAAAAAAAAAAACAAGTGATTAATAGCAAAAGAACGTACAGTGAAAAAAAAGAAAGATCCGAAAGTAGGAAATAAAGAATTAAAAAAAAAAGTACAGTGAAAAAAAAGAATAATATTTAATATAGAAATAAAAAGTTAAGAAGTAAATAGAAAAAAATAGTTAAAATAAAGGAAAACAGAGAAGAAAGAGAATAATTGCAAGAAATAACATTAAATCAGATAGAGAAAAAAACCCAAGAACCAGAGAATGACATCAACCATCAGCCTAGCCGTTAGCATTTTGCAACACATATCCTGCCTGTTCCGAACTAACTTGCATTTGGGATGAAACCAAATCCAAGAAAATTGCATTTACACACAACTGGAATTGGAAAATAGGAGAAATGCGGGTTAGTAAAACTCCACCTGGTAAATCTATGAACCGACAAATGTTGTATACAAATGTGTTGCTACTAGCCGAATGTTTTATGAACCTATGTTCAAGCGGATACCCGGCGTGTGCTACTTCGGTTAAAAAAGAAATATGTTCATTTTATTGGTTTGTTGGAAAAAAGGAAGTTTTTGTAAGGAAAGATTCGAAATCGATTTCATGAAACCGAATGTTGTCTAAAACCATCTTCGCCCTATTGCCATTGTAATGAGATTACATTTTTGTGAGCGTCAATTATTTATAAATAATTTAGAACTTATATGTACTGTACATAATGTACGTACATACATATGGATGTGTGTGGACAGAATTAGGTGCCGGGTTTGTTTCTAATGTTAATCCTCAAGAGTCGCATGTTTCCATTTTAGGTTCCTAAATATTTTCTATTTTCCACATTTTGATTTGATAAAAATGATTTCACATCACTAAAATATTAGTTTTTTCTTTTTCAACCTCAGAAATTCAAAATACCATTTGGATTTTATATGAAAATGACAACAAAATAGCTGTCACAAGAAAAAGTCACAAAAATATGATTATCACATGTGACAATCACCTTACGCAGACGGAGTTTGATTATTGTGACTGTCAACTATCACAAATCACCTTAGCCGATTCCACCCCTGATTTTTTTTATATATATTTTAGTTTAAGCGAATTAGTAATTAAAATTTTTTTAGAATGTAATCGTTTTCTTACGCAAAAATAAAAAAAAAATAAAATAATTTCTGTTTGACAAAAAAAAAAAAAAATGAGAAAAGAATTCAAAACAAATAAAAAGATATTAGGAAAGAAAATATTGAAAAAAAAAGAGAGAAAGAGCGTTTTTAACTCTCAAGTAAGTTTAAGATCCAGGGTAAAGATCCCTTGTAGATTTGTTTATTTTTTTCTTTTTAATTACTCTTTTTTTATTATTTGTGCAAACATATCGATAAAATATCTAATTAGCTTGTATCGTTTCTGCGTAATATTTTCAATAAACAGGAATTAATCATCAGCGCTGAGGATCCATCCTGAGTAAGTATTAATATAACCTAATGGGTATTTGATAGTTATCGACATGTTTTATAAAGAAATAAAAAAAGTTTACCAGTATATAATATATATGATTAAGGCTATATGAATGAAGAATATAAGTAATCAATTATTGTAGCGACGATTTTTTTTTTTGAAAATTTACCTTTATTTTGTAAATCTAATAAATTATAAAAATTTTTTTTCTTTCGTATAAATTTATATATGTAGGTATTATGAATAGTGATTATCAATAAAAAAATGTTTAACCTTGAGTTTGAAGAAAGGAAAATGTGTTATTTTAATGCTAAAGGAAAAAGAAGGTTGATGATTTAAGGAGTCAAGGATTAAAGAAGGGGGTGATGGGTCAGAGGGTTGGATGAAAAAAATTGAAGGAAGCAATATAAATTGCTAATATGTACGCATTGGGGCCGATAAAAATATAACTGGCCAAGGTGGGTTGGACATCAGATGGAGGAGCAAACACCTGTTCTCCCCAAGGTGGTCTTCGTGACCAGATCGGTATTTGAACCAAAAGAGTAGTATATTTTAATTTTTTTTTTTCATTTGAATCGCATGCTAAGATTTTTTTTGTCAACCTTCTGGACAGTCCTCAAAAGCAAGAACTCATCCCCGATTCGGCCAGCTAAGCTCAATTTATAGCGTGCGACTGCTTCTTAGGACTGACTGACCAATTTCGTTACACAATGCACGCTTTTGTACGTTCTCGAATTGCATTTTTAGTGGTTTGAAATTTATATTTCAAAATGGTCTCAACATCGGCAATTACATCTCTCATTGGTGTTATTGTGGGGTGTATACCATAATTTAAGCCTTTGTTTAGAAGATTTAATTCATCGGTTGATAAATCCACGTTCGAAATATTTACCACAGCATTTTTGACTGGAAGTGGTGTGATGAAATTTTCTTCTCTTTTTGGAGTTTTTTCCTACTGGAGTGTTGAATTTATTCATTTGTTTTTCTTTCTTTTTCATCACTAAAGATTCAATTTCTGTTGATGTTTTTCTCAGAAATTCATACCACTTACAGTTATATGTTGCTTCTATTTCACCATTATGGTAACTCGATGTTAGTTTCCGGTGCAATGAATATAATCGAAGTTCTACTGTTGACAACTCTGCATATTTGGATTTTAGTTTTTTTTTTAGATTTGAAATTATTTTTTTTTATTTATTAATCTATGACTTTTTTGTTTTATCCAAAGTAATGCCTCTTGCGAAGAACTGACAAATGCTTCAAGAGAAGGGGGCAGGCGGGAGACTTGAGCCACTTTTTGTAAGATTGTTGATAAAAACTTTTCTATTTATCTCAGTCGCATGATAGATACAGCTCTATAAAGCTAATTATCTATTTTGAAACTAAATAGTTTAATAGGCTTCAAATATATGCAATCGGTTTAAACCCAGAGCAAATTGTTTGAAGAAAGATTTTCGGCTCAAGTCTCCCGCCCCCTACGGGAGATTTGAACATACCCACTTGGAACGAGTAAACAATACAAAAAATGAGATCACCGTCTATGATTTTCATAAAACTCAATTCTTACTATATTGCGTATTATTTGCTAAGAAAAATGTTTTAAAAATTTATACACGAAAATATTGATACAAAACTAAAAAGAACTTAAAACCCGTAACAAGCGAAAATAAATACATAACTTAAATAAACCCCTCCTTGGGAAATAAAGTTAGAAGATTGTAAGATTTTGTATACATAATTTTAACCTTGTTATCCTTGTATTTCCCCTTCTGCGACAGTTTTTTTTACTTTTTTTTTGGTTTGCTCCTCATTTTCGTATGATCAAGTCTCCTTACAGTAAGTGGCTCAAGTCTCCCGTTCACGCTTTTTAAGACAAAAGAGATTATAAATCCTGTAGCGTAAACTGTTGCATTATTTTTAACGGGTATTAAATAAGGAATAAGATCATACCAAATAATTTAATTTACTACGAGACTATTAAAAGTTATGCAATTGATGCGCTGGGAAACACTCCTTCAGGTAAAAACAGCTATTCAAAGCATTTCGGAAACTATAAAAGGTATCAAAACACTTTTTTTGTACAAAGTGTGACTTACAGGTCCCTATCATAGACATATGAAAAGAGTTGGCTTTGCATAGTATTTTTGGAGTTATAGGCGAAAAACAAGTACAAATGTAACGTTATCAGTCCGCGGCCTTGACCATATGGGAAGTTATCACGGAGTGGCTTGAAGTAAGTCGGCCATGGACATTCCTTGCCCGTTGTCATGACGTATTACTCAATCATATCTTCATTTGAAGGATTCTTATCAGCTGGGTAGTGATTTTAAAGGTTATTGCCAAGCACGAACTGACCAAAATCTACTTAAAAGATTTTTGTAAATTCCTTCATTTAGGATTTTCGCCCTTGCAATATATGTTGTAGGGTGAAAATGTCGTCCGTTGGCAGCCACTTGAGACCTGGAGCTCCACTGACAGCAGGTCTTTGTTGCCTTAATAAATCTAGCATTAAATCCTCAGAACTATATTTTCGGCTGCTGGAGAGCTTAAAAAATTCCTCGTTTATTCAGGTGGAATCTTATCCCCACCGTGGAATTCCATTCTAAGATAAGAAGTTAAGACTACTTCTCAACTTCCTTCCTTCTTGGATGGTATCCCCTCAAGAGGAATTCTACCCGGAATATATTAAATCAATTATTTAAAAATAAATGTGCTATTATTTTAAAGGTGTAGGTGTAGGTAGCACAGAACAAACCTTTGGTGTTTGGTAGAAACATGATAACTCCATAAAATAATTTGGGTCTTTACGTGCACTTCACATGGTGCTAGCGCCTAAGCGGCTGAACAATTTTTCTTCTGATTTGGAACATAATATTTCAAAGAATATGTTCATAAATATTTCAAATTCGAAGAAATTCGATCAACCCGTTTAGGCTCGAGCTCGAGCTAAGTGGACTCAAGGACACAAATTATTTGATGAAGTTTTTGTATTTCCAAAATATAAACGATTAGAAGCAAGCAACTGTTATCATAAAGCCATTTCTTAATTTTTTGTTTTCATATTTCTTTTTCTACATAAATTTAGGTTTACAGCGAATCATTTCCAAATCTAACAAATTTTCTTGTTTATCTTCGGAACATAACTTAGGAATATTATTAGTCGGAGAAAAATTATTATTCTCTTCAGGAAGAAGTCGATATTTCTTTAAGTACTTGTAAGAGGCTGTTGATAAGTCTGTCGCATTTTTGTCTAATTTTCCTATATTTTTTAAAGGCGATTCATACTGGTTTTGAACTTTTGTTCCTATTAAGGTCTCTGGTAGCATATCGTTTAGTTTTCCATTGGGGAGATATTTTACTGCAAGTTCATTCATTACTATACTTTGTTCAGTTCTGGTCTTTGAAATTTGCGGCATAACAGCTGGGCATTTTGCTTGCTTTTTAGATGATTTAGTGTTAGATTTTTGTTGATAATTATAATCCTCTTCTTTAGTTATATCTTCCTCTATTAAGTCGTCCCTGATGAGTGATGCCTTTTGAATTAAATTTCCTAAAAAAAAAAAATATGTTATTAACTACGGATTTGACTTTTTTTTATTTAAAAGTAGGCGAAATAAGTAAATTAAGTAAGCAAATAAGAAATAACTACACGTACACCAACTGACGTTATTTTATCTCTAAATGGTAACCATCAGCTAAGGTACTTGTGTATAAGCACGAGTGTTTAGCATTAACACAAATATCAACACCAAATGCTCTTTATGAAATAACTGGGTGAAAAAGTAGGCTAGTCTTGGAAGAGCCCATCAGAAGGATGGTGTAGGACGGATGAATTCAAGAACAAATTCAAGATAATTACATGAAGCTTACGATGATGGAGAGGATGAAATGTTTTAGCTATCCATTTTTTCCCATTGTTTGCTTTCAATTTAACATTTTATTGAAATGCAAGACTACAATTGCAAATTGAAATAACCAATTACGTCTTCTACTTTACTGATTTATTTCAGTAGTATATAGAATTTGTATTATAAAACCTTCTTATATAGAAATTTTGCCTGGCCCCGGGCAAAAAAACTTCCAGCTTAATGATTAGGAATTCTAATCTTGTTGGATATAGTTTACAGTGGATTTTCGTTGAAAAATTCATGTAAGTTGAACTGAACTTAAAACAAATTGCGTATGACAAAGCCCTCACTATGTCACTGATGAGCTCAAGTGAGTAAGCCGAATGAAACGCCAATTTGTAGGACTAAAGGCCATAAAAAGCTATTTTGAATCAATAGTTCAACAAGTCCAATCCTTAATGCTAAGTCTTCTACTTGGCTGATTTATTTCAGTAGTATATAGAATTTGTAATATAAAACCTTCTTATTTAGAAACTTTGCCTGGCCCCGGGAAAAAAAAACTTCCAGCTTAATGATTAGGAATTCTAATCTTGTTGGATATAGTTTTCAGTGGATTTTCGTTGACAAATTCATGTAAGTTGAACTAAACTTAAAATAAATTGCGTATGACAAAGCCCTCACTATGTCACTGATGAGTTCAAGTGAGTAAGCCGAACGAAACGCCAATTTGTAGGACTTAAGGCAATAAAAAGCTATTTTGAATCAATAATTCAACAAGTCCAATCCTTATTGCTAAGTCTTCTACTTGGCTGATTTATTTCAGTAGTATATAGAATTTGTATTAGAAAACCTTCTTATATAACCAATTACATTTCAAGATTTTGACATTTAAAGTTGATTCCTTTTTCAAATCCAGACTCAATTTCTCTTCTTTTCAGAAGAACTGTCATCTTGTGCAATCAAACGTTTTCAAAAACATTCAGAATGCTTCCGGACGCTTCTGGACAACCAAACTTAAACGATATAACGTGAGCTTTTCTGACATACTTAGAGCTGAATTCAACAGAAATATCTTTTTTAATTATATGAAGATACAAATTTTAGCTCCTTTTATAAGTACTCTCTCATTCTCTCACCTTCTTTGTCAGGCGGACGTTTTGGTAGTCCAAATGCATTATTTTTATATTTATAATTGGAAACAAAAACCACAAGACAAAAGAATTGTTGAAACCCACGGCTTTTATTGCCACTTCAAGAAGAAATAAAAAACACGGTTATTATTTCCTTTATTTTAAGAATTAGTCTTTTGAGCACAAATTGACTGGATTATTAAACTATTTTCCATTTTCAATCCATCCGTTATGTTATTATAAATTTCTAATCATCTACGAACAAGGCCGTAGCCAGGGGGGATCACAGGGGTTTGATCCCCCCCCCCCCCCCCGAAATTTTTGAGAAAGGCATTTGTAAATCATACTTTCCATTTTAGTATGAATTTTGTACTGAAATTTGTGCGATGGTTATTAATTAACTTAATTTGATTTAAGGCCGTGTACCAATTGCGTTTAAATTCTGGTTAAATTTGGTCCCAGTTAAATTTTATCCGTTTTTATAGGGGTGAATAAAATTTAAGGTTTTTGCTGTGTCAATTGAATTAAATGGGACTTTATTAAAACAAACATATCCCATTAGTTTTGCTGTTGTATTTTTTTTGTAATGACAGTTCGCTGAACAAATAATTCAGTTTGCAAAATAAATGATCATCTGAAAAAGTATTTTCAATAAATTTTATTGATTCTTTTGCATTTTGAAGGATTTATCACAGCTAATTCAAACAAACAGGGAAGAGAATTTCGAATTTTTAAAAGGAGATCATTTGAAGTGCCGCAAACATTTACCTACGCTTGGAAATTTATACTTTGAAAAGAAACCATGAGACCCTATACAAATGAAAATATTGAATATTTCTCTGTTTTGATTTCTTGAGTTCATTATTCTAGATCTAGGCCTTTGTCTATATTTCTTAATTTTTTCATTTGATTTTTTTTTTAATCTTTCCCGAAATGATTCATGACTTCATGACAACAAAATAAAATATTTATCTACATTCATCTTCCTCACTCTTTCATGAGCATAGGCATGCATGTCAAAAATTAGCCACCTGCTAAAAATTTAACGAGCTCCTGAGCAGGTTAAATTTTGACGTCTATTTTCACCTCAGTAATGTCAAAATTCAGCCATGGGATCAAATTTAACCAGGATTTTAACGCAATTGGCACACGGCCTAACTCACGTACTACATAAGTCTTAAGTCAACCTAAAATGAGATTCGTGTATTCTGATTCCCTTAAGTCTTGGCAAAAACGAACAAAAATTTAAATTTCATCGACAAATTGAGACTAACACTGAGGCAGTTATCATATGGGAGGAATTTTTTCGTCATAGGAGTGAGTTTTGCGCAAACAACAGTCCCCATGCAAAAGAAAAATCAAATTATTCAAGGCAATTTTGCACCTATTCTGTGCTTAATTTTATATAATATTTTAGGCACAAAATGTTTGCCTTTGCCTAAGCTACCCATTGAGTCATTAATTAACCTCTATTAATAAATTATAGGCTTAAAAATGGGAAAAAATAAGCTTTGGATACAAAAACAATTTGCATGCAAATTGATATTCACCAATTTATCTCACGCGAAACAATTTCCCAATTGTTTTGCAGTTCTATGACGCTAATGGTTCCTTTTAGCATGAAACTATTAACCAATCAAACAAAAGAGTATTTTTGCATAGATTTTCGCACAGGAACTGTAAGCTAGGCTTTGTATTTTGCTTTACTATTAAAAAAAACGTTTACAGCACAGACATTTTTTCTTTGAATACATTTTTTTTCACCACCAAGCGTTTTCTTTTCTTTATTCAAAAGAACCGTTTACTAAGCTTAAATGGTGAAATATTTTTTCGAAAAAGTATATCCCCTCCGACATAATTGTCTGGCTACAGCCTTGTCTACGAATAACCAGATAAGATAAGATAAAACAGGACTAGACAAAACAATGCAACACAATACAATACAATACAACACAATACAATACAAAACAATACAATACAATACAATATAAGATAAGATAAGATAAGATAAGATAAGATAAGATAAGATAAGATAAGATAAGATAAGACAAGATAAAACAAGACAAGACAAGACAAGACAAGATAAGATAAGATAAGATAAGATAAGATAAGATAAGATGAGATAAGATAAGATAAGATAAGATAAGATAAGATAAGATAAGATAAGATAAGATAAGATAAGATAAGATAAGATAAGATAAGATAAGATAAGATAAGATAAGATAAGATAAGATAAGATAAGATAAGATAAGATAAGATAAGATAAGATAAGATAAGATAAGATAAGATAAGATAAGATAAGATAAGATAAGATAAGATAAGATAAGATAAGATAAGATAAGATTAGATAAGATAAGATAAGATAAGATAAGATAAGATAAGATAAGATAAGATAAGATAAGATAAGATAAGATAAGATAAGATAAGATAAGATAAGATAAGATAAGATAAGATAAGATAAGATAAGATAAGATAAGATAAGATAAGATAAGATAAGATAAGATAAGATAAGATAAGGACATCTGCCCAAAAAGTGAAATACATCCTCTCGTTCTTCTAAATTGCACATGTTACAAATAATTGGCAAGTCATTTCGATGGGGAACATCGTTTATTTTCAAAAGCTCTCCTCGCTATCGCAACATCATAGAAATTTCCTCACTCTTGTTCTTGTCGTGAACGTAGTTTCCCTCACCAAGGTTAAATGCAGTTGGCTGTATATTACCCGATGTACTGATCCTGAAGCCTTCTCAATGCATAGCTGCTGGACTTCCTCATCCATTTTGCTTATCAGCTTATATTACATCGGCTTCCAACTATACCAATGTCATGCTCGGTAAGTGTAATTCCACATCCTTGACAGAAATTCTCCATACCAGCTTGTTTTGGAATGAATTGCATGCATGACAGCTATTCTTGGTAGCCGATTAGCTGACATTTCTAGGGTTTTTAGGACATAATCAACTTGCATCTGAAATGTCTTTATAAACAAAGGTGATAAGCCGGTTTCAAGCATAAGCATGTAATTGGGTGTATTTGGCGGTAGGTTAAAAATTCTTTTGATAAAAATCTTAAAAGTTTTTCGACAGAGTCATATTAGTCCAGTAACTATATGCATAAGACCTTGCGTCAGATCCGGTAGTTCTGATTTTTTGCTGAGTTGTTTATGATGTTGGCCTAGTAATAAATCCAATTTTTCGACCTCGAGCGCCGAACGCAACATTCGTAAAAATCCAAAAAACCGCGAATTTTTCGCAGTTTTTTTTACATATTGGCCATTTTAACCATCACGCCTTAATTTCCGAATAAAACATTGCTCTACGATTTCAACCTTAATAAATTTGCTTCAATTTGAGTCCAAAGCCGGTTCTGTAGACATACCAGTTTCCAAGGGACGACTTTTCAAAATATAGCAATACAAAATTTAAACAATAAGTAGTACCAAAGACCGTATAATACCAAGATATTGCATCTAGTGTAAAAATTCGCAGTCAAAGCGCTAGTACTGTGACGACCCCAGTGGTGACCCCATAGATGTGTGAGTGAGAACCCCGTCTATGTATAAGTTTTACAATCGTCGGTGGCGCGGTCGCTGAGTCGTGGGTCTGCGGCGAATAAAGGCTTGCATGTCTGTATGTGTTATGTGAGTTCGAATTTGAATGAGGATGTGATACAATACGTGGGAATGTTTCCCTTCCCCCGACCGACCGCATCTAAAGCTGATTTTTGGTGGTTGGTTGAGATGCGGTATCTTGGTATTATACGGTCTTTGGTAGTACATAAAACAGTATAATAACAAAAACATGGTCTTTGACATATACTGCATCAAAGCAATAGAGCGTGTAGATTGGGCCAAAAGAAGAAAACAATAGTACCGGATGGGGGATATATATCCCCCCGTTTAGGTGGGAGGGGCAATTTTAAGAAAAGTTGACTTCAAATAGCAAAATAACTTTAAAAAAACAATGGTAATATCTGGACGAAAATCCTTTTGCTCATCTTAAAGCCAGAAATCCATTCTTTAATTTTCTTTTTAAATGAAGTTTTTTTAGTTGATAGTTTTTGAAAAATTTACTTTCGAACTCAAAATTTCAAGAAAAAGACGATTTTGTTTTGTTAATCTATTTTTTTTTTATTTTATGGTATTAAGTACTATTTTTGTTTTTGATTTTCAATGCACTTATTAACTTTCTAGTTTTTGAGAAAACTGAAATTAATATGATCAACTTCACTGTTTTCAGTCTAGTATCCTTTTTCTTCGGGGTGGGAGGGCTCTGCCTCAGATCCGGTATTTCTGATTTTTAGATGAACAATTTTTTTTTTCAAATTTTTGTTAGCGTTTTTTGAAGAGCTGTATCTTTGTGACGAGTGGTCGTATTGAGTTGAAATAAAAAGCATTTTACAGCTTTATGTTTTTTGTTTCGAGATTTGTTTGCAAACAAATTTTTTTGAAGTACCGTTATTGCGTTATTGCAAAAAATGAGACGAGACAACAAAATTATTTTGTTTTTATTTTTTTTGAAGGTCCTCATTTTTATGGATAAATTTTTTTGAGTCAATTAAATGTCATGATCAGATACCTTGTTTATTCAGCTTCAATTCAGTTTTTTTGTTGTTTTCGTACGATTTTTTTTGACATGGTTTATCTGACTTTGAATGAAAAAAGATACTTTTAGCCTTGTTTACCAATGTCTCAGCAAATAATGACGTTATAAAAAACTCAAAGACAGTTTTGGAAATTTGAAAAAGCGTTTTACAAGATTTTTTTATGATTTTGTAGAAATTATTTTTTTTACCGTTCACCGTTAGTTTAAAAAAAGTACTAAAAACCGACGTTTTGTGGTCTTTTCGTAAATCTTTTTTTTTTTGTTGCAAATATTGATTGCATGGCTTGCGTTGGTATGCAAATTTATAGACTTTTAAATCATCAATATTCTTGTAAATTTTCAAATTGATTCATCGAACCGTTTTTCCTCACCAAAACTTCAAAGTCTTACAAACCAGGTAAAGGAACAAATTGTGGTGTTCCTAAACAATGCGAAGTTGTCATCAAAATGACAAGAAAACCGCAATTCCAGTGGATTTTTTTCACAGTTTTGCATTAGTTAGATACTTTTTTGAATGGAAATGAAAAAAATTACATTTTTCAAAAAAAAAAAAAATTAAAAAAATCAAGTTTTTTGTTTGAAAATTTTTTTAAATTAATTTTTTTTATTTTTTTGTTTAATGTACTTTTTATTTCATTTCAATTCAAAAAAGTATCTAACTAATGCAAAACTGTGAAAAAAATCCACTGGAATTGCGGTTTTCTTGTCATTTTGATGACAACTTCGCATTGTTTAGGAACACCACAATTTGTTCCTTTACCTGGTTTGTAAGACTTTGAAGTTTTGGTGAGGAAAAACGGTTCGATGAATCAATTTGAAAATTTACAAGAATATTGATGATTTAAAAGTCTATAAATTTGCATACCAACGCAAGCCATGCTGAAAGTTGGTATCTGCATAAAGACTCTCAATTAATGGTCCAAATTTAAGCGATATTCCCATGTTAAACAGCTTGTACAATAAGGCACCTCTATTAACAGAGTCAAATGCCGCCTTAAAATCTATAAAGACTTCGCTTCCTTCACATCTCAAAATGTTAAAATTATCAAAACAAAAATTTGTTTCAAATAATCTGAGTTTTTGTCCTCGTACCGCCACCTCAATATTTCTATTTTTCTTGAAAATATCTGCTTTTAAGCTAAACAATAGTTTTCTCCGATCTCGTGCCACTGCTGTAAAGTTTCTATGCATTGAAATGCCCCTGTCGCGCAAGTTTGTATGCGACTGACTGTAATTTGACATCATGTTTTTTTCTCTTTTTTGTTGCTCTAAAGAAAAAAAAAACAACGCAGATTGTCATTTATGCCAGCCAATATGTCATATCATCCACAGTTTGAGAATATCACACGCTCCCAAATTGAGTTGTGAAAAAAAAAAACGATATCGTCTCGATAGTGGTTGAGTTACGTGAAGCAAATCTTTGACGATCACGTCAACGATAATCGTTTTGACGATTATCATTTTGAAAATTACGGAATGACCCCGCAGGATTCCATTTGAAGCAGTTTATCACGCAGTGCTACGTTGTCCTCCTTTAAAGCTTGCAACTCACCACCTATTCTCTCAATGTCAGTTTTTGATTCCATATTATTCAGTCCGTCATCGAGCAAAGTGGCCATTGTGTTGATCATTAGATCCTGTAGTTCAACAGTGGACATTTTACCAATCGCAAAGGTTGCAGCGCTAGATGATTTAGGGCTAGAATCGAATCCTTGCTCCAGTGACATTTTGGAATGTTAACGTTTTTTTATTTTTTTTTTATTAACTTTATTTATCTAAAAAAAAGCTATTTAAAAAATACAAGTTTATCTTAAAATCTATTTTCAACAAATACAATGGCAAGTCTTTTAAATGTATATACATTTTGTTCATTCTTTATTTCATTTGGTAAACTATTAAATATAGATATTTCCTTATGCATTACCATATTTCTAGTTCTTTGGTTTCTATAATTTAATAATCGAAGATCGTTTCCATTTCCAAGCGGATATGAATGGAATTTTATTAACATAAGTTAAGCTCTCACTTAAATTATTTGGCAGCATATTAAACTTCATTTTATAAATAAATAATAAAATATTAAATATAATTTTTTGATTTATATTGATCCAAGATAATTGCCTTACGCTATGTTTCCACCAAAGGTTTATCTCAGATTAGATTTAATAAATCTTTTTGGTGTTTCCACCGCACAAAAAGATTTAAAAAAGATTTAATTTGACAGCACCTTCAAAAATACAAATGGCGTTCCAATTTTTCTTATGACGTGCGAATGAGACAGAATGTTTGATTCGTGTGAAACAATGGGCACGTTCCGCTGGCTATTCTCAGTTATCCGGATAGCTTTGTGTTGTTGTAATCCCTTGTTAAAAAGCAGCTGACAACAGCTGACGCAACAACAACTCAAGTTATCTCAAAATTTTTGGGATAGCTAGATAGCATAGCGAATAAACATTGGAACGCGAGGAATGAAGAACTGAACGCGAGTCTCGAATGAATCGTTCAGCACCATGTAAAAATAGATTAGTTCGATTTGTAAAACTATTTGTCCTAGGAAGATTTAACAAGATTAATTTCTAATCTTCAAGATTTACGAAATAAATTTGTATGGTAAATCTACGAGATTTAAAGGAGATTTAAGGTTAATCTCATTAAATCTCAGATTAGCGCTAGGTGGAAATGTAGCATTAGCATGTCATCTTTGAAGTTTTTGCAGGCGATTCATCATAGTATTATTGCATATGAATAAGACACTTGAGCAATATTCAAAGTGAGGTTTTATAGTAGTATTGTAAACATTTATAGCAGTTGAAATTTTGAAATTCTTTTTCTTATTCGACTAAAAAAATTATTTTTGTTTGCAATTTTTTACAAATGAAATCAACATGAGAGTTAAAATTTAAACCATTATCAATTAAGATACCAAAATATTTTATTTCATTTACGACTTCAAGTTTTTGATTGTTAATGTAAATATCACTATGTAATTCACCATTTATAGTCCAGTCAACGAAGGAAAAATAAATGGAATAAATCATGCTCTCTGGGTTATTATTTAATGTGGTAGAGGCGACCCCCAGGTATAACATACTAAAAGTCCCCAGCCCAGGGCAGCGAGCTATAGCCAGGAGGGGGGTTAAATGTCCCCTTTTGTAATATTTCGGGAAAATTTTGAAAACTTAGTGTTTGAGCGGAAAAGTGTACACTTTAAAATGAAAGAATAATAAATTTCCCACAAAAAAGGTCTTATTCATATTTTCGGTAGGAGCAAGGTGAGAATATATCACAGAATATTACCAAGTTACAGGCCAATACTTTATGAAAGCATTTTTGGACATATCCTAGGAAATAAATTCTTTAGAAGGGGAGGTGTATTTCCCCCTCTTTTCTATAAGGGGGGACAAATTCCCTAAACATTGACTGAAAATAGCTATTTAAAAACAACGGAAATACTAACAATAATGTGCTACATCATTTTTAAAAGCTTAAAACAGATTCTTTTATTGAAAACGGAATTTTCATTGTTTTCAATTTTCTTAAAAAATAGAAGTCCTACAACCGTCTGGTTTTCAGCATTCAACTCAAGGCTTATAGCCAGATTGAATGATAAAAGACAATTTACTACTTTATAGTGTAAAATAAAAAATCATTTAAAAATATTTTTCAATTTTTTTTATAAATTTTAAGTATTCAAACGAATTTTTCAAAAATTGTTAACTTGATTTGACTATATAATAAAAGAAAAGAAAAGCAAAGCAAAGCAAAGCAAAGCAAAGAAAAGAAAAGAAAAGAAAAGAAAAGAAAAGAAAAGAAAAGAAAAGAAAAGAAAAGAAAAGAAAAGAAAAGAAAAGAAAAGAAAAGAAAAGAAAAGAAAAGAAAAGAAAAGAAAAGAAAAGAAAAGAAAAGAAAAGAAAAGAAAAGAAAAGAAAAGAAAAGAAAAGAAAAGAAAAGAAAAGAAAAGAAAAGAAAAGAAAAGAAAAGAAAAGAAAAGAAAAGAAAAGAAAAGAAAAAGGAGGGAAAGAAGTGGCATGCTCTTCGGTTTACATAGGCACCTCTAAACAAAAATTAAAAAATCGTCTCTCTGGACACAAATCCGATTTGAACAATGGGGCTGCACAAAAAACTGCTCTTGCTCTCCATTGTTTACGAGAAGAGCACAAACCGGATTTGAAGAATGCCGAAGTTTTGCAAACGGAGCAACACTATTCAAAAAGAATGTTGTTGGAAATGTTGCACATAATTGACAACAAAAACGCCGTCAACCGACGATCTGACTGCGACGGTCTTAGCAACATTTACAGCCAACTTATAAAAAGACCAAGCGTACAAAGTAAAATAAAGTATAGGTGATAGTTTTCGAATTGCCAAGTTCAAATGCCAGTAATTTAAATTCATAGTTTATTCAAATTCATGTATTCAATAATTAAAATTTTCTTTTAGTTTGTTCATAAGAATGTTTGTTAATTTACACTAGACTTTTGTAATTTTTCTGTAAGTTACTTTAACACCGCTTTTAAACAGTGTGTATTAACATTTATGTATTTTATTTATTTATTTTTGTGAATAAAGGCCTCATGATGAGCAAAATCATGCTCGAAACGTCGCTAAAATAAGCTAAAATAACATCTCTTTTTTGACCTAAAGCCCACTAAGTAAGTCCACAGTTTATTAAAGTACAAAGGTCACTAAAACAATTATTTATTTTAAATTTAATGTAATAATTATCTATTAGATTTACATATTTAATGTTTTGTATCTGATTTCTAATTTCAACTATACTTTTTACAAAAAAAATATTCAAAACATTATATTACATTACATTACTTATATACTTCTTGTTGTTATGATAAATTTCTTTTATTACTTTAGGATTTTCCTTAATTATTAATTGCTTAATATTTCGCCACATAGTTTGTTGATCGAATTATCAATTTTTCTCCTGAAAAAGTCGTTTTATATGAATTTCAATCAAATTCATTAACAGACATTAAAATTTTCTGTGGGGTGAAACTTGATGGTAACTAGTGCGCAGTTCCCGCATCTCGATATACACAAGGGGATATGTCAAATTCCTGGTCAATCAACCGCCAACCAGATTGACCACATTGCGATCGACGGACGCAAGGCACTCCCCCAGTATCAAGGGCGTCCGAATGTTTCGAGGAGCCAACGTTGACTCGGACCACTACCTCGTCGTAGCCAAGGCAATGCTACAGATATCCAGACCAAAGCCATAACAAGTAAATACTGTGAGGAGGCTTGACGTAGGACGGCTACAGTCGCAAGAAATCGCCAGTTCATTTTCCGATCGAGTCTCTCACGCACTCTTAAATAGTACTATGCCGCCAACTGCAAGTATCAAGAACCAGTGGAAGAACTGTCAGGAAGCCTTCAGAGATGCCGCCTCTGACGTGTTGGGCCTCACACGATCACCACAGCGAAACCCCTGGTTCGACGAAGAATGCCAGCAAGTACATGCACCCAAACAACATGCATACAAAGCGACGCCGAATAGAAGGACCAGAGCTGCTCACGAGCTCTATGAGCAGAAGAGGAGAGAGGTGAGAGGAACACATGCTTCTAAAGAAAAAGAAAGAGCATGGGAAACGCGATCGAGGGAATAGGGGGATGCCGGAATAAAGAACCTCCCAGGGTTACAAGGCCCGAACCGAAGACTGCAATGATGATCAGGGAAACATCGTGGTAGAATCGCAGTCGGTGCTGAGGATATGAAAAAATCATTTCGGCAAATTGTATAACGGCGATGAAGAACCGAATTCGAATTCCACTACCATGCAGATTGCACCATTTAACCTGGACGACCGACGTAGGCCAATAAATCCGTCCACCCGATCTCGACGAAGTAAATACAGCTATCTAAACTTAGGTCCAATAAAGCTGCTGGATCTGATGGCCTTGCGGCTGAGCTATTCAAAGCGGCTGGCGATGAATTGGTTAGGAGTATGCACCAGCTCGTCTGCAAAATATGGTCAGAGGAAAGCATGTCCGATGAATGGAACCTCAGCATTGTTTGCCCGATCCTCAAGAAAGGCGATACTCTGGACCAACTACAGAGGCATAAGTGTTCTTAATATCGCCTAAAAGATTTTCCCTGTCGTATTTTGTGAATGCCTGAAGCCATTCGTCAACAACCTGATAGGTCCATATCAGTGTAGCTTTAGGCCAGGGAAATCCACCATCGAGTTTCAAATCGATACCCACCACCTTTTCATCACCTTTTCATCGATTTAAAGGCCGCTTATGACAGCATCTACACCGAGAAAAAAAAACAACGTAAAATCAAAGGAAACCACTTTGATTTAAATATTTTTCAGAACGATTTGGCTTCGAAGACAAAAATTTTTAATTCAAAGTAGCATGACATTAATTCAAAGTGTTTCCCTTTTTTAAAACAAATATGTTCATATTTGATTTAACCATATTTTTCTTTTCATTAGAGATGTCATCATCGTTGATTTGAATTCATCCATCTTTAAAACAATGGGGCTTATTGCGAGAGTCTATTCAGAATAGAATTAAAGTCGAATAGACTTAAAGTCTACTGTCGGTATTGCGAATCTCTATTTGAATAGATTTTTTTCTACTTGATAGAATTTTTATTTCTATCAATAATTCCTGATCGACTTTCTTCTGATAATAGGATAGTTTAAGAAAAAAAAAATGGATAAAGATAAGTAAGTAATAGTGGAATAAAGTCTCAAAATGCAGTAAGCTCTATCCCTTAACTTTTTGACGAGCATGGTGGTTGGCGGCACAATCCAATAGCTCAAACCAAAGAAAATTTAGCCACGCAAAAAGAGGATACCAACCGATAGCTTTAGCCCAAACATTTACAAAACTACTGGTCGGACAAGCTTTACCTGGTTGCAATGGTTAGAAAATGTACTTTTCAGATTGAATTTTTGGCTAAGTTTATCTATAATATAAGAAACTTCTATAAATGTGGTATAAAATGAAAATAAAAGCTAAAACTGTCCTCTACGATACCAATGTCCGGACAGACTTTTATTGATTTTGCTACGAATCCGACCACCTTTGCAAAATTAGGGATTATCTTAATACCTTGATAAAAATTAACAAAAAAAATGGTAAATTCTTCTTTCTTAACTATTTGATGTGATTTTCCCTAATAAAAATAATAGCAATGTTAAAAAAGACAATTTTTTCTATAAAAATGGTCGGAACTGTCGCAACAGCCAAAAAGAGTCTATCCGACCATTAGTATCGTGTAGATAGAGAACAGTCTTAGCTTTCATATAATACCACATTTATAGAAGTTGCTTTTATAGGTACACTTAGCCGAAAATGCAACCCGAAAAGTGCATTTTCTAACCATTGCCACCAGATAAACACCTTCCGACCAGTAGTCTTGTAAACGTTAAGACTAAAGATATCGATTGACATCCTCTTTTTGTGTGGCTGCGATGAGATAATATTTAATCTTCTGGTCGCCTCCCAAACTATTAGTGTAACCTGCTTATCGCAAACAAAATTGCCAAAGATTCGTTGAACAAAACTTATTTTCAAAAATTCGAAGGATATTAACGCAGTATTGACATTTCAATTGAAATTCCAGCCGAGAGCTTTATTCTTTTTTTGTTTTTGAAAGTCGATTCTTTTTCAATATTCTACTGTGTAAGGCAATACCAGTTTAGAGTTTAATAGAATAGAAAAAAGTCGAATAGACTCTCGAAATAAGGCCCAATATGTATCAACTTCGATTAAACTACAAGCATCGTTGACGAAATACATACAAATTTTAAAATACTTTTTCAGTACTGTAATTGAACTTCGTCCAGTTATTGATTTAAAGTAAAATGGAATCCAATTCATTAAACAAATGACAAAAATAAATATGAGAAAAGTAATATTTTTGTTCCATTAAATATAAGCGAATTTTGAGTGCGCGTTAATTTTGTTCACTAATGTTTTGTAAATACTTCGCGAAATTACGAAGCACTCTCGAAATTCTATATATTAAAAAGTGATTAAAAAATCTTAAAAATCTGACTTTGACGTTGCCCTAACTATGAACACATTAAAAGTAGTGCATGGAAATTTAAAATTCGATTTCGAAAAAATATTAGCATGTTGCATTCTAAAACTACGTTGAGTGTACTTTAAATGTTACAAAAGTTGATGTCAATGTAAAATTGAATACGTTTCGCTTTGAAACTAAGTGGGTTTTGTTAAATCTACGTTGCCTATTTAAATCCACAGGTTTTCAACGTGAAATCAAATATGATTCATTGAATATTGTTCAACTTTAAATCAAATATTTTCTATTAGATTTTAAATTGAATTTTTTCCCTCAGTGTATAGAGGCGAGCTATTTAGGGCAATGACTAGTTTTGGCATCGCTCCCAAACTCGTCCATTTGTGCAGGATGACGATGGAGAATGCACGCAGCTCCATTAAGGTCGACAAAGACCTCACCGACACCTTTGACGTCATAAAAGGTTTTAAGCAAGGTGACGCGCTGTTATGCGACTTCTTTAACATAGTTCTTGAAAGAATAATGCAAAACACTCACGTCAACAATAGAGGCACAATCTTTCAAAAGCCCGCCAAATTATTCCTCTACACTCAAAAAAAAAATCTATATTTGCAAACAGTACGATATAAGGAACGCTTAATCTAAGCGGAAAATTGTTGTCCTTAGCAGATATCCCTAACCATGAATGATTAGCTGATTGTTTGTATTTCTTTATCAATTTACACGAAATTCAGAAAAATATCGTTAAAAAATATTACTTTAAGCGATAAGCATTAACATCTACCAATGACGATAAGAGAAAAGTTAAATACCCAATAACTACATTCTCTAATATAGCAATGCTTAATATCAAGAATAGCTATCGATAAAACTGATTGATTTGCATGATAAAACTATTTGTATTCATAAAGAAAGACAATCAAGGGAATAACCCTTCAGAATTTTATGACCATCTCTAAAAACATTTGCTGTAAACGGTATTTCTAATAGCATTCTTAGTTTAAAGTCATATTGATTAGGGTAAAATGTACTTGACTGCCAACTCTCAAAGCGATTTTAAGGAATTGTTAGTGTTTGCTACAAAAGACAAAATCAATTAACTTAAAAGAAAATTCCTATCAGTGGAATAGCAAATGTACATTTAATGACTAACTCTTTAAACATTTACCTTAAACCATAAAATTGATTACTATTCTAGATTAAGGAATTTTAGATAAGCTTTGAAAGATATTTTATTTCGAAAGGGAAAAGCGTTTGCTACAAAAGACTTTACAAATAAATTTAAAAGAGAAAACAAATGAATAGAATTGTGTATCATATAATTTATGAATATGGTTAAAAACGTTAACCCCAAACCATAAAATTGATAACTATTGTAGATTTAAGATTTTTAGATAAGCGTGAGAGATATTTTCTTTCGAGCGGGAAAATCATATTTTCTAAGCTAAAAGCCGTTTGGTATAAGGGCTTATAACAATTATTTTAAAAGCGAAGTCAAATAAGTTGAAAAGTGTTTCTAAAACGTATGTGTATCTCTTTGCGCATTTACCTCAAGCGATATTATTGATTATTATTGTAGATTTGAGAGTTTTGGGTAAGTGATAAAAGCATTTGATGCCTAGCGGTCAAAAGCGTCTCTTCTAAGCTACATGCCGTTTGCTACAAAAGACTTTAGCAATTATTTTGAATGCGAATTCAAATAATTAGAAAAGTGTTTCTAAAACTTATGTGTACCTGTTTGCACATTAACCTACATGCTACATGCCGTTTCCTACAAAAGATTTTAACAATTATTTTGAATGCGAATTCAAATAAGTGGAAAAAAGTTTCCTAAACTAATATGTATCTGTTTGCGCATTTACCTCAAGCGATATTATTGATCATTATTGTAGATTTTGGAAATTAGGGTAAGTGATAGAAGCATTTGATGCCTACCCATCAAAGCGTCTCTTCTAAGCTACATGCCGTTTGCTACAAAAGACTTTAACAATTATTTTGAATGCGAATTCAAATAATTAGAAAAGTGTTTCTAAAACTTATGTGTACCTGTTTGCACATTAACCTACATGCTACATGCCGTTTCCTACAAAAGATTTTAACAATTATTTTGAATGCGAATTCAAATAAGTGGAAAAAAGTTTCCTAAACTAATATGTATCTGTTTGCGCATTTACCTCAAGCGATATTATTGATCATTATTGTAGATTTTCGAAATTAGGGTAAGTGATAGAAGCATTTGATGCCTACCCATCAAAGCGTCTCTTCTAAGCTACATGCCGTTTGCTACAAAAGACTTTAACAATTATTTTGAATGCGATTTCAAATAATTAGAAAAGTGTTTCTAAAACTTATGTGTACCTGTTTGCACATTAACCTACATGCTACATGCCGTTTGCTACAAAAGATTTTAACAATTATTTTGAATGCGAATGCAAATAAGTGGAAAAAAGTTTCCTAAACTAATATGTATCTGTTTGCGCATTTACCTCAAGCGATATTATTGCTCATTATTGTAGATTTTGGAAATTAGGGTAAGTGATAGAAGCATTTGATGCCTACCCATCAAAGCGTCTCTTCTAAGCTACATGCCGTTTGCTACAAAAGACTTTAACAATTATTTTGAATGCGAATTCAAATAATTAGAAAAGTGTTTCTAAAACTTATGTGTACCTGTTTGCACATTAACCTACATGCTACATGCCGTTTGCTACAAAAGATTTTAACAATTATTTTGAATGCGAATTCAAATAAGTGGAAAAAAGTTTCCTAAACTAATATGTATCTGTTTGCGCATTTACCTCAAGCGATATTATTGATCATTATTGTAGATTTTGGAAATTAGGGTAAGTGATAGAAGCATTTGATGCCTACCCATCAAAGCGTCTCTTCTAAGCTACATGCCGTTTGCTACAAAAGACTTTAACAATTATTTTGAATGCGAATTCAAATAATTAGAAAAGTGTTTCTAAAACTTATGTGTACCTGTTTGCACATTAACCTACATGCTACATGCCGTTTGCTACAAAAGATTTTAACAATTATTTTGAATGCGAATGCAAATAAGTGGAAAAAAGTTTCCTAAACTAATATGTATCTGTTTGCGCATTTACCTCAAGCGATATTATTGCTCATTATTGTAGATTTTGGAAATTAGGGTAAGTGATAGAAGCATTTGATGCCTACCCATCAAAGCGTCTCTTCTAAGCTACATGCCGTTTGCTACAAAAGACTTTAACAATTATTTTGAATGCGATTTCAAATAATTAGAAAAGTGTTTCTAAAACTTATGTGTACCTGTTTGCACATTAACCTACATGCTACATGCCGTTTCCTACAAAAGATTTTAACAATTATTTTGAATGCGAATTCAAATAAGTGGAAAAAAGTTTCCTAAACTAATATGTATCTGTTTGCGCATTTACCTCAAGCGATATTATTGATCATTATTGTAGATTTTCGAAATTAGGGTAAGTGATAGAAGCATTTGATGCCTACCCATCAAAGCGTCTCTTCTAAGCTACATGCCGTTTGCTACAAAAGACTTTAACAATTATTTTGAATGCGAATTCAAATAATTGGAAAAGTGTTTCTAAAACTTATGTGTACCTGTTTGCACATTAACCTACATGCTACATGCCGTTTGCTACAAAAGATTTTAACAATTATTTTGAATGCGAATTCAAATAAGTGGAAAAAAGTTTCCTAAACTAATATGTATCTGTTTGCGCATTTACCTCAAGCGATATTATTGCTCATTATTGTAGATTTTGGAAATTAGGGTAAGTGATAGAAGCATTTGATGCCTACCCATCAAAGCGTCTCTTCTAAGCTACATGCCGTTTGCTACAAAAGACTTTAACAATTATTTTGAATGCGAATTCAAATAATTAGAAAAGTGTTTCTAAAACTTATGTGTACCTGTTTGCACATTAACCTACATGCTACATGCCGTTTGCTACAAAAGATTTTAACAGTTATTTTGAATGCGAATTCAAATAAGTGGAAAAAAGTTTCCTAAACTAATATGTATCTGTTTGCGCATTTACCTCAAGCGATATTATTGATCATTATTGTAGATTTTGGAAATTAGGATTAGTGATAGAAGCATTTGATGCCTACCCATCAAAGCGTCTCTTCTAAGCTACATGCCGTTTGCTACAAAAGACTTTAACAATTATTTTGAGTGCGAATTCAAATAATTAGAAAAGTGTTTCTAAAACTTATGTGTACCTGTTTGCACATTAACCTACATGCTACATGCCGTTTGCTACAAAAGATTTTAACAATTATTTTGAATGCGAATTCAAATAAGTGGAAAAAAGTTTCCTAAACTAATATGTATCTGTTTGCGCATTTACCTCAAGCGATATTATTGATCATTATTGTAGATTTTGGAAATTAGGATTAGTGATAGAAGCATTTGATGCCTACCCATCAAAGCGTCTCTTCTAAGCTACATGCCGTTTGCTACAAAAGACTTTAACAATTATTTTGAATTCGAATTCAAATAATTGGAAAAGTGTTTCTAAAACTTATGTGTACCTGTTTGCACATTAACCTACATGCTACATGCCGTTTGCTACAAAAGATTTTAACAATTATTTTGAATGCGAATTCAAATAAGTGGAAAAAAGTTTCCTAAACTAATATGTATCTGTTTGCGCATTTACCTCAAGCGATATTATTGATCATTATTGTAGATTTTGGAAATTAGGATTAGTGATAGAAGCATTTGATGCCTACCCATCAAAGCGTCTCTTCTAAGCTACATGCCGTTTGCTACAAAAGATTTTAACAATTATTTTGAATGCGAATGCAAATAAGTGGAAAAAAGTTTCCTAAACTAATATGTATCTGTTTGCGCATTTACCTCAAGCGATATTATTGATCATTATTGTAGATTTTGGAAATTAGGATTAGTGATAGAAGCATTTGATGCCTACCCATCAAAGCGTCTCTTCTAAGCTACATGCCGTTTGCTACAAAAGACTTTAACAATTATTTTGAGTGCGAATTCAAATAATTAGAAAAGTGTTTCTAAAACTTATGTGTACCTGTTTGCACATTAACCTACATGCTACATGCCGTTTGCTACAAAAGATTTTAACAATTATTTTGAATGCGAATTCAAATAAGTGGAAAAAAGTTTCCTAAACTAATATGTATCTGTTTGCGCATTTACCTCAAGCGATATTATTGATCATTATTGTAGATTTTGGAAATTAGGATTAGTGATAGAAGCATTTGATGCCTACCCATCAAAGCGTCTCTTCTAAGCTACATGCCGTTTGCTACAAAAGATTTTAACAATTATTTTGAATGCGAATGCAAATAAGTGGAAAAAAGTTTACTAAACTAATATGTATCTGTTTGCGCATTTACCTCAAGCGATATTATTGCTCATTATTGTAGATTTTGGAAATTAGGGTAAGTGATAGAAGCATTTGATGCCTACCCATCAAAGCGTCTCTTCTAAGCTACATGCCGTTTGCTACAAAAGACTTTAACAATTATTTTGAATGCGATTTCAAATAATTAGAAAAGTGTTTCTAAAACTTATGTGTACCTGTTTGCACATTAACCTACATGCTACATGCCGTTTCCTACAAAAGATTTTAACAATTATTTTGAATGCGAATTCAAATAAGTGGAAAAAAGTTTCCTAAACTAATATGTATCTGTTTGCGCATTTACCTCAAGCGATATTATTGATCATTATTGTAGATTTTCGAAATTAGGGTAAGTGATAGAAGCATTTGATGCCTACCCATCAAAGCGTCTCTTCTAAGCTACATGCCGTTTGCTACAAAAGACTTTAACAATTATTTTGAATGCGAATTCAAATAATTGGAAAAGTGTTTCTAAAACTTATGTGTACCTGTTTGCACATTAACCTACATGCTACATGCCGTTTGCTACAAAAGATTTTAACAATTATTTTGAATGCGAATTCAAATAAGTGGAAAAAAGTTTCCTAAACTAATATGTATCTGTTTGCGCATTTACCTCAAGCGATATTATTGCTCATTATTGTAGATTTTGGAAATTAGGGTAAGTGATAGAAGCATTTGATGCCTACCCATCAAAGCGTCTCTTCTAAGCTACATGCCGTTTGCTACAAAAGACTTTAACAATTATTTTGAATGCGAATTCAAATAATTAGAAAAGTGTTTCTAAAACTTATGTGTACCTGTTTGCACATTAACCTACATGCTACATGCCGTTTGCTACAAAAGATTTTAACAGTTATTTTGAATGCGAATTCAAATAAGTGGAAAAAAGTTTCCTAAACTAATATGTATCTGTTTGCGCATTTACCTCAAGCGATATTATTGATCATTATTGTAGATTTTGGAAATTAGGATTAGTGATAGAAGCATTTGATGCCTACCCATCAAAGCGTCTCTTCTAAGCTACATGCCGTTTGCTACAAAAGACTTTAACAATTATTTTGAGTGCGAATTCAAATAATTAGAAAAGTGTTTCTAAAACTTATGTGTACCTGTTTGCACATTAACCTACATGCTACATGCCGTTTGCTACAAAAGATTTTAACAGTTATTTTGAATGCGAATTCAAATAAGTGGAAAAAAGTTTCCTAAACTAATATGTATCTGTTTGCGCATTTACCTCAAGCGATATTATTGATCATTATTGTAGATTTTGGAAATTAGGATTAGTGATAGAAGCATTTGATGCCTACCCATCAAAGCGTCTCTTCTAAGCTACATGCCGTTTGCTACAAAAGACTTTAACAATTATTTTGAGTGCGAATTCAAATAATTAGAAAAGTGTTTCTAAAACTTATGTGTACCTGTTTGCACATTAACCTACATGCTACATGCCGTTTGCTACAAAAGATTTTAACAATTATTTTGAATGCGAATTCAAATAAGTGGAAAAAAGTTTCCTAAACTAATATGTATCTGTTTGCGCATTTACCTCAAGCGATATTATTGATCATTATTGTAGATTTTGGAAATTAGGATTAGTGATAGAAGCATTTGATGCCTACCCATCAAAGCGTCTCTTCTAAGCTACATGCCGTTTGCTACAAAAGATTTTAACAATTATTTTGAATGCGAATGCAAATAAGTGGAAAAAAGTTTCCTAAACTAATATGTATCTGTTTGCGCATTTACCTCAAGCGATATTATTGCTCATTATTGTAGATTTTGGAAATTAGGGTAAGTGATAGAAGCATTTGATGCCTACCCATCAAAGCGTCTCTTCTAAGCTACATGCCGTTTGCTACAAAAGACTTTAACAATTATTTTGAATGCGATTTCAAATAATTAGAAAAGTGTTTCTAAAACTTATGTGTACCTGTTTGCACATTAACCTACATGCTACATGCCGTTTCCTACAAAAGATTTTAACAATTATTTTGAATGCGAATTCAAATAAGTGGAAAAAAGTTTCCTAAACTAATATGTATCTGTTTGCGCATTTACCTCAAGCGATATTATTGATCATTATTGTAGATTTTCGAAATTAGGGTAAGTGATAGAAGCATTTGATGCCTACCCATCAAAGCGTCTCTTCTAAGCTACATGCCGTTTGCTACAAAAGACTTTAACAATTATTTTGAATGCGAATTCAAATAATTGGAAAAGTGTTTCTAAAACTTATGTGTACCTGTTTGCACATTAACCTACATGCTACATGCCGTTTGCTACAAAAGATTTTAACAATTATTTTGAATGCGAATTCAAATAAGTGGAAAAAAGTTTCCTAAACTAATATGTATCTGTTTGCGCATTTACCTCAAGCGATATTATTGCTCATTATTGTAGATTTTGGAAATTAGGGTAAGTGATAGAAGCATTTGATGCCTACCCATCAAAGCGTCTCTTCTAAGCTACATGCCGTTTGCTACAAAAGACTTTAACAATTATTTTGAATGCGAATTCAAATAATTAGAAAAGTGTTTCTAAAACTTATGTGTACCTGTTTGCACATTAACCTACATGCTACATGCCGTTTGCTACAAAAGATTTTAACAGTTATTTTGAATGCGAATTCAAATAAGTGGAAAAAAGTTTCCTAAACTAATATGTATCTGTTTGCGCATTTACCTCAAGCGATATTATTGATCATTATTGTAGATTTTGGAAATTAGGATTAGTGATAGAAGCATTTGATGCCTACCCATCAAAGCGTCTCTTCTAAGCTACATGCCGTTTGCTACAAAAGACTTTAACAATTATTTTGAGTGCGAATTCAAATAATTAGAAAAGTGTTTCTAAAACTTATGTGTACCTGTTTGCACATTAACCTACATGCTACATGCCGTTTGCTACAAAAGATTTTAACAATTATTTTGAATGCGAATTCAAATAAGTGGAAAAAAGTTTCCTAAACTAATATGTATCTGTTTGCGCATTTACCTCAAGCGATATTATTGCTCATTATTGTAGATTTTGGAAATTAGGGTAAGTGATAGAAGCATTTGATGCCTACCCATCAAAGCGTCTCTTCTAAGCTACATGCCGTTTGCTACAAAAGACTTTAACAATTATTTTGAATGCGAATTCAAATAATTAGAAAAGTGTTTCTAAAACTTATGTGTACCTGTTTGCACATTAACCTACATGCTACATGCCGTTTGCTACAAAAGATTTTAACAATTATTTTGAATGCGAATTCAAATAAGTGGAAAAAAGTTTCCTAAACTAATATGTATCTGTTTGCGCATTTACCTCAAGCGATATTATTGATCATTATTGTAGATTTTGGAAATTAGGGTAAGTGATAGAAGCATTTGATGCCTACCCATCAAAGCGTCTCTTCTAAGCTACATGCCGTTTGCTACAAAAGACTTTAACAATTATTTTGAATGCGAATTCAAATAATTAGAAAAGTGTTTCTAAAACTTATGTGTACCTGTTTGCACATTAACCTACATGCTACATGCCGTTTCCTACAAAAGATTTTAACAATTATTTTGAATGCGAATTCAAATAAGTGGAAAAAAGTTTCCTAAACTAATATGTATCTGTTTGCGCATTTACCTCAAGCGATATTATTGATCATTATTGTAGATTTTGGAAATTAGGGTAAGTGATAGAAGCATTTGATGCCTACCCATCAAAGCGTCTCTTCTAAGCTACATGCCGTTTGCTACAAAAGACTTTAACAATTATTTTGAATGCGAATTCAAATAATTAGAAAAGTGTTTCTAAAACTTATGTGTACCTGTTTGCACATTAACCTACATGCTACATGCCGTTTCCTACAAAAGATTTTAACAATTATTTTGAATGCGAATTCAAATAAGTGGAAAAAAGTTTCCTACACTAATATGTATCTGTTTGCGCATTTACCTCAAGCGATATTATTGATCATTATTGTAGATTTTGGAAATTAGGGTAAGTGATAGAAGCATTTGATGCCTACCCATCAAAGCGTCTCTTCTAAGCTACATGCCGTTTGCTACAAAAGACTTTAACAATTATTTTGAATGCGAATTCAAATAATTGGAAAAGTGTTTCTTAAACTTATGTGTACCTGTTTGCACATTAACCTACATGCTACATGCCGTTTGCTACAAAAGATTTTAACAATTATTTTGAATGCGAATTCAAATAAGTGGAAAAAAGTTTCCTAAACTAATATGTATCTGTTTGCGCATTTACCTCAAGCGATATTATTGATCATTATTGTAGATTTTGGAAATTAGGATTAGTGATAGAAGCATTTGATGCCTACCCATCAAAGCGTCTCTTCTAAGCTACATGCCGTTTGCTACAAAAGACTTTAACAATTATTTTGAATGCGAATTCAAATAATTAGAAAAGTGTTTCTAAAACTTATGTGTACCTGTTTGCACATTAACCTACATGCTACATGCCGTTTCCTACAAAAGATTTTAACAATTATTTTGAATGCGAATTCAAATAAGTGGAAAAAAGTTTCCTAAACTAATATGTATCTGTTTGCGAAATTACCGCAAGCGATATTATTGATCATTATTGTAGATTTTGGAAATTAGGGTAAGTGATAGAAGCATTTGATGCCTACCCATCAAAGCGTCTCTTCTAAGCTACATGCCGTTTGCTACAAAAGACTTTAACAATTATTTTGAATGCGAATTCAAATAATTAGAAAAGTGTTTCTAAAACTTATGTGTACCTGTTTGCACATTAACCTACATGCTACATGCCGTTTGCTACAAAAGATTTTAACAATTATTTTGAATGCGAATTCAAATAAGTGGAAAAAAGTTTCCTAAACTAATATGTATCTGTTTGCGCATTTACCTCAAGCGATATTATTGATCATTATTGTAGATTTTCGAAATTAGGGTAAGTGATAGAAGCATTTGATGCCTACCCATCAAAGCGTCTCTTCTAAGCTACATGCCGTTTGCTACAAAAGACTTTAACAATTATTTTGAATGCGAATTCAAATAATTAGAAAAGTGTTTCTAAAACTTATGTGTACCTGTTTGCACATTAACCTCCATGCTACATGTCGTTTGCTACAAAAGATTTTAACAATTATTTTGAATGCTAATTCAAATAAGTGGAAAAAAGTTTCCTAAACTAATATGTATCTGTTTGCGCATTTACCTCAAGCGATATTATTGCTCATTATTGTAGATTTTGGAAATTAGGGTAAGTGATAGAAGCATTTGATGCCTACCCATCAAAGCGTCTCTTCTAAGCTACATGCCGTTTGCTACAAAAGACTTTAGCAATTATTTTGAATGCGAATTCAAATAATTAGAAAAGTGTTTCTAAAACTTATGTGTACCTGTTTGCACATTAACCTTCATGCTACATGCCGTTTGCTACAAAAGATTTTAACAATTATTTTGAATGCGAATTCAAATAAGTGGAAAAAAGTTTCCTAAACTAATATGTATCTGTTTGCGCATTTACCTCAAGCGATATTATTGATCATTATTGTAGATTTTCGAAATTAGGGTAAGTGATAGAAGCATTTGATGCCTACCCATCAAAGCGTCTCTTCTAAGCTACATGCCGTTTGCTACAAAAGACTTTAACAATTATTTTGAATGCGAATTCAAATAATTAGAAAAGTGTTTCTAAAACTTATGTGTACCTGTTTGCACATTAACCTACATGCTACATGCCGTTTGCTACAAAAGATTTTAACAATTATTTTGAATGCGAATTCAAATAAGTGGAAAAAAGTTTCCTAAACTAATATGTATCTGTTTGCGCATTTACCTCAAGCGATATTATTGATCATTATTGTAGATTTTGGAAATTAGGATTAGTGATAGAAGCATTTGATGCCTACCCATCAAAGCGTCTCTTCTAAGCTACATGCCGTTTGCTACAAAAGACTTTAACAATTATTTTGAATGCGAATTCAAATAATTAGAAAAGTGTTTCTAAAACTTATGTGTACCTGTTTGCACATTAACCTACATGCTACATGCCGTTTGCTACAAAAGATTTTAACAATTATTTTGAATGCGAATTCAAATAAGTGGAAAAAAGTTTCCTAAACTAATATGTATCTGTTTGCGCATTTACCTCAAGCGATATTATTGATCATTATTGTAGATTTTGGAAATTAGGGTAAGTGATAGAAGCATTTGATGCCTACCCATCAAAGCGTCTCTTCTAAGCTACATGCCGTTTGCTACAAAAGACTTTAACAATTATTTTGAATGCGAATTCAAATAATTAGAAAAGTGTTTCTAAAACTTATGTGTACCTGTTTGCACATTAACCTACATGCTACATGCCGTTTGCTACAAAAGATTTTAACAATTATTTTGAATTCGAATTCAACTAAGTGGAAAAAAGTTTCCTAAACTAATACGTATCTGTTTGCGCATTTTCCACTTTTTTCACTTTTTTCCACTTATTTGAATTCGCATTCAAAATAAGTGTTATGCCGAATTTACACGATTGGAAAACTGCCAGTATAATGACAAAAGCAACAACAAAAGAATGGACAAATTCATTCTTTTTGTCATTATACTGGCAGCTTTCCATTCGTGTAAATTCGGCATTAAAGTCTTTTGTAGCAAACGACTTTTTGTTGGAAAAGACACTTTGACCGCTAGGCATCAAAAGTGTTTCTACAATTAGCGAGTATCTGCCTACACATTTACCTCAATCAAACTTTATTATTGATAACTAATCGTGATTTAAGATTTGGTCGTAAAAGGTAAATCATTTCATTTTAGTATCAAAAAAGATTCTTCTAAGCTTGAAATAGTTTTCTTCAAAACATTCTAGCAATAAGTTTCATAGAGAATCCATATAAAGTGGAAAAATGGATCCTCCATTTCTGATTATGTCCTTAAACATTTGCCTTAAGCGATATTACAGATTATTTTGGTAGATACGGGACTTTTGGGCTAGTGAGAAAAGCATTTAATGTCTAGCGGCCTAAGCGTCTTTTCTAAGCTAAAAACCATTTGCTTCAAAAAACTTTATTTTTTTTCAAAGAGTATTTGAGATACACATATTATAGAAATGACTTTCCACTTATTTGTGTTCTTTTTGTAAGCTCAGATAAGACGCTTTAACCACTAGAGTTCAAATAATTTTCTCTTTTATCCAAAAATCCTGTATCTACAATCACAACAAATATTATTGTTTATGGTAAATATTATGACATAATTTAGAAATTGGAGAAATACTTTTCCTTTTAATTGAGCTCTCTGAAAATAATTTGTAGTCTTTTGTAGCAAGTAGCTTTTAGGTTGGGAAAGACGCTCTGGCCGCTAGACATCAAATGATTTTATCATTCACCCGAAATTCCCAAATCTACAATAATTATCAGGAATATTAGTTGAGGTAAATGTTTGAAGACATATCAGAATTTGAAAATTCACTTTTCCATTTATACGGCTTCTCTTTGAATCTAGTTGCTAGAATCTTTTGAGGGAAACTGTTCCAAGCTTAGATTAGAAGTCATTTTTTCCGCTAAAATGAAATAAATTTACTTTTTATAATAGAGTCCTTGATCTCGATTAGTTATCAATAATAACGTTTGAGGTAAATGTGTTATCGGATACTCACAAATTGTAGGAATTCTTTTCCACTTATTTGTGTTTATTTGAACAAAAATGCTTAATCTTTTAAGCAAAACGGCTTTCAGGTAGGGAAAGACACTTTGCTTGATAGAAATCAAATACTTTTCTCACTTATACAAACGTCATTAATCTATAGAAATCTTTTTAATTTCTTGCTACCGAAATAACTTTTCTAAGCTTGAAACAGTTTCCTACAAAAGGTTTTAGCAATAAATTTCAAAGAAATCACGTATATGTATGTATGTACATTAGTGGAAAAATGTATCGCATTTCTGAATGTTTTGAATTATTTACCTCAAGCGATATTATTTATTATTGCTGCAGATTAAGGACGTTTGGGTAAGTGAGGAAAATATTTTATTTCTAGCAGCCAAAACGTCTTTTTGAAGCTAAAAGCCATTTGTTACAAAAGACTTTTGTAAATTGAGAAAAAATCTCGACTCCTAGCGTCCAGAGTATTTTTTCTAAGCTAAAACCCATTTGCTTCAAAAGATTTTAGCAATTAATGGAAAAGTGTTCTTCAAGAATTAAAATGTCTTAAATCATTTAACCGCAAACCATATTAATGATTATTATTGTAAGTTTTGGACTTTTCGGTAATTACTTTTCATTTATTCAGAGGACGATGCCATACTTCTTATAACATATTTTTTTGCCGGCCGTCGAGTTTTTCCTTTGAAATAAGTGTTTTCAGAAATTGGAAAAAAACCCACAAGAACAACACTTTTATATATGATTGTTTTTAATTATTTGCAATTCTTAATTTGTTTCTTCAATTAATTAATTAACACTTACTTTAGAAGAAAAACTCGACGACCGGCAAAAAAGAATGGTTTTCGTTTTTTCAATAAGAAAATGACATCTTCCTCCTTCGTGAATAGTCAAGTGTCAAGTCACGCATAAGGAGAACGAAACGAAACGAAACGAGACATTTTATTTTAAGGTTGATGACACAATAGGTGTGTTTTTTTCCTAGCCCCAATGGACTTGGACGAAAAAAACGACGTCGGGGCTAAGCAGTTCACATGTTAAATGCAACAACAACTAAGCCCCTTCGGGCTTAGCTAAGCCCAGAGAATTTTCGGGACTTAACTTAGGCCCAGATAAAAACTTTGTTACCGGCACGAATTCCATACTTGTTATCTATAGTTTGTATGGAAACTCCATTTTTGTTTCTGGGATGGCGTCGCTAAGCCCCGATGTCGTTTTTTTCGTCCAAGCCCATTGGGGAAAGGAAAAAACACCTAATATTACTGTTTTAGTGCCTGTCTGCACTTTCTTTTTACTGAAAGGTACATCCAGTGAGATAGGTAAGTAGATTTGATGTGCGAAAGAAGAAATCCACCGATCTGCAACTTTTGATAATATTTCTTGGCTGCAACTTGAAGGATTTTATTTGTGCAAGTCAGAGATGTATGTAGCTTAATAGTGTGAAAAGGATTTATTCAGCATAATGTAGACACGTTGTTCACTAAAATTACTTCCAGTGAGATGACAATGTAGACAGACACTTAGATTACACAATTTTATTGTTGTAAGTCTTAACTATAATCATTTTGTTGCAAAAAGTGTAAAGGTAAAAGCGCATATGCTAACGATACCTGGATGTGAAAAAAACGTACGAAAATTGAGTCTGGCGTGGTAAAGAAAAGACTAATTCAGTGATAGTTCTCGATATAAGAATCATCAACTTGTTTGTTTCTTAAATTATTCATTTAAGTTGATTTATGTTTTACTTTTATGCAAATGTTAAAGTTAAGACTGCCTTAACTTTTACTTTTTTAAAAGTTGAGAAAAAATATAGGATTGCGTAGTACGTTGATCAAGACAAAATATTTTGTTTACTTTGTACAAAAGTAAGTTGAAAAAAAAACCGCCGTCGGCGAATGTTTCGCGTTGGTCCTAGAGGGCCTTATGAATTATAGCTAGGCATTGCCAATAAATTCTTTAGTGGTGTTTTTTTGAAACTTTATATAGAACTTCACTGTTGAACACAGTGTGTTTCAAAGGTGATACGTGTTAAATTCCAACTGAGCTTCCCTAACAAGATTCGAAAACATGACTATTTTTGTTTTGATAATTTTCTTACAAAATTTTCTATTCAGTGAACTGTTATTAGCTGTATCAACGCAAATTTTTTCAAACATAAAAAGTAATTGCGTTTTCAAAAAAATCATTCTTTACTTTCAACTTTGGAAAATATCCCAACTAACAAATTCACTCCTATAATCATCCATAGATGCTTTTCGTTTTCATTCATTCTATATGCATCAAAGAATTGGATAATATTCCATAGATTAAAAAAGGTGACCTTTTTCACTTCTATTGTACCTTTATGAAGATAAGTATTATAAGAGCATTTAAGAGGTATACATAAAATAAATATAAAAAAACATGTTGGTAGGTCCAGGAATCGAACCCGGGTCCTTTTGCACCAACTGCCTTGCCCGATAACCGCTCCGACAAACTCAGATATATAATTAATTGCATCAAATCGGAATCACTTTTATCTTGAACTGCAGTCTCCTATGAGGCAAAAAGCTATGGCTTACATTAGAAAGAAAATTTCATACAGTTAAGCCCGTATGACACTACATTTTTCTCTCATTTTTAAATGTAGTGTCATACGGGTTTTAATATTAAATCTCATTCTGGCTCACAAATGATGATATCTATTACTATAAACACTAAGTTTGTTTTTGGTGCAAAATATTTCTTATACTTCATAATAATACTAACTTTATTTTTCTGAGCGAGAGAAAAGCGTAACAATTTTGCAATATAAAATCATAATAGTGTGCTCTCAGCTTAAGGAATCAAATGTCTCGTTACCTATCATTCCCTTTATGCGTGGCTATTCACGAAAGAGGATGATGTCATACTTCTTAAATAATTTTTTTTTGCCGGCCGTCGAGTTTTTCCTTTTAAATAAGTGTTTCAGAAATTGGAAACAACCCACAAGAACAACACTTTTATATAGTATGATTGTTTTTAATAATTTGCAACTCTTAATTTGTTTCTTCAATTAATTAATCAACACTTTTACATTAAAAGAAAACTCGACGACCGGCAAAAAAGAATGGTTTTCGTTTTTTCAATAAGAAAATGACATCATCCTACTTCGCGAATAGCCGCGCATAAGGAGAACGAAACGAAACGAGACACTTGATTCCTAAGGTGACGACACAATATTATTATTTTATAGGCTTTTCACACCAAAACCCAAAACCGGTTTTCGGCTAAAACTTTTCAAAAACGCGAAAACCATTCACACTGAAAATTTCACGTTTTCGTTTGACATTCCAATTTTTTTTACACAAACCACGCACAATTTTTTTTATTTTCTTTCATTTTTTGAAATAAAATCGGTGATTTATTTTATAAAGAGGATCCATATGAACAATGTGACTTGCCACAAACAATTATTTATCAATTTTAAATAAAGTATTTTATTTTGAGATTCGAATTTTATATTTGAGATGACAGAATAACGTCAGCTGTTTTCAATTTTTTTTTTAAACCATCCCATCAGTTTCTTTTTTGACACTTCAATAGGCGCTGAACTTATTAAAAGGTATGTTTGTTTTGTTCATCTCTGAACTCCAACATGTTTTCGACTGGTTTTATATAAAACTTGTGTTTTACGAAAACCTGAAGCTACAAAAAATGTATGAGAAAACTTGTGTTTTCGATTAGGTTTTTCTCTAAAACCGATATTTTCGCGAAAACCGCGTTTTGGGTTCGGTGTGAAAAGGCTATTAGATTATAAAATTTTATCTTTTTAAGGCTTAACTACATTCAAAACTTTTAGCAAAAAGCACAAAATCAAAAACATACGCGCATACGCTAACGATACCTGCGTTAAGAAATATCGTGCGAAAATTGAGTCAGGCGTGGTAAGGAAAAGACTAGTTCGGCGATAATTCTGGATATAATTGACATGTACTTGTTTGTTACTTAAATTATTTATTTACGTTGATCAATGATTTGCTTGTGTGCAAAAGTAAAAGTTGAGACCACTTTAAATATTGTAAAATTTTAGGAAAAATATAAAATTGCTTATATACACCATGCCATTGAATATTAACACATGTAAAAAAAGTGTGAAGAAAGTCATGTATAAAGTATAATAGTGTGGAAGCAGAACATGAAATTTCATCACTCACAACTCGCCATCGCATCCCACACGATTTGTCAAGTGCTTATACCTACACGAAAATATTTATGATCGGTTTTAAAACCATCACACATTCTATCCCAATTGGGTGTTTAAGGTAATGGTGAAACTGATTTCTTTGTGGTTGCAGGTATGAAAGCAAAATATGAAATTCAGTTTCATCACACAAATATGGCAGTCGTATGAAACTCTATCCCACTTTATTCTGACATGTGTCAATACTCTGTGGGATAGTTTAGAACCACTTTTAAGACGTTGAGAAAGACATACAATTTTGCTCAATTTTGTACAAAAGAAAGCTGAATGTAGTAAAGGTCTTACTCTCGCTCAGAAAAATAAAGTTAGTGCATTCTAAAGTATAAAAATTATAATTTGCAAATTAGTAGCTAGGCCAATATTGTCCATACAGTTCATTAGTGTGTTTTTTTGAAACTTTATAAAGAACTTCAGTGGAATTGAACTTACTCCATTTGGCAAGATAAGAACGATGCAGTTTTACAATCTAGAATAATAATAGCTCTGTTTTTTTGGTCATTTTTATCTTCGCTTGAGAAAAAGTAGCACGTTAAATACAACAACTATTTCGTATAACTCCGTATTGTTGTTGTGTTTAACATGCAACTTTTTCTTAAGCGAAGATAAAAACGCACAAAAAAACAGGGCTAATGTTGTTTTCAACTTAGGAATCAAATGACTCATTTCCTATCGTTCCATTTTTGCGTGGCTATCCACAAAAAAAGAAGAGGATGATGTCATATTTCTTAAATCATTTTTTTTGCCGGCCGTCGAGTTTTTCTTTTAAAACAAGTTGTTTTCAGTAATTGGAAACAACCCACAACAAAAACACTTTTATATATGATTGTTTTTAATAATTTGCAACTCTTAATTTGTTTCTTCAATCAATTAATTGGCACTTTTATTGTGAAAGAAAAACTCGACGACCGGCAAAAAAGAATGGTTTTCGTTTTTTTCAATAAGAAAATGACATCATCCTACTTCGCGAATAGCCACGCATAAGGAGAACGAAACGAAACGAGACACTTGATTCCTAAGGTGACGACACAATGTTATTATTTTAGATTATAAAATTTTATCTTTTTAAGGCTTAACTACATTCAAAACTTTTAGCAAAAAGCACAAAATCAAAAACATACGCGCATACGCTAACGATACCTGCGTTAAGAAATATCGTGCGAAAATTGAGTCAGGCGTGGTAAGGAAAAGACTAGTTCGGCGATAATTCTGGATATAATTGACATGTACTTGTTTGTTACTTAAATTATTTATTTACGTTAATCAATGATTTGTTTTTGTGCAAAAGTAAAAGTTAAGACCGCTTTAAATATTGTAAAATTTTAGGAAAAATATAAAATTGCTTATATACACCATGCCATTGAATATTAACACATGTAAAAAAAAGTGTGAAGAAAGTCATATAAAGTATATTAGTGTGGAAGCAGAACATGAAATTTCATCACTCACAACTCGCCATCGCATCCCACACGATTTGTCAAGTGCTTATACCTGCACGAAAATATTTATGATCGGTTTTAAAACCATCACACATTCTATCCCAATTGGGTGTTTAAGGTAATGGTGAAACTGATTTCTTTGTGGTTGCAGGTATGAAAGCAAAATATGAAATTCAGTTTCATCACACAAATATGGCAGTCGTATGAAACTCTATCCCACTTTATTCTGACATGTGTCAATACTCTGTGGGATAGTTTAGAACCACTTTTAAGACGTTGAGAAAGACATACAATTTTGCTCAATTTTGTACAAAAGAAAGCTGAATGTAGTAAAGGTCTTACTCTCGCTCAGAAAAATAAAGTTAGTGCATTTTAATGTATAAAAATTATAATTTGCAAATTAGTAGCTAGGCCAATATTGTCCATACAGTTCATTAGTGTGTTTTTTTGAAACTTTATAAAGAACTTCAGTGGAATTGAACTTACTCCATTTGTCAAGATAAGAACGATACAGTTTTACAATCTAGAATAATAATAGCTCTGTTTTTTTGGTCATTTTTATCTTCGCTTGAGAAAAAGTAGCACGTTAAATACAACAACTATTTCGTATAACTCCGTATTGTTGTTGTGTTTAACATGCAACTTTTTCTTAAGCGAAGATAAAAACGCACAAAAAAACAGGGCTAATGTTGTTTTCAACTTAGGAATCAAATGACTCATTTCCTATCGTTCCATTTTTGCGTGGCTATCCACAAAAAAAGAAGAGGATGATGTCATATTTCTTAAATCATTTTTTTTTGCCGGCCGTCGAGTTTTTCTTTTAAAATAAGTTGTTTTCAGTAATTGGAAACAACCCACAACAAAAACACTTTTATATATGATTGTTTTTAATAATTTGCAACTCTTAATTTGTTTCTTCAATCAATTAATTGCCACTTAAACTTTCAAAGAAAAACTCGACGACCGGCAAAAAAGAATGGTTTTCGTTTTTTCAATAAGAAAATGACATCATCCTACTTCGCGAATAGCCGCGCATAAGGAGAACGAAACGAAACGAGACACTTGATTCCTAAGGTGACGACACAATATTATTATTTTAGATTATAAAATTTTATCTTTTTAAGGCTTAACTACATTCGAAACTTTTAGCAAAAAGCACAAAATCAAAAAAATAGGTGCATACGCTAACGATACCTGCGTTAAGAAATATCGTGCGAAAATTGAGTCAGGCGTGGTAAGGAAAAGACTAGTTCGGCGATAATTCTGGATATAATTGACATGTACTTGTTTGTTACTTAAATTATTTATTTACGTTAATCAATGATTTGTTTTTGTGCAAAAGTAAAAGTTAAGACCGCTTAAACTATTGTCAAATTTGAGGAACAATATAAAATTGCTTATATGCACTATGCCATTGAATATTAACACATGTCGAAAAAGTGTGAAGAAAGTCATGTATAAAGTATAATAGTGTGGAAACAGAACATGAAATTTCATCACTCACAACTTGACATCGCATCCTACACGATTTGACAAGTGTTTATACCTACCCGAAAATATTTATGATCGGTTTTAAGACCATCACACATTCCTTCCAACTTGTTTGTTTAAGGTAATGGTGAAACTGATTTCTTTGTGGTTGCAGGTATGAAAGCAAAATATGAAATTCAGTTTCATTACACAAATTTGGCAGGATGAAGTCATATTTTTTGAATAATTTTTTTTTGCCGGCCGTCGAGTTTTTCCTTTATAATAAGTGTTTTCAGTAATCTGAAACAACCCACAAGAAAAACACTTTTACATATGATTGTTTTTAATTATTTGCAATTCTTAATTTGTTTCTTAAATAAATTAATTGACATTTTTACTTTAAAAGAAAAACTCGACGACCGGCAAAAAAGAATGCTTTTCGTTTTTTCAATAAGAAAAGGACATCATCTTCGTTCGTGAATAGTCACGCATAAGGAGAACGAAACGAAACAAGAAATTTTATTTTTAAGTTGATGAAACAATATTATTGTTTAAGTGCCTATCTGCACTTTCTTTTTGCTGAAAGGTACATCCAGTGAGATAGGTAAGTAGATTTGATGTGCGAAAGAAGAAATCCACCGATGCGCCACTTTTAATAATAATTCTTAGCTTCAACATGAATGATTTTTTTTTGTGCGAGTGAGAAATGTATGAAGCTTAATAGTGTGAAATTAAGATAGGTAGGTATATTGAACTGAAATGATTTTTCAGCATAATGTAAGCACGGTGTTCACTAAAATTACTTTCAGTGAGAAGACAATGTAGACAGGCACTAAGATTACACAATTTTATAGTTGTAAGGCTTAACTATAATCAAAACTTTTAGCAAAAAGTACAAAAGTGAAAAAAATATGCGCAGCTTTATATAGAACTTAATTAGAATTTGTTGAACACAGTGTGTAATACGTGTTAAATTTCCACTGTCTTCGTTAATTTTCTTACAAGTTATTTATTCTGATAGTTCACAGCTGTATCATGGCAAATATTACCAAAAATAAAAAAAAGATTTTTCGTTTTATACTCTCAAATTTTGGAAAACACCAATAGGTACTGTCCTTTGAAGCTAGCTAATCGGAGCTGAATTGTGTCACAACATTTTATTCCTGGAATAATTAGCTGTTTTTTACTTGCGATGCTGTTTTTATATATGTAAGTTTAGCCCATATGACCTACAAGAAAACACAACTATTATTCTAAGCCCACTTTAGCTGAAAGATTGTGTTTAACCTTTCAGAAAAGGTTTTTTTGCTCTAGAGAGTTACTCCGAGTAACTTTTTTAATTTTTTTCAATTTTTTTTTTTTTTTTGGATTAACAGACAATTTTTCTATTAAAAATCCCATCTTCAAGTCTCTTTCCCTAAATTTTGTGTTTTTTCTCACGCTTTGCGCGATGCTGTTTTTATATATGTAACTTTAGCCCATATGACCTACAAGAAAACACAACTATTATTCTAAGCCCACTTTAGCTGAAAGATTGTGTTTAACCTTTCAGAAAAGGTTTTTTTTGCTCTAGAGAGTTACTCCGAGTAACTTTTTTAATTTTTTTCGATTTTTTTTTTTTTTTGGATTAACAGACAATTTTTCTATTAAAAATCCCATCTTCAAGTCTCTTTCCCTGAATTTTTTGTTTTTTCTCACGCTTTAGCACATCTTCATACAGTTAATATTAAATCTCATTCTCGCTCACAAATAAAAATATCCATTACAACTAACAATTGGTCTTCATATTTGGTGCAACAAATTCATTTATTATACTTTAAAATAATACTAGCTTAATGTTTCTGAGCGAGAAAAAAACGATAATCTTTTGCAATCCAAAATAATAACATTGTGCTTTCAGCTTAAGGAATCAAATGTCTCGTTTCCTATCGTTCCCCATAAGCGTCCTTTTTCAAAAGAAGATGATGCAATTTTACTCATTGGGAATCATACTTTCGTTTGTGCCGGGCGTCACCATAGAAGCTGTGCGAAAAAGTAAAATATTTAAAAAATAAATTCAAAGAAAAAAAAAATTAAAAGTTGTAAAGAAAAACAATCAATTAAGTGAAAATAACAGGAAAACAATTTGGACCTAGAAGATAAAGTATTATTTTTGGGAAATTGAAAACCCTCATGTATGTAGGTAACCATTTTGATTTGCCTTTTATAATTTTTTACATATATATATATAATTTTTTGCGTTTTGCTGGAAAAAGTTCATAGTAAAAGAAATGTAGTTATATGTAAAGTGTAATGGTAGGAATATTTTACCATTTGTTAATTTGTGTGATATTTTGCATTTACACTTTCAGTAGGAAAGTTCTAGGCCACTTGTTGAATTCGTGGGACAATTTTGTTTGCCATGTGCTTTTTCGTTCAACACAGCATTTTAAATTGAATCGGTCATTTCAAAAACCACATAAGTCGCACAGTTAGAATTTTTCAGGAAGTAATAAATATTGTGTCATTAAAAAATGAGCGAGTTGTTAGGAAGTTTTTTGGGCTCAGTATAGCATTGGAGTTAAAAAGATTGAAATAGGAATCGAAAAAATTCACAGTTCATCAATATTCATAAAGAAAAAGTCTGAAAACTGATCGTGACTTATGTTGTTTAAATAAAGTCATAGCTTTTATTTCTTTAGAGCATTGGAGTTTTAAGAGATTGAAAAATGCATCGAAAAAAATTCACAGTTCATCAATATTAATAATGAAAAATTCTTGACTTATGTTTTTTATTAAAACCATAGTTTTTATTGCTTATGATTGAAAATTACACTTAAACATTACCTTGTTAGTATGTCACAGGTTTTAATTTATCATATTTTAATATATTTAACCCTTAATTACGATGTTCAAAGGGTAGACACGGTGAGTACTGGCAAGCTAGCTGGGCACATATGTATGTACATATTCTTTTAGTGTAAAATCACTCGCCGCTTTACTCGCTTCCAAATAACTGGCTTCGAAAAGGCTTCATAAATAACTTGAGTTCTAATGGTCAAATTTAAATGATAAATGTTTTAGAATCACGTTAAATTATTAATTAACATTATACTGTGCCATAATGATACTATATTTAATATGTACGTTAGCGTAGCAATGGGCAAATCGGCTTGTCAAATCAGTAAATGAAATTGATTTATGCACGGATTCAAAACGATGTTCTGAATTTCACTTTCAGGGTAGCCAGTATGCTAATCTTTTTGTTTTTCTAAGCATTAAAAACCAGATTATAAACTTCCAATTTGTTAAAAAAAAATAAAACATGAGTTATAGAAAATGCGTTTTCAAGAAAAAGGATGATGCACTTTTTCTTATTGGAAATCGTGTTTTTTTCTTCAACCTTTGAGTTTTTTTAATAGTAAAATTGTTTAATAATTTAAATGAACAAATTGAGAGTTGCGGAGAATCAAAAACAATCATACCAAGGTATATAAAAAGAAAACAATTGAAAAAACAATTTGAACTGCCTGCAAAAATACAGGATTATTTTTGGGAAATTGGAAAGAACCCCTCATGTGAGAAGGTAACCATCTTGATTTGTCTTTTATACATTTTTATATTTTTTCCTCTTGTGCGTTTTGCTAGGACATTTATTCATGTTAAAATAAATTTAAAAATATGAAGGGTCCAGGGAAAAAATGACTTTTTTGAAAAAAAAAAACGTAACTAATGATGCCATCGTGTAGATTTTTATAGATTTCTGACGAAATATAGCTTTCTTCACATGGGATTTTTAAAACTCGCAAAATAGCGCACACTTCCTAAAAACTTTTTCCCAAAAGTTTTTTAGTTCCAAAAATTAAATAAAGCGATAATAAACGAAGAGAAACTTGTGTCTAGGTTTAGCGACAGGGCAAGGAAATAATTTTAAAAAATATCCGATATTCTTCATACTTCCGGTCAAAGTCCTGTCAAAACAGATTGAATTTCAAAACTGGTCCAATGGACACGTTTGTAGAAATAATTTCATTTTCAAACTATATTTTTAAAATCAAAAGAAGATGATGCAATTTTTCTCAATGGGAATCATACTTTCGTTTGTGTCAGACGTCATCATAGAAGCTGAGTGAAAAAGTAAAATATTTAAGTTAAAAAATTTAAAGAAACAAAGTAAAAGTAGCAAGAAAAATAAAAACTAAGTGAAAAGAAGAGGAAAATAATTTGGACTGGGAAGATAAAGTATTATTTTTGAGAAATTAGAAACAATCCCTCATGTATGCAGGTATCTATCTTGATTTTACTTTTATAATTTTTTGTACATACATATATCCATGGCCGTCGTGAAGAACCAGGTAAGTCGAGATACCTGAAGTGAATTTTTATTTTTCAAAAATTCCTTAATAAATAGTTTACAGTATTTAACAAAATTTTGACTTCATCTAACACTTTCCTTATATATTTGAAAACACATGATGAACACTTGTTTTGACATAAGTCGGACTTTGTCAATGTTATTAAACTTTGACCCCGACCTTATAATTTTTTTTTTTGGGTTTGAGTTACCTGGTTCTTCACGACCGCCACGGATATATCGTCGTCGGTCAATGAAAACTCCCTAAGTCCATTTTATTTTTTTAGTGTTGAGACATTTGTAATTTGTAGTTTTACTGACCAGAATTTGAAAAATGTTTGATTTTGAGAATTTTTTCCTATGGAAATAGACCAACATAAGATTTACAGAAGTTATACGTAACTATTTTTTCTGTTTTATTAAATATGTCTTCTTTACGAGAAATTTCTCGATTGCGAAAAAAATGGACTTAGGGACAATGGACAATGGACAAAAAACAAAGTGAAAAGAAGTGGAAAACAGTTTGGACTGGGAAGATAAAGGATTATTTTAGGGAAATTGAAAAAACACCTCATGTTTGTAGGTAACCATGTTGATTTGCCTTTTATAATTTTTTAAACAATTTTTTCCGTTTTGCTAGCAAAATTGTTTATAGTAAAAGAAATATTTTTATATATAAAGAGTAATGGTGTGAATATTTTACCATTTGTTAATTTGTGTGATATTTTGGTATTACGCTTTTGGAGGAAAGTTCTAGGCCACTTGTTGAATTCGCAGGACAATTTTGTTTGCAATCTGCTCTTTCGTTTAACACAGCATTCAAAATTGAAACGGTCATTTCAAAAACCACATAAGTCAAACAATTAGAATTTTTCAGGAATCAATAAGAACTGTGTCATTAAAAAGTAAACGCAATCTTAGGAAGTTTTTTGGACTCCGCATAGCATTACTGAGCATTACAGGTATAAAGCGATCATATTAGCTTTTGTTTTGCTTCTATGATAGTTCAATTGAATTGAAACGCATCTTATTTTTACTATATATTTCTAGGTCTTTATTGCGTCATCGTCATAGAAGCAAAACAAAAGGTTATATAATATAAACTATTAACCAAGTTTAGCATAACAAGAATCTAAAAAATAAAGCGATATTAAAAGAAGAGAAACTTGTGTCTAGGCTTAGCGACAGGGCAAGAATATAATTTTAAAATACTAAATGTAATTTTGGTTTTATTTAAATAATGCCAACAATTTTTTTTAAAAAATTTTTTATAAGATATGCAAAAAAGGAGTTCAAAGGAGGCTTTGAACTCTAACATCCCTATTACAAATATCAATTATCAACTTGATACTTGACAAACCTTGAAAATTGGGTTTTAAGCTCAATGTATTAAAAAACTATTGAACTATTCTTCAATATTTTTATTTTCTTGTGTTTCGCAACGGTCTGTATCGTTCCCAATAATCAAAATTTTTACATCAGTTGCATTTTTAAACATCGACTTTAAAATTTCTCAACTATCAAGTTGATGATTGATAATCGTAATAGGGTGTAAGCAGATGATATATTAATGGTAAAGGTGCTAATATTTTAGCATTTGTTAATTTGGTAATAGTTTCTATAGGCCACTTGTTGAATATATTAGGACAAGGTTTTTCGTTTAAAACAGCACTTAGAATTGCATTTGATTGTATTTCTGTTACTTTTTAGAAGTTAATGTATTAACTGATAATTGGTACTTAATAAAATAAAACGTAAATTAAGGGTGAAGTAGTAAATACTTTTGGTAAAGAAAACAGCTTTTTACTGTAGGGGATTCATTTAGTATTACGGGTACATAGTAAGCTTGTAAATCTTCAAAAATAATGCTAGCCAGAGTTAGTGTAATGAAAACTCAAAGTTGCAAACGAAACATCAATAAAGCGCCTCGCCGGGAGGTTAAGACTGTTAATACAGTTCAGCTTATTGAGTGCACCTAGGTAACCTCTTGAGATTTTCGATACCAACATTGGAAGTAGAGCTTTTATGGGAAAGAGTAGATTTTAAATATTATCTGTATTTACAGGTTTTTGACGTTTTGAAACATCAATAATGCAAATGATAGGCGGTAGCGTCGAGTTTTTCTTTTAAAGTAAAAGTTTAAATTGACTAATTAATTGAAGAAACAAATTAAGAGTTGCAAATAATTAAAAGCAATCATATATAAAAGTGTTGTTCTTGTGGGTTGTTTTCAATTTCAGAAAACACTTATTTAAAAGGAAAAACTCGCCGGCAAAAAAAAATTATTTAAGAAGTATGACATCACCCTCTTTGGTGAATTGCCTCGCATAAAGGGAAAGATAGGTAACGAGACATTTAATTCCTTAAGCTGAGAGTACATTATTATTATTTAACATTGCAAAATTGTTACGTTTTTGTCTAGCTCAGAAAAATAAAGTTAGTATTATTATGAAATAGAAACTGATACTACTAACTCTATTACCCTAACAAAGGCCCTAAGCATGCTAGTCAATTTTAATCAAATTTTAATTTTTAAATTTAACTTTTACTTTTACAATAATTTAACTTCTTTGACTTTTTAACTAGCGATCTGCTTTTGCATAATACTTTTTTCTAATATAAATTTTTCTTTTTAAACTTTTTTTTATTTTAACTTATTTCATTTTCATAACTGCCGATAACTTGCAATCGAAATTGCCGTCGTTCTCGGTGTAGATGGACCCCAGCGCGTGCGGTATCTGGGGGGGAAAGAGGCGTGGGATTTTTTATTTTATTTAAAGAAAGCGGCTTACTCCACATTTTTTTTATCATTAAAGACCACTTCGAAAATCTCTAACAAATACAAAAATCTATCAAATCTTTTCAATTTCACTGAATTTAGCATTAACGATTGTAAATAATGTCAACACGTTTTTTTAAATAATTTTTTATAAGATATGCAAAAAAGTAATTAGCTTTGAACTCTAACATCCCTATTACAAATATCAATTATCAACTTGATACTTGACAAACCTTGAAAATTGGTTTTTAAACTTAATATATTAAAAAACTATTCAACTATTCTTCAATTTTTTTATTTTTATTAAAATTTTTACATCAGTTGCATTTCTAAACATCGACTTTAAAATTTCTCAACTATCAAGTTGATAATTGATAATCGTAATAGGGGTGTAAGCCGACGATGTATTAATGGTAAAGGTGCTAATATTTTAGCATTTGTTAATTTGGTAATAGTTTCTATAGGCCACTTGTTGAATATATTAGGACAAGGTTTTTCGTTTAAAACAGCACTTAGAATTGCATTTGATTGTATTTCTGTTACTTTTTAGAAGTTAATGTATTAACTGATAATTGGTACTTAATAAAATAAAACGTAAATTAAGGGTGAAGTAGTAAATACTTTTGGTAAAGAAAACAGCTTTTTACTGTAGGGGATTCATTTAGTATTACGGGTACATAGTAAACTTGTAAATCTACAAAAATAATGCTAGCCAGAGTTAGTGTAATGAAAACTCAATGTTGCAAACGAAACATCAATAAAGCGCCTCGTCGGGAGGTTAAGACTGTTCATACAGTTCAGCTGATAGGTAACCTCTGGAGAATTTTGATCCCAATAATGGGGTAGAGCTTTTATGGGAAAGAGTAGATTTTAAATATCATCTGTATTAAAGAGCTATTTCACTGACTTAATAGTTCTTCAATTATTTTGTTTTTTTTTTAATATTTCAAACAAATTTACTTAATAATTTTTTGCTATTTTTTATAAAGGTCAAAATTTAATAATGGCGTCTTCAAGTTGCCCGTCTGTCGATTCAAATTTTTTATCATTTAGTTTGTCGACTGAAACCAAATTTTTTTTTACGAAAGAGGTTAGTTAGTTTATAGATTTTATTTGTATTACTAATTTTTTGTTACGTTCTTATGTGTACCTTACTTGTTTGTAGATTTTTTTTTAAATTCTGCTATGTATGACTGCTTTCAAACACAGATAATTTTGCGTGGGATTCGTTTGGTTCTCACCCCTTTATTCGGTTTTTTTGAGAAGGATACGTAATTTGATTTAAATTGCTGATGTTAAAAAAATTCAAATAAACGAATTGCAAGCTATGGTTGTGGGTGTTTAAAAGCAGTCAATTTGTTTTCATAAATTTAGTAATATCATTAAATAAAATAAATATTGCTGACTTAGTTGCTAGGGAGTTGCCCTTGCGCTACAGCTGGCTGAAGAAGTTGATGTGAATGCATGTAAGTACGGTATTCATAAAGTTTAAAGATTATTTTTGAAGGGTGTTCCGCTTCAGATTTATTAATATTGAAATGAATAAAAATAGAAATAAAACATACAATATCATCAAAAATAAAATCTTATAACATGCCTTTATTTTGTAAAAAATAAATCTGCTGCTGAATTATCTCTACTTTTAACTTGTTTGAATTAGGTATTTATTTTATGAATTTTCCGCATCTGAAAATTTTTTATTTTATTTCAATTTATCATAATGTAGGTTCTTCTGAGTGAGTGCTTAGAAATTAATTTGGAAACCTTTATCATTTTGAAAAAGTACGAAAAGACCCAAACATTGGACGAATCGGACAGATCGAAGATAGCAAAAGTCATAATCAATACGCTTTTATTGGATAAATTTGACAGACTGTAAATAGTCCATAAAATTTTTTGTAACACTACACAATATTATCTTCCAAAATTACAATTCAGGCTACAAAAGCACGAATATATTCATCTTTCTACTCTACTGTGTCAAATCTTCCCCACCGAAGAGAAAGAAACATTTTATTCGGCAGCTATAGGAAAAATTAAAGCAGGTGGAAAACTTTTATGTGCTTTAATGAACACAAGAACAGCACTTAAGGCATGTGGATTAATAGACCGGAGATCGTTAGCAGAAACAACAATCGTGAATGATAAAAAAAATAGTAAGTTCCTTAAGTTCATTGCTTGGTGCATTATTCAATACAAATATCTCCCAGTGGTCGAAATTTGACCATTAATAACATAATATAAATTAGATTCTCCAAGAGCAGTAGGTTATACCTTTCAAATAAAAGAATTATGAAAATACGTTGTCATTAAGTCACTTAAAAAGGAAGATATAGAATAGAGTTTACGTATTAATATCGTCAGTTCAAAGGTAAAATTAACTAAGTGCAGGAAAAAATGCTCAAAAAAACTAGAATGAAATTAATTTCTTAAATCTAAAAAGTTTCATTTTGCATGGTTTTTATAAGTACATTCAAAGGTATGAAAATTTACTTCAAAATTTAAGGGACGTGACTTTTCAGCTTCAAAAAGTATGTTGCAATATAATTTTTTTCAAAAGTTTAATTTGTAAGTTAGTGAATTTTACTTTTGAACGGACGATATGTAGATTAGTGGTCAAATACAAATAATCACTGTTATTATTTAAATGTTGAACTAATGGTGAGTTCGTCCTTAGATATTCTGAACACTTTATCATCCGAAGAAGCTGATAAGAACTTGCTTCTCAGTTCAGTTGAAGAAAAGAAATTTCTGGATTTGTGGGCTGCATCCTATTGTTGCCGAAGAAAATTTGTCTGCGAAAATGGAGTTAGTGCATATTTCGAACGTTACAAGTTTCTAAAGGGGGATATTACAATTCAATTGGTAATTTATAACTTCATGCTTACCTAATTAAGTTTAGTTAAAATAAAACTATTGAATGTAAATATACACCCTTGTACCTCGCTTATTTAACTTTATTTTTTCAGCTACTTTCTGACGCCGTTAATTATTTTTCGGAAAACAACAAAAACAAGACAAAGATTGACTTTACGATTTCATCAAAGAGGCTTGATATTTTAGCAGAAATTCTATTGAGGCTCGCCTCAAAAAGTAAAAGTTTGGATTTGAAAAAATGGTGGCTTCTCTCTGAAGAGATAAAGGGGAGTAAAGGTAAGATTTATACTACACTTTTAAAAATAATATGTAAAGAATACTTTATTTTATACTAGAACTGTGCACTTTATTTGGCCTCCGAGCACTGCCATATTTTTTCCCTGTCAAACCTTTAAAGGCTAAGAAAGGTGTGACAACACCGAAGCGGTCAACAAAGGCAGTCGCAGCAGCTAATTTCTTACCTCTGTTTGCTACTGAGCAAGAGGCTCATGAATTTTATCAGCAAAATGAGATCACTACGCCAAGAATTCATTTGATTGGACAAGAAAAAGAGGTGAATAATTTAATTACAGTTGTTACCATTGAGGACAAGCAATTTGTGTTTAATGATTTCAAGAATGGTTTTCAGTTTTGTTTCGCAAGTTTTTTTGCATTAGATGTAGAATATCCTAATGTTTCTAGTAGCTTTTGGGTTTTAATACAACAGACCGCGTACCAACTCTATCTAACACAAGATAGACAGATTGAGGTTTCAAGAAATATTTCATTAAGAAAAGAAATTTTAAACGAATGGAAAAATAAAGACCCTCAAACAGGTAACGCTTTAGATGACGATTTTGGTTGTTTCTCTCCAAATGGCAGCTCTTTCAGTTTGTTGTTTTGAATGTGGAAATACATTTGAAAACCTTAATCTTTACCGAAAACACTTAAATACTCATACAAATCTCAAAAATTTTAAATGTGTTTTATGTCTTACATTTTTTTCCACATCTAAGGCCTTAATTAAGCATATAAAAACACATTTTAAGTCATGCTTAGAAAAAGAGTCAAATATTTCACAGATTCAAAACGAAAAAGAATTGAATGAAATTAATTGCAATGCAATAGGTTGTGATCTTAAAAATAATGTTAAGGATGTAATAAATCCTAATAGATTTTTATGTCACTACCGTGAACATTTTTTGAAGTTTATTCTTTCTATATATTCTGACGAAAATATAGCTCGAAAAAAATCCAAAGATCTACTGCTTCAAATCTGTAACCAAAATGAGTTAATTTTTGACTATCTCGAAACCACTGTCTCCAGGGAAGAAAACCAAGATTTTTTTGAAAACTTACAAAAGATAAAAAACTTCAGTCATAAAGGCTTTACTTGTAGTGAATACAAATTTTTAAATCTCTTAGAAGATTTAAGTCTATACTTCCCTCCAGAAGAAAAGATAGTAGAAAAGCGATTAGATGTTCAAAGCAAAAATGAGTTACTTCAAACCAAGTTGATGAAGTTTTCATTGATGATATTTCCTTTGCGAAAAATATTTAAAGCTTTGTTGAATGACGTCAATTTCTTGGACACAGTACTTAAATACGTAGCCGAAATAAAAGAGCTAAAATCACGAGGTGTTGTTGTGAACGTTATGGGTTCTCAATTTTGGGAAAAGAAGTTACAAACCTTTGAAAAAAATCCTAGCGTTTTGTATCTTCCATTAGATGGATATTTTGATGACTTTGAACCACAAAATGCGTTAGGTGCACATGCTGGAGCTTATAAAATAGGAGGTTTTTATGTGAAGATTGATTGTTTGCCCCCATGTTTGCAATCAAACCTAGATTTTATATTTGTTGGTTCATTATTATTCTCTAATGATCGAACTAAATATGGTAACGAAACCATGTTCGAATTCATAATAAAAGAGCTGAATTATCTTCAAAATGAAGGTATTGAGATAGAACATGATACATATAAAAGAGTCAAATTTGTATTCGTAAGTTTGCTAGGTGATAACTTGGGTATACATGCAATTACAGGTTTTTCTGAATGCTTTATATGCAATTATCCATGTCGCATTTGTAAAATTGATAAATACTCTCTTAAATACTGTACAGATACTACGTTTCCTATTAGAAACAGATATAATTATGAAGAAGATCTTAATATGAATGATTTGTCCAAAACTGGCATTAAAGGAAAATGTGTGTGGAACAGTCTTCAATATTTTCACGTTACAGAAAATATAAGCGTTGATATAATGCATGATATTTTGGAAGGTGTTGCGCATGAAGATGCATGCAAAGTATTTGAAAAGTTAATTAAAAACAAAGTATTGTCTTTGGAAACCCTAAATTTTAGGATTAAAAAGTTTGACTTTGGTATTAAGAACAGACCGGACATTATTACTGAAACAATGTTAGAATGTAAAAAACTTAAGTTTACAGCAGCAGAAATGTTAAATTTTATTCTCAATCTACCTCTCATTATTGGTGATATAATACCCCCAAGCTCACAGGAGTGGCAACTAATACTTCTGTTAAAAAAAATTTTAAGTCTTGTTATTCTAGAACAATATGTATATTACACACCATATTTGTTTAAAAACTTAGTAATGGAACATCACACATTATTCATAAAATTGTTTGGAGAAATTTTAAAGTTTAAGGCCCATATTCTTCTTCATTATCCTGCAATTATGTCAGACATTGGGCCTCTTAAAAATAAGTGGGCAATGAGATTTGAGTCAAAACATCAAACATTGAAAAATATTTCAAGATCCACAAAAAATCGTAGAAATTTAATCAAAACAATTTCTATCAAGATGCAACTCAAGACAGCATATTCCTTAATGCAAAGCAATGTTTATACAGGGTTGAAATATGAAAAGTTAAATGAAATAAGTAAGTCTCACTTACATAAAAAATTTGGATTATCTATTAAAAAAGAAATTGGAATAATGTATAAAATCAGGTCCTTAAAATCTAATGGAAGTATTTTAGAAGTTAATTGCGTAATAGAAATAAATTCATTTGATGAAGAAATAATTCAATTTGCAATCATAAAAACCATGCTTTGCACAGACTTAGAAGAATTTTATTTTGTGTGTCAATTGGTTGAAACATGTGGTTTCATTCAACATTATCAAGCCTTTAAAGTAAAAGTTTTAGATGCGTTTCGTGTATTTAATATTGATGAAATTTCTCTAGATTATACATCAAAAATCACAAAAATTTCAAACGGTGAGTTGTTTGTCAACTGGAAATTTATGAATCTTTAAAATCACTTACCTACACATACATGTGATTTATAAAAAAAAATGCGTTATGTGCCATAAATATTAATTTTCAATTCAAAGCTATAAACATACATATAAATCTACTATAAAATATTTAAAAAAATATATTTAAGAAAAGATTTTAAAAACTGATGATTCATATTACTTTTATTCAAATTATTCATTTCTTTTAACATAAATGTTGATTAACCGATTTCCAAAAATTAATTATCACTATCAAATATATTTAAATTATTAATAATATTAAATATTACAAACAAAACGTTTTTCATTTTTGAATAAACTATATCGTTCATCTAAGTTTTGAATCATCGATAAACTGAGATTACTTTTAGTAAATATATTCATTTCCACATTTACATAACACACCACTGATGAACTTTCTTGGTCATTACTTGAAGCTTGTATTAAGCTTATGCTTAATACTTATTAAGCTTATGCAATACAGTTCTGATAGTGGACAAAATAAATGTAAATGTAGATAAAAAAACGTGGTTTTTAAAAGTTTTTCAAAAATTAATTATCAATTCTTTTTTAAATTGTAAGTCCTAAAAAGTATTTCCTGCAAAAATACGCTTTTTTTTTGTTTTAAATAAACTAAAGACCTAGTGTTGTCAACGATAATTTGAAATTACATTTATTTTCATTTTTTGGTTTTTATATTTATATAAATAAGGTCAAAAAGCGGCTTACTGTCATTTTCAATTATAATTACAATAAAATATTACAAAAACATAAACTACATGTAGTATGTATGTATCTCAGTTTTTAAGAATTTTCTGTGTTTACACCACTTGTATATCTATATGTCCCTATAAATTTTACCCCTGTATATAGAAACTTGAATAGTTATTTTATGTTAAGGGGTTCTCAACGTCATCAATATTGGCCTTTTGGAAGCTCAAAGTTGCAAATGACACATCAATATAGCGCCTCGTCGGGAGGTTAAGACTGTTGGTACAGTTCAGCTAATTGGGTGCATCTAGGTGACTTCTTGAGATTTTCGATCCCAATAGTGACGGTAGATAAACAGACAGATTCTTCTGCATAAATGTTTAGAAACGCATATCATTTTAAGAGAGCTTCTCAGTTCGGTTGAAAAAAAGAAATTTTGGGATTTGTGGGCTGATCCTATTGCTGCCAAACAAAATTTGTTTGCGGAAATGGAGATAGTGCATATATTTTGAACTTAACAAGTACTTAAAGGGGGATATTACAACTCAATTGGTATTTTATAAATACCAAACAAACAAAAACGAGACAAAAATTTACTTTACGATTTCATCAAAAAGACTTTGGCGGAAATTCTGGTGAAGCTCGCCTCAAAAAGCAAAAGATTTCTTACGCGTTACTTGTAGCTTGTATTAAGCTTATGCCACACTGTTCTTATAGTGGAAAAAATGTATACAAATGGAGATAAAATCGGTTTCTAAACGTTTTTCAAAACCAATTATCAACTCTGTTTTAACTATAAATCCTTAAAAATATTTCCTAAAAAAAACATGTTTTTTTCTTATATTAACTACTATCTATATGGTTTGTCTAAGTATTAAAACACCTGGTGAAACCATTGATGGTTTGAAATGACTTTAAGTAAATTTCTTTATTCCGGAATTTTGTCATTTATTGCAACTTTTATACGTTTTTCAAAACTCCATTACAATTATGGAACTATAGTTACTACAAAATACAATACCAACAGAAATCCTCACTCGTTTTTACTAAGTATCCAAAACCACTACCTTTTGGGCTTAAATACAACACACCGGGCTTAAACCCTTTCCACATTTGCATAACACAGCACTAGCACTTTCCACATTTACACAACACAACACAACACTGCATGATGAACTTTCTGGCTCGTTACTTGTAGCTTGTATTAAGCTTATGCGTCACTGTTCTGATAGTGGAAAGACTTTATACAAATGCAGATAAAAAGCGGGTTTTAAACGTTCTTAAAAATCCATTATCAATTCGTTTTTAATTAGAAATCCTAAAAAAATATTTCCTAAAAAAAAAAAAACATGTTTCTTTTATATAAACTACTGTCCATATGCTTTATCTAAGTTTTAATGACAGCACCAATTAATAGTTTGAGATAATTTTGAGTAAATTTCTTCATTTTTGAATTTTTACATTTATCACAGATTTTACACGTTTTTGAAAAATGCTTCCATTAGCTTTTGAATTTAAATACAGCACACCGCGTTTTAACCGTTTACACATTAATATAACACAGCACTAAATGATGAAATGTATATCTCGTTACTTGTAGCTTGTATTAAGCTTATGCGACACAGTTCTGATAGTGAATAAAATGTATGTAAATGTAGATAAAAGGCAGTTTTGAAATGTTTTTCAAAACTTAATATCAACTTTTTTTGAATTATGAGTCCTCAAAAATATTTCCTTAAAAAAACATGTTTTTTTTTTCTTATATTAACAACTACCTTTATGGTTTATCGAAGTATTTAAAGACTTGATATTAGTATTGATAGTTTGAGATTACGTTCTAGTAAATTCCTTAATTTTTGAATTTTTACATCTTCGCAGTTTTAATACGTTTTCATTTTTATACGTTTTCATTGCTTTTGTGCATCCTCAGATATTTTGAACACTTTATCAGCCGATTCTTGGCTCATAAGGACTTACTTCTCAGTTCGGTTGAAGAAAATTTGTTTGTGAAAATGGAGATAGTGCATATATTTTGAACTTTACGAGTATTTAAAGGGGGATATTACAACTCAATTGGTATCTTATAAATACCAAACAAACAAAAACGAGAAAAAAATTCACTTTACGATTTCATCAAAAAGCCTTTGGCAGAAATTCTTTTGAAGCTCGTCTCAAAAAGCAAAAGATTTTTTGCGCGTAACTTCTAGCTTGTATTAAGCTAATGCCAAACAGTTCTGATAGTAGAAAAAATGTATTCAAACGGAGATAAAAACCGGTTTTAAACCATTGCCTTAATCAAGTATTAATTCTTTTTGAATAATTATAAATCCTAAACAATATTTCCTCCAAAAAAACATGTCTTTTTATATAAACTACATTCTATATTCATTCTATATTCGTTTATGAAGTTTTTATAGACCTGGTGTTGTTATTGATGGTTTGAGATTACGTTTAGTAAATTTCTTAATTTTTAATTTTTACTTTATCGCGGTTTATATACGTTTTTCAAAAATCCATTACAATTATGGTGTTATAGTTACTACAAAATATACAATACAAAAATCCTCACTCGTTTTTATTACGTCTCTTGCTTTCACTTGCTTTTGAATTTAAATACAACACTCCGCGTTTAAGCCCTTGCCACATTTACATAGCACAGCACTAGATGATGAACTTTCTTGCTCGTTACTTGTAGCTGTATTAAGCTTATGCGACACAGTTCTGATAGTGGACAACATATATGTAAATTTAGATAAAAAGCGGTTTTTAAACGTTTTTCAAAATCAATTTTCATCCATTTTTAACTTTAAATCCTAAAGAAATATTTCCTACAAAAAAAAAAACATTTTTTTTTCCTTATATTAACTACTACCTATATGGTTTATCCAAGTATTTAAAGACCTGGTGTAACCATTGATAGTTTGAGATTACGTTTTAGTAAATTTCTTCATTTTTGAATTCTTACATCTATCGCCATTTGTATACGTTTTTCAAAAATCCATTATAATTATGGTATTATAATTACTACTACAAAATACAATACAAAAATCCTCACTCGTTTTTATTATGCTTTCACTTGCTTTTGCACTTAAATACAACACTCCGCGTTTAAGCCCTTGCCACATTTACATAACACAGCACTACATGATGAACTTTTTGGCTCGTTACTTGTAGCTTGTATTTAGCTTATGCGACACTGTTCTGATAGTGAACAAAATGTATGTAAATGTAGATAAAAGGCGGTTTTTAAACGTTTTTCAAAATCCATTATCAATTCTTTTTTAATTATAAATCCTAAAAAATATTTCTTACATTTTCTTATATTTCTTTTATATAACCTTCTGCCTATATGGTTTATCTAAGTTTTTAAGGACCTGGTGTTGTCATTGATAGTTTGAGATTACTTTTTTACATTTTTATTTTTTTTACATTTATCGTGGTGATATACATTTTTCAAAAAGGCTTCACTGTTTCCACGATATTCTTGTTCCTTTACTTCTTCTTCTTTGGCAAGAAGCCAAGAGGAAGAAATGTACATATGTACATATTTGGTGGAGGAAACTCCATTCGTGCGTCGGAGCTAGTTTTTTAAATTATAAATCCTAAAAAATATTTCCTAAAAAAAATTGTTTTGTTCTTATATGAACTACTACCTACATAAGTACATATATGGTTCATCAAGTTTTTGAAGACCTGGTGGTGTTGTCATTGATAATTTAAGCATAGGCACCCGGAGGGGGGCAAGGGTGGGCACTTCCCCCTCCCCCTGGCTCTGGGCAATACCACACCACTAACATTTTTTTTAATTTGTTATGATGAATTTTATAAAATATTTTCGCTTTTTTGTAGGAGTCCATGATTTGCCCCCACTGGCTCTCGACCAGGCCGAATATATCTGAAAATGTCCTCATTTTTTTCAATATTGTTTTCAAAATATGGCTTTTTTCTTGACAGCTTCTTTTCACTGTTTATGGTTTTCCCCCTCCTGGCAATTGCCAATAGAAAAGGAGGTTCTAGGTTATTTTGAGGAACATGCAAAAATGCATGAGAAGGATATTGCTTCTCAAGAAAATGGAGAGATAAATTGCGAATTGTTGCTTGCCTAAAATAATTCACAACTTTTTTGTGAGTGATTTTGGTTACGATTCTGATTTCTGACATCAAAGCAAGAGCCATTCCTTGTTTTCCAGTTCCTATCCGCTACGCTATCTAGCTACCTTTAAAAAATTCAGATATTTTGAGTTGCTTTTGTTTCAGCTATCATCAGGTGTTTTTTGCGCAAGGGATTACAACAACACAAACATTTCCAAAGAGCTTTGGATTATTTTTGAATAAGGAATTCAATTTTTTGTTTAGAATTTCTAAATGATTAAATATTTTTTTCAAAATCCAATTCAATTCTGACGTCCTACTTTCATCACCTTTTACGCATTTTACAATTTGTTTTGGCCTTGCCCCCCTAGACAAAATCCTGCGGGTGCCTATAAATTTGAGATTACGTTTAAGTTAATTTCTACATTTTTAATTTGATAATAGGCGCCCGGAGGGGGGCAAGGGAGGGCAATCTGCCCCCTCCCGTGGCTCTGGGCAATACCACACCACTAACATATTTTTCTATTTGTTATGATGAATTTTATAAAATACTTTCGTTTTTTTGTCGGAGTCCATAATTTGCCCCCCTCTGGCTCTCGACAAGGCCGAATATATCTGAAAATATCCTTATTTTCGATATTATTTTCCAAATTTGGCTATTTTCTTGACAGATTCTGTTCGCTGTTCATGGTTTTCCCCCTCCTGGCAATTGCCAATAGAAAAGGAGGTTATAGGTTATTAATATTTTCAAATGTTTGAGGCACATGCAAAAATGCATGAGAAGGATATTGCTTCTCAAGAAAAGGGAGAGATAAATTGCGAATTGTTGCTTGCCTAAAATAATTCACAACTTTTTTGTGAGTGATTTTGGTTACGATTCTGATTTCTGACATCAAAGCAAGAGCCATTCCTTGTTTTCCAGTTCATATCCGCTACGCTATCTAGCTACCTTTAAAAAAAATCAGATATTTTGAGTTGCTTTTGTATCAGCTATCAATAGGTGTTTTTTGCGCAAGGGATTACAACAACATAAAAATATCCAAAGAGCTTTGGATTATTTTTGAATAAGGAATTCAATTTTTTGTTTAGAATTTCCAAATGATTAAATATTTTTTTCACAATCCAATTCAATTTTACGATTTGTTTTGGCCTTGCCCCCCTGGACGAAATCCTGCGGGCGCCTATGAATTTGAGATTACGTTTTAGTAAATTTCTTCATTTTTAAGCTTTTGCGACAAAGTTCTATGAATAAATTTATGTAAATATTCTTTTTCTTATGATTTTTGATTACAACAGTGGCGGTAGATTTTATGGCATAGACTAAATTTTCATCTGCATAGAGATTTTCGACGTCTTCAATGTTGGCCTTTTACAACCTTTAAAACCTCAATGCTGCAGATTTTCGACGTCTTCAATGTTGCCATTTTACAACCTTTAAAACCTTAATGCTGCAAATGAAGTAATTTTTTTTAAGTAAAATTTATTGAAAAGAAAAACTGAAAGCTATATACAGAAATGTAAAATTTTAATTAATTGGCTGTCCTTTTATATAATTTTGTTTTATATATATTTTATGTTATGAAAGTCAATAATTTAATGTTAGTTTGTATTTTTTAATTACCTAATTATAAAATTACAGTTTTTTATAAAAATTATATTAGAAAATTATTATTTTAAAAGATTTTCACAAACCATTTCCATGGAAAGCCATTACAATATAAGTTAAAAAAAAAACGTTGTGCACCTATATTTAAAAAAAATATTTTCTGTATTATTTCAAAAATTCGTTTTATTCTTTCCAAAAATTAGTTTTAGTACTAACTTTATATTTATAAATACATACAAAACTTAATTGTAATAAAATAATTTTTACTAAGCTACATCGCTTAAAACAAATGAAAAGTTTTTATTTCAGCATATAAACCCATTGGACCACATTGTTTTTGAATATTAGCGCTGATGATAAGGTACCTTATTGATTTTTTACTTTATTTAGTCAGTTCACGTAAAACTTGGGCAATGAATTTCCTATATTTGAATGTAAAAATATTATAAATATCGTATTAGCTGTTATAAATAAAGCAGCTTCTGAGTAACGGATATTACGAGCTACTATAAGGTTACGTGCAACAACTACGGAGTTAAAGATCAATAAGATATTTTATCATGGCAAACAGGATTCACTGCTTTGTTTATTTAGCTAAACTTTTAATCTCATCTTCAAAACAGTTTGGAGTAAACGTTTATTAAGGGCAAGAAACGATATTGCTATTGAAATGGAGCTTCTTTAGAGTTTGTGTTGATTGAAGTAAGTATTTCTGTTAAATGATAAATCAGCTTCATAGCAAGGATTATAACTTTCATGGCAAAAGGAAATCACTGCAATGATCATGTAGTTAAACTATGAAAGCCATCTATAAAATCGTTTGGGATAAACGATATTGTCATTGCAGTGGAGCTTCTTTAGAGTTTGTGTTGATTGAAGTAAGTATTTCTGTTAAATAATAAATCTGCTTCCGAGCAAGGATTTTAACTTTTATGGCAAAAGGAAATCACTGCAATGATCATGTAGTTAAACCATGAATGCCATCTATAAAATCGTTTGGGATGAACGATATTGCCATTGCAGTGGAGCTTCTTTAGAGTTTGTGTTGATTGAAGTAAGTATTTCTGTTAAATAATAAATCTGCTTCTGAGCAAGGATTTTAACTTTTGTGGCAATAGGAAATCACTACAATGATCATGTAGTTAAACTATGAATGCCACCTATAAAATCGTTTGGGATAAACGATATTGCCATTGCAGTGGAGCATCTTTAGAGTTTGTGTTGATTGAAGTAAGTATTTCTGTTAAATAATAAATCTGCTTCTGAGCAAGGATTTTAACTTTTGTGGCAATAGGAAATCACTACAATGATCATGTAGTTAAACTATGAATGCCACCTATAAAATCGTTTGGGATAAACGATATTGCCATTGCAGTGGAGCTTCTTTAGAGTTTGTGTTGATTGAAGAAAGTATTTCTGTTAAATAATAAATCTCCTTCTGAGCAAGGATTTTAACTTTTGTGGCAATAGGAAATCACGTCAATGATCATGTAGTAAAACTATGAATGCCAGCTATAAAATCGTTTGGGATAAACGATATTGCCATTGCAGTGGAGCTTCTTTAGAGTTTGTGTTGATTGAAGTAAGTATTTCTGTTAAATAATAAATCTGCTTCTGAGCAAGGATTTTAACTTTTGTGGCAATAGGAAATCACTACAATGATCATGTAGTTAAACTATGAATGCCACCTATAAAATCGTTTGGGATAAACGATATTGCCATTGCAGTGGAGCATCTTTAGAGTTTGTGTTGATTGAAGTAAGTATTTCTGTTAAATAATAAATCTGCTTCTGAGCAAGGATTTTAACTTTTGTGGCAATAGGAAATCACTACAATGATCATGTAGTTAAACTATGAATGCCACCTATAAAATCGTTTGGGATAAACGATATTGCCATTGCAGTGGAGCTTCTTTAGAGTTTGTGTTGATTGAAGAAAGTATTTCTGTTAAATAATAAATCTCCTTCTGAGCAAGGATTTTAACTTTTGTGGCAATAGGAAATCACGTCAATGATCATGTAGTAAAACTATGAATGCCAGCTATAAAATCGTTTGGGATAAACGATATTGCCATTGCAGTGGAGCTTCTTTAGAGTTTGTGTTGATTGAAGTAAGTATTTCTGTTAAATAATAAATCTGCTTCTGAGCAAGGATTTTAACTTTTGTGGCAATAGGAAATCACTACAATGATCATGTAGTTAAACTATGAATGCCACCTATAAAATCGTTTGGGATAAACGATATTGCCATTGCAGTGGAGCTTCTTTAGAGTTTGTGTTGATTGAAGAAAGTATTTCTGTTAAATAATAAATCTCCTTCTGAGCAAGGATTTTAACTTTTGTGGCAATAGGAAATCACCACAATGATTATGTAGTTAAACTATGAATGCCACCTATAAAATCGTTTGGGATAAACGATATTGCCATTGCAGTGCAGCTTCTTTAGAGTTTGTGTTGATTGAAGTAAGTATTTCTGTTAAATAATATATCTGCTTCTGAGCAAGGATTTTAACTTCTGTGGCAATAGGAAATCACCACAATGATCATGTAGTTAAACTATGAATGCCACCTATAAAATCGTTTGGGATAAACGCTATTGCCATTGAAGTGGAGCTTCTTAAGAGTTTGTGTTGATTGAAGAAAGTATTTCTGTTAAATAATATATCTGCTTCCGAGCAAGGATTTTAACTTTTGTGGCAAAAGGAAATCACTACAACGATCATGTAGTTAAACTATAAATGCCATCTATAAAATCGTTTGGGATAAACGCTATTATAATGTGTGATAATCGATATTGCCATTGAAGTGGACCTCCTTGTGAGTGTGTTGATTGAAGTAAGTATTTCTGTTAAATAATAAATCTGCTTCAGAGCAAGAATTTTAGTATTCATGACAAAAGGAGATCACTGCAATCATCATGTAGTTAAACTTTGAATCTCATCTATAAAGTCGTTTGTGGTAAACGCTTTATTTATCTTGTCATTGGACCCAATTTTCTTTAGAGTTTGTCACAAACGCTTTTGTAATTCCCCTGAATAAACATTAGAGTTTATGTTAACTGAGGTATGCACTTCTCTTTAAAAGTACATTCTTTTCGGACAAACTGTTTCTTTTTTTGTGACTAACTAGATACACTATAGCGTTTATTTTGTTAATCTTTGTGTCGTATCAACAAAATTGTTGGGAATCAACCCTTATATACTATATAAGGAGTTAGATTTAAACGATTTTGTAGGTACGGCTTGGGGTTAAACACATTTGCATTAGGCAATATTCGAATTTGTGGGTATGCAGATTTATTTTTATCCGGATGTACATTCCTGTGTGTTGTAAAATACATTCCTTATTAAAATCGTCAGAAATGTATCTCACACCTAAAATATAAAGCTGCTGCCACAGTATCTCTAAATTAGATTATAATAAGCTCTTTTCGAGTTTGGTCCTTTTTCCGCTTGTGGCTATCGTTTTTCGCATGGTGAGAAAGGATTTTTTTTCTGGGTGTACGCTGACGATATTGACATAATCGAACGAACCAAGCGAGGAGTCAGTGGTGCTTTCGTAAGTATTGACAAGGAAGCCAAGAAGATGGTGTTAACGGTGAATGAAAGCAAAACGAAATATATGCTATCAACAAGAAAGTACAACCAACGTCGACGTCTCGGACAGAACGTCACTATAGACAGTAGTAATTTTGAGATGAGCAGAGACTTTGTCTACCTACGAAGAATTATTCTTGCCAATCGCTGTTTCTTTGGGCTAAGAAGGCAATTGAGAAGCCAGGTCCTCTCTCGAGCAACTAAACTGTCCCTGTAGAAGACGCTTATCATACCGGTCCTGATGTATGGTACAGAGGCATGAACACTGTTAACGGTGGATGAGAATGCATTAGGTTGCTTTAAGAGAAAAATTCTCCATGCGTTTTTTGGTCCCGTCTGCATAGATGGGGAATGGAGAAGAAGATACAACAACAAACAATAAGAGAAAGCCAACGACTGAGATGGCTGGGTCACCTAGAACAAATGGACACCAATGCTTCCATAAATGTTTCTGCTTGTGCTAGGCCAAGGAAGGACATCATATCGTGCACTGACCGGGGCAAAAGATATAAAGTTAAAGAACTAAAACGTTCGGTTTCACAGTATCTTATAAATGCTGCATCATGTAGTATTTTATTTATTAGTTTTTAATATCATCATCTGCTTTGTTTTTGGAAGGTACGTATTTTAGATTAAATAATATAAATAACAACATACTAATTTCTGATTTGTTTGAATTGTTTCTTTTTTTAGCATTTGATGGAGATGCTGCTTTAGCTCTTATAACTCAAACCAAACTATCCAATTACCAATACGAAGTTATAAGAAAAGCCACAACAGAAATTGGTCATAGTATTTTTCGGAAGTACAAGGGTATTGTTGAGGCCAAAAAATCTTGTTATCCAGAGAACATAGAAGTAAACGAGATATCTGCTAAAGTAAGGCTGCAAGATTAGCTTGATCACACTGCTAGCCGAATTTTGAAAACAATTCCTTGTGATGAACTGGAACAATTCAAAGATCAAACTTTGGATGGTTCATCTGTGCAGAGTGAATATATGCAGACATTTTCCAATGGCAACCAAGAAGTATCGGATTCTCATCTTTTCATGACATCGATCGTTCCTTTGAAAATGACGTCAACAAATGGAGAAAACAATGTAACAGGGATCAATCCCCGTCCATTTCCAACGTGATATTGCAGATCCTATTTGAATACAAGAAGGAATTACTAGACTTTATACGAGAAGAGACAAACCGTGTGAATAATGAAATTGAAGAATTGGAAGATAGCTCAATAACTGTTGGAATATGTGTTGTCGAAGTTAGGCACCGTCTTTATTTTACGATGATAGAAAGAAAAGTAGCTGAAGCTGTGACAAATACTAGTTCTGCGAGCAACTGCATTATTTGTGGAGCTAAACCTTCAGAGATGAATGACTTATCCAAGTTGAATGAAGAAGCTCTTAAACTGGGAATGTCAACACTGCATGCATGGATTAGATTCATGGAGTACATATTACACCTGGGATATAACTTAACTTTTAAATCATGGAAACTAATGAGGCTACTTGGGCTATTAAGGAAGAGGAAAACAACGAATTCATGTCAAAGGTTGGAATAAAAGTTGACGTGGTAAAACAAGGAACTGGAACAACGAATGACAGCAATACATCACGAAGATTTTTCGGAAGTTCAAATTTGGCTGCAGAGATCACCAAAATAGACATAAGATTGATAACGAGACTCGCAGTCATTTTGGAAGTTATTTGCAGCAACCTTTCAATCGATATCCAAAAATTTAAGGCTTATTCTGAAGAGACAGCTAAACTTGCGATATCGTTATACCCTTGGTGTCACATGCCCGCATCAGTTCACAGAATTTTATTACACGGAGCAGAAGTAATAGAAAATGCATCCTTGCCAGTTGGATCACTTTCAGAAGGGGCCCAGGAAAGCAGGAATAAGGACTACAAGTACTATAGGATCCATTAATCCAGGAAATTTTCCCGGCTATCGACGAATAAGGATATTTTTCACAGGATCATGGTATCATCCGATCCATTTACAACCCAATTAAGACCTGAACCGAAGAAAAACCATCTTCCTTTGAGTGAAGAAGCTCTTGAATTAATTAAATAGTTTATTATGGTGCAGGGAAATAACTTCACTGCGAAATAACTTCACATGAGAAAAAACTTCACCACTAGTGGGAAATAATTTCACTTTTTTGAAGTGAAGTTATTTCCCACTGAAGCTGAGAAATAATTTCACTTGGGGAGAGTATGATAACTTAGGCGCCAAGAAATGACAACGTTTTTTTTGTAGAACAGTTTAATATTTTTTTACTATGAGAGAAGGGTTCTATCTCACCCCGTTTGGGCGGGAGGGGCAATTTCATAAAAAAGTACCAAAAATGTAAAAAAATATTAAAAAATAACGGTAATACTTACAATTAAGTATTATACCTTTTTTTTAAGCCAATAGGTACTCCGTGCTATTAGTAGTTTTTGAAACAAGTGAAATCTACATATACATGGTTTTTGAAAAAACGAATTTTAAACTCAAAATTTACGAAAAAAAAGCATAAAAAATGGTTTAAAGTGAAATTTCTCAAAATTGTAAGGTTATATGCCTTTTATATGTATTCTTAATAAAAAACTGAAAACAAGATGATTCTATGTCTTCTAGTTTTTGAGAAAATTTAAAATTACTAAAACTATTACCGTACAAAACTCGAATGTTTGCTCGATTTTTTATGATCTAAGTGGGTATGCATACTTTGAACAACACAACTGCTATAACATACATATTAAGAGTTTATATAAATTTGCTGCAATTGTACAGTTGGTAGTACCTAAATATTCTTTTAATGTATTAAATGCTTTGACCGCATAATATCTGCATCGAAACTTCCCAACACATCCAAAGGGGTTGAACTTCCATAAGCTAGGAACGTCTTTTTTGGATTTTGAATCTGATTAAGTGCCTTTATTTTATGCTCCTTTAAATATCTCCATGTTGCATCCGTTAATAGATTTTGCTTACAACCAGAGTCAATGATCATGTTGATTTGTATCCCGCCAATAGTACATTCTATAGTTGTCTCATTATCAATGTGAAATACGTAATCTACTTCCTCTTTCTCAATAAAATCAATCTCTTCTGACCTACCTTTTTTCTGCTATTTGATCAATTAAATGGTCCTCAATTTTATCAAAACTACACTTTTCAGCCTGATTCCTTAACCTTATTAGAAACTTTTCAAATTTTTCTTCAAGTTCTTGTTGCATAAGCCTAAAGATATGCCTCTCAAAAACTTTACTTTGCTTAGGAAGGAAATATTCATCAAATTTTTTAATAGCAATTTCATAAACATTATTATCTTTATTGGGTTCAGCGTTTGCTCCTGGCAAACTATAAAAAATTTCCTGTATGCCCAATCCGCCAAAATGCAGTAACACCGCTCTCTTTTTCACGTGAGACTCAAAACCAGCAGCTTCCAAGTATATGTTTAACGCCCGCTTCCACTTCTCCCATCTCAAGGCCACTGAAGAAGTTTCACCCTCAGCAACAAAACCCTCCAAAGGCTGCATACGTTTCTCCATTACTGTAGCAAGAAATGCAATTGGTTATTTTTTACGAACAAAATACAAGCACAAAATTTTATGTCTATCAAAGTACAATGTTTATTTTAGTGAAAATCGGAAAATACCTATTGCACCCATATATCTTTTAGTATAGTAAAATTGAGATAAAAAAATTACTTGACTGCTTTAAGATGAATAAATGGTTATACATACAAAAACCTTTATATAAGGCTGTTTAAAATTTTGTACTTTTATTATCAGCTATCTATTTTTTTCTTCTCTTTTTTTTTAAATTATTTTCCAATTGAATGGAAATCTCTCGTCTTGCTTAAATATTTTTGTTTCCATTTGCAGTCTTGGTTTCTTTTATTATTTCTTTTTTTTTTCTAACTTCATTTGAAGTCTCGTTTTTTTAATCCAATTGAATGGAAAACTACCTACTTGCTTAAAATTTTTTTTTCTAACTTCATTTGAAGTCTCGTTTTTTCATCCAATTGAATGGAAAACTACCTACTTGCTTAAAATTTTTTTCAATTAAATGAAATAAGACACATTTTAATATGACTCTCTTTTCCAATTGAATGGAACTATTTGTCATTCACAAACAAAATTAACAGTTATAATAACTGAACCAATTTAATGTAAAAATAATTGTGTTCCATCGTTAAGAGAACAAAAATATTCGTTACCTACCTACGGTCACTCCCAAAAGTATTCGGAATTAATCTAGATATCAAATCTATGTATATAAAAAAAAGTAACGGTAGGTAAAATATAGCGCTCTTAATTAAATTTTTTGTTTGTATTTCCCATATTAAAATGGGCTTAAGAAGACAAACAAAGAAAAATGTAAATAACAGAAAAACAAAAATAACCGAAATAAAGACAGTAACAGAAAAAAAAGACTCATGCTTAAAAAAAAACTTTTTATTCCAAAAAAATCTTGTGAGTGACTGTACACACGTACATAGTAAATTTCCTGGTTCTTTGAGCAATCAGAAAAAATTTTACTCTTTCATGTGCCATTTCCAGGCGATTCCTATCAAACATAGCACATCGCCATTTTGTCTTCTTTTTTTTTTCATAAACCTAAATCATCTAGTGGAACTATCCTTATGTTCTTCTTTTTTCCAATTCATTATTACTATTTATTAAATTATATTTCTAAAATTTAACTCACCAGTTCTTTCAAAATAAAGAGGTATTATTTTTGTTTGTGTTTGTTAAGTTCATATGATTGCTTTTAACCACCGTTTTGTTTCTTTTTTAATTTGTTTCCTTAAGCGACAATCACTGTTTTTCTTCTTTTTTTTTTTTAATAATTCCCGCTATCACCGTTTTTCATTTTGCACACGTTACTTCACTGGTACTTTGTTTTTTTTTCTGTTTCTTTTATTATTTTTAATTTGTTTCCTTAGGCCACAGTACACATATTAAGGGTAATATCATTAGCGTTTTCATTTTTGTTCAGTTCTGCGCATCCATCAAAATCAGTGGAAAATGGCGAATCGCGTGACCCCCACTCGTTAAACATCAAAATTTGTTGTGTGTTATGTGTTCATTTGTTACTTATTTATTTATTTTTAGTGTTTATTAACATTATTTTGTCATGCAAACAAACATTCCTTCCTGGTTTTTAGTATTATTTAAATTATCCTTTTGTGTTTGTTTTCTTCGTTGTTGTTGTAATACAGCGGACGGGGTCACGTAAGGCTGCCATCTTGAATTTCTTTGACAGTTCTCATTTCGGACAACATGCGCAAGATAATACCTTAGATATGTGTACTGTGTCCTTAGGCGACAATCACTGTTTTTCTTCTTCTTTTTTTTTTTAATAATTCCCGCTATCACCGTTTTTCATTTTGCACCACGTTACTTCACTGGCACTCTGATTTTTTGTTTCTTTTATTAGTAATAATACCTATTATTTTTATTTGTGATTCCCGAGTTTTATTTCACTCACAATATGTAATTGCTTTTTTTTTTTTGGTATTATTAATTAAATTTTCTTTTTTTTCGCATCAGGCGACACTAACACTTTCTTTTTGTTTTAATTTAATTCCCGTTTTCACCGATTTGTATTCGTAACGAAGATAACTATACTCGAACTTTTGCTTTTTTCTTTGTAATTTTATGTTCATTCTCGTCGCCAATGTAGTATTGGCTCGCCAATGCACGCACGCGACACGCTTCCGTCGGTAGTCGGGTAAGAACTGAACTCCTCACCGACATTCTAGTATTGCATGCACACGAGACAATATATAGCTGAGAACACTGAGTGGTCTCTGATAGAGATCTCTACCAAATTGTCAAAGTCAAAGTGACAGCTAACAATTCGGCACGTTTGACAGACGCTATTACCACAAAATCGAAATCCAAACATTTACACTCCACTTCAAATGAATAGGGACACAAATTTCAAAGGTTCTTTTTCCATTTTTTCCTAATATTGTGCATTATGATGTTGGGAAAAGAAAACAGAAAGATTAATTCAAAAAGCACTGCTATTTTTCCTCCGGCCCTCTTCAAAGTCTTTCCATAAGGGAAAATGCAGTCTTTTTGTGTCAACTGAATAAGCTCAAATATTGAAACTGGTAGTAATAGTTAATGGATGGAAGTAAAAAATTTTATTGAAATAGTTTTTATGTTTATATTTACTCTCGGACAATGCATAATGTTTGAAAACAAAATTGAAAAACCAACTATGAAATTCCATGTGCTCATTCTGTTGAATTGGAGTGTATTTGCCTCCGAAATAAAAAAGAAAATGGGTGTTACCTAAATGTCATTTGTGCCGAGGTCTTGAGTTTGACATTTAGAAATGAACATTGGTATTTGCTAAAAAGCCCTATTGAGTGCAGAGTGCAGACTATCTGCTAACGTAACTCACACCTGTGACAAATACTTACTTATGTGTTTACATACCACCGAGCACGGTTATTCATACTCTTAAAACAATGATGTTAATACACTACAGTTCTAAATAAACTCATTCCCTAAATCTTCTTTCTGCTAAAGAGAGAAAAACTGAAAATTTCACCGAAATCGATAAAGTCCGTTTCCGTGAAATCAATTACAAGAACAATTGTTTGTTTATAATAAATAAAACGATACCTACAACCGAGAGTCTCGGCAAATTTCGGTCCAAAAAGTATGGTATTGGTATCGGCTCGGTATAGTTTCGGATGCTTTGGAACTGGTATCGTCTCGGTATCGGAAATTGATGAATGAATTTATGTTTAGTATTTAATTTTTATCATTTTAAGGGGTGGGGCTGACATTTTGACAGATGATAGAAATTATTGATTTGAATATGATTACCAAATTAGAATCCTAAAATTCTATTGAACGGAGATAACGGTAATATTTGAGCGTATAACATATGAACTCATATCTCTTGAGCGCATGAATGGATTATGTACTTTGGCTTTTATTAATTTCGCATAGGTATGAATAAAATAATGGTTATTTTGATGGGTTGGGGTCAGAATCCCGAAAACCGAAATCCCGAAAACCCAAAATCCCGAAAATCCAAAATCCCGAAAACCCAAAATCCCGAAAATCCACAATCCCGAAAACCCAGAATCCCGAAAACCCAAAATCCCGAAAACCCAGAATCCTGAAAACCCAGAATCATACCTAAAATCCCGAAAACCCAAAATCCCGAAAACCCAGAATCCCGAAATCCTAGATTTTTGATGTACATAATTTCTGTTCTATCTTACCTGTATGGGAAAGGCAAAAACTGTGTTAAAATTTTCATCTGAAAAATAATTAGCTTTGAAGAACTAAGTAAAACATAACGAGATAAAGGAGACAACGAAAATACTTTAAAGACGTTTCCTAAATATGTTCATAGATTTTCCACATACCTATAAATGTTTGTATGTGCACTACGTGAATACTCTTTGATATGTTTTATTTTAAATGATTATGGGATGCACTTACTTCGAAATTAAGTACATACTTCTTTATACTTTGTTTGTTGAATAAAACCATTTTAATGATATGATCAATCAAAACCAATCTTATATACAAAAAACTTAGTGTACGAAAGTTTTAGGAATGTGCCTAAGTCAGAAAACACGATAAAAATTAAAAAACATTTTTTTTTAATTCAGAATATTAAATACAAATCAACATGCTGAAGCTAGGACGATGGTTTAAAAACGATTTAAATATTGGAATTCAGTTAAAATTCAGATTTGTGAGACATAACTGTTTTTAATTTGTTAAAACTATTTGATTAAGATTCAATAAGGCCAGATCCACCATATTTTGCCGATACCGATACGCTATCGCTACAATAAAATATTTTTACATAAGAAAAACTGAAAGGAGCGAAACCGTATAAGGTATCGATGATGTGAATGTGTAGGTACTCATTGTGTCCTGTTTTATAATACTTTATCATGTATCGCTATCGATATCAGAGCTTTAATGTGAATTTGGCCTAAAACTTTGTCAGTAAAGTCACAGTAATGGCTGTAACCTTTTTTTTTTCAAGTAGAGTTTCGGGATTTTGGCCTTTCTGGATTTTGGGTTTTCGGGATTTTGGGTTTTCGGTATTTTGGGTTTTCGGGATTCTGGGTTTTCGGGATTCTGGGTTTTCGGTATTCTGGGGTTTTCGGGATTCTGGGTTTTCGGGATTTTGGGTTTTCGGGATTCTGGGTTTTCGGGATTTTGGATTTTCGGGATTTGGGGTTTTCTGGATTCAGAATTTTGGGATTGTGTCCGTATCCCTATTTTGATACTCATTTTTATTATCCTACGTGGTATAAAAGCGTCACAATCATGATTATAAATTATTTAAAAATAAAACAAATTGAGAGAAAATTGTGCAAATATGTGATTACCGAATTTCGTTTTTTACGATATCACCTAACGAATAATCGTTTTATAGGCATCGAACTGTTAAAATGGAAAATTAAAAAATCTATAGCCTCTGGACACCTGGAACTTAATTAAAATAAACTAAATAGTAAATTTAAAAGTTAATTAACTATCTTATCGACCTGTTTTGGCTTCTTTCCTACATTTTTTTTTTGTTGTGTTTCTTAGAACCTTCCAAATACGAAATTTTGAAATTTTAAACTATGTATTAAAAAATGTAATAAAATTTATAATTTTTCGAAATCTGTATGATGCAAAGCAATATTATTTTTCTCTACTAACCTTAAAAATACGCCAAGTTACAAGCACTTACGTATCTATCTATCTATGTATGTGCCTATGTACGTATCACTTTTTTCCTGATACATAATTCTATCAAAGTAGGGATACCTTACCTACCTATTGAAAAAAAGAAAAAAAAAATTTGAAATGCCTGCCTAAATTAAAAAGCAATGCGTTATCACGTATATATGTAAATTAAATAAATCGGAGCATACATATTTCACACGTACCTATGTACCTACCTACCTCACAAGATATGAAATATGAATTCACTTGTAAATAAATTAATTAAAAAGGATTTCCTTTAATTTCATAAGGAATACAAACTAACCAACAATGTTCGATGCATATGCATAAATATACCTACCTCACAAACAACAAACACAATAAGAAAATCCTTACTACCTTCCTTTTATTCAAAGATCGCTACCAACAACAATAATGTTACTGCATGCCTATCTATACAGAAATCGTAACGGGTGTGAGTGAAGAGATTAAAGAAGAAGAGATGGAAAAAAGCTTAAGAGCACAAAACAGTATTCTTGCCGAGAGTGAAATAAAATGCATTAAAATTAATAAAAAAAATGGGGGGGGGGGGGGGGGGGGGAAGGAAGAAAAAAGTTTGTTTACCATAATGCAGTGGTGGAAATAGATGGTGAAAGCTTTGCAAAAGTCATAGGACGTAGGAAGAGTAAATGTTGGGTGGGATAGATGCAAAGTATTTGAGTCAATTATGGTGAAAAGATGTTATAAGTGTTTGGGTTTTAACCATATATCAAAAGAGTGCAAAAATAAAGCTTGTTGTCGAAAATGCAGTGGTGATCATGATTCAAAAGATTGTGAAAATGTCGAAGTAGTGAGAAGCGTAAACTGTGTTAAAACGAATGATAGACTTGGTTTGAATCTAGACATTAATCATAAAACAATGGATTATTCGTGTCCAGTGTATCTCCATAGGCTGGATGGGGAGCGAAACCGGGTTATGTATTAGCAATTAAATGATAACCTATTTAATAAGAAACCCATTTCCATATTTTAACGGTATCCTTATCAATGCGCAAGGGATTACCGGAAACTTTTAAATTATTGAGGAACTTAACAAATAAATACAAACTTGATTTTTTGTTTTTGTTACGCATCTTACAAAGGAAATAGAAAAATGTGAAGTTTGTTTAAATGGATATAAAATATACCATTGTTTAAGTAGCTCGCGACACAGGTGGGGTAACAATTTACGTTAAAAATGGAATTAGATCTGTGGAAAAAATTCACAATCGATAAAAAATTATGGGTTTTGCCAATTAAAATCTCTGAAAAGAATGAATCTTGGAATATACCTAATTTTGTTATATAGGTCGTGTTAAAGAATGCTTCAAACAAAAACTCAAATAAATTTTCAATTTTAACAACTAAATTTATTGATAGCAATTCAATTCTTTAATCAAGGCAAGATAACCCTATGGTTCGACCTGCTGCGTTGGTGGTTGCTGCGAAAAGAGAAAGATCCTTCGCTTTGATAAATCCAATTACTTACCATCGTAGCATACACCACTTGCCTGAATTTTGCACACGTCACCAAGGACCTAGGAATTGCTTTAACAATATTGCAGTAAATTTTTTGTTGTTGACCAACGGTCCCAGCAAGTGTGTATGCGGCGATGAGAAAAACATATTTTGATCTTTTACAGCTTAACATATTAACGAATGAACCAACAAAGGAGATATATAAGAACCATAGGGTAGTACATAAAATGTTTGGCAATTTTTAAGAAAAATTTATAATTTGAATAAATTTAAGAATTAAATGAAAATAAATATTAATTAAATGAGTCAAAATGAAATGAATTAATTTTAAGAAAAATAACAAAATTAATAGAAGCTGCGTTCCTCAACATGCCGGCCCCGCTGAAGGAATTCAGGAACATGGCAAAATGGCTAGTTTAGTTATGGGGCGCTTGAACGTTCCACTTTTGTTGCGCAATGTCACCACTCGAACATGTCCATCTTCACCTGGATGAACTTCGGTAATTCTACCTAGGCACCATTGTGAGGGTGGAAGGTAGGTTCTTTGAGGACAACCATATCGTCTACTTGAAAATCTCTCTTAGCTTCTCTCCATTTTGGACGGTGCTGTAGCGATGCCAAATAATCAATATGCCACCCTTCGCCAGAAACCTTGCATCATATTCTGCAGCAATTCCCACCTTCCCAATCGATTAATTGGTGTCTCCAGATAACTTGGTTCAGGTATCGCCGTGTATGGTCTACCTATAAGAAAATGAGAAGGCGTTAATGGGTCAAGATCAAGATCAGAAGGAGCGCAAAGGGGCCTAGAATTCAAAAGGGCTTCGATTTGAGCTAACAAAGTACACATTTCTTCGAAGGTAAGAATGCTATTGCCAACGACGCGACGAAGATGTTGTTTAACCAACTTAACTCCAGCTTCCCAGAGCCCACCAAAGTGAGGGCTGTGCGGAGGAATAAATTGCCAATCGATGCTCTCTGCAGTTAACATTTCAGCAACCTCTTTGTTGTGCATCTCCGATTGCACCAATTTTATTCCATTGTCCGAGTACATAACGCTGCATTTTCCACGTCTTGCGAAGAGTCTTTTTAAGGCTGCCAAAAAGGCATCTGTGGTCAAGTCCGAAACCAACTCAAGATGAATCGCTTTGGTAGTCATACATATAAACAACGAAATGTATCCTTTCACCAGCTTAGGTTTTCTTCCTTTCGACAAACGAAGAACTCTCTCGATGAAAGCTAGCGAGTAGACCCATTGTTTTAATCAGGCAACCTTTTTTAAGTTTTCGTTACGTTAAAGAACATAGTAAAACTCTTTTTGTAAATACGAAATTTATCTTGGTGCGCGAGAGTTAATTTTAACTTTTTTTGGGTACCTAAACATCTTTTTGTTTAGTGATTTTTCATTAATAAAACATTCAAATTGCAAAATTATTTTTTTTTGTCTATTGGTGCATTCGCGATAGTTTTTGTTGTAACCTGCCTCTAAAATGTCAAATCGCTCTGGTATTAGTGACCGCAAATTAAACTCACCACTTAATACTGCAAACTCATCCTCTCTCAAAAATACAAAAAAAACACTTTGAGGATGATTCCGAAATGTGGAAAAAAATGGACGAAAGGCTAAAGGCACAAAAAGATTGGATAACAACAGAGATTAACACACTTATAACCACCAAATTGGAAGAAACAGAAACCAGAATTTCTTCTAATATAAATGCACAATTGCTACAATTTAAAAATGAAATCACTCAACTAACTAAATTTTTCGATACAAAAGCGGATCCTCGGCCAGCTTTCCAAGAGCCTATTCACCAAAAATTCGGCGTTGTGGTAGGTCAGCTGGCTTTAGTTCTTGCACCAGCTGTATCTTAAAAGGCTTTACGCCCAAATCCTTCCGCAAAATTTTCCACGTAGTGCTGTAACAAAGGCCTAACTGCTGGGAACGGCGCCGAATCGACATTTCGCGGTCTTCTGTCACACTAGCTGATACGGCCGCAATATTTTCTTCACTACGCACAGTACGTAAACGTGTTGGTGGTTTAATGTCCAACAAAGTAAATTTGGTGCGAAATTTGGTCACAATCTTCCGAATAGACTGCTCAGAAGGTCGAGAATGCCGACCATAAAATGGAAGCAGCGCGCGATGAACATTTCGAACCGAGCACGAATTTTGATAGTAAAATTCAATAATTTACAAGCGTTGTTCATTTGTAAGACGATCCATGGTTAAATTGCAAACCAAACTGAAGCTGTTTGACAGTGACACAAGGTACTAAACACACGTCAGCTGTCAAAACCAGTGTTGCCAAACCAAACCAGCTAAAAAATCACCCGTTAGGTACACGAGTATCCGAAATTGAATCTTTCCAAGCGAATTCGGACTCTGTAAACGTGTTGCTAAGAAATGATGTCAACAAGCTAAACGCGACGTTTACAGATGTCAAAACTGAGCTCTCTACCTGGACATCCAAAGTAAACAATTGCAAAGATGATCTATGCGCACTTCAAACGAATTTGACAAGCTGAGTAAAATGCAGGAGATTCAGGAAAACCGAAATGTTGCTTGCGACGCTGTTCTTAATGGAATTCCTTATTCACCCGACGAGAACCTAAAAGGAATTTTTCACAACTTGTGTTTGTCACTCAACACAAAACCACCAACACTGGCCAGCATATTTCGTACCCGCCCGACGACTTCCGATTCCCCTGACTCTTCAATTATTATCAAATTTTGCACTCCTTACGACAGAAACACCATACTACGATCGAATTGGCGAACATTGTAAAAAAAACAACAACAAACCACTCCGACTAAGCGATGTCAACTTTGGGCCAAATGCAGAAAGCCCCATTTTCTTGCGTGAGTGTTTGACAAAAAAAAACATTTTTTATTACAATCTGCACTTAAATTGAAAAAAATAAACAAATTGTCATCGGTGTATACAAAGCGGGGACTAGTTTACGTTAAACGTCGACCAGATGATGCTACTGTTCTTGTTGACAGAAACGATGACTTGCCTAGGGTTGCCATGATGGATGTATAGCAGAAACCTTTAGGGTGGGATGAGGGAATGAAAGATGGCGACTTAAGGGGTTGCTTAGGCGAGATAGGTAACCATGGCAGGGTGGGTAGTGACAAATGTTTCTCGCAACGTCATATCACCTCGACGTTGCGACGTTGAGCCTGGCATGATTTTTGTCTGCGCGGTTCCGATAGGGTTCAAGAACCAACACCCTCCGACGAGCGTGAGGCCGGTCAAGCATGCCAGCACTGACCCCGACGGCAAGAAAGGAGCCCGCAACAATTAAATATTATCAAATCTTTATTTCTTTTTTAAATCTAATTTAAATCTATTTTTCTCTTCTGATTTTAATTTACTATTTTTTCATAACTGAGTTAGTTGAACTTTATTTTTCTAGTTTTTTCATTTATATCGATTAATTTTCTTATTTTTCAAATACTTATATATTTGTATTTACTTTTTTCTTTTTTTCTTTGCTTTCTGCTGTAAATTATTGGTAAAGCTCTTACTACTTTTTAAACGATAAGATATATTTTGAGTTTTTTGGCATGAATTCCTCTGGTGTTGGTGACGGCTTGGTGTTACGTTCTATGCTTAGGGTGTTCTGCAATTAGTGTATGGGATTCAGAGTTTGTCATATAAATGCACAAAGCCTTCGTAAAAAAATTGACGAGCTAAGATATGTTTTTGAAGGTTCTGGAGTTGATGCTATCTGTGTCTCAGAAACTTGGTTTCCCATTAATTTTCCAAACAATATGTTTAAGCTAAATGGTTACAGACTTTTTAGGGCTGACAGAGGTGATAGAGGAGGAGGAGTTGCAATCTATGTTCGAGATGGTATTACCTGTAGGGTAAATTGTATGTCAAACCCTGGTAGTGAAATAGAATATATTTTTGTGGACATGGTGTGTGGAGAAGATAAATTGTTACTTGGGACGGTTTACAGGCCGAACAGATACGTTGATTTTTCACCTCTCGTATCTCTAATGGAACAAATAGCTTTGATGTCAACTAAAATCGTTTTGTGTGGAGACATTAATAGTAATCTTCTACATGAGAGTACATTAATTGACACTATGGGATCTTTTAATATGTCACCGGTAAATGTACATACGCCAACTCATTTTACAAGTAGTTCCAGTTCGCTTATTGATGTTTTTTTCGTTAGTAATATAAGTGATGTTCTTTTTTATGATCAACTTATTGCACCCGCTTTTTCCAAACATGATCTCATATTTCTGACTTTTAATTTCAATATTATAACCCCTTTAACAGTTTTCCAATATAGAGATTTCAAAAACATAGATATTTCTTCTCTTGAGAGAAATGTCTCAACGATTGAATGGGATAGAATTTATTATATGTCATCAGCCAATGAACAAGTAGAATTCCTTCAATCTAATATGGATCATCTCTTTAATACTTATGTTCCACTTAAACAAAAATGCATAACTCATCAATCTCGACCGTGGTTTACGCCAGAAATATCCTCGCTTATGTACCGCCGAAACCAAGCGTACCTTCGGTGGAAAAGATACAGGTTAGATGACTTTCATAGATCATATTGTTTGTTAAGAAATAAAGTTGTTTGTAAGATACGCTCAGAAAAGTCAAAAGTTTTTAAAAGTCGGCTTAGTTTGGCGATGAATGGTCGAAAACTGTGGAACAACCTACGCGAGGTCGGAGTTGGGACGCAAAAAAGTTCAAATGACTGTTATAACATCGATAGTAATGAGTTGAACAAACAATTCTTAAGCTTGCCCGGTACGTCCTCACTTAATCATAACGCAGTAATAAATGAAGATCATATTTCTGACACTGTGCCTAGGTTTGAATTTTCTGGAATAAATTGTACTGACGTTGTTGAAAGTTTTATGTTGGTGAAATCGAATGCGGTTGGAGTTGATGGTGTTGACCCCGTTTTTATTCGAGCTTTACTTCCTTGATTTTGCCTTACGTCACACACGTGTTTAACACTGTATTAACAAGTGGCATCTTTCCCAAGCTTTGGAAGTTAGCAAAAATAGTTCCTGTACCCAAAACTTCGAATGGCAAAGAGTTTCGTCCAATTTCTCTACTTCTTTTTCTCTCCAAGGTCTTGGAAAGGATTATGCAAAAGCAAATAAGTATACATCTAAGTAGAACCAATTTACTGACACCTTTTCAGTCTGGTTTTCGTCGTAAGCATAGCTGTACGACAGCACTAATTACTGTGACTGAAGACCTAAGGCAAGCTATTGATGACGATAAGGTTAGTTTTTTGGTTCTACTAGATTTTTCGAAAGCTTTTGACACAATTGACCACTCTATTCTTATACGTAAGCTAAAACACCATTTTAATTTTTCGTCTTCTGCAACTAATCTGGTACTTTCATATCTAAGTGAAAGAAAGCAGGCTGTATCCGCCTCCAATACGCTCTCTCCGTTTTTGCCAGTCTTGAAAGGTGTTCCACAAGGATCGATTTTGGGCCCAATCCTCTTTTCACTTTATATAAATGAATTGCCATCAATTTTGAAGTTCTCACTCACACACATGTATGCAGATGATGTGCAACTTTATTTGAGTAGCTCACTTGGTCTTATTGAAAATTGCATCCATAACATAAACCAGGACCTTCAAAGCATTCATACATGGTCCCGACAAAATGGCCTGTTTTTAAACCCCACCAAAACTAAATGCTTAGTTATTTCTAAACGGTCACTGGATCTCTCTTATTTCCCTCGATTAATGGTTGATAATGCTACTATTGAATTTGTAGAAACAGCAAAAAATCTTGGAGTAGTTTTCAACAGGTCTTTAACATGGAAAAATCACATTAATACAACTGTTGGTAAGGTATATGGAGCTCTTAGAGTTCTTCAAAATTCGCAATATATAACGCCGATAAATACTAGAAAGATGTCAGCAAAAACTTTGATCATCCCTATACTCACGCATGGTTGTGAAATCTACTGTAACTGTGATGCTGAGAGTAGACGAAAACTTACAGTTGCGTTCAACAACACTATAAGATACGTATTTTGTCTTAAAAGGTATGACCACATCTCTGGCTTTGCTAATGCTTTATACAATATGCAGTTCAAACATTTTCTACACTACCGAACCCTTCTTCTTCTGTTTAACCTTATGCAGACGCGTCAACCACAGTACCTTTTTTATAGATTACAATTCCCGATTTCAAACAGATCAAATACACTCATAATCCCGCGACATTCATGCCTTACATCCGAGCGACAGTTCTTTGTCAACGCCATTCGCCTATGGAACTCCTTGCCAAGAGATATAAGAACACTTGAAAATGTTAAAATATTTGAAAACAAACTTAAATTTTACTTTTCTTTGTTATAGTTATTTGTGAGGTTTTACCTTTAATAATAATTTTATTTTAATCCATGGTGATACCAATTAATTTAAACTGCTCAGTTTTTTTCCATAAAATTTTTTTTTTTCTTTTTATACTTTTACATAAATTTGCTTGTTTTTGTATTAAATTAAAGTTAGCTTTTGTTATCAAATTTGTACATTACTTAAGCTATCACTTTTTAATAAGATATTGTATCTTAATGTGTATAGCATATCAATGAATTAAATAAACTAAACTAAACTAAGAGTTATGGGACCAGCATAGTCACATCCTGTGTGAGCGAAAGCAAAGGATGGATTTAGACGAGACGATGGCAAATTTCCCATAAGCTTCGTCGACGTAGTTTTTCGCTGGCGAAAACACGTAATGCAATCGTGAACCAGCTTTCGAATCAGGTTTCTGCTCCCGAGAATCCAATACTCCTGACGAATCAACGCAAAAAGTCCCGAAACACCAATATGCAGAAAGTTTCGGTGAGCATCCAATAGAATCATTTGGGTAATCCTATGATTTTTTGACAGAATAGTAGGATGGTTAATACAAAAAGGAACATTTTCGGCGTTTGAATTTCTGCCACCGACACGCAACAAACCGTAACAATCAATAAAAGGTGAAAGCGAAAATAACTTGGACATCTTGCCAACACAACGATCAGCTTTTAGGGCATTTATTTCTTCAATGAACTCATTTTGAGCCCACTTGAGACAGACCCTTTTAGCAAGGCGAAGCTCCAAAAGTGAAAGATATCCATATCTTCTATCTCCTTTAGGCAAACGACAAAAATATATGAAGCGACGAACATAGCCTACTATTCTCACGAGTTTCCTCCAACCAGATATTTTCAGTGAAAGGTTTTCGAGAAAATGCTCAACCGTAACGGAAACGTGAACCGCAACGCTTTTCTTTTTCTCCTCAGGAATCTCGTCTATCAAAATTACCTGATTATTTGGCCACTTTTCAAAGTCCTGAGACAATCATTTTGGACCATTCCACCACATCGTGTACTCCAAAAGCTCCTTAGGGGCAAGACCCCGCGAAGCACAATCAGCAGGGTTCTCAGAAGAACAGACATGATTCCAAGACGAACGAGGCAAAGAGGACAGTATTTCGGATGTACGATTTGCAACAAACGTATTTCATCTCCGAGGAGAAGAGGAGAGCCACGACAAAACAATTTGGGAGTCACAAAATACAGAAACTCGAACTGGCTTTGCATCCAACGATGACTGAATGAGCTCGAGTAAGCGACACAAGAGAAGGGCTCGACAGAGTTCAAGGCGTGGAATGGAGAGTTGTTTTACTGGAGCAACGCGAGTTTTGGCATCATCTGAACAGCTACGACAGTAAACTACCGCAGAATAAGCCTTTTCCGAAGCATCCGAGAATCCTATTAACTCAAAGCTTTTAGAATTTTGGGTAAACCTTCGACAAACCCTAAAGTTTTCAAAATAGGACAAATTTTTCCGATACAGCTTCCATTTATCTGCTATCTCAATGGGCAAAGGATCATCCCATTCCAATTTAATCTTTGAGATCCACAGCTTCTGAAACAATATCTTCAACAAAATAGTGGAAGGAGCCAAAAATCCCAAGAAAATCACGATGTTTCGGGTGCACCCAAATTTGCCAAAACATTTTTACAATGTCAGCACAGAAAACGAACCGATGAATACGAAACCGTATGCAAACATTTATCAAATTTCGTTGCAGGGGTGTTCCTACATGAAGCATTTCATTGAGGCTACAATTTTTGGTATCCTTATGAGATCCATCGAAGACAACGCGTATTTTGTTGGTGATGACGGCGTGATGGGGAAAATAAAAAACACTTCCCAAAGTAGGCTCGATTTCTTCATCTGGAAAACGCTCCATGTGTCCTAAATCCAGATAAGTTTTCATAAACTTATAATACTCCATTTTTAGGCCTTCATCACGTGAAAAACGACGTTCCATGGCGAAAAGTCGAGACAACGCTCCAGATATTGTATTAGAAAACCTAACATTGTTTTGACGAAAAGGAAGTTCAACCATGTATTTATTATCCGATGTACGACTAAGGGTCTTAGAAAAGTTTTCGTCTACTTCATCTTCGCCTACTGTTAACGAGAATTTATGCGGAACTTCTTCAATCTCCCAAAAAGACTGCAAAATGGCATCCACGTCTAAGCCTGCGTGCAACGAAACTATTGATGAATCTGGCATACAGCCAGTAACAACCCATCCAAATTCTGTCTCATGAGCAACAACCTTTCCTTCTTCATCTGAACGATGACCTCCTAGCAGAATACTCCAAGACTTGTCAGCCCCTAAAAACACATCAATGGGACCGGGATTTTTTAATCCTACGTCAGCTAACAAAAGGTCATCGAGGAAAGTGAAATTGCTTTCGTCAAATGAAAACGTCATCGAGTAAAGTGAAATTGTGTTGCGAGTTGAGGGTGTCACGGAGAGGAGTTGGAAAAGGGCTGTGGCATGCTTGCTCTAGCTCGGCTAAGCTCGTCGGGTTGGGGCGGTTCTTGCCCTTTTCCAAAAACTCCTCTCACTCAGCAAACAAAATTAAAACATGCCGGTGTTAAAGGAAGAGGATAGGAATAGTGGAGAGGGTATATAATTGGAAACTGGAAAAAAATGAAGGAATTGCACAAACTTAGCTACCTATGCCACTGCATTAGTGTAAGGGTGAGGCCTTGGTGAATCTTCCAATGGATCAAAAAAAAAAAAAAAATTTTAATTTTAAATTAAAATCAACCCCACCTAAAAGCTAAACCCCTAAAATCTAAAGATTATATCTATAAAGATATAAAAAAAAACTTAAAAACTAACTAAACTAGAAAAGTATTTTTTTTTCTTTTTTTTTGTCCACCGGAAAATCAACCTCTGCCCCACTGTCGCACCAACACAGTGGTTCATCGAGTCGTCAAAGGCCTTGCCTGGTGTTGTTGGCAAAAGTTTGGCCTGCCCACCCTTGTATCAAAGATACGACCATCGCTATCTCCTTGGCCAGTATTCTGGAGATAGCCCCTATCATAAACCTCCAGTCACATTTCCTACTTTTGTCTAGGTCAAGTCATGTCCACGTATGTAAGTATTGTCGAAGCAAATTATTATGTATATGAAGTCCATCTCATAAGTCGGTAAGGTAAGTATCGTTCTATTTGGTCAATAGGGTAAGTATAAAGTTAGTGTGAAGTAAGTATTGGCAGTTAAGTAAGTATACAGTTAGTGTATTATAGGTATAGCGTTAGAGTATAGTAAATATAATGTAGGTATAGGTAGTATGGTAAGTATATAGTATGTAGAGTAAGTATAGTCAATATGGTAATATATTGTAGGTAAAAGGTAAGTATAGAGTAAGTGTACAGTAAATGTAGAATAAGTATAGTCCGTATGGTAAGTATGTAGTAAGTCGTAGTCAGACATAAAGACATCTATGTCTAGTCATTGTTCAATCGCATTTTCCTTCCTCTCCTTCTCTCTCATCGCTGGCTCAATGAGCCTCCACACACCTCCTTTAGGTAACTAGCGCATCATTATAATTCAGTTTATGACCTACTAGAAATTTTGTTAGAAACACTCATGAATTTCTTTCATTCAAAATTTATTTTTTTAACAAAGTTCATTAAAATTCACTTATATCTAATTCTACGTTAAATTTAATAGAAGAAAATCAGAAAAGAAATTAATAAAATATTCACGAATATTCTTTACTTTGTTTTAAAATATCAAAAAAATATGGCTTTATTTAAATGCCCCGGAGTGTATTATAAATGTACCTCCTCTTTACGAAAAAAAAGTAAAGCAGAAACTGAAAATTCAAATAAAAGTTGGATTTAATCCGAAGTACCGGAGTGTAGGCACTTCCTTCCCCTATTCACTTAGGTGTATTTTAAGGATATATTTGTAAGTATAGAAATCAAAAAATTCAATATAAAACGAAAAAAAAAGGAAATGACTTACTACTTAATAATGACTCCCTCGATGTTCTGCCGGCAGCACCTTTCAGGATATCAGTTTTATTTGGCTTTATTTTTGCTGCCAAAAATATTGTTTTTTTTTCTTTTTCTAGTGGTCAAGTATATCACTTCTTAAGGTCCAGAGACCAAAACACTCTCCGCTTCACACTTTCACTTTGAGTTCACTTTTTCTTTCTTTACTTTCTTTTCTTCTTTTCTTTTTTTTTTTTTCTTTTATCGGAAAATTTCCTCTACTAAAATTCACTTTCACTAATTTCTTTTCTTCTTTTTCTTTAACAAAGTCTCAATTCAATTAAAAAGAATAAAAAAAATAAAATAAAAAAAGTTATCAAAAAAAAATAAGGTTAAATAAAAAGATTATATCCAGAAGGGACAAAAAATTTCACTCTCCGCAGCACCCTATCTCTTCTTCAGCCTGTCCTTTGGATTGACAACTTTTTTAGCGTTTTTGGCGAATCCTCCACCCGGCCTCAAATCCAATTTGGCTCCAACCCTTTCTGCCTGTCACCCAGATCTCCGATGGTCGAAGTAAGTAGAACCCGAAAAGGGGAGCAGAGGCTCGAACCAAATGTCGGTATGCTCTTATAGGTAGGCTCCTATTGGTATATATATATAATGTATGTACGTATATATACAACGAGTTGCCTTTGTGACGTCTGTATGTACCTATCACCTAATGATCCGAACCTGACCAAAAAACGTGAAACACCCATAAATATATAATTTTACACTTCTCAAGTATATGACGTCATACCTCTGCTAATATAAGAGAACGGGGTCCCAAAAATTCCCTCAGGAGTTTCCTTTCTTTCGCCACACTCTTAAGTGTCACCTTGTGTTGACCTTTGCCTATTCTGAATTTAAATTTCAACAGGTATTATTTTCATGAAATGGTCATTTATTGGATTTTGATTTTACCTTTATACGATATTTATATTATTTTAGTTCCAATTGATTTCCTTTGGTTTTTTTTTTTTATCAATCACAATTTTCAAAAAAAAAACTTTCGCGGTGCGAAAAAAATCGATTTTTTTGTTTTTTCTTTATATAGAATTTCTTTATATGGCACTTTACGGCAACACGACACGGCTACAGCTGATAAATGCTTTAAAAGGAATGACAATTCAAATTGCCAATAAAAGGTCATCGCCCTATGGCCCATTTTTTGAAATTAAAGTTATTTCAGTATTAGTGTGCAGACTGGAATTACGAATTTAGTTTCCCCATTCAGCTATACTAAACTTACTTGAGTCTCTTTTGCTTATCTGTATAATTCTGTATTTGTATTGATTATTTTTCTGTAAATATTATGTGTGTGGGTGTAACTACTTTGCTTATAACTAATATTGCACTAACCCATAAAAATGTAACTAACTACTCTAATATAAAATAAATTAATACATAAAAAAAAAACGAATGATAAAATTTTTCATAAATAAAATACCTAATACTAAAATATTGCACTAATTCCCTAAATAACTACTATTCCTAACATTTAGTATCACAGCTTTACTAATGACTACCTAGTGTAAACATTGCAGATTATTGCAATTCAGCACTATGTGCTGACAATTCAGCCTGTCAAGATTGACAAGTGACAGCGATCATTTATTTGTAAATTTGGTTTCGGTCGTGCAATTATTGTTTTATCTCCTTTGGTAATTAGTGAAAAGTATAACATAATAACAAAACAAAACATAAATATAAAGCATAAAAACCAGAAATATCAACGCATGGACTGAATTAAAATGAATGTATATAATTATATTGAAGTGCAACATTAAGTGGCCAGTGGAACTTCATAGGCCGAAGCCACCATTATGGATTGCCGGTGGTAGTTTTGTTTGTTTTCTTTTACTGCCTAAATATTTCTTACTTGTGTTTATTTTATTCTATTCTTTTATTTTTTTCAGGGTCAACATTCATTCTATCCAGCAGCAGACACATTATTTCGCATTCGCGTTGGATTATTTACAGAAGATAAGTGTTTTGTGACCAGAGATTGTCTTCTGAGTTTTTCTTTAATAAGAAGAATTCAGTGACAAGATCTGGTGGCAATTTTAAATTTTTTCTTCACAACTATTTTTTTATTTATCTAGATTCTTCTTTTCAGGTACTTTTTCTTTGGATCAGCATGATCGGGGGATGCAGTTTCATGCAGCTAGACGACAGCAAAACCACCCCAATTGTTCAACAATACCCACAGCTACATAACAACACCGTCTGTGCTTTTTTTTTTTATATAATTTGGTGTTTTTTTTTTTTTCGTTTGTTTATGTGTCTAAATAAGGTGTATAATTAAAGTTACATGCGATGAGTAAACCAAACTTTGGAGTGTGTTTTTTTTTTTTTTTTTTTCATTTTGCAGTACAGTGAGTCAATTCCTTGACTCATAGAATGGGATGGGGTTAAATAATACCTATAGTGAATCGGTCTCGTAACAGGCTCGAAACATTTTCCGAGTGGTCGTGAGAAAAATGCTTTCGTAAAAAGAAAGTCGACCGATTGTAGTTAGTATGATAAGAAATATTTTTATGTTGGCCGTTCTCAACGTGTGGCACGTCCCACTCCCTGAGTGAACCTTACGATTTCATGTCCGGGCATATTCGGTATGAGATATTTTAGGTCATTTTTTTTTTGTTTTTATTATTTTTTTAAATATGATTATTTTTGGATTAGGCTATACCTAGCTATGTTTAAGAAAGAATATGTTTTGCTTCTTTAGAGATTACACACACTATCGGATGAGTTGTTATCTCCACTATGTAATTCAGTCTTTATCTCTTAAAAAAAAATCTCAAAATATTAAGATTTATATCACAGTCAGGTACTAACTATTTGACCCAAGTAAATATAAATTAAAATATCACAGAATATAAGGTTAATAAATAAATAAATAAATAAATAATTTATAACAATCACCTACACTTATATCACAGAATAATAGAGTAAATAAATATTAATCTCTATAAATAATTAAATAAAACTCTATAAATACATAAATACTCTTTAAATAAATAAATAAATAATATAAATAACTGATTAAACTATATAAATAAATAAATAAATAAACACCACATCACATATATATCACAGATTGTTAAAAGAACAACAGCAGCTGAGTGCGTCATCAGGAGTGTATGTCTTTTGCGTGAGAAACTCCTACTACTTCGCCTCTCAAGTTCCCTAATTCATAAAGGGAATTACCTATTGTCCTTAAAACTATTGATTTGAGGTATTTTGCACCTAGTTTCGCATTATATTTATCAGTCTTGTTGCTCTGTTTGAAATTTTTCCTATAAACTATTTGTCCTATCTTATATGATATGTCTTTACTTCTTGTATTGTATACTTTTGTCGATCTTTGGTGAGCTAAGTTGAGGTTATCAAATATTTGCTTCCTTAGAATTGCCTGTTTATCACGCTTGTCTAACACTACTTCTACATCATTCTCTTTGACCAAATCGAGTTTTCGGAGCAGCTCATATGTCTCACCATTTTGGACCATTTGAGATCCAAAAACGGCATAATATGGCTCGAACTTTATAGCGTCGTGTAAAACACTCCGCAAAGAAAAGGCTGTATCACTCACGTGGAGATCCCAATTGCGTTGGTCACTACCGATGTAGGACCGAATTTTTGCTAGTACAGAGCGATTAACTCGCTCAGAAGCGTTAGCCTGAGGCGAATAAAAGGCTGTACGCACATGTTTTACACCGTACTTTTTTAGAAAGCTGGAAAACAATTCTGACACGAATTGTTTTCCATTGTCAGAATGGATGTACTCAGGTACACCAAACATGTGGAACACGTCTACTTCAAGATATTTTACTACCTCAGCTGCTGTTGCTCGTTTTAAAGGTTTGAGGAAAACGTACTTACTAAAGTGGTCTAGTGCAATAAAGATGTGTGTATTTCCTGTCTTCGTTCGTGGGTATGGTCCTAAAAAGTCTATGTAAAGTCGTTGAAAAGGTCTTTCCGTTATTGTCTGTTGTCCCATGGGTGGCCTTGAAATTGTATTAATGGGTTTACTGCATTTGCAGATATCACAGTTGGAAATATAATCTTTAACTTCGGTGGTCATATTTGGCCAGAAATACCTTTGCCGAAGTTTGGCCAAAGTTTTGTGTATTCCACCATGACCAGCAGTGAAGGAATCATGTGCTGATACCAAAAGGCCCCTACACAACTCCTTCGGTACCCAGAGTTTCCAGGCTCTGTCCTCTTGAATAGGGTCTCCTGTTCGTCTGTCGGTCCGTTTGTATACGAAGCCGTCCGAAATACAAATGTCAGGTAATTTGTTCTTGTTCTCATTGATTGTCTTCTTCAATTCAACATATTCTTCTGACGCAAAACATGGGGAATTGAAATCAACTTCTGGCGTTTCGGTTACAATCTCTTCCATATGTACTCTTGAGAGGGTGTCCGGGACTACATTAAGAATTCCCTTTCTGTGCTCTATAGTGAAGTCGAAGCCTTGCAACTTTAAACTCCACCGAGCTAGCCGACCACTCAAGTCCTGTGTCATCAGCCACTTAAGGCTTGCGTGGTCAGTTATTATAGTAAAAGGTAATCCTTCAATGTACGCTCGGAACTTCTTAACGGACAAAACGGCCGCATAGCATTCAAGTTCCGTAACGCTGTAGTTCCGTTGTGCGGAATTAAGCTTCTGGGACATGAATGCTATGGGTCGTTCACCGTTCTCTTCATCCATCTGGAAAAGAACGCTCCCTACGCCGGAAGTTGAAGCGTCGCATTGTATGTAAAAATGTCGTGAGAAGTCTGGGTTAGTCAGTATTGGAGCTGTCACTAAAGTCATTTTCAAGTCCTCGAAGGCAGTCAAGGCTTCGCTTGTCATTACAAAGTCCTTCCCTTTCTTCAGACAGTCTGTCATTGGGGCTGATATAGACGCAAAATTTGGAATAAAGCGTCTATACCAACCCGTCATCCCTAAGAAACGACGGAGTTGTTTAGGGGTTTTTGGCACAGGGAAATCCTTCACTGCAGAAACTTTCTCTGGATCCGTTATTAGACATCCATCACCGACGAAATAGCCTAAGTACTTGATCTCTTTGTAACAGAATTTGCTCTTCTCTACATTGATTGTCAACCCCGCCTCACGCAAACATCTCGCCACCTCTTTGAGAACGCACATGTGGGTTTCAAAGTCTGGAGAGCAAATCAGGAGGTCATCGAGATAGACAAAGACATTCTCTCTCAGACGAGCGGGAATAACTTTGTCCATCAGCTTACACATTCTCTGGGCGGCGTTGCACAATCCAAACGGCATAACCGTGAACTGATACAACGGTCGTCCAGGGACTGTGAAAGCCGTCTTCTCTCTTGATTTGAGCTCCAGAGGAATCTGCCAAAACGCGTCCTTCAAATCAATGCTCGATATGTAGTGCGTGTTGTGGAGTCGACTTAGGATTCCTTCAATGTGCGGCAGAGGATAGGCGAATTTTTTTGTGGCCGCGTTTACTTTCCTCGAGTCCAAGCAAAGTCTGTTTTTGCCTGGCTTACGCACCAACACAACTGGAGAACTATAAGCGCTGTTGCTCTCCTCGATAACACCTAGTTCTAGCATGCGATCGAGCTCAGCGTACATTAACTTCTGCACGACAGGTGAGATCGGGTAATGCCGTTGTTTGATGGGAATTGTGTCGTCTTCCATCTCAATGACATGTTCTTCGACCGTAGTCTTACCCAATCCCATCGTCGCAAAAGAAGGGAATGTAAGCTTTACGCGCTCAAGTTCTTCCGATTGTGTTGGGGTAAGCTGACGCATAGGATCAGACTCTTGCCCTCCCGTCGGCGATGGAATGTCTAACGCGCTGATGACATTTGGAGCGACCTTGAACGTCCTCCAAAAATCTACCCCTAAATAGAGCCGCTGTGTCAAACTGGGTACGACATACAACTCCATCTCTTGGGTGTTACCACCCCATGAGACTTTAGTCTTAAATCGTCCGTGTATGTGTTGGTTCTTCCCGTCCGCCGTTTTAATGTCAACTGTCATTCGAGTTATACGTATGTCATGTTTCTGTAAGAACTCTATTGCCCCTTTTCCCATGCAACTCACAGATGCACCACTGTCCAATAAACCGGTCATCTCTTCACCGTTAACCCTGACATCCGCGTAAGGTCTATTGTCATTTGAGACCGTTAAAATTGTCGCTTCTATTTTACTCTTTGATCGTCTGAACATTGCACATTTTTCCCTAACCCTAGATATTTTTCTAAATATCCTACTTTTATCCTCTTCAAGCTTGATTTCAGCATTAAAGATTCGTTTTCTTGCTTCGTCATATTCTATCTTGCGTTCATGAAGACTCTTATATTGCACTTTTTTTTCGGTTTGTTCGTTAACTAGTTTTTCTTCGCGTTTTAAAATCTTTATTTTTCCGGGTTCGATTTCTCCGTTTGGGATACATTTGTCGGGGGAGTGAACCCGGTTGCACTTCCGACCTTCATGTTTCCCTGACATGAGGCACACTTAAAGGAAAGATTTCCCTGACCACAACTAAAGCATGTGAGTGCATGAAATATCGAGGCACACGACGAAGAGTTCGAGTTTTTGTCTGTGGTATGTTCAGTCTTTCTGTCCCTTTCGTTGTTTTTATAAGTCGAATTCCGTTTGTCTGTCTTTGCGTTCATCATTTGTCTGTCTGTACGGTTGTATTGTACTGCAGAAATATGTGTTTCTTGTTCGTCTTCAGAGTCAGTCAAGTAATGTCTAGTTCGTATTAATTCATGGTCGTCTATTGCACTTATCTGTTTTTTCATCTTCCAGTCTCTAGTCGTCAAGTGTTTTTCAGCCCGTCGGCATTCTTCTCTTAGATCTCGGATATCCTTGATAGGACATCCGAAGATCAGCGTCGCTATTTTGTCCTTTACGTTCTGTCTGACCATGGACACTAAATCTTTCTCGCTTGGTCGATTTCTCATTTGTAGAGTCAGACCCCTAACTTCCTCGTAAAATTCGTCAAATGACTCGTTCGGTTGTTGACGTCTGTCCATTATTTCCCTAAGAATCTCATGGTCTCTTTTACTGTTGCGGAACTGTCTAAGCAGTTCCGACTTTAAATCATAGAAGTTCAAGAACTCATCTCCTTGTTTTTCTTCTAGGAACTGCCAATACCATTTTTCAGCAGTTCCGGTCACTAAGTGGTGAAAGTTGGCGAAAACCTGTTCATTGGAGACCCCGTTCTTATTTTGCAAGGTCTCTATCCTGAAAATGAAACTCTCCACCGTCATATTTTTGGAGGTTCCATCGAACTTTATCCCCCATTTATGGATGTCCACCCTCTTTCCATTATTATTATTATGGTTGTTACACGGTGGATCCTTATGACAAATTTTATTTGTCGAAGCAACCCTTATCTGACTAACGTCCGGATCAGTGTTTGGATCAGAATATGCTCCGTCTTGCTGCTCTTGTCTGGCGTGAAAAGCTAGAGTAGATCTTTCTACTAAATTGAGCCTTTCGCTCATCGTAGACATATTGCCAGAGACTGTCTGGACCATGCTTTGCATTAGTTTTAAACTTTTTGCCTGCTCTGTAAGCAAAGCCATGGTTTTTTGATGTGTCTCGTAAATTGAGCGCGAAACTGCAAAGTCAATCGCATTCTTTAAACACTCTCCTCCTATAGGTCCCCCACTAGTCAGTTCGTTCTCTCTATGGTCTTGTAAGTCTAAGTCTTTTTGCGTCAACAGTAAATTCTCACGTTCCAGTTCTCTAGTCAGTCTGTTCACACTGTCCCTAGTCTCTACCTCTTCTTCGGGGTTTCCTAACAACTCTAGAGGAGTATCCTCCCGATTATTTTCCTGAGGATTTCCTGTCTCATTCCCAGCAATTCCCTTTGCTCCTGCTCCTAATCCCCTTCTCAGATTATTCACCTCATCTTCCACCAATTCATCAAAAGGATCTGGCAAAGTGCGGTTAAGTTCAGAACCAGGAGGATTACCCAATTGGACTTGAGGGCTTTGGACAGAATTAGAGCGGGTTTTAGCCGACCTTTTACCTTTCTCTTTCTCCTGAGGAGGCAAGGCGCTCTTCTTACTTGCTCCTGTTTGTTTGCTCATTTTTATTTATACAAAAAAAAACAAATCAAAAGAAAAAAAAACTTTTTCCTCTTTTAAAAAAATTCAGAAAATTAAAAAAAAACTATTAACTATTTCAAAAAGTATTAACTTAAATTCAAAATTTTGAAAAAGAACAAAAAAAAGTAAAAAAAAAAATAAAAATTAAAAAATTCAATAATAAAAAAAAGAAAACTTCAAGATGAAAAGATTTAAACTGGTTCAAAAATATTTCAAAAAAATGTAAAAAAAGGAATGTTAAAAAAAATGTTTTATAAAAAAAGTTTAAAAGTTGTTAAGGAAATTGAAGAAAAAGTTTTTCTCTCTAAAAAAAATTAAAATAACTAGGTCGAAGTGTTCGGTTTTTTTTTTCAATGTTCATTGTAAGGTGTGTGAAGTCCCAACTGAGTTTCCAAAAACGAATGAGAGAAAAGAGAAAAAAAAAAATATGCGATTCATAATTATGTGAGTCCTTTGTAAAGTTCGGTTAAGTTTGTATTAGGTCATGTCATGTTGAGTTTTATTAAGTTTTCTGTTTTTGTCAAATGTCAAAAGTCAGTAATCCCTGTGACTGGTGCCTTTGAGACTCGATGAGTGTTTCGGGCTATCCCTAGTTTTCCTGCCACATCGAGCTTTCTGATGATAAACCTGAAAGGTGGCTGGCTAGGAAACAGAGACAACCCTCCACACGAGTAGAATTTCAAAACACCCCACTCACGCCACTCGATATGTCTGGCTGTGCCTGACTGTATGGATAGCGGTGAGTGAACTGCAGTTGAAATCTACTCCGCTCTCTGCCTTGCGAAAGATTTGGTTCTACCTCACAAAAATCTATTGGTTCTAGACCTGCTAGATTGGACAGCTGAACTCCATCCTTCGCAAAGCAAAGAGCATATGCGGTTTCCAAGCTTGTGCTAAGAGGATAGGAAAGGAAAACTAAAAAAAATGTGAAAAAATTTAAAAAGGAAGATTGTTGTGAGTCCAAGGGGATGACCTTAAAAGAAAAATCATCTCCTTGGAGTCCCAAGCGATCTGAAAGCCGTTCTATTCGTTGGGCGCCATTGTTGCGAGTTGAGGGTGTCACGGAGACGTATCTTTAGGAGTTGGAAAAGGGCTGTGGCATGCTTGCTCTAGCTCGGCTAAGCTCGTCGGGTTGGGGCGGTTCTTGCCCTTTTCCAAAAACTCCTCTCACTCAGCAAACAAAATTAAAACATGCCGGTGTTAAAGGAAGAGGGTAGGAATAGTGGAGAGGGTATATAATTGGAAACTGGAAAAAAAATGAAGGAATTGCACAAACTTAGCTACCTATGCCACTGCATTAGTGTAAGGGTGAGGCCTTGGTGAATCTTCCAATGGATCAAAAAAAAAAAAAAAATTTAATTTTAAATTAAAATCAACCCCACCTAAAAGCTAAACCCCTAAAATCTAAAGATTATATCAATAAAGATATAAAAAAAAACTTAAAAACTAACTAAACTAGAAAAGTATTTTGTTTTCTTTTTTTTTGTCCACCGGAAAATCAACCTCTGCCCCACTGTCGCACCAACACAGTGGTTCATCGAGTCGTCAAAGGCCTTGCCTGGTGTTGTTGGCAAAAGTTTGGCCTGCCCACCTTTGTATCAAAGATACGACCATCGCTATCTCCTTGGCCAGTATTCTGGAGATAGCCCCTATCATAAACCTCCAGTCACATTTCCTACTTTTGTCTAGGTCAAGTCATGTCCACGTATGTAAGTATTGTCGAAGCAAATTATTATGTATATGAAGTCCATCTCATAAGTCGGTAAGGTAAGTATCGTTCTATTTGGTCAATAGGGTAAGTATAAAGTTAGTGTGAAGTAAGTATTGGCAGTTAAGTAAGTATACAGTTAGTGTATTATAGGTATAGCGTTAGAGTATAGTAAATATAATGTAGGTATAGGTAGTATGGTAAGTATATAGCATGTAGAGTAAGTATAGTCAATATGGTAATATATTGTAGGTAAAAGGTAAGTATAGAGTCAGTGTACAGTAAATGTAGAATAAGTATAGTCCGTATGGTAAGTATGTAGTAAGTCGTAGTCAGACATAAAGACATCTATGTCTAGTCATTGTTCAATCGCATTTTCCTTCCTCTCCTTCTCTCTCATCGCTGGCTCAATGAGCCTCCACACACCTCCTTTAGGTAACTAGCGCATCATTATAATTCAGTTTATGACCTACTAGAAATTTTGTTAGAAACACTCATGAATTTCTTTCATTCAAAATTTATTTTTTTAACAAAGTTCATTAAAATTCACTTATATCTAATTCTACGTTAAATTTAATAGAAGAAAATCAGAAAAGAAATTAATAAAATATTCACGAATATTCTTTACTTTGTTTTAAAATATCAAAAAAATATGGCTTTATTTAAATGCCCCGGAGTGTATTATAAATGTACCTCCTCTTTACGAAAAAAAAGTAAAGCAGAAACTGAAAATTCAAATAAAAGTTGGATTTAATCCGAAGTACCGGAGTGTAGGCACTTCCTTCCCCTATTCACTAAGGTGTATTTTAAGGATATATTTGTAAGTATAGAAATCAAAAAATTCAATATAAAACGAAAAAAAAAGGAAATGACTTACTACTTAATAATGACTCCCTCGATGTTCTGCCGGCAGCACCTTTCAGGATATCAGTTTTATTTGGCTTTATTTTTGCTGCCAAAAATATTGTTTTTTTTTTCTTTTTCTAGTGGTCAAGTATATCACTTCTTAAGGTCCAGAGACCAAAACACTCTCCGCTTCACACTTTCACTTTGAGTTCACTTTTTCTTTCTTTACTTTCTTTTCTTCTTTTCTTTTTTTTTTTTCTTTTATCGGAAAATTTCCTCTACTAAAATTCACTTTCACTAATTTCTTTTCTTCTTTTTCTTTAACAAAGTCTCAATTCAATTAAAAAGAATAAAAAAAATCAAATAAAAAAAGTTTAAAAAAAAAATAAGGTTAAATAAAAAGATTATATCCAGAAGGGACAAAAAATTTCACTCTCCGCAGCACCCTATCTCTTCTTCAGCCTGTCCTTTGGATTGCCAACTTTTTTAGCGTTTTTGGCGAATCCTCCACCCGGCCTCAAGTCCAATTTGGCTCCAACCCTTTCTGCCTGTCACCCAGATCTCCGATGGTCGAAGTAAGTAGAACCCGAAAAGGGGAGCAGAGGCTCGAACCAAATGTCGGTATGCTCTTATAGGTAGGCTCCTATTGGTATATATATATAATGTATGTACGTATATATACAACGAGTTGCCTTTGTGACGTCTGTATGTACCTATCACCTAATGATCCGAACCTGACCAAAAAACGTGAAACACCCATAAATATATAATTTTACACTTCTCAAGTATATGACGTCATACCTCTGCTAATATAAGAGAACGGGGTCCCAAAAATTCCCTCAGGAGTTTCCTTTCTTTCGCCACACTCTTAAGTGTCACCTTGTGTTGACCTTTGCCTATTCTGAATTTAAATTTCAACAGGTATTATTTTCATGAAATGGTCATTTATTGGATTTTGATTTTACCTTTATACGATATTTATATTATTTTAGTTCCAATTGATTTCCTTTCGTTTTTTTTTTTTATCAATCACAATTTTCAAAAAAAAAACTTTCGCGGTGCGAAAAAAATCGATTTTTTTGTTTTTTCTTTATATAGAATTTCTTTATATGGCACTTTACGGCAACACGACACGGCTACAGCTGATAAATGCTTTAAAAGGAATGACAATTCAAATTGCCAATAAAAGGTCATCGCCCTATGGCCCATTTTTTGAAATTAAAGTTATTTCAGTATTAGTGTGCAGACTGGAATTACGAATTTAGTTTCCCCATTCAGCAATACTAAACTTACTTGAGTCTCTTTTGCTTATCTGTATAATTCTGTATTTGTATTGATTATTTTTCTGTAAATATTATGTGTGTGGGTGTAACTACTTTGCTTATAACTAATATTGCACTAACCCATAAAAATGTAACTAACTACTCTAATATAAAATAAATTAATACATAAAAAAAAAACGAATGATAAAATTTTTCATAAATAAAATACCTAATACTAAAATATTGCACTAATTCCCTAAATAACTACTATTCCTAACATTTAGTATCACAGCTTTACTAATGACTACCTAGTGTAAACATTGCAGATTATTGCAATTCAGCACTATGTGCTGACAATTCAGCCTGTCAAGATTGACAAGTGACAGCGATCATTTATTTGTAAATTTGGTTTCGGTCGTGCAATTATTGTTTTATCTCCTTTGGTAATTAGTGAAAAGTATAACATAATAACATAAACAAAACATAAATATAAAGCATAAAAACCAGAAATATCAACGCATGGACTGAATTAAAATGAATGTATATAATTATATTGAAGTGCAACATTAAGTGGCCAGTGGAACTTCATAGGCCGAAGCCACCATTATGGATTGCCGGTGGTAGTTTTGTTTGTTTTCTTTTACTGCCTAAATATTTCTTACTTGTGTTTATTTTATTCTATTCTTTTATTTTTTTTCAGGGTCAACATTCATTCTATCCAGCAGCAGACACATTATTTCGCATTCGCGTTGGATTATTTACAGAAGATAAGTGTTTTGTGACCAGAGATTGTCTTCTGAGTTTTTCTTTAATAAGAAGAATTCAGTGACAAGATCTGGTGGCAATTTTAAATTTTTTCTTCACAATTTTTTTTTTTATTTATCTAGATTCTTCTTTTCAGGTACTTTTTCTTTGGATCAGCATGATCGGGGGATGCAGTTTCATGCAGCTAGACGACAGCAAAACCACCCCAATTGTTCAACAATACCCACAGCTACATAACAACACCGTCTGTGCTTTTTTTTTTATATAATTTGGTGTTTTTTTTTTTTTTTTTTTGTTTATGTGTCTAAATAAGGTGTATAATTAAAGTTACATGCGATGAGTAAACCAAACTTTGGAGTGTGTGTTTTTTTTTTTTTTTTTTTCATTTTGCAGTACAGTGAGTCAATTCCTTGACTCATAGAATGGGATGGGGTTAAATAATACCTATAGTGAATCGGTCTCGTAACAATTGCTTTCGTCAAATGAAAACGATTGAGTTTGTGATGTTATTTTATTTAGAATATAAGCCTCAACTGGCAAGGAATGTGCAGAAATACGAGATTTTATGGTTAATTCAACAGCACCTTCAGTAACAACAGCTTCAACCGACGAAATTCCTGATATGGGCAAACGAGCATAGGAACGACGAAGGCCAAGCCTTTTCACCAAGCTATCGGTCACAAAAGAAACCTGAGAACCGCTACCCAGTAGAACGCGCACGAGATGAGTCTTTCCAAGGGCATCAAACACTTTGACAACAGCTGTAGGTAGAATAACCGAGGAACGAGAGTCATTTTTTATATGGTTGCTCACGACCGACACCGACGTTGAGCGTTGGTAAGGTTCAGCGACACTTGGCGTACAAGTGGTACTAGTGTCAGCGACATTTGGAGGACAAGTGAGACCAGAAGATGAATTAATGCTATCCAAGTGTACTAAGCTATGATGACGAGTATTACAAAACGAACAACGCGCCTTAACTCGACATCGCATCGATGAGTGCTTAGTACCGAGGCAATAATAACATAACTGCTGATCCCTAACGAAGCTGCGACGTGAACCAACCGACATTGAAACGAAGTCTGGGCACTGCGAAAGATAATGATCACCTTTACATTTCGGACATGAGGCATTTACAACGGCTAAACTTTTTATGTTCGAGGGATTTGACGCACGAGGGTTCTTTGCTACACGAGCGGTTTTTGTATCACTAGCTTCTAAGGCACTAGAACGTTCTTCGGGTTTCAGAGTCTGTTTTGTTTATTAATAAATAAACAAGCCACGGATCCCTACCTTCAGCTTTAACCGCTTCTAGCCCACGAATTACCTCATCCGCCTTATCCACAAGTTTACGTAAGTGCGCACCATCTCCCGAACCGACGTTTGACAATTTTAGAAATTGTTCGATAAGCGCATTAATAATGTAAAAAGGTTTATCATATCGGCGTTCTAACTTCTCCCATGCCAGGTGATAATTCGAATCTGAAGCACTTATACCGTTTAAGAGATTGTAAGCATCTTCTCGTAAGACCGATTTCAAGTACCGAAATTTTTGAGCACCGGAAAGTTTAGCATTGCAGTCAACCGTTTGTAAAAACACATCTCGAAAACTTGGCCATTCTCGGTAATCACCAGAAAAGGGAGTAATGTGCATAGGCTGAAGCATTATATGTGAATCAGCTTTATTACTTAAGTTCGAGGAAGACACCTGCCCTAACTTACCTAGAAGTTCAGTCTGAGAAGCAACTAGGTTTTTAAGCGAAGTGTCTTGTGCTTCATCGCGAACCGGAGCTGAAGATTTAATTCGTTGCAAGAGAACGCATTTTGCGGTTATATATTTCGCTTCAACGACCTCAAACTCGGATTTGGGATCTCCGTATCCCTCCTCGGCATGATAGTTTGTCTTTCACAAATATCATTCCATGCCTTCTCTAACCTTTCTAACCGCACTTCTAACTCCATGACATGGACACCGTCGGGAATGTTTTGCGCGAAAGTAAAAACCCTGGTAATTGAGCCTTTATAATAACCGCGCGCTTGCTTCAAAGCTTCCATTATAGAATCAACGTTTTTCAATTGCCGATCACGAGATTTCAAAATTTTTCAAAAGTCTAACACCGTAAATTATGCAGTTTTCACAAATAAGTTTATATTGAATTCCACCAATAACTAAGCACCAACAAACTAATAGCAGCAGCAAATCGAGAGCCCCAAAAAAAAAGCATCCATAGACAGCAACAAGAAGGACCAGCAGACAAAATTCAGATTTGTGCTTGATACTTATCTTTGCAGGAATCCAAAATTTTAGCAAACCACCAAGCAGAAAAAATAAAAACCGATGCAAAATATATCCAAGGCTGCGAAGGACCAACTTTGTTAAAGAATGCTTCAAACAAAAACTCAAATAAATTTTCAATTTTAACAATTAAATTTATTGATAGCAATTCAATTCTTTAATCAAGGCAAGATAACCCTATGGTTCGACCGTCTGCGTTGGTGGTTGCTGCGAAAAGAGAAAGATCCATCGCTTTGATAATTCCAATTACCTACCATCGTAGCATAAACCACTTGCCTGAATTTGCACACGTCACCAAGGTCCTAGGAATTGCTTTAACAATATTGCAGTAAATTTTTTTTGTTGACCAACCCAGCAAGTGTGTATGCGGCGATGAGAAAAACATTTTTTGATCTTTTACAGCTTAACATATTAACGAATGAACCAACATAGGAAATATATAAGAACCATAGGGTAGTACATAAAATGTTTGGCAGTTTTAAGAAAAATTTATAATTTGAATAAATGTAAGGATTAAATGAAAATAAATATTAATTAAATGAATCAAAATGAAATGCATTAATTTAAAGAAAAATAACAAAATGAATATTAGCTGCGTTCCTCAACAGGTCGGAAAAAATGAGTGTTAATGAATTTTTTGATGTTTTAAATGATTGGACTTTAAATAATATGAGCGAAAATGAATACACGTTACTTGCAGTTGACTTCAATGTTGACTTTCTTGATAGAAGTAATTACGAAGTGAACTATGTGAATGGGTTTTTAAATAATATTGGGCTTGTACAGTTAGTTACTGAACCGACTAGGATAACAAGGTCCTCAAGAACTCTTATAGATTATGTGTTAGCTGAAGATACAATTAAAGTAGATGTTGCTGTTCGTAGTGAGTGGGTGATTTCAGATCATGAGACATTAAGTATAAAAATATATACCAAATCGCGTGGAAAGAACAAAAATAAAAATATTAAGTACATACATATACATAATACATATACGATACATTTGTGAGTGCTTTAAACGAAGGACATTTTAATAATATATACGAAACAGATGATTTAAATAGTAGTGCGGATAAGTTTAGAGTGGGGATGGAAGTAGCGCTAGCAAATATCATAAAGTCAATAACAATAAATGAAAAATTCGCTAAATGGTATAATAACGATTTATTCAATCTTAAACAAAGAAAGATAAACTTGTATGACAAGGCACGGTTGGAAAATTCATAAGAAGATTGGAGAAACTATAAAGATGCTAGAAATGTGTATAAGTGTGAGTGTAAAAAGGCTAAAAGTTCTTTCATAGAATCAAAAATATGTGAAAATGCTGGTGATCAAAAGGGTTTATGGAAGACATTGAAAAGACAAATTCTTGAAACTGAAAAAAATGAAATATCAGAACTTAAAATTCACAATAGGTTGTTGAAATCGGAAAGTGAAATTGCCAACGCATTAAATTTGTATTTTGTGAACAGTGTTGAAGAAATTCATAGTAGTATAAATCCAATTCCTTACTCAGATATTATTGCTACATATGCTCTGTGATTGTCCAAACCTCCAAACAAATCGACTCCGTTATTTTGGAAACAGGTTTTTTGAAGAACTGGAAGATCTGGCACAGGTCTCAATGGCAAACATGAGAAAATTCATAGAAAGCACAGGCTGGTTCGCAAACGATCCAGTCTATGTGAACCATTAGTTTGGGTGCATCTCTGCCTTCTTTTTTAAGGGGATCACAATGGACCAATAGGCCCCCGTGTACGCAACAGCCTCTGTGCTGTGCACGCCCCTCTTAACCTAACCTAACCTAACCTTGCTACATATAATTCATTATTTAGGTTTACGCAAGTGAACTTGATCGAGCCTGAAAATACCATACAAAATATGAACAGTAAAAATGACTGTTTTGGGTTTAATTGCAATATTATTCTCGATTGTAAGCGGGAAATTCTTCCGAACTTGTTAAGAATAGTGAACTTTTCTTTAATAAATGGGGTCTTTCCTGAAAGCTGGAAAGAATGGATTGTTATACCTATTAAGAAAATCCAAAATCCGAAAAATCCTGAAGTCTGGAGGCCTATCAACATGCTCCCACATATGAGAAGATTCTGGAGGATTAGTATGCAATCAACTTACCAACTATATGGAAAGAGTAAACATATTGTGTGTTCAACAATCTGGGCTTAGGAAAGGATACTCGTACGAAGCCTCTTTATGTTGGCTTATAAATGAGTGGAAGAAAGAAATTGATAAGGGGAAGTCTATTCTTGCTGTTTTTCTGGACCTTAAACGGGCATTTGAAGCTATAGATAGAAAATTATTACTTGAAAAACTTAAGAAATATGGTATTCAAGAAGTTGAGCTAAATTGGTTTGAAAGTTATCTATCGGGAAGGTCACAAAGAGTCAAAGTGAACGAAACTCATTCAAACGCAAAAAACGTAAATCTTGGTGTGCCGCAGGGATCGAAATTGGGTGTATTCATTTTTCTTTTATATATTTACGATATAGTTGAAGCGATATCAGAAGTACCAGTGACGTTTATTCGAAGGTGCGCAGGTGTTTTCCGCACACCCTACTAAAATCTTAACATACGCACTTGTCTTTTTTAATATTTTACCTGTATGAATATCCCAAACAAAAGTATGGACACACCCAATTCAAAATAAAATCATTCCACCCAGTAAAAGTTAACAAAATAAAACACCATGCAGACAAGGTGTTCTCAAAATTCAGCGCACCAAGGCAAAGCAAATTCACACACAAAAAAATCCAAAACAAAACCAACAGAAGTTTTTTCTCCTATACCTATACCTATACCTACCCTTATTTATCTATATGACTTGGTGTTCAACTTCATCAAGCGCACATTCGTTCATTATTCGGCAACTCGACGCAAATTCATTTCCTCACAAAGAAACGAAAAATTCACCCATCATGGTGTTCTCTTATCTCTTAACTTAAGCGCACTGAGGTTAAGCAAATCCACATACAAACATAAAAAAAAAAAAAACAACAAAGTTCATTCTTCCTCATAGAAATTTACATAGCAAGGTGTTCAACTTCATCGAGCGCACCACGGTACTTCATTCTGCACTTCGCAATGTGTAGAGAATTCTGTATCTGTTTCATTTTCGTTGCCTTGCGCTTGTGCCAGTGGTGATGGATGGTGATATTCACATTACAGTGCTGGGGGATCATGACAAAAATTCCTTTGTTTGGGAATTTTTATCAAAAATTTGAAAGAGAGTGAAGTCTACTGATTTTTTGAACTATAATTTTGTACCTATATATAAAAAAATGAATACATATTTTTTTTAGATTTATAAAAAGTAAAATAGCAAATAAAGTGAAAAATATCATAGTTGCTTTAAAAATATGTATATTGAAATTTATTTAGACTTTTAACACGTGATTTTTTTTTCAATAAATTGTATGCTTTTTTCAAGGAATAATATAACTTGGTTAACACCTTCTTAGATGAATGTATTAAGTTTTCGTTTTCAATAAATTAAAGTAGGCAACATTTTTGAAAATTAATAGGCATAATATTTGCAGTGATTAAATTTAACACACAGAATTATTTATTGGCCCAAAATGTTTAGAATTATTTAAAACAAAATACAACTGACAAAACAATTGTTATAGAAGCTTAGAATAACTTCAAACATTATCTAATTTTTTTGATTTTATTACATGAAAAAGTACTCCTCCTCTAATAATTGAATTACAGTTCCAAGGTCCTTCATTTTTTTACAAAATAAGTTGAAGCATTGGCTTATTCTTAGTAACCTATTCTCATTGGCAATATTGCACTGTTGTACTTTTGCTGACCGTGATTACTTTTTTCAATAAACTAATAGTGAAAAAGTTTTTTAACCGCTTAGAATTGTTGTTTTAAGTATTTGCTTGCTTTTCGCAGCGACTAAGTGTCCGAAAACAGGCTTGCTTTGGAACGCTGGTACTGTGTGCAAAGCTTAAAAAAATATGTTTTCATTGCAAAATAAGTTAGCGCACACCTAACTGAAATCACCACGGCACGTCCCTGAGAAGTACAGATATCAATATTTGCTGATGATACGCTGATATATGTTGTTGTTGAAAACATGAGTGCATTTGAATACTTAATACAAAGAGAACTTAATAATTTAAACACCTGGCTGTGCAAAAATAAACTTAAACTGAACGTAAACAAAACTAAATGTATGTGTTTAAACAACAAATACATAACTGCCAACATTTCGATAAATGGTGAACTTTTAGAATGTGTGCGCGAAATAAAGTATTTGGGAGTATGTATTGATAACCATCTTAAATTTAATGAACATGTGAATAAGTTGGCTGCCAAGATTTCAAAAAAGATAGGGCTTTTCAAAAGAATCCGAAGACATATAACACAAAATTGTGCGCTTACAGTTTATAACACTTTTATTCTTCCGCATTTTGATTATTGCTCATCGATTGTTTACATGTCCAATACCGAAAATATTCGTAAACTACAAATTTTGCAAAATAGGGCGATGAGAACTGTTCTCAAATGTGGATACAAAACTCCAATACAAGAAATGTTAACAAATCTCGGATGGTTAAATGTTGAACAGCGATTAAAATTTAATGCACTCGTCATGATTTTTAAGATTAAATACAACCTATATCCTATATACCTACAAGGTAATGTAAGTTTCATAACAAACTCTTTTTATAATTTAAGGAATGCGGGAAATTTTAGATTACCACTGTATCGAAGAGCTGGTACACAGAACAACCTACTTTATAAAGGAGTGCAATTATTTAATAATTTACCAAGAAACCTCAAAACTGAAACAAATATAAATATATTTAAATCTTTATTAAAGCCTTTGCTAAGAAATAATGTAATATGAAACCACTTGTATTTATAAGTATCGACTGATATGTTAAGAGTTTTTTTAAACTAATAAATTATACAAAACAAAAATATGTATTTTTAATTAATTGGTATTGATTAAATAAGAACAAGGAAAATCCGGCGGAAACAAACGAGTGTCCCTAAATTAATTAGATCAAAATATCAAATTTACACTTCAGAAGCACTGACGAATAGCCTGTCAACGAGAAACTGAGTATACGAATGTGCATATATGTATATATATGTAAAAATATGTATTAAGTATCAAACCTATATGTATCTTTAAATAATTTAGTATATGAATGTCTGAATTTACCACTCACCTGATTGATATGTGAATATATATATTAGAAAAAAAAAAAACGTTAATGAAAATTTTAGCACAATTCTATTTTATTGATGGGCATGATGGTGACGGTATTGTTGAAGATGGTGAAGGTGATGATTCTTATATTAGTTGCGTTTTATTATCTCTGGGTCTGGGTCGAGGTTATCTTTTAACATGTATTACAAAAACAACATGGGATCTAGGTTTCTATCGAGGTTAATTTCAATAACCCAGATAGAGGTTTTCACTCTGACCGGCAGAGGGCTATTTACCATTGTGAATGGATGTCAGCGATTTGTCAGCAGTATTAGGAATAGAGAGGAAAAGAGACAAGTGCTAACATGAAAAACAAAATGTTTTTATTTTATAAAGGAAAATTCCTTTAATGACCACAAAACTGTTTTTGTTATTTATTAAAAAGACCAAAAATAACTTTTTTAAAAATTTTAATTTTTATTCGTCAAATCAATAAATAATGTCGAATGCATTTCGAGCAGACAAGCTGCTCATCTTCAGCGTTTTACACGACAAACTAACAAAATAGAAAAAGAAAAGAACAAAAGAAAGAGTGAAACTTTAAAAAAGGAATGAAGTAAGAAACGGAAAAAAAACAAGAAAGAGTAGGAACATTAAAGAAAATAAATAAAGAGGTCTCTCAAATGAGAGAAAACAAGGGAGACACAATATTTCCGCTGTCAGTGTTCATGGTGTTTTTTGTTTTATGGATGTACAAAGACTCGTAGGCATCCAACTGTCTCTCATTGTGTACATGTTTTAGAAGGCGAACACTTTGATCAAAGCTCCCGATTTTGTGTGGAGGGTTTTTGTCGTCACACGTTCCCATTACGTGAGCTGCTACTGCTGATCGGGTACCTTGTTTATGTTTGACACAGCTGATGTGTTCTTTGAAACGAGTTTCAATCCCACGCCTTGTTTGGCCTACGTACAGTCCAAACAGCTGACTTCGTAAATCCCACTCTTCGAAGCTTTTTTCGACTCATCCTTAGTTGAACCAAGAATATTTTTCAATTTTCGGTTGTTATTGTAGACAATCAGTATATTCTCCTTTTCCATTGTTTTCCGTAAATGGTTAGTGATTGCTGGAATGTAAGAGAAAGACACTCGATTTGCGCTGTTTGTTTTGTCCCCTTCATTCTGTCTAAAAAGTGTAGTTATCTCATCTCGTTTAATTTTATTTGATTGCTTTTTGATAATTTTCTCCGCTACTGACTTTTCAAAGCCATTTACGTTAGCTAGGTGTACAATGTAGTCAAATTCTTTTTTGAAGCTGCCAAGGGACAAGGGGAGCTTACATAAACGGTGAGCCATGGAATGGAAAGCTGCAATTTTATGTTGGTATGAACAAAATGAGTCATTTGTGATGTACCGGTCTGTCGATGTGTTTTTCCAGAAACATCGAACTCAATTCTGTTGTTGACCTTTTTACACAGTACGTCGAGAAAAGGAATACAGTTGTTTTCGTCTTCTTCTTCATAGGTGAACTTGATGCTCGCATATTGACTATTTATTATGCTGATGACGTTTTCGGCTGTGTTTTTCTTTACTATGCTAAAGACGTCGTCTTCATACCGGAGCCATATACGAGGCAAAAGTTCTTTAGCTTTTAAATCTTTTTCAAACCTTGACATGAAAGCTTCTGCAATAAGTGGTGATAATGGATCCCATAGTGCAACCAAATTCATTGGCATAGAATTTGTTACGAAACAGGAAACAATTGTGCGACATACAAATTTTGGCGGTTTTTAAATATATCCTCGTTCTTTCTCTATCCACGTTGTGTGATTCAAGGTGTACTTTTAGTGAATCAATGGCTATATCGATAGGTATGTTAGAAAAAAGAGCTTGAACATCAAAAGAAACTATTATTTCATCGTCTTTAATTACGATATCTTTTGTTTTTTCTACAAAATCATACGTATTTAACACGCTTGAACTGTCAAATCTTCCAAATTGTTTCAACTCTTCAACTAGCCATTTAGAGATTTTAACTAAAGGTGATTTTACATTGGAAACTATTTTTCGCATTTTGTCTCCGGATTTATGCACCTTAGGCAGACCATACATTTTTGGCACCTCAGGGTTGGAAACCAATAATTTAAATTTGTTGACGTTGAAAGTTAAACAAATCTTTTTGATTATTAATTTGGCATCGCTTATCATTTTGTTCAAAGGCGATTTGCGGAGGATGTTATAGCCATCTTCCGAAATCGATTTTTGCATTCTATCATTATAATCATTTTTATTCATTATCACTATTTGATTTCCTTTGTCCGCTTTAATGTAGAAGACATCCTTCTCTTTTAATTTTTGTATTACTTCAACTTTGTTTTGTGTTTGTTGATATTTCGATGTATGGGTGGATTTCACTTTTTTGATGACTTTTTTTTGCAGTTTTTCGGATTTTGGCTTTTGCTTCGATTGATTTATATTGAATAGCACTTTCGGTGTCAACAATCGCTTGCTCAATATTCACAGAGTTTGTGCTCGGTGTGTAGTTAAATCCTTTATTCAATAAATCTAGTTCCTTGGAGTCAAATTCAACGGTTGACAAGTTGATAACAAGGTTTTGAACTGTTTTTGGCGTTGGTTTTTCTTTGTTATTTATTTGGTTAGATGCCATCAGTTTCTGTAGCTTGTGGTTATGTTTTTCCCGTTTCATTTGGAAGGTATTATTAGCCATATCAATTATTTGGTTCTGCTTTACGGTGAAATCATCAAACGCATAGTCTTTCAAATCTTTTGTTAATTTAAAAAAAAGTTATTTTTGGTCTTTTTAATAAATAACAAAAACAGTTTTGTGGTCATTAAAGGAATTTTCTTTTATAAAATAAAAACATTAAATCTAGACCACAAATTGGTTCAACCCTTTTAAGTGTTAAATTTAAAAGTATTTTTTTATAATGTATTCCAAACAAAAACTGAACCAATATACACGTTTACTCAACAAAATAAATAGAACAAAAGCCGATATAAGTTTTCTAAAACAATGTAAAAAACTAAAATTAATTCCATCTTTCATCAAAGTTAAATGTTGCATTTCCAACTCAAGAACTACAAAAGTTATCAAAATGGCCGAAAAATTATGGCTCAAAAGTGAAATACAATATCACTATGGTATTTTGAATAACATGCAATTGGAGATATATACCTTACATTTGGAATTAACAAAAGGTTTGAAAGACTATGCGTTTGATGATTTCATCGCAAGGCAGAACCAAATAATTGATATGGCTAATAATACCTTCCAAATAAAACGGAAAAAACATAACCACAAGCTACAGAAACTGATGGCATCTAACCAAATAAATAACAAAAAAAACCAACGCCAAAAACAGTTGAAAACCTTGTTATCAACTTGTCAACCGTAGAATTTGACTCCAAGGAACTAGATTTATTGAATAAAGGATTTAACTACACACCGAGCACAAACTCTGTGAATATTGAGCAAGCGATTGTTGACATCGAAAGGCTTTTCAATATAAATCAATCGAAGCAAAAGCCAAAATCCGAAAAACTGCAAAAAAAGTCATCAAAAAGTGAAATCTACCCATACATCGAAATATCAACAAACACAAAACAAAGTTGAAGTAATACAAAAATTAAAAGAGAAGGATGTCTTCTACATTAAAGCGGACAAAGGAAATCAAATAGTGATAATGAATAAAAATGATTATAATGATAGAATGCAAAAATCGATTTCGGAAGATGGCTATAACATCCTCAGCAAATCGCCTTTGAACAAAATGATAAGCGATGCCAAATTAATAATCAAAGAGATTTGTTTAACTTTCAACGTCAACAAATTTAAATTATTGGTTTCCAACCCTGAGGTGCCAAAAATGTATGGTCTGCCTAAGGTGCATAAATCCGGAGACAAAATGCGAAAAATAGTTTCCAATGTAAAATCACCTTTAGTTAAAATCTCTAAATGGCTAGTTGAAGAGTTGAAACAATTTGGAAGATTTGACAGTTCAAGCGTGTTAAATACGTATGATTTTGTAGAAAAAACAAAAGATATCGTAATTAAAGACGATGAAACAATAGTTTCTTTTGATGTTCAAGCTCTTTTTTCTAACATACCTATCGATATAGCCATTGATTCACTAAAAGTACACCTTGAATCACACAACGTGGATAGAGAAAGAACGAGGATATATTTAAAAACCGCCAAAATTTGTATGTCGCACAATTGTTTCCTGTTTCGTAACAAATTCTATGCCAATGAATTTGGTTGCACTATGGGAAATCCATTATTACCACTTATTGCAGAAGCTTTCATGTCAAGGTTTGAAAAAGATTTAAAAGCTAAAGAACTTTTGCCTCGTATATGGCTCCGGTATGAAGACGACGTCTTTAGCATAGTAAAGAAAAACACAGCCGAAAACGTCATCAGCATAATAAATAGTCAATATGCGAGCATCAAGTTCACCTATGAAGAAGAAGACGAAAACAACTGTATTCCTTTTCTCGACGTACTGTGTAAAAAGGTCAACAACAGAATTGAGTTCGATGTTTCTGGAAAAACACATCGACAGACCGGTACATCACAAATGACTCATTTTGTTCATACCAACATAAAATTGCAGCTTTCCATTCCATGGCTCACCGTTTATGTAAGCTCCCCTTGTCCCTTGGCAGCTTCAAAAAAGAGGTGCAGGGAATTAACTTCACGGGAACTATCTTCACATGGGAATTTACTTCACCAGTAGTGGGAATTAATTACACCTTTTTTTTGTGAAGTAATTTCCCCCTAAAGGTGGGAAATAATTTCATCCGAAAATTGTGTGAAATTATTTCCCACCTATGATATGATAGAAATTACAAAAATGTAAAATTGTGTTTCCTTTAATCCCGATTCTTTAAATGCAAAAGAAATTTGCATACACCCAGCCCCGTACCTACCCCAAATCCTATAATGGGCCCAAGCAGGGGGGTTGCAGGGGGGCAACATGCCCCCCCAAACATACCTCACTGTTTATTCGCCGTAATGCTTGCTGCTAGCATAAATACAGTGCTAGCAGCAAGCATAAATACAGTGCTAGCAGCAAGCATTACGGCGAATAAACTGAGATATGTATGGGGGGCATGCTGCCCCCCTGCAACCCCCCTGCTTGGGCCCATTATAGGATTTGGGGTGGGTGCGAGGCTGGGTGTATGCAAAGTTTCTTTTGCATTTAATGAATCTGGACTTAAAGAAACGCACATTAAAGTGAAATTAATTCCCACAAAAAAGTGAAATTATTACTCACTTTCAGTGGGAAGTAATTTCACTTCAAAAAAGTGAAATTAATTCCCATTAGTGGTGAAGTTAATTCCCATGTGAAGGTAGTTCCCGTGAAGTTAATTCCCTGCACCAAAAGAGGTGCAGGGAATTAACTTCACGGGAACTATCTTCACATGGGAATTTACTTCACCAGTAGTGGGAATTAATTTCACCTTTTTTTTGTGAAGTAATTTCCCCCTAAAGGTGGGAAATAATTTCATCCGAAAATTGTGTGAAATTATTTCCCACCTATGATATGATAGAAATTACAAAAATGTAAAATTGTGTTTCCTTAAATCCCGATTCTTTAAATGCAAAAGAAATTTGCATACACCCAGCCCCGCACCTACCCCAAATCCTATAATGGGCCCAAGCAGGGGAGTTGCAGGGGGGCAGCATGCCTAACGTAAATGGCTTTGAAAAGTCAGTAGTGGAGAAAATTATCAAAAAGCAATCAAATAAAATTAAACGAGATGAGATAACTACACTTTTTAGACAGAATGAAGGGGACAAAACAAACAGCGCAAATCGAGTGTCTTTCTCTTACATTCCAGCAATCACTAACCATTTACGGAAAACAATGGAAAAGGAGAATATACTGATTGTCTACAATAACAACCGAAAATTGAAAAATATTCTTGGTTCAACTAAGGATGAGACGAAAAAAGCTTCGAAGAGTGGGATTTACGAAGTCAGCTGTTTGGACTGCCCAGCGAAGGACGTAGGCCAAGCAAGGCGTGGATTGAAACTCGTTTCAAAGAACACATCAGCTGTGTCAAACATAAACAAGGTACCCGATCAGCAGTAGCAGCTCACGTAATGGGAACGTGTGACGACAAAAACCCTCCACACAAAATCGGGAGCTTTGATCAAAGTGTTCGCCTTCTAAAACATGTACACAATGAGAGACAGTTGGATGCCTACGAGTCTTTGTACATCCATAAAACAAAAAACACCATGAACACTGACAGCGGAAATATTGTGTCTCCCTTGTTTTCTCTCATTTGAGAGACCTCTTTATTTATTTTCTTTAATGTTCCTACTCTTTCTTGATTTTTTTCCGTTTCTTACTTCATTCCTTTTTTAAAGTTTCACTCTTTTTTTTGTTCTTTTCTTTTTCTATTTTGTTAGTTTAGCGTGTAAAACGCTGAAGATGAGCAGCTTGTCTGCTCGAAATGCATTCGACATTATTATTATAATAAAAATTAAAATTTTTAAAAAAGTTATTTTTGGTCTTTTTAATAAATAACAAAAACAGTTTTGTGGTCATTAAAGGAATTTTCTTTTATAAAATAAAAACATTAAATCTAGACCACAAATTGGTTCAACCCTTTTAAGTGTTAAATTTAAAAGTATTTTTTTATGAAAAACAAATAAACATAAGAAAAAAAGAGACTGATATACAGCACTGCTTTTGCACTAACCCACATCGTTTTATTTTCACGAGGTGAACCATATGGATTATGAGCGATAATTAAACGCGGCTATTGATGAAATTATACAGGTTTTGTCGTTTTTATAGCGAATTATGACGATGAAGATGCTGGTGTTGTTAATAATCATTCAGTGTACATCGTTCAGAGCGTGCGCATCGTAAGCGGAAGATTTAAAAAAAAAAAAAAAAAATCCACCCCGAAATAAATAAAACAGTAGTGTAACTCAGGTATACCTGCGGGCTACCTGCGGTTAACAAGTGCTAATCCTGATTAATTCACGGAATAAAGGTTTTAATAAAAATAACTGTTGTGCGTTTTAATCAGTGTAGTAAAATAATAAAAGTGAAAGTGAAGTTAAGCCGGAAATGGGCGAACCATTTAATCCGGAGGCAGCATTTGCTTCGCTCGATGCATTGCTGACCAGGATAGTCACTCACCTACCCGATTATGGACCGAGGCTTAACGAGACATTTAGTTAATTTTTCACCCCAATGAAAAGAAACGAAAAAGAAAGCAAAGAAGTTGACAGTATGGAGGTTGAAGATTCTTCTAACTGTGATTCATCCAATGACGATGATGCTGAAGAGCGCTCGGAAGTGAATGCTAAGGAACAACAGGTCATTAATGAAGTGCTCTCATCCAGCCAGACATCGGAAGTAAGTTCAGAGGACGATTTCAGCGATTCACCTTTACCTGGTCAGAAGAGACCACGTAAAACGGGAAAACCTGCACCAAAGGACACAACCAAGCGCCCCCAATTGGACGTAGAGTCACCGAAGATCCCTCCAATCCAGGCAAAGAAACAAACGCCAGCCAAACTTGAAGAAGCCGCAACAGCATCAACATCATCAGCCGCCATCAAAGCAGTAGCAGCCTCTAATCCTGTTCCTGCTCAGACCCCGAACACAGCCAATGACATAGCTGCCGTCAACCCAAGCAAAGGTCCTGGAATGCCTCCGATATTTTGCTTCTCCGGAAGTGTCGCCGAGATAAGGAGACACTGCAAGGCGAGCAACATATCAGTGACATTCAAAAACACGAAAACCACCATCATCAACGCACAGGACAGAACATCATTCGAAGCCATCAAGAAGTATCTCAAAACCATGAAGATACAGTTCAACTCATTCACGCCAAGGGAAGACAGGAAGAACCTCCTTCTACTGAAAGGTATACATTTTACCTGTTCAGCCATAGAAGTCGAAGATGAGCTCCGCATCGAGGGACTCCCAATAATCTCAGTGACGCACTTCAAATCCAAGAAGGCAAAGACAAAGCACTACAACAACTTTGTCGTTGAAGTATCAAAGACGTGTGACATCAACGAGGTGTGCTCCAAGACCCTAATAATGAACCAGAGGGTTCATTGGGAGCGAATGAAGTCTAATGACATCGTCCAGTGCCGGAACTGCCAGCGTTTCGGACACGTAGCCACCAACTGTGGCCGCCAATACGTGTGCGTCAAGTGCAAAGAAGACCACGAGCCCGGACAATGCAAGCGAAAGGAGAACACAGAACTGGACGTATGGTGTGCCAACTGTCAGAAAGAAGGACATCCTGCAAGCTTCAAGGGCTGCCCCACTCTAAAGGCCCGCCTAACAGAGAGGAACAAGGTGATTGCAGAGAAGAAGGCGCACAAAGAGTTCGTCGCTAAATCAGCTTGTGTGGTAACCCGTCCATCAGTCAGCTACGCAGCAGTGGCCAAACAGAATTCAACACCCAGACCATCAACAACGAAAACGCAGCATCAACAGCAGCCAAGGATTCCAGCCAAAACCATCCCTGTGAAGACAGCTCCTGTTAAACCGACCAGAACTTCAGCAACTTCCCCATCCATGAACCTCAACAATGAAGTCCAGCGACTCCTCGGGTCCAACCTCATCTCCATCATGGATAAAGCCCGGAATGCCGTCCCATCCAACTACAATCAACTTAGTGATAAAGACAAGTCCGCGGTCTTGGCCGCCTTCGTCTTCGAAATATGCCATTGAAGAAACTCCGCATCCTGACGTATAATGTTAATTCATTATACAGCCTAGATAAGAGGACGTCATTCAACCTATTCATGAAGAATAATACCCCTGATATTGCCCTCATCAGTGAGACGAAAGTGACCAATCAAAACAACATCAACATCAAAGGATTTAAAACGTACCGGCAGGACAAAAACGGGGACCGCGTTGGAACAGCAGTCTTCATAAAAGACAAACTCTGCCCCAATACAAAAGAAGTGATTATCCCACGACTAAAGACTAGTGAAGCCACCGCCATCACGATGACCCTAGGAAGAGGTGAGACCCTTACAGTCATCAGTACATACTTCAAGTGCGCATCCTCTGCAAGGAACATACCTGCTCATCCTCAACAGCATCCTGAAGCAAAGCACCTATGGCATCATTGGAGGTGATTTCAATGCGAGACATCACCTATGGTTGGACTCCAAAATCAGCAACGAAGGCAAAGCAATTGTAGATTGGATGGAACTGAATAGCAATGAACATTCTCTGGTGGTTATATCCCAGCCGAAGCCCACCTTCCCTAGAACGCCATCAACGCTGGACTTCTTCCTGGTCTCCTCGAACCTTGTACACATTCTTCCGGAAATCCGGAATTATATCTGTGCAATTGTACAAAGCGACTCGGACCACGAAGCTGTTCAATTGTCTATCAACCTGAACCAACCAATACTCCTATCAACAGAAGCTCCGGAGAACTTCATCAACTTCAGACGGCTGGATATTGAAAGACTTCACAGAGACATCGAAGACAACATAACTCTTCCACCTTCAAACAGGAATCTGCTGGATACTGAAATCGATGCAGCTATTGACAACCTCGAACATGCCGTATCTGAAGCCCTGGAGAAGCAAAAGCGGCCTAGGACGTCAAAGGACAGGTACCAACACCTTCCTGATTACGTCCAAAATTTGTATGCTCACAGACAGCGGCTAAGAAAACGACTCCAGCGGATCCATCGAAGCGAGCTAAACACGACAAACATCAACTACCAGACAGTTTGGAATGAGCTACAGCAACAACATCATGTTCCGGAATTCCATTCAACACCATAACAATATCCAGTACCAGAGAAGATTGCAAGCAATTAAGCCAGGACCTGATGCCTTCAAAAACATCAATAGGATCATTGGAAAATAGCCGCAGATGCCAGAATCCATTATCAGCAACAACATTGAAGCAACCTCAGCCCAGGACTAGGTGGAAGCGTTCGCCAACTACTTCGAAGGAAACTTCACACCGAACCCACCTACTGACCCGACCTTCCTACAAGAAGTAGAAGCATCAATTCAGCAGACTCTTCGGCCAAATCCGGATATAATCAGTTTCGATGACACCAATCCAGCAAGTGATCCCACCGATAGTCCACATCTATGCAATCTAGAGGAGGTAGCAGAGATCATCGGCAATTCAAAGCCAAAAAAATCATCTGGACCAGATGGTGTTTCCAATTACATCTTGAAGAGGTTTCCACAAGCAGTAATGATCTTCCTCACAATCATCCTTAACAACTGCATCAACAACTGCTACTTCCCCCAGACGTGGAAAACAGCGAAGATTGTGGCAATCCCGAAGAAAGGTGCTTCCAACCTAATATCCAACTACAGGCCAATATCACTTCTCAACAATATCAGCAAATTACTGGAAGAAGTAATCCTCCGGAGGCTGAAGAAATTCTGCAATGAAAATTCAATCATCCCTGACATGCAGTTTGGCTTTCGAGAAAAGCACTCAACGCTGCATCCGCTGCTGAAGTTCCAACACGATATCACCACCTCCCTCAACAGTCATCGTGTCACCGTCGGATGCTTTCTGGATGTCGAGAAAGCATTTGATAGCGTTTGGATAGAAGCCCTAATACATAAACTTCATCTTTTACAGGTACCACCGCCACTAACAAAAATTCTTTTTTCTTTTCTTTCTTTCAGGAAATTGTTCGTACAACTAGACAATTGTAAGTCAAACATGAAGAATATCAGAGCCGGAGTCGCCCAAGGTTTAAAACTTGGCCCCTTCCTCTACAGCCTGATGACATCCGACCAACCTGCCCCAATTGGATGCGAGAACCTGCTATATGCCAACGACTCGCTCACCTATGCATCATCAATGTCACCGTTTATTGCCGTCCGACAAGTAGAGGCCCACATCAACAGACTCTTCAATTTCTACACGAAATGGAGCATCCGAATCAACACATCCAAGTCGGAACTTGTCTGCTTCAGGAGGCCTTCAACTGGTAGAGGTCTTCGCACCGCGGCCAACTGCAGAAATCTGGTCTTGAGACTCCCTGACGGATCCACCATAGCTGCCAAAAAGAATGTGAAATACCTGGGAGTCCAGTTCAATGAGTTGCTAAGGTTCAACCCACACTCAAGAAATGTACTCAAAAAAGCCAGCTGGGCCTTTCACTGGCTACATCCATTGATGAAGAAAAGAAAAGGACTAAGCCAACCAACGAAGTTACTGATCTACAAGCAGCTCTTACGACCTGTCATCAGCTACTCCTTCCCAGTCTGGTTTTTAATCTCCAAGACAGCCATGAAGGAGCTTCAAGTATTCGAAAGGAAGATTCTCAGAATTTGCACCGGACTATACTTCGACCGGCAGCGGCGGAAACACTACAGGAATGAACATCTCTACTCCGAAGCCAACATATCCCGCTGGACAAATACCTAGTCCTTTCAGCGAAGAGACTAGTACGGAACATCAACGACCACCCGAATCAGCTAATGAGAAGGATGACCACTGAACAACGACATCCGGAGCCAAGGTACCTCAGTGTAATGGAAACACTTGATGACAACATAATCATGAACAACGAGGAAGCAGTCTCGTTCTACGCTGACATTGGGTCAGCCTTCTACCGTGGCTAAACGCCAAAACTTCCCCCAACCTACACCAAAAACACCATTGACAACCGGGAATGAACACCCTGAGGACGATGAAGTCAGCCGACTTTTAATTTAAAATTTTTGACATGTAATTTATATATCTATAATTTGTAAAACTTAAGACATTGTGTAACGTTAGGCCCCCTATGTGCCAACAAATGTAAATTTATCATAGTATCATATTAGTTATAAGCCAGATTGTATATATTATGTTCAATAAAAGAAATTGAATTGAATGAATTGTTGTTAATAGTAATGACGATGGTGAAGATGATGATTCAGGTGATGATATTCAATATTTTGGACGGATGATTGAAAGAGGCTTATGGCGAAGTATGACGATGGAAATGCTGGTGTTGTTGAAGGACGGTGATGGTCGTTAAGTTGATAATCAAGATGATGCAGCTTGGTATATTTTTTGCAGTTTTTGATATTCAGCGTGTGAATGGCACGTGTGAACAGCACGTGTTAATGGCACTCGTGGATTTTTCTGTATTGCTCTTTTATGAAGATCGATGATAATATGAAATAAAGCTGAATGTTTATTTATTGAATTCGTTAAATAACTAACGATAGAAAGCTTATAAAACTAGTTTACATTACATATAAATTAATATAGTCAATTACAATGATGTATTGAAAAAGATCTCTTTGAATTTACAACTTTTGACATTGTCATTTATACAAGAAAATACACAATATTATTTATTGAAGATTGAAATCAATTGATTTAAAGGACTATTCACACCATAGTTTGTTCTACTGAAGATCGGACATAAAGGCAACTGTCTTCTTGCTTGTCTGACTGTAGCTGAAATTCAAACGACACAGAGCAGATGGAGATACTATTGACCCATTTATCAATTTTATAACGAAGCAAAGCTGGATATATTGTCTATGTTTTGAAAGTAAAGGGAGATTAATTAACGTGAGTCTTTGGGCATAAGGAGGTAAAGCATGTCTATGGGACCACGGAAGAAAACGAAGACAGAAGCGCATAAACCTTCTCTGGATACATTCAAGTCTATTTATGTGAACAGTGTAGTAAGGGGCCCATACCACGCATCCATATTCTAGTACTGGCCTTACAAAAGATACATAGAAGCTTTAGAATATACACTCCTCGTCAACTGAATACGCACAAACATTTTTGAATATATTTTATCCATTTTTTCCAAACAGTGATGGTTATTATGCCATCTGTTGATGGTAAAAATTTTCGTAACATATAAATAACAGAATTTCAAAGTTTTATCCAAAAACAACCGTGAGTTTTTCCTTCAACCACTTCCAAAGTGTAACTTATGCAAAGTAGAAGTTTTTTTTTGAGTCAACTGAATAGGTACAAAAATTAAAATTGGTATTGGAATGGAATGAAACAAGTTTTTGTTTAAGTTTAGTAGTGGGTACTTCCACCTTTATTTTTAATTACTTTGTAAATTCGATCCGGCATGGAATCGTATAGCTTTTTAATGTAATTTAACGAAATTTCACTCCACGCTAATTTGATTGCAGAAATTAAGGTTTCTTTGTCTTCGAACTGACGACCACCCTCATAAACTTTGCGTACTAACCATCCCCAGACATTTTCTATGATGTTTAGATCAGGTGAGTACGGCGGCCATTGAAGCAACTGCACTTGTTGCTCCTCTATCCATGTTTTTATTATGCGCGCTGAGTGAATAGGCGCATTATCATGTTGGTAGGTCCAGTTTATGGGTCCAAGGATGTTAGAAAATTTAGGAAAATTTCTTTCCAAAATTACTTTATACCCAGCTGCTGTCATTCTTGATGTTACAACCTCGAACTCAACTGTTCCATAATAACTGACTGCTCCCCATATCATGACACCTCCTTCACGACTATGATGGCGCTTTAAAAATCTTTTTTCTTTTCTTAAGTCGTGAAAATAAAAGTTGAACCCATCAGGGCCATCGAAATTAAACTTTTTTTCATCTGAAAAAACCACGTGATACCATTCTTTTTTCCAACTCATGTGAAGTCTTGAAAAATCTAATCGCAACATTTTCCGTCTCTCGTCAAGTGGTGGTTTTTTCTTAAGTTTCATTCGTTTAAGATGGCTTGAGTTGTTGATTACTCTTAATACTGTTGAGCAACTTGCGTTTACGCCGACTTTTTGTTTAATTTTTGCCACAGAATCAGAAGAATTTGATGCATATCTTAAAATTCTTCGTCTCTCAGCTGCTGTTGTTGCTGTTTTCTTACCTCCCTTCATGTTTTTGCCGTATGCATCTTTATTTTTCAAGTAAGAATAAACTACATTAAAACTTCGGCCAACTTTATCAGCTATTGCACGTCCAGTTAGGCTTTGGTCTCTAAGTAAATCGATTTTAGCTTTTTCAACACTGTTAAGACACGTAGATCTACCCATTTTTCTTAAAATTTGAAATCAAGAATTAAATTTTACTGAAAACACTAAAATCGTTTATTTAAACTGTCAAGCACTCCAAAAAACTTATAAACAACGAAGAAAATGGCGTTGTACCTATTCAGTTGACTAAAAAAAAAACTCCTACTTTGCATATAAAACACTTTGCAAGTGGTTGAAGAAAAACTCACGGTTGTTTTTGGATAATTCTTTCGGAATTATCTGCTTAACATCTTAAGGGAATAGTTTGCATCAACAGATGGCATAATAACCATCACTGTTTGGAAAAAATGGATAAAGTATATTAAAAAATGTTTGTGCGTATTCAGTTGACGAGGAGTGTATGGGTCCTGGAAATCACGAGAAAATCGTTTTATGAATTCCAGAATTTTATTGGCCTTTTTTACAATATAGTCATAGTGGTTGACAAAGGTTAATTTTGTGTCAAGAACAATGCCAAGATCAGAAAAAACAGACAATCTACATAAAGAGGAAGAATCTAACATATAATTATAAGTTATCATACTTTTTTTGCGTGTAAAAGTCATTGTTTTACATTTGTCAATATTTAACAGAAGACGGTTTGTATTGCACCATTCCCTAAACCTATAAAGATCATCTTGGAGTGTGGAACAGTCATTTTTAGAGGTTATACTTTTAAAAAATTTTATATCATCGGCATATAAAAGAATAGAGGAATTTTTAATAATCGAAGTCAAGTCATTTATGTATAAAATAAATAATAATGGACCTAAGTGGCTGCCTTGTGGAGCACCAGAGTTAACAATAGAATGATCAGAAAGCTCATTTTGAACATGCACACTATAACACCTGTTCTCCAAATACGACGAGATCCACATTAAAAAATTTTCATTGAACCCTAAAGCCTTCAGTTTATTGGTTAAAGTCTTATGACACAATTTATCAAAAGCCTTACTAAAATCGGTAAGGTCACAATCTACTTGTTTTCGATTTTCGAAGGAATCAAGACAAAAAGAAGTAAAATGAAACAGGTTTGTAACAGTTGACTTGTTTTTGACGAACCCGTGTTGGTTGTCACAAATAATAGATTTACAATTAAAAGATAACACATTACAAATAATGGACTCAAAAAGTTTCGAAATGACAGAAAGTAATTTATGATGTCATTTTTCGACCCTTTTTTATGAACCGGTGTTATTAAAGCACTTTCCCACAAAACAGGGAACATTGAGCATTTAATTGATTCATTGAATAGAATATGTAGAGGATAGGACAACTGAGGCACACATTTTTTTAATACACAAGATGGTACACCATCAGGACCAGGACTAAAACAGTCGTCGAGTTCAAGAATACTTTGGATAATTGAATCCTCGCAAATAGAAAGATTAATTGAATTAAGGTGTGAACAACTAGGGTTAGGAAGGAGTGGACCCATGGGCTCGTGAGAACTAGATACTACAAAGGCATCTTTGAAAAAATTTGCAAACATGTTTGCAATTTCTTCGGAGCCATGACTAGTAGCATTTTTAAAAGACATATAGTTAGGATAGCCGTCAACTTTTCTTTTGCTAGACACGAAATCCAAAAGTTTTTGGGTTATTTTTTAGATCATTTTCAGTTATTACGATATAGTCACGATACAAGGCATTAGAATAATCTGTAAACATAAGTTTCAATTCGGAATATGCCCTATAATCTTCATCAGCTCTGGATCGATCCATCATTAGCTTTCGATGTGTTTTGTAAAATCTTAAATGGACATGTTGATTTTTGTTGTGTTAAATCAGTTAAAAAGAAAAAAGAATTAACAAAACTCCAACCCTTGATGTCTGACCACTTGTTGAAAAAAATAAACCAAAAGAATAAACTTCGCGTTAAATGTAAAAAGCATCCTAATAATATTCATATTCGTGCAGCTTATACACAAATTTGTAAGGAAGTTGCCATTGAAGTTCCAATTTGCAAAGAAAGTTTTTATATTGACAAGTTTCATAGAGCAAAGGGGGATCTAAAAAGAGAATGGCAAATTGTAAATGAACTATTTAATAAGAGTTCATCCCTTGGTATTCCCTCTTGCATTGTTCATAGTGACAGGCAAATAAATAATGCAGATGAAATAGTCAATGTTTTTAAAGATTTTTTTACTGGAGTTGCAGCTAACACCCTTTTAGATGCAGGTATAACTTCTTCGACACAAAGCTTATGTTCTAATCACTGTTTTATGAGTTGTTGTGTTGCCCAAAATAGCTTTTTCTTTGAACCTATTACCTCTTTTGAATTATTTAAGATTATCTCCTCATTAAATAAATCTAATTCAGCTACTCAAAACAGCTTTTCGAATGCTTTTCTTAAGAGTATTTCGTTAAATATTGTAGATGTTTTGGCAGATCTTTTTAACAAATGTGTTTTTGGTGGAATATTTCCTGACAGCTTGAAATATGCAGAGGTCATTCCTTTCTTCAAAAAAGGTGATAGGAAAAAATGTAATGATTATAGACCAATATCACTTCTGCCAGTCTTTTCAAAAATTTTTGAAAAAGCTATTAAACAGAGAATTGTTGAATTTCTCGAGAGATGTTCTTTCTTCAGTAATAAACAGTATGGGTTTCGAGCTGGTAGATCTACGGAAGACGCACTTTTAAGATTTTGCAGTCAAACTTATGAAAGCTTAAATAACAAAAAAGCAACTGCAGCACTTTTTATAGATATTACTAAGGCCTTTGATACCGTGGATCACGAACTTCTACTGTTTAAGTTAGAAAAGGCTGGCTTTAGAGGATTTATGATTGATTGGTTTTCTTCATATCTCAAAAATAGAAAACAAAGGGTGAAAATAGGAGATTTGTTAAGTGAATATTCAGACATCCAGATTGGTGTTCCTCAGGGTTCAGTGCTTGGTCCTATTTTGTCCATCATTTTCATTAATTCTATTTTTGACCTGAATCTTAAAGGAGATCCAACTGATTTTGCGGATGATGTAGGATGTTCCTATTTTAATCTTTCTGTACTAGATCTGGTAGCTGACATCAATCATGATCTAGAAATATTGAGACATTGGTTTGGGATGCATAAGCTTGTCATCAGCACTAAAACCAAACTTATGTTTTTCAACCTTCCTTCTCTAGAAAATAGTTCTCCATCTTTTATGTTCCATGCTGCTGACTGCAGAAATATGTATCTTAGTGCAAACACTTGTAGGTCAAATAGGTTCACCAACACATATTATGCTAGCATTGCCTGCTCAAACAAGTGTTTTTGTATTGATAGTGTTTCTGAATATAGATATCTAGGCTTAAATATTGATAATAAACTGAATTGGAACATTCATACTTGCTCTCTGAAGAAGTACTTATTAAAAGCAACATATACTTTATATCATCTAAGACAGTTTTGCTCTCGCAAACTCCTTGAGACAGTTTACTTTGGGCTTGTGCAATCTAAGTTGCAATATGGTATCGTGTGCTGGGGTGGTACTTTTAACAACAATTTACAGCAGTTAATAATTGTGCAAAAGCATATTCTACGAATTATTTGGAAAAAGAAGCGACGTGATCATAGTTTCAATCTCTTTTTTAGTTCGAAGATACTTCCTCTCAAGCATCTATACTTTTACAAGGTTTTAAAAATATTTTATATACGAAGTGGTTATTTACGAAATCAGAACTCGACAGCTTATGAACTTCGAAGTAATAACCAATGCTTAGCTACTGTTCCACCTCACAACAATAATCGCTTTCTAAATTTTTACACCTCAGTTGCACCCAGGCTGTTTAATCGGTTACCTTTTGAGCTACGGAGTTTACGTTTAGCAAGCAAATTTCAGAGAGAAATTAAAAACTGGCTGTTTAACTTTGATTTATTTGAAATAAATAATCTTTGTAGACCTATAATTTAAAGGAACTATTTTAACATGAAATTATTTTTTGAATTTGTTATTAAAACTAATTACTGTTACTAAAACTATTCACCACACATTCCAACACCAAATCATTAATATCTTAAGATTTATAAATTTATGTAATATTAATAAAAATATATCCGCCACTAGTTTTTGCTAAAACTAAAGGATGCATTACAAACATTCCACAATGATAAATGTAACTATGTAATACTTTCAAGCTAGTTTTTGTATTTTCTATTAAGATAGTATCTATTAATTTTGTATATATTTTCTTTGTAACTAATTCATTGTAAGGAATAAAATTGAATTGAATTGAATTGAATTGGATTTACTATATTTTAACCATGCTTTGTTTCTTTTATTTTTTAAGATCTTAAGTTGAGTATTAAACCATGGTGGTGTTGTAGAACTTATACAAGTTTTACGCAGTGGAGTAGTTTCATATTATGGAGAATCCTTCTGCAGCTTCGGCTGCTGTAAACCGCACATCGGATTTGGGGGTGCGGCATCTTTCGTGTACCAGCGTCAATCAAGACGCCATAACAATAAATGAATCGTTAACAAATAGAAGAAGTCTTTTAAGAAGATCAAATGATACTTTTGGCTACCGCATACGTACGAAAATCGGAGCATGGAACGTTCGATCCTTGTACGGCGAAGGTAGATACGAGCAGGTTGAGCGTGAAATGCTTCACCTTAAGATCAGTATCCTGGGCATCAGTGAAACTAGGTGGAGAGGAAGAGCCGAATACAGAGCTGACTCTGGGCAAACGAGAATGCTGTATTCCGGGGAGGATGAAAGAGAGGGTGGCCAAAGGCTGCATGGTGTCGGAATTATGTTGAACGAAGAAGCAAGGCGTAGTCTTATATCCTGGGCGCCCATTTCTGCAAGAATAATGACAGCAAGGTTCCGTTCAAAAATTCGCAACGTCACAATAATTCAGTGCTACGCCCCCACAAATGAAGCGACCGAGGAAGACAAAACCGCTTTCTACACTCATCTTAACTCAGTTTACAGTGGTGTTCCAAGAGCCGACATCATAATTGTCATGGGAGATCTCAATGCCCAAGTCGGATCAGACAACTACGGTCTGGAACGCGTCATGGGGAAAAATGGCTTGGGGTCACGAAATGAAAATGGCGATTTGCTGGTCGATTTTTGTAACGCTAATCGTCTTGTACTGGGTGGAACTGTGTTTAAACATAAGACTTGCAACAAAATCACCTGGGTACATCCGGATGGTCAAACTGAAAACCAAATTGACCACATCATGATTCAGCAGCGATGGAGGAAGTCAATGTGCGATGTTCGGAGCATAAGAAATGCCGACATTGGAAGCGACCATCATTTGGTTCTCATGAGTCTCAAGCTACGAACGGCAGCTGTACAACGTCAATCACAGGGTGCAGCAAGGAATTCGAAGTTCAATACAAATGCTTTAAGTGATCCCAACATATGTTGTAACTATGTCACCAACCTTAACGACAGAGCTTCGTCATTAAATGGAATACAACATTCAACAATTGATGAGATGTGGGGTGATATAAAAAGTGTTTTTATGGATGCTGGATCCGAAACTGTACCCAAGCAGTCGAGAGTTAGAGACTCTTGGATATCCCAAGACACCTGGGATAAAATCGAGCTTCGCAAATCGTTGAAGATGCAAATAAATGCCGAAGCAGATGCTCAACGAAAGGCTGAATTGCGAAGAGAGTGTCGCTTAGCACATAAGATGGTCTATCGCTGTGTGAGACGAGACAAGAGGGTGAGGTTAGACGGTCTCGCAGAAAATGCGGAAAACGCTGCAAGAAGAGGAGACATGAGGGAATTGTACCAAATATCCAAGGAAGTTGTCGGGAAGAAAACCAACACCAATCATCCTGTAATGGATGTGGATGGTACACTTTTGGTATCAATCGAAGATCAGCTGCGCAGGTGGAAGGAGCACTTTTGTGCCTTGCTTAATGAGGATTCTGTCGAGCAGAGTGCTGAAGTGCCCCAGCTTAACGAGATGCGTAGATCATATAGGGGTATTGACATCGAGCCCCCTACAGTACTGGAAATTCAATCTTCGATAAATCTTCTCAAAAACAACAAAGCAGCTGGACTTGATGGTATACCAGCCGAGTTCCTGAAAGCTGACCCTGTCAGAACGGCTAGTATTCTACACCCGTTGATACAAGCTGTGTGGGAAAATGAAATCTATCCCAGCGACTGGAAGGATGGTGTAATTGTTAAGTTGCCAAAGAAAGGTGATCTTAAGAATTGCAACAATTGGCGAGGTATTACAGTTTTGTCCGTTTTTCCAAAATTAATGGCAACCATCATTCTGGAGCGGATAAAGGTTAGAATCGAGTCTACACTCAAGAGGCATCAAGCTGGTTTCCGCAGTGGGCGGTCTTGTGTCGACCATATCAACACTCTGCGTATCGTTCTTGAGCAGTCTGCGGAGTTTCAATCACCGCTTTACCTCATGTTCGTGGATTTTGAGAAGGCCTTTGACCGAGTCTACCGTGAATGTATATGGAGATCACTTCTTGGTAGAGGAATTCCCCCAAAAATTGTTGCCATTATAAGAGAGTCCTATAACAACGCAAGATGCTTTGTTTTACACAATGGGCAGCTATCCGACTCTTTCGAAGTGCGGCAGGGTGTGAGACAGGGAGATGTTCTATCGCCAATTCTCTTTCTACTGGCGATTGACGATGTCTTGACGGCCAGCGTTGGAACATCAGAGAGGCAGGGCATCCAATGGAGACCGTTTGAAAGGCTTAGCCACTTAGACTATGCCGATGATATATGTCTCTTGGCAAATAACATCAGCGGGCTGAACGGGATGTGTCAAGCTCTGAAGTTAAAAGGAGAGGCGAGTGGTCTTAAAATAAATAGCAAAAAGACAAAAATAATGCTCACAGGCCGCTCCACACATCAGCGTATTTTAATACAGGAGACGCCAGTTGAAGAGGTTGAACAATTTAATTTAACTACCTTGGAAGTATTGTTTCAGCAAATGGTGGTACTGATCTGGACGTTCAAAGTAGAATAAATAAAGCTCGCGCAGCCTTCGGTTCTCTCTCCCAAATTTGGAACTCATGTCAAATCTCCTTGCGCACAAAGTTGAGATTCTTCGAATCCAATGTCAAATCCGTGCTGTTATATGCTTGCGAAACCTGGAAAGTCACGACTACCATCTCAAAGAAATTGCAGGCTTTTGTGAACCGTTGTCTACGCCATATTCTAAAAATTCGCTGGCCACAAATTATATCAAACGAGGAATTGTGGCGCAGGACAAGCCAGGAGCGGCTGGACGTTGACATAAGAAAGCGTAAATGGCAATGGATTGGTCACACACTGAGGAAACCAAACGATGAAATTGCAAAGCAGTCTTTTGAATGGAATCCTCAGGGTGCACGGCGGGTTGGAAGACCAAGAACAACATGGAAATCAACAGTTCTAGCAGAAGCAGACTCCCAGAGAAAGACGTGGCCACAGTTAAAATATCTATCTGCAGACCGAGAAGGATGGAAACGATTTGTTGGCGCCCTATGCCCCAACCGGGGTTACAGGACTTGATGATGATGATATCGTCAATATTACTATTTAAAAGGATTTGATTCCAGTCAACATTACACAATAAATTAATTAATTGATCAAAGTTGCATTTTTTTAAATTAAACTCAAGTTTTTCATTTGAACTAGGTAGAATGTTGGAAAGATTTATATTTAGCATTATGTCTAAGGCCGGGTGGTGCCGGTCTTCATCTAGTAATATAGTATCACAACAAAAACATAAATGTTAAAAAAGGAGCCAAGTTCTAATGTGTACAAGAAACTTGTGCGTAAAAAGTCAGCCAAAAAAAGTAATAAGATCTAAAACATATGCCAGGTTTTAAGTTCATGAAGTTTAATATCAAATATCTTAAGTAGAGTCATATCGAAACAATTCCAAATCATGACAGAAATTTGGTAATTAATGATTACTTATTAAAATTTGGTGGGTTCACTGGTCAAGTTTTCATACATTTTAAATTTGTGATTAAGTAAGTATTTAAGAGAAAACTTGCCAAGTAAATCCACCAAATTTTAATCAGTAATCATTAATTACCAAATTTCTGTCATGATTTGGAATTGTTTCGATATGACTCTACTTAAGATATTTGATATTAAACTTCATGAACTTAAAACATGGCATATGTTTTAGATCTCATTACTTTTTTTGGCAGACTTTTTACGCACAGGTTTCTTGTACACATAAGAACTTGGCTCCTTTTTTAACATTTATGTTTTTGTTGTGATTTCACTCCTTTTTGATTTATTTTGCCAGGTGAAAGTCAAGTCCTACCGCTCTACAAAGTTTCATAATTCTACGACACCCGAAAGTGCTCCATACAAATAATAGCAATTCTGATAAAGTGGGTGGATGCCCCCCCCCCCCCCCCCACTGAATGGACAATTTCAAATTTTCGATTTTTTTCCTTTCTAAGTACTTCAAGTCCTACCGACCTACCAATTTTCATCGTTCTACAAGAATCGGAAAAGCTCCATATAATTTAAAAGAATTTTTAAGAATGTGGGTGGATGCCACGCCCCCTGAATGCAAAATTCCAATTTTTCAATTTTTTTTTTCTAAGTACCTTAAGCCCTACCGACCTACCAATTTTCATCGTTCTACAACAATCTGAAGTGCTCCATATAATTTATAAGAATTTTTAAGAATGTGGGTGGATGCCACGCCCCCTGTATGGAAAATTCCAATTTTTCAATTTTTTTCTTTCTAAGTACCTCAAACCCTACCAACTTACCAATTTTCATTGTTCTGCAACAATCGGAAAGGCTCCATATAATTTATAGATTATTTAAGAAAGTGGGTGGATGCCACGCCCCCTGAATAGAAAATTGCAGATTTTCGATTTTTTCCTTTGTATGTACCACAAGGCCTACCTTTATGCGAAATTTCAAGTTTCTACGATGTCGGGAAGTGCTCCATAATTTTGATGATCTGTCAGTGAGTCAGTCAGTCAGTGAGTCAGTGAGTCAGTCAGTTACGGTTTTTGCGATTTTTGAAGTCCTATATCTTGAGAACTACTAATGCTCAAGAGTTGAAATTTGGTGAGCCACATGTGTTTTATGAGTTCAGCAAATACTCCGAATTTAAAGTTTCTGGGCCCTACTAATAATCAAATTTAGTGAAGACTTAAATATTTCATTGAAATGGACCATAATGAAATGGACTCTAAATAATAAACCATACATGGTATGGACCTTAATATTGAATTGAGCTTTTAACAATGAACCATAGGTGGCATGAGCTCCAAAAAACTTAATACTCCATGTATGGTTCATTATTTGGGATCCATAACATTATGGTTCAATTCACTGAAATATTTAACTCGTTGCTAAATTTGATTATTAGTAAGGCCCTCTGACTTTATTGGTACTGAAGTTAGAGGGGGGTTGAAAATCGCCTGAGTTTGTTCCTGTAAAAAGGGTGTAGTGCCGCGAACTTGGCTGGGCACTACCGTGCCCTTTGATCGGCAGGGGTTACAGATGTATCGCTGTTAATAGCTTCCGAGAAAAAGATTAAGTCCAGTATTTTATCGAAGCGATTAGCAATCCCATTGAATTGATTAAGTCCACAAGAGGCTAGTCCATCAATAATAGTGAACTCTATAGCACACGATGGGTTAACAGGCGATAAACAGTTGAAGTCTGAAGATTTTGTCCATAGCAGGTTTGAAAGATTAAAGTCGCCTAAGATCAACAGCTCATCAATTGGTTCCATTTGATCGTGTATCCTTTCAATACAATTGATACAGTTTTCGTAAACACTGTTTGTAGATCGTGGTGGTATATAAACGGAGACAATATACAGGTGGCCAATTTCTATTTTTATTTTTATAGATATTATTTCTACGTCCGAAGATTCAAAATTGTCGACCAGAGTGCATACTAAAGAGTTCTTCACAGCAACAAGAATTCCGCCACCTACAGTGTATAGATCATTTGAGTGGTGTCTACTGAAGACTTGGTAGGTTGAGTCGAAGAGTTCAGTGTCCTAGAATGTATCATGAATGAATGCGTAAATATAGCAGTAGTTGAATAGATGGATATCTATGGATGATTCCACTTCTTTTGTAGATGATTTTGAATGTGGTTTATTGTCTTAATCCTTAGACGATAGATGACACGTGAACTGTATTTCGTTTCGCAATTTTTATTGAAGTGTTATTTTGTCGTTGCAACTTATGATGGCACGCAAGAGCACCAAATTGACGATAGTTTTGGTTTCTTTTTAACAGTGAAAAGAAAATTTGAGCCAATGTGGTGTTGCAGCTCCAGTAGAAATTGTAGCAGTATGTGCAGTAGACTCACTTCGAAACTAGTTCTCGGTCTTTTCTACCGAGATAATAATTATAAAAAGCGAATTTAAAGGGTTCAAAGATCAATTAATTTCGCTCCAAGGACCAATTTTTTTCCTTTAATTAAAAGAAATAAGTAACGTTTACTATAAATGTCTTCTATTGAAAATCCTTGACCTTATTTCACAATTCTTGGCTTAAAGAGCACGTCTTACTTATCAGGTGTCGAAAAATATAAGGCCGTACAGAGGGTTCAATGCCGGAAAGAAACGAAAAGGCTAAAACATAGAAAAGAGGATAATATTTGACGAGCGTTAAGATGAACGTATTCACCACCACTTTTTTTTTATTCATTTTTATTTTTCAATCATCTTAAAACTATCTTAAAGCTAGACAAAAATTCATAAAAACTAGTTTACTTATCAATATCTTACAACAAACTTACTGGCCCCATTCGGGCGCTCTAAGTTAAACTAATAACTTAATGCTAATGCCTTTCGGCCTAAGAACTATATTACTCCTAAAGTTTATGTTGGTTTTATTTTTCATTAAGAAGAATCGAAAAACTTGGTATCGGTATCTTTACTTTTTGGTTTTATATAAAACTTACAAAACTAATTAAAACTATTTAAAACTACTTACAAACTACTTATAGACTACTTACAAACTAGAACAGCCACAGCAAGCATTTTAATGTTTTATATATATTTTTTTTTTTTTTGTTTTTTTTTTGTGCCACCCTGACTGTCCCTACTTAAAACTAACTACCTAAACCTATGAAAGTCGGCCATGGCATAGAAACATACTCAACTTTTATATATCCGAAGATATTTACCCTATCTCTTCGGTCCCGATCGGACACAGTCCTACTGAACCGAAGGTGCTCAGCTCCGTCTTGTGCGAGGACGTCTCGAGTGTAAAGGAGCCGCCGATCTACAGTTCTGCGGCCGACGTGGTAGATTAGCGGAACCGCCGCTCGGTCCTGGATCAGCCCTCGACTGTCTAAGTAGAGGAATGCATCGGGTGGAATAAAGCCGCTTAGACGCACACTCTCGTAGTATTCGTTCTTAGGGTAATAAGCCCCAAAAATTAAGCTGTTGGTTGAGGACATCTTTCTCGCAATGTGACCTCGAATAAGCTTCAACAAGAAATTATATATCCTGTTTATGTTGGCGCCGTTGTATAGATCCAAGTTGGAATAGTAATGTTTGTACTCCGACTCTGGTGTTCTGTGCAATCCAAGGCAACGTCTAAGACACTGCCTCTCAAACACCCGAATCTTTTCCATTTGAGATGGGGCAACGTTGAACCAAATCGGGCACCCATAGGCAATCATCGGCCGGATGAGGGCCATGTAGCAAATCACCTTCACCCTGCTGTCAAGCCGGCTGCTATAAAACAACCGTTTCGTCAGGGCAAAAGCTCCCCTAGCCCTGGTCAGAGCAGCATTTATATGTCTGTCGAAATACAAATACTGGTCCATCCAGATGCCAAGGTATTTTACTACACTTTTACTCTCCAGTGGATGTCCATTTGGTCCTACGATCACCAGCTTGCGCCAGTTCTTTCTCGTATCCCTTGTGGCTCCACGCAACGGAGTCCTAAACAAGATAGTTTCTGATTTCTGAAAGTTGATTTTCAACTTCCAGTCATCGCAGTATCGCTGAATCTTGTCGAAGTCACACTGCAAAGAAGTTCTTATGTCCTCGACTTTTGGAGCTGTTCTGTACGCAATTAGATCGTCGGCATACGCTATTGCCTGAGTTAGACTACTTATCAGATCGCTGGTGTAAATGCTGAATAGAATCGGCGAGTTGACCGCTCCCTGCTGAAGACCATTTTTGATATTAAAGGTTGTGGCAGAAGTCACATTGCCACTTTTGACAACAAACTTTCTACCATTGAGCATATCATAAAGCATATATAATAGTGGTTAACTAATGCCAAGTCTGGTCAGCTTTAGATAAAGACCCTCTAGCCATACGGTGTCGAAGGCTTTCTCCAAATCAACCAGACAGGCACCCGTACACTGCTTTTTAGATTTGTTCCATTGGACATCAGAAACGAGTTTAGACGCGGCATGAATGGTGTCATGTCCCGCCTTAAAACCGAACTGATTATCCGGTATGATATTATTGTCCTCTGCCCACTTAGACAGAGCTCTATTGATAACTTTTTCGAATATCTTGCTGATACTCGGAAGAAGACTTTTCGACCGGAGATTCGCCGGATTGGAGTTGTCCTTTCCCTTTTTCGGGAGAGGATGCACCACAGCCGTCTTCCACCGCACTGGATAATATGCATTATTCAAAGCGTTGTTAAACAGTGTGGTATAAATGTCTACTGCTGATTGCGGTAAATGTCGAAGTACAACGTTGGATATTCCATCGACTCCTGCTGACTTCTTCTTCTTTAATGAATCGAAGATGAACTGAAGCTCCACCTTCGTAATTAACAGGGAACTGGGTCCATTTCGCTCGGCGTTTATGGCGTTTGCCAAATGATCTTCATTGAACCCGGTGAAACCGAGGTTCTCTGATCGCCATTGCGTGATGTCATTCCGAAGGTAGAAGTGGTGGAGCCAGGCTCTGTTTTCCAGGTCATGGTTCGGGCGAATGCATGCATTCACCTTGTACACTTGCTGGAAAGCAGCCCCCACAGCCTCCACTTTCTCCTGCGGATCTTCAACAATAAAGAGGTCATCGTCCAAGACGGCGTCCTCTGGATCAATTCCTGCTGTCAGAAGTACGTCTCTGTTTTCTGTCGTTCTCTGGAGCTTAAGACACGGAAGGTCATTCTGATCATTCCTTCTAAATATTTTGTTAATTTGGGGAAACATACTCGGGTCGCTAGAATTAACAGCCCGAATTCTGTTATCCCAATACAAATTAATCGACAACCGATAATTTTCCTTTATTAATTGGTTGATGTTCTTGATCGACGACTTCAGTGTCCTAATCTCCAGATTGTGTGGGTCAGTAAACCGTCGGTACAAGAGTTTGAGTCTTGTCAGCAGTCCACTCTTTTGTTTGTGTAATGCGTCAATGGTCGCATTCTGGTACATGTCGGTTGCGTCTCGTTGTTTGTACTTTGGTATCGTTCTGTCCATTGTTCGTTTGATTGTCTCGTCCATTTGTTCAAGGTATTGGTCTATTTCGTTATTTGTCAAATTCCTGTCATTTGGTGGGGATATATTATTCGAACTTATTTCGCTCGATAAGGCGTTGGTAAAGCGTGGCCATCGCACCTTACTGTAATTGTAAGTATGCACAGGCATATACTCTACTTTCTATTAGCAATAGATCCAGATAGGCACCGCTTCTTGGAAACGATGGCCGTTCCGTAGCCAGCAGGTCAACACCATATTCAGCGTTATATTGACTCATCCAATTAAAAAGATGAATACCTCTTGGATTCTGTATTTGATTTCCCCAATCTAGGTGTTTGGCATTCAAATCACCGGCCATGAGAAAGTAATTTTCTTCCAGGCTCAAGCGTAGACATTGGAAAAGCTTTTCAAGCTCTGTCATAAAATCAGTTGGATGAGGTGATGCATACGACGCACGCCTCTAACAGCCGAAATCTGCGCAGTTCACTATTTTAAATTACTTTATGATTAATGCTTTTTCGTATGAAGATTGCGACGCCCCCCCCCTTGGGTGGAGTTGGGCCGATTTCTTCTAACGATATTGTAATTATTGTTAGTCAACTTATGTTTCTGGTTCAGCTTAGTTTCGCTGGCCATAAACACATCTGGACTTTGGTCTTTCAACAATTGGAAAAGATTAGCTCTACGTTCAGTCCTAATCATTGAATTTACATTCACAGCAAGGATCCTAAAGGGCCTCTCCGGCAGCGCGCCCTTAACCTCTAGATTGCGTTAAGCTCGGCAAGACAGAGTAGAGATGGTCCACCCTAGTTGCCTGCCCCCGGATCTGGTTTTGTAGATCTGTTAACTGGCTCTGAATAGCCAGCAGCAATGTCATAATATCCGTCTGAGCCACCGCCGCCGGAGCTTTAGGCACAGGGGCCTGTTGGGCTACCTTTGGTGTTGGCTGTACCGTATTTCCCCTTCCTGACGCCATTTGGGCGTAGGAAATTTGGGGAGTGACGACAGTTGTTGTGGGAGGATGCACTGAGGGTCGTTTTTCTGCTGTCTGCTTTGCTGCTTTGTTTTGTTTCAATTGCTGAAACGCCGGACATCCCCGATAATTTGCAGGGTTCCCTTCGTTTCCACAAAGTGCACATTTCAGCTGGGTCCGATCTTCGACCCGTTCCATTCCGAGCCTACACTCTTCTATCTTGTGGTTCTCTCCACACCTGACGCAGCGTGACTGCATCTCGCAGTTGGCTGCAGCATGACCAAACCTTTGGCAACGCATGCATTGAAGCATGTCGCCACGCCTCTTAAATTTATCCCAGGTTACAACCTGGTAGTTGAGGATGGAGATACTCCTCAAACTATCCAGTTTGCTATTGGGTGAAAGCTGCACCAGGAAAAACGGCAGACTGCGCTTCTCCCGCCTGGCTTTGACTGTAGCGAACGGCTTGACCCCGATAAACTCAAGATCGTCGCTCGCTTTCTCACGGAGCTCCTGTAAGAGCGCCTTTGGTTCCGTGCAGGAATCTATGCTCTTCAACAGGACCGTTTGGCGTTTTTCTACCTTAGGGGTAAAACTGAAGAACTCCGTTGTGGAATCTTTCAGTAATGTTTTAATTTGTTTGTGCTGCTCCACTGTAGCACAGTGGATAGCATGTCTTTCTTTGTTTAATCGTTTTATTATAAAGTTATCACCTATGGCCGACTTACATAGATTAATGGTGTCCTGAAGCTCTATCTTGTATGTATTAATGGGTGGCACCTTCTCTTTTTTGTTCTTTGGCATCTGTGGCTGCTGCTGATGATCTTTCTGCTGCTGTAGTCTCTGCTGCTGTTGAGTCCGCTGCTGTTGGGTCGTCTGCTGCTGGGTCGACTGCTGTTGACTTTGTTGTTGTTGCTTAGGATGCTGCGTGTTTTGTTGTTTTTGGTTTGGTTTTTGTATTGTCTGCTGCTGTGGCTGTTGTACTTGCAGTTGTTGGTGTTTCTGCTTTGGTTGTTTTCCTTCTTGCTGCTGCTTTGGTTGTTGTATAAGCTGTGGCTGCTCATTCAGTGATTGCAGCTCAGCATTTACTTGCATTTGTTGCACTACTTTTTGTTGAGCCTGTAGCGTCTTTTTCATCTCGCGCTCTTTTTCCCTGCGCGCCTCTTGTTTTTGTTTCAACGCCAGTATCAGAGGTTCTAACTGGGCTTGGAGGTGTTCAATTTCTCCCTGCACAGCACCAATTTTGCTTTGGATCGATTTTTCGTCTATTTCGTATTCTGATGATGTGATGTCCAAAAGCACATTACTATCACCCGTGTAATGTCCCTCTCCTCCGTCTGACATGTATTGTATTTCCGCTTCGGAAGGCGAGGTGTTTACTTGCTGCTTAGTTTCTGTTGCTGCTGACGTCTTCGCTTTTTGTGCCGTCTCCTTCACTTCAGCTGGCAGCTTAGCTGAAGTGGTGGTGGGGCGACGCTTTGCATCATTCAATTCAGAACGGGTCTTCTTCTTCCGTTTTTTTTTTGCTCTCATCGGCTGATGTTACCGATGTTGTGGTTGCTGCGGAGACATCTTTCGATGTCCCCGCTAGTTTTTCTTCTTCCATTATCTGTTTTTCCCAATCAATGAAGTCTTGTACTTCTTGGTTGTGGGCAAATGCTTCTTGCAAAAAAATAAAAATATTTTTGCCCGGCTGGGAATCGAACCAGGGCCCCTCCGTGTTGCGGGTCGGCGCCACTACTCCTTGTGCTACTGAGCACTTCAAAGAGATCTTGATTAATTTGAAACTAGTCACACACGATTAAGATATTAAAAGAACTGTGAAAGTCGTCTTAGCGTCTTCACTCTTTCACAGCTGGAGATCGACTGATTCACCACCACTTGCTAATATAGAACGTTGCTCATGGTGTTGAATACATTCAGCTACGTTCAAACACTACCTCTTCTACCTACCAAGGCAGATATAGGTATACCCATCGCTACTTGTAAACTTTTGCTGAGGCAATAAGATGCATAAGAAAGAACAAACCTTAGGTGGAACGATATCACCACTTGTTTGGCAACAAAACAAATCTGGCCAGTAATGGATTTAAAGCGATCTTAGTATTTGATATCTCTAAGTAGATTGCACATTAGCTCCATGATTGGTGTTATAACCGGACACTGTCTTAAAGGAAAGCACGCAACACGTCTTGGTGTGTTCTCTAATGATTTTTGCAGAAGCTGTTTGGATGAGGAAGAGATAGAATCAATCTCTCACCGCCTATGCACGTGCCCTGCTCTATCTCATGGTAGAAGACTTCGCCTTGGTGATTTTTACTTCAATGATCCTCGTGATCTATCAGACTTACACCCCTATTACGGTTGTCAATTATCAATTTGATAGTTGATAAACCTTGAAAATTGCTTTTTTAAACTCAATCTATTAATAAACTGGTCAACAATTCTTTTATATTTTTTAATTTTCTTGTTATTAGCAACTGTCTGCATCATTCTGAATGATCAAAACTTTTATAAGATGGATTTTTAAATATTGAATTTTAAATTTATCAACTATCAAATTGATAATTGACAATCGTAATAGGGATGTTAGACATAGGCAGTTTTTTACGCTTCATAAGAAGCTCCAATTGGTTCACCGAGTGAGGAAAGGGTTTCCGAGATTCATGTGGTATCACAATGGACCAACTCTTGGTCTAAGTGTGTCAGTCTTCACGATTGGCAGCCACTTCAACCTAACTTGTTTCCGATTCATATTGTTCTTGTTATTTAGAATGTAAAGTGTCTCTAGAGTGTACCGCTATGAAGTATGGTTTTCTCCTTGGAGAACTTGGACAACTTCAAAGTCCTGAGAGTAGCCACTTTCAATTGCATAGCAAGCGAGTGCAGTTTTAGCTGGATTATTGGTATTTATGTCGGTCCTATGATTTGACATTCTCTGACGAAGAAATTGTTTTGTTGTCCCAATGTACCATAAAGAGGCAAGATTCACCCGTTCATCCACATTTTTTACTATGAAGCAATAATGGGTGAAAGGGGGTTCCCCATAGGCATGCCGAAAAAATATCCTCAATTGTAGAAAATTTTCTATTATGCAAGTTAGAGTTTAGTGAAATAATAATGCTGGCAAAGTTTCAGCCCTTTAGGTTAATATTTAGAGGTCGCTCATCGCTATTTTCTGTTTTCCATACAAATCGTATGGGAACTTTTTTTGATTCCTTCTATATTCTATAACTTTAGAAGCGGCTATCATATATAATTGAAAATAACAAGAACTAAGGTTCCTGTTATTTGACGCCCTGGAATTCAAATTGTTCTTTCCTACAAACACCCAATTTTCAGTAGTAGTAGTAGGTATTTTAATTTTCAATTTTCTCAGAAACTTCAAAACATTTTAGCATGCGGTTTTCAGCATCTGATTAAAAATTAAGGAAAGTATTGAAATCCGTAAACAAAAATTGTACTTGATAACGAAAAATTTTTCAAAAAGATATTTAAAAATTAAAATCACTTTTCAATTTTTTAAACTAAGTTTGAAATTTATTTTTTTCAAAAAATATTTACAAAAACAACTTTTTTAAAAAGTTTATTAAATAATGGATTGTTGGCTTTAAAAAAAGATATAGCATGACACTATAACGACAACACCGTTGATTTTTAATATTTGTTTCCCGCCTAAACGGGGGGAAATAGACTCCCGCTCTAAAATGATTTTTTTCTTGTCTGAGTTCAACTTACACGCACTTGTCTTTTGTTAGAACTTTTGCAAAACACCTTGTATTATTGCAGATTTTTTCAACACGGAATCCAAACAAACTTTGAAATTCACCATTAATACTACTTTGACCTGGAATAACTTTGGAAGGAGTACATTAATTAGAAAAGAAGTAAGAACCTTTTTTAAAGAACATCAAATCTTCTTTCAGATTCTTGATCATTTTTGTATGATAGCCGCTTCTAAAGTTATAGGAATAAAAAAAAGTTCCCATACGATTTGTATGGAAAACAGAAAGTAGCGATGAGCGACCTCTAAATATTTACCTAAAGGGTTGAAATTTTGCCAGGATTATTATTTCACTAAACTCTAACTAAAAAGCTAGTGGCATTGAAAATCGAAGACATTTTCATTTTTTTGAATCAGTCTAATATACATATATGCAGACTTGAGTGTTTTCGGCAAGCCATATATCGAGGGAATTCTGGAACATCAAGGACATACTTGAAGCAAGCACAACACCAGAATGTACCAAATACTTAATGGGTACAACAATATTACCAGTGCTTATTTACGGAGCGCAAACCTGGAACAACAACAAAACATCAATGGAATAGCTTTCAGTGTGTCAAAGAGCGATGGAGAGATCAATTCTCAAAATAAGTAGACATGAACACATTCCTAATAATGTTATAAGAAGAAGAACAAACATCGAAGACGTAAGTTATAAAGCCACACCACAGTACACATATTAAAGGTAATATCATAAGAGTTTTGATTTTTGTTTCTTCTGCGCATTTATCAAAATTTGTGTGAAATGTCAATATTTGTTGTTGTTTTTACGTGTATTTAAGTCATCACATTCCCAGCTATTTTTATTTCTGACATTTTCAATTTTAATTTGTTGTTGTTTTTACGTGTGTTTTCTTCCTCACGTTCATAGCCATTTTTTATTTCCGACTGACAACCTGCGCAGTATAATACCTTAGATTTGTGTACTGTGAAGCCACACGGCTTAAATGGGAATGGTCCGGTCATATAGCACGTACTAAAGATAACCGCTGGACCAAACTTGTAACAGAATGGATACCTTTAGACGGAAAAGAAAAGTAGGTGGTCAAAGGAAGAGATAGAGAGATAACTTACAAAAGTTCGAAGTAGGATGGAGAAGCATAGCTATTAACCGGCTGGAATGGAGAAACTTGGAGGAGGCTTTCACCCGTTCAACAATCTAAATTAGTACATATATATATAGGTATACAAAAAAAAAAAAGTTGAATATAAACATACTTACATTATCAAAGGGCACGGTAGTCCCCAGCCAAGTTCGCGGCACTACACCCTTTTTACAAGAACAAACTCAGGCGATGTTCAACCCCCCTCTAACTTCAGTACCAATAAAGTCAGAAGCTTCAAATTCGCAGTATTTGCTGAGCTGATCAAACACAGGTGGCTCACCAACTTTCAACTCTTTAGCATTAGTAATTCCCGAGATATAGGACTTCAAAAATCGCAAAAACCGTAACTGACTGACAGATCATCAAAATTATGGAGCACTTCCCGACATCGTAGAAACTTGAAATTTCGCCCAACGGTAGGCCATGTGGTGCATACAAAGGAAAAAATCGAAAATCTTTCTTAAAAATTCTTATAAATTATATGGAGCACTTCCGATTGTTGTAGAACGATGAAATTTCGAAGGTCAGTAGGGCTTGAAGTACTTAGAAAAAAAAAAATTGAAAAATTGGAATTTTCCATTCAGGGGGCGTGGCATCCACCCACATTTTTAAAAATCCTCATAAATTATATGGAGCACTTCCGATTGTGTTAGAACAATGAAAATTTGTAGGTCGGTAGGGCTTGAAGTACTTTGAAAGACAAAAAATTGAAAAATTGGAATTTTCCATTTAAAGGGCGTGGCATCCACCCACTTTCTTAAAAATTCTTACAAATTATATGGAGCACTTCCGATTGTTGTAGAACAATGAAAATTCGTAGGTCGGTAGGGCTTCAAGTACTTAGAAACAAAAATATCGAAAAATTGAAAATTTCAGTTCAGGGGGCGTGGCATCCACCCACTTTCTCAAAACTTCTTATAAACTATATGAAGCACTTGTGATTGTTGTAGAACGATGAAAATTGGTAAAGCGGTGGAAAGAAAAAAATTGAAAAATTGGAATTTTCCTTTCAGGGGCGTGGCATCCACCCACATTCTTAAAAATTGCTATAAATTATATGGAGCACTTCCGATTGTTGTAGAACGATGAAAATTGGTATGCCGGTAGGGCTTGAAGTACTTAAAAAGAAAAAATCGAATAATTGGAATTTTCCGTGCCATCCACTCACTTTATCAGAATTTCTATAATTTATATGGAGCACTTTCGGTTGTCGTAGAATTATGAAACTTGTAGAGCGGTAGGGCTTGATTGATTGAACCAGGCAAAATAAATCTTTGCAAAAAGGAGTGAAATCACAACAAAAACATAAATGTTAAAAAAAGAGCCAAGTTCTTATATGTACAAGAAACCTGTGCGTAAAAAGTCTGCCAAAAAAAGTAATGAGATCTAAAATATATGCCAAGTTTTAAGTTCATGAAGTTTAATATCAAATATCTTAAGTAGTGTAATATCGAAAAAATTCCAAATCATGACAGAAATTTGCTATTTATTGATTACTGATTAAAATTTTGTCGAAACGTCGCACATAGGAGTATTTGTATGCAAAAACTGGACAAAATTATTTGTTATCTTGATTGCAATATTTTCATCTTAAACCATGTTATAAATACAATTTTAAATAAATTTACCCTCTTTTAAAACAAAAAAATTTCAAGTTTTTTTTTATTTTTCTACTGGAAACAAGAAAGATATGCATACAATCGGATATATGATATGACCAAAAAAGCTAAAAAGGGTCAAAGTTGTAGCCAATATTTTTTTTAATCAATACTTGGAGCTTTGTTTAACCATATTTTATACAAATAATTACCATATAACTCCAAAGAATAAAATGTAATCTAAAAGAAAAATAACAGTACAAATATTCAGTTTGAATGGGCATAAAAGTTGGAATACGATATGACAAACAACAACTAAATCCGCAAAAATCCGCAGGCGATTCTTTTTGAAAATGAAGCTTGATGGTTATTTTATTCAACCATATACAAATGAGAACCCAATTCCACCGAATTTTATAAAAAAATTACTTCCCAATGAAAAAGAACCAACAAAAACAGTGTTTTTTTTGCATTTTTGGAACAAAAATTCGAAAAAAATATAAATATTAAAATATTTGTCATAAAAAAGGCTCAATATAATAGTGAACATCTGTAGTTGATTTTTATATACCAAAAACTTCATCAGACTACACAAAATTTTTAAGAAATAATTTTATATAATGTTACAAATTTTTTGAAGGTTGATTACAAAAAGAAGTGACAAATTCGTAATCGATGACTTAGAACTAATATCATAGCCAAAATATGCTGGTGAATTAAAAAAAAATACTGTAGCCCATTGTTCCATGGGATCTTAGCAATTGTCTGGAAAAAGTTCCCCTTTCAATTGGGACATTTGAAAAACCGACTTTTGGCCGAGTTTTGTAGGCAAATACTCCTGTGTGCGTCGGGAAAAGTATATGTAACGAATCTTATTTCATTGCTAAAATTATTGAGCCGACGCGAAACATATTTTCCACTCAACGTTTAACAAATCAAATTGGTCAATAAATTTATATCTTGATTTTTTTTTTAAATTGCTTCTCTCGCTCAAACGGGGGGGACCATAAGACCCCTTTAAAATGATTTTTTTGTTTCGGTACAACCTACATCCTCCCATCATTAATTTTACTGTATGCAAAACGCTTTGCACATGCATAAATGCATTTAAATTGAAGCCATTTCCCGGTGGTGGACTGTGGCTAATTTTAGATATATGTTTTGTCATCTGTCATTGGACCTAACTACAAAGCTATTTCTTTTGTTACAATTTGTCTGGGGTTAGCCCTTTATTTATCGTAGATTGTTCTGACTATAAAACCAAAAAGTCGTTTAGTTGTTCCTCTATATACCTTAAACGATTATTATGTTGTTGATTTAAGTCGATTGGAGCTTTGGTGTTGGTGAAAATGGTTCAAGTGTTGTGTTTGATTTATGTAAATATGATGCATTCTCTTGTTTGATTTGTTTTAAACAGAAAATTTACCTATAGGAATCTAGATTCCAGAGTGAATATTATTCTTTTTATATAATTTTTTTAAAAACATAATGACTTTGTTGATGCTGCCGCTGTTTTTCAAATATACATATTTTTGTTGAATACATTTTTAAAATGGCGGTTTGGGAGGTCATACAATTTTACTTCGTGCGGTTATGCTTTAAGGTTAACGCAATATATTTTTTAGCTTTTTAATAAATAATCATTCTTCAATATTTAAAAAAATAAAACAACTAAAATTTCATTAAATTTGACTGTGCAAAACTTAAGCAAATTTTTTTATATTTGGTAAATAATCCCTTACTTTCAATAATTTAATCTTTAATGGGATTTAAGTCAGGTGATCCGGCCGGCCAATTAAGAACTTGTTTCCCGTTGTCTATGAACAACTCTTTTACCAACTTTGATGTGTCTTTCTGGGGCCTATTTCTCCGCTACTACACCAGCTACATCTCGTTGTAGGATGTAACTCGTTGATCAAATGGATGTTGTTTTTGTGACATTTATATTATTTGTTTTTTTGGAAGTGAGTTAGTTTCAATTTTTGAAGAGACACAAATAAATAATTTAAAATAAACTAAGAATAAATGGATTTTGACATAAATATTTTCGCCAATCATTTTTAATTCAACATATAATCAAGGGTACTCATGCAAGTCGTAGTTAGTATTGTAAAGTTTTAAACTTCGTAATTTTGTCACAATTTGTATGGAAAATTTGACATATGAATACCCTTATTGAAAGAAGACCGAAAATTACATAACATAACGCATCAATTTTGATATGGAAGACCCTTATTTCGTTAAAAGATTCCAAAAATGTGTACTCAATTTTTGGTTGAACGCTTGCATTCATTGCACATCCAATCAATTGTAACCAAAATACTTACATTCGTATATTTTCTTTTATATCCAGCCATTTCCCATCCTGCTACAGCAATCACAGCAAATATTTTTACTGTGAGAATGTAACAAGAATTTACAGCAAGTTGTACTACAACAATGTAGTAGCAAAAGCTGTGAAACAGAATCATACATTTTTCCAATACTTCCAATTGATTTTCCAAAGCAACATTGATGTACTACACCTGAAAAACCAATGTATGTTTGAAACATAAATGATGTAATAATAATACTACTACATTGTAGCTGATTTAGTAGCGCAGAAATAGGCCCCTGGTCGTTGTCTGGTTGAAATGCTTATCAAAGTTGCGGTTATGCTTTAAGGTTAACGCAATATATTTTTTAGCTTTTTAATAAATAATCATTCTTCAATATTTAAAAAAATAAAACAACTAAAATTTCATTAAATTTGACTGTGCAAAACTTAAGCAAATTTTTTTATATTTGGTAAATAATCCCTTACTTTCAATAATTTAATCTTTAATGGGATTTAAGTCAGGTGATCCGGCCGGCCAATTAAGAACTTGTTTCCCGTTGTCTATGAACAACTCTTTTACCAACTTTGATGTGTCTTTCTGGGGCCTATTTCTCCGCTACTACACCAGCTACATCTCGTTGTAGGATGTAACTCGTTGATCAAATGGATGTTGTTTTTGTGACATTTATATTATTTGTTTTTTTGGAAGTGAGTTAGTTTCAATTTTTGAAGAGACACAAATAAATAATTTAAAATAAACTAAGAATAAATGGATTTTGACATAAATATTTTCGCCAATCATTTTTAATTCAACATATAATCAAGGGTACTCATGCAAGTCGTAGTTAGTATTGTAAAGTTTTAAACTTCGTAATTTTGTCACAATTTGTATGGAAAATTTGACATATGAATACCCTTATTGAAAGAAGACCGAAAATTACATAACATAACGCATCAATTTTGATATGGAAGACCCTTATTTCGTTAAAAGATTCCAAAAATGTGTACTCAATTTTTGGTTGAACGCTTGCATTCATTGCACATCCAATCAATTGTAACCAAAATACTTACATTCGTATATTTTCTTTTATATCCAGCCATTTCCCATCCTGCTACAGCAATCACAGCAAATATTTTTACTGTGAGAATGTAACAAGAATTTACAGCAAGTTGTACTACAACAATGTAGTAGCAAAAGCTGTGAAACAGAATCATACATTTTTCCAATACTTCCAATTGATTTTCCAAAGCAACATTGATGTACTACACCTGAAAAACCAATGTATGTTTGAAACATAAATGATGTAATAATAATACTACTACATTGTAGCTGATTTAGTAGCGCAGAAATAGGCCCCTGGTCGTTGTCTGGTTGAAATGCTTATCAAAGTTGCATTTCCCACTTGATATAACAACTTCCCACTTGATGTAACAACTTCATTTCCAGGATAACTTTACATTTGAAGAGCTCCATTATGCCTTCAGTTTTATAGGTATAACCCAGGTCATATGTAGAGAAACTGGTCCAAATAATCATACTTACACCCCGTGCTTTTCTTTGACATTTAGGATCAAGTAGTTGGTCTTTACCACGGCGCACATAGGATCATTTGCATGAAAAGACTGGTCAAAATTATTTTGACCTAATTTTCATCTGAAACTTACATTTATACCAGGTCTGTTTCTTTACTCGCCCGTGGGATCCCAAAGTATCTCAAATCCACCCAAAACGTGTTTCCTTACTATTTTCTGGCACGAAAATGCCAGAGATTTTGACTTTTTTTCATTTCCCCTCCAGCAAGAATCTACCCGTACATTTTAGTTACTGCACTTCTTTGCTTGTCAAACAAGAAATCAGCTGATCGAAAAATTTAAAATTAAAATTTTCAAGTAGCGTACATAAAATGGTTTAATTTAATTTAATTAAATGAAAATGATACAATGGAGGCAAAGATAAAGTAAAATGTTTCTCCTTGTTCTTCTAATAGAGCCCAAAATGATAAGTGCATGCATATTGAGGCGATGAGAACCAAAATTCTCCATATCCATGCCAGAAAATTTCGTCGCAGCCAATAGGAATTGTTAAATATATTTTTAACGTAGCTTTTAACGTAATTTTCCTTTAAACCATAACAAACAGGTTTAAAAATCTATGATTAGATATACAAATTTTGTTTGTAAGTACTCCTAGGCCAGGAAAAATGGGTTCCGAGGTTGAAAAAATTAATTCATGAAATATTAAAATTGGAATCGACGCAGAATTGCAACCTCTATAACATATCCAAAGTCCCCCAAAATCCCCGCATTGGCTTTTTGTGTAGATGCATTTGAAGAGGTGCAGACGGGGATAATTTGGAGGTCTATCAAACTAAAATATTTGTTTGGGTAAAACCTGATCATATGATACATGCTTTAAGGGTAGTTTTTAACGCTGAATCTAATGAAACCAAATTCAAAATGATACAACTACCCAAAAGGAAGTTATAGTCCTTTTTATGTAGTATGTAATGATGACTTTTTTTTCAGGTACAAAAGGTAAAATATTACCGAAAACCCTTTGAAAATAACGGTATGTTAATGAAACTTGGAATGAATGTTTCATTTGTCATAGGAACTAAGAATCAAGAGAGTCCCTAAAAATATCCATGGTGAAAGGGTGTTTTTTTTAAGGGGGAGGGGCAACAAAGAATGTTAACCATAACACCCACGTAAAAACTCTTACACTCATGAAACTCGCCAAAAATTTGGTTTCATTAGATTCAGCGTTAAAAACTACCCTTAAAGCATGTATCATATGATCAGGTTTTACCCAAACAAATATTTTAGTTTGATAGACCTCCAAATTCTCCCCGTCTGCACCTCTTCAATAGCATCTACACAAAAAGCCAATGCGGGGATTTTGGGGGACTTTGGATATGTTATAGAGGTTGCAATTCTGCGTCTATTCCAATTTTAATATTTCATGAATTAATTTTTTAAAGGTTCGCCATACGATTTGTGCTATTTTTCCTGGTTTATCCCATTTAAAAGTTATTAAACAATTAAATTTGGCTATGGAGAGTTTTTCTGAAACGGATATGGCGAGTTTTGGTTCTCATCACCTCAATTGAAATTGTATAATTTTGTATGCAGTGAGCCAACCAGCAATGAACTTAAATAGGTAATTTAAACCGCAACAAACTAGAAACATCCCAAATGCGTTTCTTTACTTTTCATTTCTGGTTAAACATTACAACAACAACATCAGAAAGCTCAATCCCAAACTTTTTCCCGACTTTTTCCCAAAATTTATCCCAAAAGTAAAGAAACAGACCTACAGTTTTAAAGTATTTCCATTCTTGAAAACAGAAATAAATAATTGTGGGTTTTTTTTAATTTTTTCTACCCATGGTCTTTTTGACCAAAAAAGGTAATTATCAAATCAATTTTTTTTAATCGAAGGTTTAAGGTCTGGTTTGCCATATTGCATACAAAAAACATTCGAATAACTTCCAATAATAAAAACAAAAAATTCTTCAAAAATTATACCTTTGCAAAAACGGCAATTTTAAATAGGTAATTTTTTTCTCAAAAAGGAGGAAATATGAGGAAAATATTTTGGATTGTACAAAACACTGAGACCTTGTAGTTTGCTCTAAAAATAAATTTACAACCCGACTGCACCCGGCATATAACAAAAACACGTAACTACAAATAAAATACATAAACTTCACGACTTTTGATGAATCAATGTTTGGCCAATAATATAGAAATTGGTCGATGGAATCAAATAAATCAAACGTTGAAATTAAGTATACACCATGGTTTCTAACATTCATTGATAATATTTTTTCAACTCACTTCAAAAAACATAAAACACCAACTTCAAATTGGTGAAAATAGAGCGCATTTCAAATGGAGGCTAGCCTACTAAATTGGTCTAGATTGACTAGCTGTCCGAAGAGGTAGCGTGGTGGGGGTCAACTTTGAGACTGGTTTATGATAGTACGGTTAATCAGCTACAAGCAAAACCAAGTTGGGGGGTTTTCCAAATAGTTTGATTTTTTCAATTTTGTCCGGCTTTTGAGGTAAAATGCTCCTTTATGCGGTGGCGCACTGTCGATATTCCATCAAAGTGAATATGATTGAATTTTAACTCATCGTTGAAAAGTACCGTTCTCTTTTTTATTTTTACATAAATGCACTTATATTTTATATTTTTATATTTCGTTTTAATTTTTACTAAAAGTTAAAATTTTGCGAAAAAACGGACGAATGCTGGTCCGTTATGAAAAATGGAACGGTACTTTTCAAATATGAGTGAAAATTCAACCTTATTAATGGCCTTTTCGATTGGCAATCCGGAACACTGATTCGAAACGTGTGTACGCTTCTCATTTCGATTCTGAAATCAAATCCAGAACAATTTTCAGAACAAGAACTGTCATTCTGTCCCCAATCGAAAAGGCCATAAGTCTGATCGATGCCATAGTGAAGCACGGGGCGATAGTATGATGATTTGGTCCAGTTTCTCGGCACAATGGACCGCTTCAAATATAAAGATATTCTGGAAACGAAGTTGGATGTTCAAAGGGTAGAGACGGTGCATTCAAGAGGACACAAGCGTCCACAAGCTTTTTTTCACAGCGAACCTCTGTCTACCAACTCCTACTCTCACCTCCAAGTCGTGAACATCGGGTGCCTAGTACCTTTAACTGAAGATGGGGTTCCAATCCCTGTGGACGGTTTTAGGGGGCAGCAAACGAGAGAGGGGGGGAGCAGTGTTCCCACTAAGGCACTTCTCCTTCATCCAGGCGGCATCGGAAGAATTCTCAAGATGGAATCAACGGTGGCGTCTACAGTTCCAGTTAGGCTGAACTACTTAGTGAACACCTTATACGGGCTACTACGACATATTCGGAGCTCAGTCGCAGGAAATCGCCAGGTCCTTTTCCGATCGAGTCTCTCGCGCCCTCTTAACTAGTCCTTTGCCGCCAACTGCAAACATCGAGAACCAGTGGAAAAACTGCCAGGAAGCCATCAGAGATGCCGCCTCTGACGTGCTGGGCTTTGCACGACCACCACAGCGAAACCCCTGGTTCGACGAAGAATGCCGGCAAGTACATGCAGCCAAACAACAGGCATACAAAGCGGCGCTGCATAGAAGGACCAGAGCTGCTCGCGAGCTCTACGAGCAGAAGAGGAGAGAGGAACACAAGCTTCTTAAAAGGAAGAAGAAAGAGCATGAGAAGCGCGCGATCAAGGAGTTAGAGAGATGCCACTGCAGGAATGAAGTTCGGAAGTTTTACCAAAAAGTAAAAAGAACCTCCCAAGGTTACAAGGCCCGAACCGAAGCCTGCAAAGACGATCAGGGGAACATCGTGGTGGAATCGCAGTCGGTGCTGAGGATATGGAAAAATCATTTCTGCAAATTGTATAACGGCGACGACGAACCGAATTCCGCTAACATGCAAATTGCACCATTCAACTTGGACGACGTAGGCCAACAATTCCGTCCACCCGATCTTGACGAAGTGAGGATAGCAATATCTAAACTTAAGTCCAATAAAGCTGATGGCCTTGCGGCTGAACTATTCAAAGCGGCTGGCGATGAATTGGTTAGGAGTATGCACCAGCTCATCTGTAAAATATGGTCGGAGGAAAGCATGCCCGATGAATGGAACCTCAGCATTGTTTGCCCGATCCTCAAGAAAGGCGATCCTCTGGACTGCACCAACTACAGAGGCATCAGCCTTCTTAATATCGCCTGCAAGATCTTCTCTGCCGTACTTTGTGAACGCCTGAAGCCATTCGTCAACAACCTGATAGGTCCATATCAGTGTGGCTTTAGGCCAGGGAAGTCCACCATCGACCAAATATTCGCACTACGGCAGATCTTGGAGAAAACCCAGGAGTTTCAAATCGATACCCACCACCTTTTTATCGATTTCAAGGCCGCGTATGACAGCATCTATAGAGACGAGCTATATAGAGCAATGTCTAGTTTTGGCATCCCTGCCAAACTCGTCCGTTTGTGCAGGATGACGATGGAGAATGCACGCTGCTCCATCAAGGTCGGCAAAGACCTCACCGACACCTTTGATGTCAAAAAAGGTTTAAGGCAAGGCGACGCGCTGTCATGCGACTTCTTCAACATCGTTCTTGAAAGAATAGTGCAAAACTCTCACGTGAACACTAGAGGCACAATCTTTCAAAAGTCCGTCCAATTACTCGCTTACGCTGATGACATTGACATAATGGGACGAACAAAGCGTGATGTCAGTGGTGCTTTTGTGAGCATTGAGAAGGAAGCCAAGAAGATGGGTTTAACGGTGAATGAAAGCAAAACGAAGTATATGCTGTCAACAAGAAAGGACACCCAACACCGACGTCTAGGACAGAACGTCACTATAGACAGCTATAATTTTGAGGTGGTCAGAGACTTTGTCTACCTAGGATCCGCTATAAACTCAGCGAACGATACCAGTGCTGAGATCAAACGAAGAATTACTCTTGCCAATCGCTGTTTCTTCGGGCTAAGAAGGCAATTGAGAAGCAAAGCCCTCTCTCAAGCAACTAAACTGTCCCTGTATAAGACGCTTATCATCCCGGTCCTGATGTATGGTGCAGAGGCATGGACACTGCTAACGGTGGATGAGAACGCGTTAGGCTGTTTCGAGAGGAAAATTCTCCGGGTGATTTTTGGTCCCGTCTGCATAGATGGGGAATGGAGGAGAAGATACAACCACGAACTGTATGGGCTGTACAGCGACACCGACCTAGCCACAAAAGTGAAAAGCCAACGACTAAGATGGCTGGGTCACCTAGAGCGAATGGACACCAATGCTTCGGCCCGGAAAGTCTTTGAATCCAACCCCGTGGGACAACGCAGTAGAGGTGGACAGCGTAAAAGGTGGCGCACGCAAGTGGAAGAGGACCTCAACCAACTTGGCGTGCGAAACTGGAGACAGCTTGCTAGAAGCCGAGCCGGCTGGAAGAAGCTTGTTGGTTGAGGCCCTGGTCCACCCCGGACTGTAGCGCCACTTTAAGTAAGTAAGTAAGTAAACGAAGTTACCATACGCCGAGTAGGATTTGCCACTTTTATGTGTGTTTCAACCTGAAAACGACCAGAAACACACATCGAAGTTGGAAAAGGATCACAGAAAATGGATTTAAAGTTCTTGATTGGCCAGCCCGATCACCAGATTTGAACTTCAATCGATTTGCTTAAATGATTAAAAATAAGGGATAATTTAATAAATATAAAAAAATTGCGTAGTTTTGCACAGCCAAATTTAATGAATTTTTAGTTATTCAATTTTTTTTTAATATTGAAAAATGATTATTTTTTGAAACGTTAGAAAATAAAGGTATTACGCTAACATTAAAGCATAACCCCTCATACATTTTAATATATCATCGGTCCAAAGGTAAAACTCACTTAGTATAGTACAGAAAAAAATGTTCAAAAAAATGAAAAGCATTCGAAAAGTTTAATTTTATACCAGTTTAATAAGGTCATTGAATTATATGCCCGGGAACTATTTGCGGAACGAGAATTTTCAGCTTCAAAAAGTATAAACTTTATTTCCTTCAAAAGTGTTACGTGAGTTAGTTAGTTAGTGAGTTTTACCTTTGAAAAGACGATATTATGAACAAAAGTGTAGACAAAATTAGTGAAATGTTATGTTTAATCATGAAAAAAAAAAAATGGTCTCAGATTCCATGATATGTGATCCGAGGAGCTTCTCAAGGAAGGAATGAAAGCCAATTTCGGCTAACACGATTATCCTCGAAGTTGCATTCATATTTTTTTTTCGATGCACTGTTTCTCGCAAAGGCTCCAGTTGTGGACTTTGATTTTTTTAATAGCCTTTAATGAAGCTTTCGACGCCTATACTTCTTTTTTTGCAATCGTTCACACCCAAAATCTGCTGTGGGCTCTTAGTCTATAAGTCCTTCATTTAAAAAAAAATGAAAAAAAAAGCTCTACAGAAACATAGCGGCCTATTATCAAAATGATTACAACTTATCAAAAACTATGACTGCGCCACTTTTTTTGTAACTCAGTGTATGTATGTATGGATTTAAAAAGCTTACCTTCAGTAAGATGTTCATCATTTTGAGTTCTGATATCACTTAACTTAGGTTTACTTATATCAGAAGATAATATTAGTTTTTTTTCGAATGCATTTTGCAAAGCATCAAGTAAGTGGCGGTGCTCCATTTCCATTTCCACAATCATCGATTTTATTTCTGCTATATCTCCTTTTGTAGCCAAATTGCTAATATGAGACTCGTTAGCATTACAACAAAAGTTTTCTGTTTGTGTTCCTGCAGAAATTTTAAGAACATTTTTATCCAGATTTGTTAATGGAAAAGGTTGCGGTTTCTGTTGAAAACTATTTTCAGTATTTATGCTGTTAGAACTCTTCAAAATGCACTTTGGACTTAATTTTGGGGTTTGAGATCGCGTTGAATATGCTGTTAGCAATGTAGATTCTGTATTTTTCCCCACTGTTGCGGCAAACTCGGATTTATTTGAAGCAATCTGCCCAGCAGTATAATTCATGGACGGATCCACCACTGTTCCAGTTCGCAAAGGGTACACATTTGATCGCTTTGACGTGCTAGATAATTGTGCATAGGATTCGGCTTCAGGTGAATAAGGAACACTTGGTAAACATTTATTTTTCCAAACTGAATAAGAAGTAATCACTGTCGGCGGAGGGCAGGTCAACTGCCCAGGTTCTTTTTGAGTAAAAACAATAGAAATTTCAGGGACAGAAGGATGAAAGTTTGCTGCCGTTACGTCTGATGTTGACGGTTTCGGAGCACACCGAGGAATAAGGTCTTCTTTTTCTGATTGAAACATTATATCAAACATAAATTTTGTTTGCGGTTAAACTGAAACTCTATTATTATTGAAATTTTAATTATTAAATTTTAAACCATCACTAATTCAAAATTTGAATTGACAATTGAATCGGCAAACTGAACAACAAAGATTATCATTATAAAGATGCCAAGTCTCGGCTGTCATCCGACTTTGCCAAGAAGACCTCTATTAGGCCCAATTCACATAGAACTGGCTTGAGGTTTTGGTGTGGTTCTGGCGTGCTGCATACATATTCCACGTTGTGGAATTCACATGTTCTCTTATGAGATAATACACACACAGATGACGAGGCGAGGGTATGGTGTCATATGCCATCGCCACACCATATTGAAAACTCCAGTGGCCTACGTAAACGTCACGCCACAATGAAATCTCACACTCAAATATCAAATTGTAAGGCATTAAAAAAATTAAATGTGATTATGAGTTCAATAAAATTTATAAAAATTGAATTCAGCAATGAAATGAAGATTTATGTAATTACGGGAGGACAAAATTACTGCAACAGGAGCGGGCAACACCAAACATGGAAAAAAAAAATAGCCCAACAATTCAAGGCAATTGTTTTTTTTATATTTCATTAATTTTCTGTGTAGAAGCGCCATTTTTTGTGAAGTTTTCCTCTGTGTTTGTGTGTATGTGTCTGTCAAAAAATCATTCCTTGTCACTTCTGTGTGAACAAAGCTCACCACAAAGATACCACGCCCGTAGCAGGCCAGAACCACACCGGCACCATAAGCCACTTCTGTGTGAATCGCGCCACGGTGTTCATAACAGCTTCACGTGAGGCGACTCATTTTGACGTCTCTCTTTTGTATCTCGTTCTTATTTATTGAAAAGAAAGGGATGGAGAGGTGAGGCAGAAATTTTCAAAAAATTTAAAAACTTCTGCCTCACCTCGCCATCTCTTTCCTTCCAATAGATAGGAATGACATAAGAAAGAGACGTCAAAATGAGTCGCCTCACGTGAAGCTGGTATGAACACCGTCTATTGGCGAATGGAGTCACGGCACCTAGCAGTCAGCGCGTGAACCTTCAATTGGAGATAGATTTTTTTTTCGATTTGACATTCAATGTATTTCCCATAAGAGAAAACCAAAAAATGGTGTTGAAAACTTTAATTTTACTAATTAACTTTATATGAACACTAATCTATATTATAGTTGCAATGCAATAACAAATAATGTTACTTTGTAAATCAAAAAGAATATGTATCCAAACTTATGAATAATTTCCTTTATTTTGCAGATGAAAAATGTAAACAAACCTGTATTGTTGTTGTTGCTTTCCAAAATGGATTCATGTCGTCAGCCAAAATGATATCATGTGCGTAGTCAGGGAAGGAGGTTTAAGAGATTAGGGTCAATTCTTAAGAAATTTTATATAATTTTATTATTTTATTATTATAAGAAAAAGCTCGTTGGGTAACCTTTGTGGTAATTTTTTTATAAGTATGAATGTATGTAATATTTATATCTATTTATGCATTGCATTCGTGTTTTTGTACTCTCCTTACAGAAAGAGAATTGAAATCTTTTGGCCCCGTTTGTGAAATAAACTAATAAAATGTATTTTAAATTTAGAAGGTAGGTAGGTAGGTAAAAATGGTGGCAAGAGCGTAACACTCGCTGTTGCCCAATTAGCGCTGGATTGCGCCGTTTTGATACCATAACTCGTTTGACCTGTGTATGAAAGTAGATAAAAGCGTTCCTTGCTTTGAAATAGGACGGCTGTGGAGTATGGTTAATGTATCTTGTGAGTTGGGGTCATAGGACACTCACTCGATCGGATCGCATCTCGCCCGAGCTTGCCACATTATGCCGAGCTCGGCAGGTTGTAGAGTAGCAACGGAGCGATCGATCAGATCATGTGGTCATCATTGCCATTGAGCATCATGAAGCTCCTCAGAAACCCGGGTTCCGATTACTCGCGGACTTTGGATCTGGGGGGGAACATGATGCAGAACGCAACAGATTTCTGTCTCAGAACCATTTCGTGGCGTTAAGAAAAGAGATCAAGTCTTTGATCTTCATTTCGGAAAGTTCGTTTAAGTCGTCAAAAAAAGCCATTCCAAACGATTGTGCTCTCATTCTGGCTAGAGCTGGACATTTACAGAGAAAATGTAGGACTGTTTCCTTTTCTTGCTGGTCTCCACAACTGCGACAGTGAGTATTGTAACGAATACCCAGCCTCGCCGCATGTTCTCCAATTGGCCAGTGTCCAGTGCAGGTTGCTACGACCCTGGCTATGTCCCGCCTGGGTCTACATATGAGATCAATTGTTCGGGATTTATTTAAGGCGGGCCAGATCGTTCTGGATATTTTGCAGTTGGTCAAACTGCTCCACCTACGGTTAGATTCCCTAAGGAAAATTGACAATATATTGCCCTTCACAACTCCAAGGGGAATGTAGACTCTTTCCGCAAGTGAGATGTGAAGGGCTGATCCTTGCCTGGCTAGTTCATCTGCCCGTTCATTACCCTCAATGCCACTGTGACCAGGAACCCAGATAAGAGTGACCTTGAGGTTAATGTTTAGACTTGCGAGCTCATCTCGGCATTGTTGGACCAATTTAGAGGATGATGTAGCCGAATCAATGGCTTTAACAGCCGCCTGACTGTCTGTAAGGATGGCTGTATTACGATTTTGGTTTGGATCTGCTTTTAGCATCTTGCAAGCCTCCCTGATTGCCAGTATTTCAGCTTGAAATACACTAGCGAAATTCGGTAGCCGAAATGACTTGGAGATGTTGAGAGACTCAGAGAAGACTCCTGAGCCAACACCGCACTCCATCTTTGAGCCATCAGTATAGATAGTTGTGTCGAAGTCTCTCGTCACGGCGTCATCATCCCAGTCCCCTCTGGATGGGAATAAGACTTTAAAATCTTTACTGAGGCTCATTGTAGGAGCGCGGTAGTCAGTGGGAGTCGAAAGTATATCAGCGGGAATCAAATTTGTGATATTGCTGTGACCATAAGGTTTAGCAACCCAAGAGTTTGATTCTTTAAGTCTTAGGGCGCTGCAAGATACTAGATATTTTATGTGTAGATCAAGTGGTAGAAGGTGCAGAAAAACGCTTAAGGCATCCGTTGGGCAAGATCGAAGAGCCCCTGTGGTACCAACACTAGCTGTTCTTTGAACCTTTTTTAGTTTGTCGATGTTATATGTCTTATTTAGTGCGGGCCACCAGACAATCGAACCATATGTTAGAATCGGCCGTACCACTGCAGTATACGTCCATAAGATCATCTTTGATTGAAGGCCCCAGTTTTTACCGAAGGTTTTGCTACAGGCGTAGAAAGCTATGCAGGCCTTCCTGACCCGTTCTTCGATGTTTAATTTCCAGTTTAACTTAGGGTCTAGGATGACACCTAGATATTTTGCACTGGTTGATAGTGAGAGTGTTTGGCCGTTAAGTTGGGGTGGAGTGAAGGGTTGTATCTTAGTTTTGGTAGTAAAAAGCATCAGTTCAGTTTTGCTCTGGTTGACTCCTAGACCACAACTCGTAGCCCAGTTGCTAACTTTTCTCAAAGCCATCTCTGTGATTTCGCTTATCACAGGAGTAAACTTCCCTGACACTAATAATACCAAGTCGTCCGCATACGCAACCGCCTTCACACCACATCTCTCCAGTTTAAAGAGGATTTTGTTCATGACTAAAAGCCATAGAAGTGGTGACAGAACACCGCCCTGGGGTGTTCCTCTCCTGACGTGTTTTGTCGAGTTTGCATTACCTAACGTGCCATGAATCTTTCTATCTTTGAGCATGGATATTATCCATTCTCTGATGTAGTCCTCTACACCAAAGTCAACGAGTGCCTCAAGAATAGATTCGGTTAACACATTGTTGAAAGCCCCTTCTACATCTAAGAATGTAGCGAGGGTATATTCTTTGAAGTTGATGGTTTTCTCAATTGTACGCACTACCTCATGAAGGGCCGTCTCGGTCGACTTACCTTTGAGATATGCATGTTGAGAGTTTACTAGAGGACATTCCACAAGTATGTCTCTAATATGTGTGTCTAGAATACGCTCTAGAGTTTTAAGTACAAAAGAGGTTAGGCTAATTGGACGAAAATCCTTCGCGGATTCGTGTCCTCGCTTGCCTACTTTTGGAATAAAAACCACTTTTACATGTCTCCAAGACTCTGGCACATGGTTGAGAAGGAGGCATCCTTTAAAAATCATCTCTAGCCGTGGGACTACCAAATCTTGTAGCTTTTGAAGCATGATTGGCAGAATTCCATCTCGGCCTGGAGATTTATACGGGGAGAAAGTATTAATAGCCCAGGCTATTCTTTCTTTAGTTATAACGGTATTGATATGCTCTACACGAGCTAAAGGTAAATTATAAGTTCTATGCGTTTCGGGGTTGCTATTCTCGCAGCCCGGAAAGTGTGTCGTCATCAGCAGTTCTAAGGACTCCGTCGGAGAAACTGTCCAAGATCCATCAGGCTTTTTCAAGAACGAAGGATTACAATGCTCCTTAGAAAGAACTTTGCTAAGCCTTGCGGAATCTTTTAAGCTCTCAATAGAATGGCAGTAATCTCTCCAACCAAGTTTCTTCGCTGATGCGAGAGCACGCTTGTAGACTTTCAAACAGTCTTTATAAGGTTGGTAAAACTTGTGTCTGTGGCAGATATTGAAGATCTTCCTAGTCATTTTTCTCAGACTAGACAGGTCTTCATTCCACCATGGAGGAAGGGTTTTACGGCTATATTTAACTGGGCAAGAGACCTTAAAAGCAGTGTTCATAGACACTTCAATGGTTTTCACCATTGATTCTAGATCTATAACTGATTCTGGACTCAGATTCGGTATATTGCGCAGTTTGGAATTTACGATTTGGCTGAACTTCTTCCAGTCAATTCTTTTCGGGTTTCTATAGGGAGCAGGGGTTTCAGACTCGAAATTAATATTGAAGAGGATCCATCTGTGATCCGAAAAGGAATTAAGAGGGGATACTCTCCAATTCTCCACTGATAGCTTAAAGCTATTATTAATGACGGTAATATCAAGTATGTCCTCCCACCCTTCGTAGCTATCCGAGCTCGGAAAGACAAAAGTAGGAGTAGTACCTCTGTTACATACAGTTAAGTTGTTTTCAATAATAAAATTAAAAAGAGACTCACCTCGTTCATTAATCTCCGAACTACCCCAGAGAGTATGTCGTGCGTTAGCATCACATCCAATCAGGAGGTTTGTCCCTTTTGTGTTGACCTCGGACGAAAGCGTGCGCCACTCTTCCGGCGGTGACAGCCTGTCGTGCGCCGAGTACGCTGAGGCCACCAGTAAGCCGTCTGCATTTTTATCGTCCAATCTGACGACTGTCAGATCGGAAGTGCTAAGGTTAGGACACAAAAAAGCTTTTAAGTGTTTTTTAGCTAAAATACAAGTTCGAGGCTTACCTTGGTCTTGGTTTGTGGTTTTGTAGAACAGATCATACTGGCTGTCTTGGAGACCTCTCACTCTACGGCCGTTAACCCACGGTTCTTGTATGATGCCGACGTCAATGTTCTCCTCACTCAGGAAAACCCTCAGATTATCTGATGCACATTTCGAGTGCTTCAGATTAATCTGAATGACCCTCAGCATCGCGTTTTTAATTTTGATGGAATTCTGCACAATCAGGGCCCGGCGGCTCGCTGGGGACCTCGACTCCATCGATGACATCGTCGAACTCGACATTGTCATCAACTTTGTCGGGGTCAGTACCCTGACTGGGCAGAATTTTGACTTTGGCAAACCTGATGCCAAAGCGGAGTTTGAAGTCAGCCTTCTCAAGTTCTCCTACACTTTCTTCGCTAATCTTCAGAAGATAAGAAGCGCTGTTCTTCTGCGGTTCCTCAGTCTTGATGACTGCCCAGTCCCGCATCGGAATTAACGGATTTAGCCTCTGAAGACCGCGGATCAGCTCCTGTCCGCTTGGCTTAATGCTCATGAGGGGCAACCAGATACGCGCCTTTGGTTGTCTAGGGATATCCTTAGCTGGGATGAGCTTGAGCCTCAAGCCATCCCAGTGATTGCTAATCTTAGCAATGCAGCTACTAAGGAAATCCCTAGAGAACAAGTCCGCGCATTTGATAACCCTGTGTCCCCTGAGCATCTCACCAGAGTCAAAACTAGGGTAGGGTCCCTCGCTTGCCGTCACGGTGTAGGAAAACACCATCTCCGAGAGCTTGGCCTCGATGGAGTTCCACACTTCCAGCAGACCTCTGCTGTTGGTGGAGAGCTCATCCACAACCGATACTTGGACCTGACGACCTCACTTAAAGTACGCGGTTGCGCTGCTCTGGGAGGTGGCACTTTCTTTTTCTGGCCATCAAACTTACTCCTTTTCGGAGGTTGGTTGGTCTCGTCTCGAGACCTATTTCGTTTGACAGCTTTTTCCTGGGTTGACTTTTCTTGCGTAGCCAGAAAACTGTTGTATTCTTCAACAATCTTCTGGTACTTGATTTTATCAGCTAGGTCTCTCTCAAGAACAGTCCCAGCTTCCTCATTCCTGGCAATCTTGTCAAGAATGAAGGTAGCCTTCCGGAACTGGAACTTGAGAAGAGTACCCGCCGATTTCTTTTTACTACGCCGTACAGCGCTGCTTTGGCTGGCATTGCTGCACGAAGGCTCTGGTTCGGAATTGATGGTCGGTCGGGGCACAGGTGTACTATGGCTGGTACTACCAGTGCTCCCTGGGTTTGCAGGTTTCCCTACGATGGTCTCCTGACTGGAGGCCAAAAGTTCATCCTCAGTGTCAGCGGATGGTAAGTTCGTCATGTCTAAGTCGTCCATTGTTGTTAAAAAAAATAAATGAAGGTCCCACGAGTAGGTCGGAAAAGATGGTCAGCCCCGGCAGAGCCGATATACCGGGGTAAGGCAGTCTAAGACGGACCCTGCCAAGGCGCCCGAATGAGCTCGTTAGTGACTGGTTTGCCCCCCAGCATTCCATTTCTTCGGCACGGATTATGAAAATCGCTCACACCACCACTGAAAATTAGGGACTCGCATCTATGGTCAGATCGAATTGCTGAGGGTTGAACTATTGAGGAGTAAAGGAACACCTCAACAGTTCGACCTGACCTTAGCTGATCCCCAATCTTGTCAAAGCACAAGATCAACTGTGGTGATCATTACCGCCCGGCACCCACTTGGAGGGTTTGATGCGAGATTTTTGCCAGGCTTAAATTTAGAAACTATCGTAAATCCTTGGGGCTAGTGACACCCCTTATAGGCTATAATATAGAGGATTTTTTTGACTATATGTTGTACATGTATGTATATGGAGTTAAAATGTATGTATTTATTTTTTTTTGCGTTTAGGCTATTTACCCAGCTTCAAATTTTAAAAAAATGATAAAATTATCTGAATAGGTATTTCTTATCTTTGGTACTACTCGATTTTACAACAACAAAAAAAAAGTTGGCTACATATTATTAAAAATTTATATTTGCATTTCTGAATTTATTATTACTAGTATCGCCCCGTGGTCGAAATTCGACCTTTCTCTATTAATGTTTTAATGGCAACATATTAATATAAAGATTAGATTCTGCCAGAGCGATTGGCTATACCTTTCAAATAAAAAAAAAATTGTGAAAATACGATGCCATTAAGTCAGCTAAAAAGGGAGATATAGAAAAGTGTTTACGTATTAATATATAGATTATTATAATAATAATAATCTGAATTTAATTTTTCAATTCATAGTTTTAAACATCTTTCGAAAATAAAAGCATTTTTTTAATAAAATTATGCAAGAAAATTTATTGAACAAAAATAACAACTATTCGAAGAACTTCGTTTTAAAAACAGATAAGCATATTTTACGAAGAACAAAGAACAATTCATGTTTTAAATAATCCTGACTACGTCCCTGTGTGGCTTTTTTCTCAATTGAGCAATGTTGTTGTTGCTTCTAGTTGTAGAGGTGGTTTGTTTACATTTTTCATTCAAAAACTTTAGTGTTTTAACAATCAGTTTTGGTATATTTTACGTTTCATTTATAAACTCATATGTTTTTTCATTCTATTGCATTCATAGTATGAATACTCATTCATATAATAGTTGTTAGGAAAAATAATGTTAATAAGACCATGTTTTGCATTTCTCTTATGGGAAATACTTTGAACGTCAAATCGAAAAAAAATCTATCTCCAATTGTCAGTACACGCACTGACTTTCAGGTGGTGTGGAAAGCAACTTACTAGGTGTCAATTACACGATGATTCTTTGCGTCTAACTCTTTTCGAATTTTCATGAGTGCGAAGGAGAAAAAACATCGGATTTCACCTTTGCACTCATTAGGTGTGTTTTATTGGGAAAGCTATCCGCAGCACAGTGAAATTTTATATGAATTACAAAAACAACATCAGCAGCAAAATCGCTGCCGATAAAAGTTAAAGTAGAATCCCGCTGCCGATAAACTTTTGACGTTTGTTCGAGTATCGAACTCAATTGAATAGGATTTTTGTGTGTCGTCATTGGTACGACTGGAACTTTTATGTGTCTCGAATCCTCGATGGCTATGTTCGTAGAGTAGAATTATGTTGAATGAATGGCCCTGTTTAGACTGTAACTTTTCACTTCGTCAAGACCATGTTTTTGTAGAAGAAATCGGTGAAGAGAAAATTTCACTCATAAATTTACGTCATGGTGGCGTAGTGAGCAATTACAGTCTAAACAGGGTCGTTTGTAAGTGCATGGTTGTTTTGTTTTACCTTTTCGACAAAATGAAAAAACGATCCTATCCTATGCTATGCTAAAAAAAAAACGCTGCCTTAAATTAGTTTAAAGTGCAAAATTTAGCATTTTTATTTATAAGTGACAAACAAGATATATTCTGCCGACTGTCAAACGATAATTCGCAAACCACAACATCAAGACGCATTTCACAAAGCATTTTTCTTCACATTTTCTTCTATAGGCAACCAAACAAATTACTCAAGGGAATGGAAGGTCAAAATTCACTATTCGCAGCTCATATGAAAAGCTTTTTTGTAAACCTTTGGTCTATAGGGACCAGTTTGTATAGCCAGTTTGTATAAGTCACTGCTTTTGGTGGGAAGGCTACTTGTACAAACGTGGTTCAAGCTTTGATGCGTGGTTCAATTATTTTAGCTCACTGATTTCTGATTTCGGCAGTTTAACCGAGTTTCAACAAGGGTCAAGCTTGAAATTGTTATTACAACATACTTGAACCTTGGAATCATCGTTGCACTTCAGTAGATCCGATAAAATCGATGAGTCACAAATGCTGAACCATGGATCAAATTTTTAAACAGTTAGTACAGCTGAAACTAACTGAAGTTCAAGGAAGGTTCAGGCTAATTTGGCTACTAATGTACTCAGTTAATCCGGTAAAATTGGTGAGTTAAAAAATTTCCAGTGGAAAACTATGTAAATGCATTAAAATTAGCCATACAATCATGTCCTTATTGTAATTTATAAAATTATCGCTAATAAAGTCATCTACTCCATGTGTATTGAGCCTGTTATTATACGACGACTTTTGAGTCATGACTTTTTCCAAAATTAAATGAGTGCAATTAAGAAAACAAAACTTGATTTTACTTTCACAATATTAAATTTCGAAAAATCTCAACTAAAAAGTCTTCGTGTAATAGCAGACTAAATCATGAGTTTTTTACTTTGACCATAGTCTACCAACACACCCCTACCCCTTTTCTTTTCTTTTATAGCTGCAAAATCAATTTTCGTATCTGAAAATGGCAAATAAAGAAAAAAGGGACACAAATATTTGATTGAAAACATTAATTATATAAATATATAGTTATATTTCCCATTTAACTTGCAAATATGTTAGTTTTTGTTAATAATTTTGGTTTATTTCTACTTTTAATTCACTTTTGTGTCGTGACAGCTGTTCAGGCGTACCATATTGCAAATACAAAAATATAGGCCGCTGCGGATGCGTTTTTATGGAAATTTCTCACTGTACTATATATAAAATCCCAAAAAAACACGCCTATTGACGGTGTCCACATTGTGTATGAAAAAGTGGATTTTTAATGACTTTTCAGTATTCATATCTCACTTCAATGAAGGAGTGGGAGCGAGATATGAATACTGAAAAGTCATTAAAAATCCACTTTTTCATACCCAATGTGGACACCGTCATTGATACTTGATTTTCTTCACGTGTGATCCACTGATCTCTATAAAACACTGGATAGTGTATCGATACAAAAATATTGCTTCCATTTGAAGAATTGTTATAATAGGCGTTTTTCTTTTTTAGCTCTGAGCAGAGCATGGAGTAGAGCTCGAGCTATCGGAGTTAGCTCTGAGCAGAGTATGATCAGAGCTCTCCGATATAATTTTGAAACACATCTGAGCTCTGGACTGTCATACGATTGCAATGCGTTCAACTCACCAAAATTAAGTAATGACTTAATTTTCATCAGACAGCTGGCCAATCAAAAACTCGAAAAATTTCCAAATTGTGAACTGAAATTGATGTGTCGAACGCGGCCACTTGAAATGAGTGTAAAAAAGAGTGAAGTTGGCTGCGCTCAGCTCTTTGCTCCATTCACTTATTCTGAGCTCATGGAGCGTACTCCGAGCTAGCTCTGATTTAAAAAGAAACACAAGTTGAGCGCTCCGAGTGCTCGGAGCTAAAGAAACACAGATCTTTTTTTGACAACTCAATGCTATGCTCGGAGCTAAAAAAGAAAAACGCCTAATATGAATCTGACCACTTTTTTGTATACCAGTATAACTGTATAACATGTAATATAAAGATAATCCATTAAACAGACATCAATTCTCCGTTCGCTTCACCCCCCGAGATCTGTTACGAGATTCAGCTAATTCGAAGCCGCAGGGAGTGAGTGAGATGAGTCACTTTTCGTCGAAAATCGATTCAGTTAGCAAAAGGGAGTGAGTGAGCGAGTGAAATTAAATGTCAGATTACTCGCCAGATATTTCCGCAGTGACTTGGTGTAGGTATGTGTTGGTAAATTTTCAGTTTTGGATAGGTATGTGTGCTTTTCTCAAGAATTCCTATTCATGGATAGGAAACGAAATAAAAAAACAACAACGTAGATAAAAACAACTACCCTTTTATTGATTCTTTAATTTTATTTTATTATCATATGCACATATTTATATTAAATAAATTCTATTCACTTTCGACACATTCAAACTTTTTATTTCTCAAGGGTGAAACTCACATTAAACTTTAATTATGACAAAAAAAATAATTGAAACAAAAGATACTCCAAACTCCATTATTAAAGATTCCAATGTTTAAATTGTTGTATTTGTTGTTTCATTTCGTTTTGCGTAACGAGTGTGACAAGGAGGTAGAATTTAGCTCTTTTATATTTATTCTTTGTCTCATGTTCGAAACTAATGTCGTTTTCGATTGGATTTTATGACTGTTTTACTCCTTTTTGATTCCAATAGAATATGAAAACATCGTGTTGTCAAATTTACACACACACTACTGAATGACGCCATATTATAAAATGGCTTCTTCAAGCATTCATCACTTTTGACAAGTAGTGCAACGAAAAACTGTATGTGTATGCGTGTGTTCCAAATCTACTCCTTCTTCAAATCGGGAACAGAAAAATACTCCGAAAACAGTACTCCGAACAGCCAATCGAAGGCTTTTGGAGTAGATGGAGTGAAAATGGAGTAGAAAAGGCGTACTCCGAACGTCCAATCGAAAACGACATAAATTCGAACTTATGGCCTTTTCGATTGGCAATCCGGAACAGCGATTCGATACGTGTGAACGCTTCTCATTTCGATTCTGAAATCAAATTCAAAACAATTTTCTGTTCTTTTCAGAACAAGAACTGTCATTCTGTCCCCAATCGAAAAGGCCATTACTCATTTCACTTAAATAGCTGAATCACTTTTGCGAGTGAAGTGAGATGAGTCGGTGAGTAAGGCGAGTCATCTCATCTCACTCGCTGAAAAAGCTGAATCTCGGCACTGTTTGCTAACATTTGTTGTGTTCGTAATTTAAATTCATTCAATACTTACGCCCATATTATTCACTCGTTAAATCCAGATTAAAACTTAAATCTAGATTAAAAGTATTTTAAATCCAAACATTAAATCCAATCCCATATATTCACTCGTTTAATCCAAACTTAAATCCAATTTTTTAAATCCAATATCGATTAATCCAATTGGATTTAAACTGCCCTCCGGAGGTCAGTTTAAGTACTTAAATCCAGATTAAAACACAATTTCATATTATTCACTTTTTCTTGACATTTCAAGTTTCTGATTGTTTGTGCGCTCGCAGAATTTTACCAACATAGTGAAATAAATTAATTGAAGTAAACAAAAAGTTTCACGGGAGAAATTCGACATTTCGCAAATTTAATATTTGGATTAATCGATCTTAATTTGGATTTAAATACATTTTAAATCTGGATTAAGGGCATTTTAAATATAACAAATGCACACAGTGAATAATACTATGTTCCCACCAAAGCGAAATTTGGGTTTTCAGCTGAAAACTTTCGAGATTTCAAATTAGTGTTCACACTGCCAAAACCAAGATTTCGTCTCATATAAACACATGTGGTTTTCCTTTCGACCAAAAAAGTCGTCTTTTTTCTGATTTTTTCGACCTGAGATCAACTTTTGCTTTCCATTCAACCAAAAAAATCGATTTTTTTCGATCTCAGGTCGATTCTTCAAATCTCAATTTTTAGCAAGATTTACACGCATTTGCACACACACCAAAATAAACTGACATAAATCTGAACGTATTAGTTTGCACTCGGCATTTCGCAGTGTTGTTTACTTTCGATAAGAAGGTGGTGTTTGTTGGAAAAATTCTTCAATAGAAAAATAGTTACTAACACAATTCCAAAAGCAAATCAAATCACATTTTGTGTTCTATTTACCACTAAAAAATTATGATCTGACCACCAAATCTGAAATGGTTGAATGGAAAATCACAACAATCTACTACCTTTGTGTTGCTATGTGTTTGTATTTCTCTCCACCCAAATGTCAAATACAATATCATACTCTCTCTTTTTTCCTGCTTGGCGTTGGAGTGAAAGATCACAATATGTATCAAAAAGCCTTTCACCATCGTGTGGTGAAAGCTGAAAATGGGTCTGTTCATAAAGATATGTTCGCATCGATACAAGATTTCATTGAGATTTCAACGAAATCTCGCATTTCGAAATCTCAAAACTGTATGGGGAAATGTGAAGATTTGGACTGAAATCTCTGAAATCCGAGATTTCACTCTGGTGGGAACGTAGTATAACTTAAAGATAATAAATAATAAAACAAACTTCCACAAAAGTTTATATTTTCATATCATGGTCTGTTTCCCTTTCTTCTGATAGACATCTGGAAATAGGGATGAGCATTTGTTATAAGATCAAGAAAAAGATTATTAGCTAAGTATAAAATAGTTCTTTATTAAAAGACTGACTTCACAAGACTCTCTTAAACTAATCTTAATTACTATGAATATAATACTAGCTTATATATCTATGTATATAATGTATAACCAATTGCCAATTGTCACAAAGCATTACTTAAAGTGTTATACATACAAAGTCTGTACTTTTCATTTGTACTTCATACAACATCTTCCTTTTATTCAATTTGTATTTTATGAGTTCATTTTGTATTTTAATTATGAATTATTATAAAATGTTTTAATAATGTAATCTATTTAACTATAAAAATAAATATACATTTGAAAGTTTATATTAATATTTAAAAAAAAGTAAATACATTCAATAGTTAAAAAATTTCAAAATGTCTGCATTAGGAAAATTACCATTTATTATTTTATCAATCAAAAGCGAATCGATTAGGTGGTGCTACTGTTCTTCCAAAACGAGTTACATACTCAGGTGTTGGAGCGAAGCAAGCGGAATCACTTGAATGTGGTGCATCTTCACTACCTTTTCCTTCGTTTGCTAAAGATTCTTTTTCTGTTTTATCAGAATCTTGAAATTCATTTTGAATCTGATTATCATTTTCCAATTTAATATTTTCGGTTTCAATTGATGATCCCTCTAAGAGATGCTCTCTGTTACGACGATATTCAGAACCGTCATCTGAACTAACTAAGTAGGATCGCGGTTCTGGGCATCTCTGTAGAACTATACCGGGTTCCCAATTTGAAACAGGAGTTTTCTTGTAAAATATATTTTGCCCTTTCGTCAAAGTTGGTAGGGCCTTAGTATTTTTGTTGTAATAGTTGCGGGTCTTACTTTGCTGATTTTTGATTTTCTGATTATGATTATCTATGTCAACATTGAAAGGCTTAAGATTTTCTGTTAAAACTGGAAGTTTTGTTCTTAACTGACGCGACATTAACAGCTCCGACGGGGAATTTATATTACCTTTTCGAGTGGTTCTATAGTGTAAAAGGGCTATATACGGATCGGAGTTGGTTTCGTAACATTTTTTGAGCAATTTTTTAATAGTTTGAACAGAGCGTTCAGCCAAGCCGTTGGACCTGGGAAAGTATGGACTTGAGGTGATATGGTCAATGCCCCACTGCTCAGAAAATTTTTTGAACTCTTCAGAGTTAAAAGGGGGTCCATTGTCACTCAACATTACGGTTGGGATTCCGTGACGAGCGAAAATTGATTTTAGATGAGTTATGACAACATAACTGGAATAACTTTTTTTTAGCTGAGCAATTTCGATATATTTCGAAAAGAAATCAACAACCAATAGGTAGATACATTTATTGAATTCAAATAAATCCATTCCAACTTTGAACCAAGGAATGGAAACGACATTATGAAATATTATAGGTTCTTTTTGATTTCTTAAACGGTGACGAATACATACGTCACAATTTTTTATGACGTTTAGAATATCTTGGTCAATATTGGGCCAATATATTGAATGTTTGGCAAGATTCCTACATCTTTCTATGCCCATGTGTCCTTCATGCAACAGCATTAAAATGCCGTGACGCATTTTAAAAGGAATCACAAGGCGATTTGACTTATATAATAGATTATCTATGACTCCAAACTCATTTCGAATATTAAAGTACGGCATTAAAAAATCATTTATTTTTGTTTTGTTATTTGGCCAACCAGCTAAATGGTATTCTATAATTTTTGACAACACTTTATCTTTCTTTGTTTCATTCTGAATTTCTTCATACTTTGATTTTGACATCGACAAGGGACGAGAAGATAGGACTAAATTGCAATGTAGACTAATGTCTTTGTCGAACTCCGTTAAGGTTTCATTTGGCATTGCTGCGCGAGACAATGTATCAGCGACAAACATGTATCTTCCTGGCTTAAAAATAACTCTTAAGTCATATGCTAAAAGTCTTAACATAAATCGCTGTAGCCGAGCAGGAACTTTATACAACGCCTTGTCGAAAAGGGGAACCAAAGGTTTGTGGTCAGTCTCAACTAAGACTGACTTACCAAAAACAAAAGAATGAAATTTTGTACATCCGAATAAAATTGCGAAAAGCTCTTTCTCGATTTGAGCGTAATTTTGTTGAGACGTTGTGAGTGTGGCTGAAGCGTACGCAATAGGATTTCCTTCATGAGAAATTACAGCTCCAACTGCGTTTTGTGACGCATCTACTGAAAGTGTCAAAGGTTTATTGACATCGAAATAAGTAAGGACTGGTGTATTGGAAATTAACTTTTTTAAGTTTTTAAATTCTTTTTCATGGTCTTCGGACCAATGCCACTCTACCTCTTTCTTTAAGAGATTTCTTAAATTAACATTTTCGGCAGACATGCCTTTAACAAAAGTACCCAGATAATTTACCATGCCCAAGAAGCGTTGCAGCTCTGTCATGGACTTTGGCCTGGGAATAGCACATATTGCTTCTACTTTGGATGGATCAGGACGAACACCATCATGACTGAACAAGTGACCTATAAATGTAACTTCACTTTGACAAAATTTTGACTTTGTAGGATTAAACTTCAAACCTATGTCCCTGGCCCTTTGCAAAACTAATTTTAATATTTTGTCATGCTCTTCGATAGTTTTAGCATGTATTAAAAAGTCATCAATATAAATCTCTAGGTTTGGAATGTCACTAAAATTTTTAACCATTTCACTATGAAATATTTCTGGGGCCGCATTTATACCAAAAGGAAGGCGCAAGAAACGACGTCGCCCAAAAGGCGTATGAAAAGTGCACAACATTGATGATTCTTCATCCAACTGTATCATCCAAAAACCCGAGTTAGCATCTAAAACCGTATAATATTTTGAACCACTCAATTGACTTTTAAAATCTTCCACATTTGGAAATTGAAAATGGGGGCGGAGAATCGCTTTGTTTAGGTTACGCGGATCAAGACACAAACGTAAATTACCGTTGGCTTTTTTAACTAAAACAATAGAACTAACCCAAGGAGTCGGCTCTTTAACTTCTTTAATTACATTGAGATTTTCCAATCTTTCGAGCTCTTTCTTAAACTCCGTCATTAAAGCGAATGGAATTTTACGCGGACTGTCAACTACCGGAGTGACATCACATTTAACCTTTAAATGGCACTTTTCCTTTAAGCAACCTAAACCTTCAAAAACATCTTTAAAATTAGTTATAAAATTAGGCAAATTATTAACATTTGGTTCATTTCTAGAACACAATGTATTGACATTTAGAGCGAATTCATCATTTTTCTTAATTAAATTCATTTCAAGACACGTTTTCAGACCTATTAAACATTTGCAGTTAATTTCAACAACTATAAATTTTATATTATAAACTATATTTTTATAGTTCTAGCATGCAATAACCTAATGAGTAAATTTTTTCTCCACTAAATGTTAATAAATTTTGTTTACTTGATTTGACTAAACTGCGTGACAAACCAAGTGTTTGTAGCTGATTGATAGACATGACATTACCTTGAGCACCAGTGTCAAGTTGACAAGAAATGTTGCAGTTGTTAATTTGTAATGACACATACCACTGCGGCTCATCTTCTTCATGTTGATAACGATATTGGTTCTGGATCTGATGGTGATGACGTTGTTGGTTCTCGTTCTGATGATGATAACGTTGTTGGCTCTCGTTCTGATGATGTAAAACACCAATAAACAATGTTGACAAGGCAGATTCTGTATCAGACACATCAGGCGCAAATTCGATGTTGCGAACTTGAAGATTCCTTGGACACATTTTTGCAAAATGATTTTTACCTCTACACCTGTAGCAAGTTACACCAATGGCTGGACAAGTGTATTTGTGGACCTGTCCACAGTTTTTACACATGATATTACCGTTTGATGAAGAAAACCGCTTATGGTGATTTCTTGAACCGGTTTGTTGGCTATGACGTGGATAGCGGGATGAGTTTTGACGATTTGAAGACGATTTTATATTAGATTGAGGCGATGATGACGATGACGAAGGTGTATTATGCTGTTGACGATCTACGTTGGAAAACTGACGATGGTGATGATGACGATGACTATTGACTCCCGATGACAAGTTGTTATGACTTTGCAAAGCACCAATAAAACTGCTTGTTTGCTGGGCTTGCAATTGTTGGACATGCTCTTTGTTGAGTTCCATACTCCTGGATGTAAGGATTGCTTTTTCCAAACTAATTTTTTCTTCATTTAGAAGTTTTTCTTTTAAATGGGCAAACCTGTTGTGAAGACCGCAGATGAATATGTCGCGTACTAGGTCTTCTCGTAGCGCTCCAAAATCACATGTAAGACTTAAGTTTTTGAGTGAAGTGACAAATTCATCAATGGATTCGGCTGGACCTTGGCGTCTGGAGAAAAATGAATACCTTTCCATGATGATATTAACTTTTGGTAGAAAATAATCATCCAGTTTTTTCACAAGTTTATCGTAAGTGATTTTGTCCAGATCTTCATTGAATGAATTGAATATATCCAGAGAATCAGGGCCCATATAATGTAACAGCAATGCTACTTTCCGGCTGTCTGGTTGGGCTTCAAGGCTAGAAGCACGTAAGTAAATTTTAAATAGACTAAGCCAATGTCTCCACGAGGCTGGCAGATTTGTGCTTTTTAGGTTAAGTGGTGACACTGATGACACAGGACTCGTTGCCATTTGAGATGCTTCGACTTTTGCAGCAGTAGACATATTTTATATGTAGTTATACTTAGTTCAAATAAATTAGACTAAACTCTTTGACTTAGAACTTTTAATTTGACTTTTTATGGATTTTAGACTTGGTGACACACACCTGACACCATGTTATAAGATCAAGAAAAAGATTATTAGCTAATTATAAAATAGTTCTTTATTAAAAGACTGACTTCACAAGACTCTCTTAAACTAATCTTAATTACTATGAATATAATACTAGCTTATATATCTATGTATATACAGCCTTATTCATAAACGCATCATAGCTTGTGCATAGTGCTATGTACTCGTTATAATGCATCTGAACGCAAAAACCTTATTAATAAAACTTATGCAACGTTACATAGACTCATTATAAGCTAAACGAGTTTGGAGGTTGAATAGTGGCAACATAAGGATATTTTAGTATCAAAATGTCACTAACACACACAAAAGTGAAATATTTTGATATGCGCAAATATACATATCTATACCTATTCTTCCCAATGAAATAAAACAACAAAACAGATTATTTTCTCAAAAAAACTAATTTTCTTTTATTTATGCACATATGTAAATGCGTATCTACTGTAAACAATAGATAACACAATGAAAATAGAATAGAAAAACAAAAATAGAGAAACTAAAAACAATCAAACCGGTGGCGGCAGCGCAGCAGGAAAACTGGGGGTTGTTTTGTTTTTTTTTTTAATAAAAATAAAATTTTTTATCGAAACTTTTATTTATTTTTGCTAAAAATGAGTAATGACACAAGAAAACTACAAAATTATTATATTATAGACACAGAAATTGAAAAGACCGAACTGGAAGCATTTTTCTTTTATTGATTTTTCACAAACAGCTGATGTTTGTTTATGTGAAGTTGAAGTAAAACGTAATAGATTTCCTCTGTGTGGTACTTTATTTGACACAAGCGTTGCATAACTAAAATGGATGGGGAAATTTTTTATGAATAAGGATTTATGTAACGTTACATAGTGGCTACATAAATCCTTATGCAGTGCATAACTATTCATCTGTTTAGCGCATTCTAATGAATAAGGCTGATAATGTATAACCAATTGCCAATTGTCACAAAGCATTACTTAAAGTGTTATACATACAAAGTCTGTACTTTTCATTTGTACTTCATACAACACATTTTTATCGATATTTGCAAAATATCGATAATAAGGATTTCGATGTTTTGCAATATCGATATTAATGCTATGTTCCCACCAAAATGAAATCCGAGATTTCGGTTGAAAACTTTTGATATTTTGAGCCGCTGGAACAAGGTTTCATAGAAATTTCAACGAAATCTCAATAAAAACTCGTGATTCCAACGAAATCTCAATTAAATTCTACTCCACCATTATAAAATCTAAAATTTTGTTAGCTGAAATCTCGGATTTGGTTTTGGTGGGAACATAGCATAACATCCAAATTATCGGACTAAAAACCAAACAAAAAGTTAGAACGAAAATGATTGATTCTGCTAGTAAAATCTAGATGTAGTGACTTTCATAGTTTTTAGGTCATCTGTAACATTTGGAATTTTTTGAAAAAGGAAATCATCAAAGGATCTCCCAAACCAAACCTAAAAATTCAGAACCACAACGAAACTTTCGATGTGCAAAAAGGCACAGATATAAGTTTACACATGAAGTGCCTATCAATTTTGCTTCCATCAAATTTGTTTTGTGTTTATTTTTGCAAAAGAAATATTCTTACAAGACGCCTTTTAAACCACACAAGTTTTTGTACACACTTTTGTAAGCAAAAATATCTTGCAATATCGTTAGATAACAGTGTACACATGAAATACTTGCAATATTGCTTCTATAAAATCTGTGGACGATATATTTTGCAAAATTCAAATTTTAGCATCGATTTCCACGCATTGAAATAATAGATATGTTCAGAAAGATCCAATTTACACCAATGCAAGTTTTTGCACACAACTTCGTGTTTTGCAATATCGATATATTCCAAAAAGCCACAGAAAACAGTTTACACAAAATTCCTTGAAATATTACTGCAAAATACATATTTAATATTGATTTTCAAGCGGCGTATACTTAGCAAACGATAATCACGAATTCCATTTTGTTTGGTTCCCAGAATTTGGAAATCATTTGGAAACTCTTGGAAACCTATTTTTAGAATTTGGAAACCATTGGTTAATTAGTTATTAACAATTAAAGATTTGGTGTATACTTAGCAGACATAGAAACGAAAATAACTTTTTTTGGTACCAATCGACTGGAAATCGTTTTGTCAAATTTAGAAATCTATTTTTAGAATTTGGAAACTGGTGGTTTAGTTAATGATTAACAAAATGTAAACAAATTGACAGCTCTATAAACAATTACAATTAACAAACAAATCGTCGGCTGGATGCTATATTGTTCTAAAGGCCATTTTTTACGAAATTGAGCTAGGTATGCAGTCTTCATAATTTTGGGACGCTCTTTCGTTTGGTGCAAACCGTTTTGTTCTATCTCTTTTAGTTTTCAAGTTACAGAGAACTATTTTGTTCAATAGGACACTTTTTTAACTATTTTTCATGTCATTTTTGTTCAATAAACTACTTTTCATCTTTTTTGTATTATATTGAACACTTGTTATTATATTTAAAAGAAAAACTATTTCATAATTTCTATCTTATTCAATATCCACAATTTTGGATGTTTTGTTCAATATGCGTATGTACTTCATTCATTTCTATTCTGTTCAATATCCTATTACTTTAAGTTTTTGTTCAATATCCAGCCTTATACTTTCATTCTCTTTTTTTTGCAATATCAAACGAGCTCACCATTGTTGCATTTGATTTCCCTATATTCTCATTCAGGATTTTAAATGATATTGATTTATCTACCCCAGATAGGGCTACAATCGATTCCTTAACGTATGTGTGGAAAAATTTTGCTCCATATTTTTGGTATTGATTTTAACAACATTTAAAAAAAATGCCTGGTGATATTGAATCTTAAACTCCTGAAAGGTCAGGTCAAGTTGCAGAATTGGTGCAGTATCCCAAAACACTTTTAAGGTATTATTTTAAGCAAACATTATTATTTTTTATTCGTTTAAAAAAAATATGCTTTTTTTTATAGTATGATAAATGCAGCAACTCCAGATTCTATTATTTTTATTATTGGAAAATGAGATACGAGAATATGAGCAAGTCCGAATTTTCCCTGAAGTAAACTTTACGTGGATCGGGTAAGAAAAAAATTACAACTCCATCGTTATGGAAAAGAAACGTAAAAGAAATTGCGTCAGAGTGGACAGGAATATCATAATGCACAAGGTCACAAGTGTAGAAAACGTAAAATTCAAGTTTCCGCAGTTGCAACATTGCTTTCAGTCATGATTGTTAGGTATACAAAATTTGTGTATGAAAATGCGAACGAAAATTTAGTTTTTTGGCCACTGAATGACACCGAAAAAAGGCAGTTTTATTCAAAATTTGGAAAAAGGCTACTACCAAAATGAAAAAGAACAGAAAAAACTGGATCGAGAAGGAACTTTACGATAAAGTATTAATTTGATGTATGTAAGAAATTCTTTTTGTCGACTCTTGATATTTCTCAGCAACACTGACAAAATATAATGAAACAGGTACTCATTCCACTCCTCAACATGGATAAGTTATTTAAAGAGTTACACCAAAAGAAGATTTAAAAATAGTAAAAGAACATATTGTAATGACTTTCCAAATTTGAACTATAACGACTCCGAAAAGCAAACAAACGAACACAATAAAGCTTACGGTCGCAGTGCAAACATACCCTTAGTAGCTATAATTATAGCAACTCTCAAACGAAGGAAGCGCCATCTGCCGGATTATAGCAGATTTACCAGCTGTCAAATAAAAGCTTTTTGATGGGAAATTATTGGGAAATTTCCCCTATGGAAAGCTCTGGAAGCAGAGACTAGAACGTTCTCCTTATTTCGAGAGTTTGGAAAACAAGCATAAAAGGCACATGTTTGAACGGCAGCGACACAGTTTGTTTTTAATCGTGAATGAGTAAAGTTGGTTGTAATAAAAGTGAAAAGTAAAGTTTGTGAATTAATTCAGTGGTGAAGAATAAATCGTTTTGTTTGTAGTAAGAAAAGTAAAGTGTTTTATTTTGCGAAATAAATAAGTGGACGTTTTGAATAAAGTAAATAAGTTTTATTAACGAACCTGAGAAAATATTACATTGGTGTTAGAAGTGGAATAAAACTTATTTTATTTGTGCACTCAGTAAATTTATTGTGTGGAAAGTGAAAAAAAAAGACAATGGGTAAATCTTTGAATGATTTAAATTTAGTGGAACTAAAGGCAGAACTGAATAAACGAGATCTTCCTACTGCTGGAACAAAGAATGATCTTATAATTCGTCTGCAAGAAGATTTAAGAAGATGTGGAAAAAACCCGGACACGTTTATATTCGACATTGAAATGGAAGAACAGCAAGAGCAAGTAAGTACATCGGGCGTGACCAATATGCTGTCTCAGCTGCTTGCAAAATTTGATAGTCAAAGCCAAGAACAAAAGTGTCTGCTGGAAAAACAGACAAACATGCTCGAATGTAAGTTAGATGCCTTTGACAGTAGAATTGTTGCCCTTGACGAGCGTGTCAATAAGCAATTTTCTTCTATCGATAAACAATTATCAACTCTCGATCAACAATTGTCTAATGTCGATAAGCAATTGTCGACAGTAGAAGCAAAGTTCGAAGATAAAATCGAATCCATTACAAAGGAATTAGATAAAGTAAAGAAAATGAAGGTTCGAGAAAGTTCTGGCGACTGTCCAAAGAAAAAAGAGATGCATCCACCAACCTTCGATGGGCAAACTTCTTGGTCCATCTACAAGAAGCAGTTTGAGGCAGCCGCAGCAACAAATGGCTGGGATGAGGAAGACAAATGCATAGCTCTAACGCTTGCCCTCAGAGGACCTGCTGCTGACCTGTTACAAAGCATACCAGCAGATAAAAATGGCAACTTCAGTGCTCTCGTTCAGGCCATTGACAAACGTTTTGGAGATGGCCATATGCAAGAAGTCTTCCGTGTTCAACTCAATACAAGAGTCCAGAAAAGAGGAGAAACTCTGCAACAACTCCAAGCAGACATCGAACGGTTGGCGCACCTGGCATATCCAGCTGCAGGAGATGAAATCATCAACCAATTCGCAACAGAAGCCTTTGTTCGTGCTGTATTTGACATCAACCTTCAGCGAGCAATTCAAACTGCTGGCAAACGCACGCTTCCTGAAGCACTAGCATTCGCCCTGACTATGGAAGCAGCAGAACAGGCTTCTCAAGGAGTTCATCGGTTGAGAGAACTAGGAGTTGAGGAGTGTTCTTGCAAGAGAACTGCGTTCCAAAGAAACCAGCGAGATGGACTTGCTCGATGCTGGAACTGTAACAAGATCGGACATCTTCAACGCCAGTGCAGACTGCCACCTAGAAAACCTTCATGTTGGAATTGCAACAGGACTGGACATCTCCAACGCCAATGCAGATTGCCACCTAGAAGACCATGGAAACCAGACTACAATAATTGCACGCATGAAAAAGAAAAGGAAGTTGTTTCCATCCAGCGACTGAGAGCCGATCCTATTTACGATTGGAGTAAAAGGAAAATGAGGACTGCGCAAAAAGATGACTCGGGAAGCGATATATATCGCCCAAAAGTGACTCCGCTGCAGTTAACTCCTACTCGGCGAAAGGGTGACGAGCGTGATTCCAGAGAAAACTACAAAGTTGGAGCGGACGGATTTCAAGTGTGCATGGATGTCAGCCATTTCAAGCCAAATGAGTTAATGGTCAAAACTGTTGGCAACAGCGTGGTAGTGGAAGGTAATCATGAACGTGAAGATGAACATGGCTACATAAGTCGTCAGTTTGTACGGAAGTACCAGCTACCAAAGGGGTACGATGCCAAAGATGTCATCAACGGTTTCAATGGACGGTATCCTGACAATCAAAACTCAGCAGAAGGCATTGAAGAACAACGAAAGGATAGTGCAAATTCAACAGACTGGCCCCATGAATCGGAGTGATAAGGGAAATGAAGAAGAAAGGCTGAGTGACGTTCATGAAAGAACAAGGGCAAATATGAAGCCATCAAGTGGTCGGATGAAAAAGCGATACGACACAAAAGCAACAAAGACAGGATTCCAAGCGGGAGACCTTGTTTGGTTTTATAATTCCCAGCGTCGGGGGGGAATGTCACTGAAACTTCAACAAAATTGGGAAGGCCCTTATACTGTTGTAACACGAGTAAACGATGGCGTCTACCGCATTCGGAGAGGATTAAGAGGCAAAATAAAAGTAGTTCACATCGACCATTTACATCGTTGTAATGGTGAAGGAAGTGATGGATTTGCTCGGGACGATCAATCCTAAGAGGGGGGCAGTGTAATGACTTTCCAAATTTGAACTGTAACGACTCCGAAAAGCAAACAAACGAACACAATAAAGCATACGGTCGCAGTGCAAACATACCCTTAGTAGCTATAATTATAGCAACTCTTAAACGAAGGAAGCGCCATCTGCCGGATTATAGCAGATTTACCAGCTGTCAAATAAAAGCTTTTTGATGGGAAATTATTGGGAAATTTCCCCTATGGAAAGCTCTGGAAGCAGAGACTAGAACGTTCTCCTTATTTCGAGAGTTTGGAAAACAAGCATAAAAGGCACATGTTTGAACGGCAGCGACACAGTTTGTTTTTAATCGTGAATGAGTAAAGTTGGTTGTAATAAAAGTGAAAAGTTAAGTTTGTGAATTAATTCAGTGGTGAAGAATAAATCGTTTTGTTTGTAGTAAGAAAAGTAAAGTGTTTTATTTTGCGAAATAAATAAGTGGACGTTTTGAATAAAGTAAATAAGTTTTATTAACGAACCTGAGAAAATATTACAATATACACCCCTGTTCTGATTTCCGTTCGGATTCAAATCCGTATACGAAAGTGATTTCCGTACGGATTCAAAAACCATGTTCTCAATTAAGTTTTAATTCACTCCCGCAATAGTCGATATTCAATCCTGTATAATTCAATTAAATTTAAACACAACAGCAAACACATAAGTGGTGTCGTGGTCCGTGGCTTTGAAGTTAAAATCTAGTGGCGTATCTGCTCAAAAATATAAGCTTATACATGTTTAAAATTATTTTAAAATTCAAGAAAAGGTTAAACTTTAAATGAATTTCAAGTGTCAAGCTGATTTTTAATTCACGCGAAAATCAAAACACAATCATATCGCAAGTATTGAAAACGAAAAAAATTAAAAAACATCGAGAGTTTGAAAACGAAAGGATTTTTCAATTGATCGGAACTCAGAACAGGGGTGATAAAAAGTTTCCCCGTGATGGATTCCCACTTCTGCCAAACAAACACAAAAATCAATATCTTAAAGCTGGCGTTTCAATGACAAAAATGCACAAAAAAAATCGCATTTTTCTTAATATCTATCTTTCTTTTTATTAACAGAAAAAATCTGAAAAAATATATTATAAACAAAAAACACACAAGAGTTAGATTCATAATTATAGCTTTGAAAATAAAAATTTTATTTCAAAAACGTATCGGGGAAAAATATTTTGACAAAATTAAAAAAGCCCGCAGTCACCGGTTATCTTTTTAGTACAGGTAATGAGAATTGTTTTTTAGTGGGATTTTGGATGGCTTTCAGTTTGTGTTTTCAAGAAGTTGCCACTAGAACATCTATCAATAATTGTTTTTCAAAACAAATTTCGAAAGTATCTGAAATCATTGATCTTCGCCTTCAAATATTTTGTTTGTTTTTAATTTTTCTTTTTTCAAGCCTAAAAAAAAGGCATTTGCGATAAATGTGCTAAGTTTAAAGCTACGAAAAATCCGAATGCAACTGAAACACGATATTACAATGCACATCATAGCTATCATAATTTAACGAAGGTTGAGTATGATATTGATCGAAAGAATAATTGTGAAGATACGGAAGTTATTGTTTATGACCTTCAAAACGTTTTTTCTCTTTAAGGCAAACGTATGAAGCTATCTTCTAATATACGCGTAAGTATTCAAGTCAAAAAATAATCCCCAATAACACAAGATCATTAGGTCCATTGACATTATGACCAGATCCAAGTGCAGGTAGACCTTATGACCGCTTAAAAAAGAAATACCGTCCATTTTGACAATATTTCCATTCAAAAAAGACATAACGTTGGCACGGTGTGGCGTTGGTTGGTGGTGTAGCGCGGTTCGGTGCGGCATCGATACTCGGTCGAATCGAATCCATACGGATTGAAAACGGAAAACAAAAATATACCCCAATTGAAAACGTCGAAAAACGGCGCATTGTACATTCGTTTGTTTTGCCTAACAGCTAAGAATCATAGATGTTCAAAAAAAGCGAATGGATCCACCAACCTGCCATTTTTTGACGTTTTCAATTCCGGTATCTTTTTGTTAAATGTTTTCAATCCGTATGGATTCAATTCGACCGAATATCAGAACAACCACCATTATGTGTTTCTTTAAAAATTCTTTATTAAATCAGCTCGAATCAATAAAACTATTTTTTGTTCAATATAACATAATCAGCTTTTTGTTTTTTTTTTCTATGTTGTTCAATATTGACTATTTTTGATCAATATCCAAACATTTTACCAACTACTTGTCACTCCATATAACATTGTTCAATATCCAAAATGACTTCCTTGTTGATTTTAATTTATAACTAAGTCAAAATAAAAGAAAACCAATTTCTGTGACTTGTTTTAGAAACAAAATTGTCAAGGCTTTCAGAAGAAAAAACAATACTAATCAAAAATTTTTGATATAAACACAAATTTTCAATTTGAGCTTTAAAAATCGATTTCCCAACATTTTGAAAAATGGACATTGAACAAGATAGCATCCAGCCGACGAAATATAGAATCGTAACGTAACTTAATGAAAATTGGCATGTAAGAACGAAAGCTATCACATGTAAACAATTCCCAATGTCCCAATTCCTGTCAAAATAATTTTTTTGTGTCAAGCCACAATAAAAATCTACAAACGTGTTGAAAAAAGTAGTTAAGCATCGGTAGCTTGTGATTTTATTATAAAACTATGTATTAATTAAGTATCCAATTTCCTTTCATCAATGAAACAAAATATTAGTGCCTTAATTGAAACGAAAATTTCATAAAAAAAACTATTTTCACCTTTTCTTCGATGCGAACAGAAAACTTACTACCCCCATTTTGTTGTGTTTTTGGCTTCACATCCGCGGATTCGACAACCAAAAGCTACATAATCATTACCCTTATCAAAGCGAAATGGAAACAAACGCCTTTATATTCTTGATATAGCGGAAAATCTAGCCGATGAAAAACCTGCGCTGGATTTGGACTTTCTTAGAGATATCGCTAGATTATAGATATCCCCTTGCACAAATGGGTAATACTTTGTTTATAATCACTGCCACCATAATTTACTTACCAGAATAATATTTTCAGAAACTGAATCAAAGCCGTTCCTCACGTCAACTCATGTGGTTAAAAATCAACCTGGCAGTTCTTTGGTTTTCTTGTTAAAATTGGCTGTATCGATTCAAAATTTTGCGACGGTGACAACGAAATCAGTCTGTCCGAAAATGAGGAAGAAAACATGAGCTATGGCTTTGATAATGTCTATACTCGATCAGAAAATGCTACTGGAAAAGTTGGTATTTTCTATGGTGATTAGGCAAGGATGTCTTTTGCCACTCACTAGCCCTGTTTTTTAGTGCATTTTTATCTTCGCTTAGAAAAAATTAGCATGTTAAATACAACAACAATACGGAGTTATACCAAATTGTTGCTGTATTTAACATGCTACTTTTTTCTAAGCGAAGATAAAAGTGCACTAAAAAACAGGGCTACTATCACCGAAGACATACGTCAGGAAATCAAACATAACACAAAATTATTCGGCAGGACTTTGAATATTGCTCCACCAGACGGAGCTTTATTTGTTAAAGTTTTGACTGTCAAGATGAACATTCGAGGCTCACAGGATTGCTAGTAGTAGTAGATTGTGGGGATTGGCACTGGAAGATTCATCATCATATGTATTTTATCGTCATGGAATTTGAATTTCCTGGAAGAAGTATATAACCCAATGTAGAACGGTATAAGTTTGGCTTTGCAGTCACAACGATGATTTTTTCTAATTGTTTTCCTCTAACAAGATGTCCTCTAATAGCGCATCCACAAATAAATTTTCGTTAAGCTGCTCCGATTATCTCATTTTTTCTTAACTCTTCGATAACTGTGACAAAGTAATTACCACTAGTTTTCATTTGAGAAAATTTTGTTAAAAATTGTTTCCTCGAAATATCACCCACAGCCGTGAGTTGGGAAAGCAATTGTAAAAAATCCTCTATCGTAGTCGCCATCTTTGAGAGGACGCACTTTCATCACGTTTCTCCGGGTGTAGCATAGCAGTAGAAATGATAAATGAAATGAATGGATCAATTTTTGCCTTCTTTCTCTCAAATTACACAAACACAAAAAAGTTTCGCAATAACAACTGAACTGACATTTTAGGAATTGGGACATTAGAGATGGGACAGTTTGCATATTTTGCGTTTACGTTACGGAACTTACATAGGGGCGTTTGTTTTAATAATTTCATGTTAGCGAATGTATTCATTTTTTTCAATTATTAAACGTAAATTGTTAATTATTTCAATAAATAATGCTTCACCAAACTCTGGAAAATGTTCAACAAATCGCATAAAACATTCATAGTTTGTTGAAACATAGTTTTTAACTAAATTGAAACTTTTTGTAAACATGCATTCGTGCACAAGGAGTGTGTCCAATTAGTAATCAGTTTTGTTTTTAACAAGTTTTACAATTATAAAAACTGCAAAATATTTTTCAGAATTTTCCTTAAAGTTTTCCAAATTGGGGTACGATTTACAGAGTTTGGAAATAAGACGGTTTAGTAAAGTGAGTATATGTGCCCGTGCATGTCATCTGAGCAAAAGATACTACAAGAAAGTGAGAATATGCCACGCATGACTTCTGAACAAATAATTGTTAGTAACAAATTTTCTGTGTGTTTCCAAAGTCTGACGCAGAGGAATTTCAATGTTGGACAACTACAATCGGAAGTGACCGCTACAGCCTATGCCGACCGCGTATCTCTTGAGCTTGCGAGAAATCCCACGACTGTAAATATGAACCCGGAAGACCAATGGCAGCTATGTCAACAAGCCATAAGAATCGCAGCGTCAGAAGTATTGGGTTTCTCACAACCACCTCCAAGAAACCCCTTGTTCGACTCCAAATGTGCTCAGGCAAGCAAAGCCAAAATGGAGGCTTACAGGTCGTGGATCGACAGGGACCCTAGAGCGTCCAAAAATCTCTACGTCCAACGAAGGAAACATGAGAAACGCTTGCTATGGAGAAAGAAAAAAGACCACCAACAACGTGAAGTCGAGGAGATGCAAAGATGCTATAGCAGGAAAGAGGTGCGAAATTTCTACAGAAGAGTGAAACAATCAACATCAGGTTTTACAAGCCACCCTGGGCCATGCAAAAATGGGGATGGAAACACGGTAGTAGATACCCAGTCGATGTTAGCCATCTGGAGAGATTACTTTTACCAGTTGTTGAATGGCGATGACAGCCAAGATCCCGCCAATCATCGATTCGAACCAGTCAATCTAGATGACAACCAAGAGTTATATCCGCCCGACCAAAATGAGATAAAAGTAGCCATCACCAGACCAAAATCTAACAAAGCAGCTGGAGCCGATGGTCTACAAGCGGAACTTTTTAAATACGCTGGAGATGACCTGGTCAGGAGTATACACCAACTCATCTGCAAAATACGGTCGGAGGAAAGTATGCCTGACGATTGGAATCTCAGTACCATCTGCCCGATCCACAAAAAAGGAGACCGAGAATAGCACCTATAAGATCTTATCTAGCGTATTATGTGAACGTCTTACGTCATTTGCTGACGATCTAATAGGTCCTTACCAAAGCGGCTTCAGACCTGGCAAATCTACAAACGACCAAATCTTCACACTTCGCCAGATCCTGGAGAAAACCCAAGAATTTAACATCGATACCCACCACCTGTTCGTCGATTTTAAAGCAGCCTACGACAGTGTCAATAGAGACGAACTATATCGTGCCATGTCCAGCTTTAGAATTCCTGCTAAGCTGATACGTCTTATCAGGATGACGTTGGAGAATGCTCGCTGTTCTGTCAAGATTGGTAGGGATTCTACCGAAACCTTCGACACCACCAGAGGGTTAAGACAAGGTGACGCACTGTCATGCAGCTGTTTCAATATTGTGCTTGAAAAGGTAGTTCGGAACACCCAGGCCAGTACATCAGGCACTATCTTTAATAAATCAACACAATTACTTGGGTTTGCTGACGACATTGCGTCGCCCGAGAATTGTTTTGTTGTAAACGCCAATTTAACGATTTTGGGAAATCGAATTTTAAAGTTTGCGTTCATATAAAGAAAAATCTGAACGATAAAGTTTGTTTTTTCTTTTTTAAATAATATTGTGTGGAATATCTTCTTTTGATTAATGTATTTAAAACTGTCCTACCTGTTTTAGTTTTCAAATAATAAAGGTTTTTACCCAAAGTGAGTTTGTCGTATACGCCACCAAAATGAGCATTTGTTTCCATCCCATACACGTACGACAAAGTGAACGCACGTACCACATTGCAATATTCAAGCACCAATACGAATTGGTATGGGAACCAAATAAAAAAAAAAAAACAATTTTCAAAGTTAACAGTATTTTTTTTTATTTAATAAACATAAAAATACAAAAAAAAAAACAGTCCTCTTTTACTAGGGCAGTTTTGGCATACAAAACATTAATTATAAAAACATAAAAGGTCAAGTCATCCTATGACTGTAAAATTTACAAGTTAGTAAATATGAGATCAATATAACATTTTCCCATAAACAATAACACAAAAGTTATCCTAAGATTATCAAAAATAAATAACATTTTGTTTAGTACAATATATATAAAATCATTCTATGACCATCAACTTAAATAACTAAAACCAACAGAAACCAAAATATACTTTTCAGTTGGTTTTTGGTGTGCTGAGCTCGAATCTGAAGTCAGAAAAATTCTATTGGACCACGTTTTTGAGATATTCCCGTTATAAAACGTGAGGTAAATTGTTTCAACACAAATTTTAATGGTTTCTGAAAGAACTAATTTTCTTCTTTTAAAATCAGTTTAAATCTTTCCGATGCCTCCTCTCATCTCTGAGGAATCTTCAGTTAATTGTAGGCCTTTCATTTAAGATATAAGTACAATGTAAAGGAGAAGGGGCAAAAATTTATAAGAAATGGTCCATTTTTCAATACGAATCGTTGAAAAGGTTATTCTGGTACAACATTTAATTATATCGCTGTAAAGCTCTAAGCCATGGGTTTCGCGAGATATTCAGCTTCAAAGCACCGAAAAAAAAATAATGCAACTCCATATTTGGACATTTTGTTCCTAATCAACATTAGATGAATATCTCGTGAACCCCATGGTTAAGAGCTCAACTGCTATAATGAAATGATGTACTCACAATAACCTTTTCAACGATTATTATCTTAAATAATATTAAACTAATATTACACTGCGTGAACTCGCCAAGCGCCCTTTTAGTTCAGATACGGAAAGCGAACTTAACTCAATACGTCTGACTCACTTGACGAGCTGCATTGTGCAGTCCTACTCTAAACTGTTATACCTTGAGCAAGAGGGATTTCCCTGCTCGATATGTTATGTGTAATAATATAATGGATTGGCTACACTTGGGTAACAACTCGGCCATCCTACAACGCACTGTCCTCAGTGCAGTCTTCTAAGCAAATCATTTTATTAAATCTGCTTTTTCTTTTTAAGCACTCACCTTTATACTATTCTTATCTTTCAAGAGGTCAAAATTCTTTACTTACAACACGCAGTCTTCTTTACTCAGTACAATTATTAGATTCGCTATATTCACTCAGCACTCGCAGCATTTACCAATTTTATAACTTCTCATATCAACACTTAGAACAAATTCAGTGCACTCAGTTCGTATATTACACCCAGTTCGTCTATTTCACACAGTTTATCTTTTCCACGCAGTTGCTCATTACACTCAGTTCGAGCCAAATTAGGTATTTACACAATCAAATATTGTATTTAATTAACTAAACAAACAGAGCTAATATTGGAATTAAACGAAATAAAAGTCTCGGTTTATATTTTATAAAAGTAAAATTTAATTAGATGGCGTTTTGCTAGCGCAAGTTGAGAAAGAAGTGACGAACATAAAAGATCGTTGAGTACAAAGTATTTAAAAGTAAAAACTCACCAGAGGGGGCAAACTTTAAATTGCATTTACATGTGCATTATTATTATAACACCCTTCCTCAATTTAAAAGTTTAAACTATTTAAAAAGTTACTTTAGATTTATCATATTACAAAACTTGTTAAAATTATTCTTATTCAATGGTTTTGTGAGTCCGTCAGCAACTTGACAGTTAGTTTCAATATGTTTTACATCAATAATATTTTTCAAAATTTTATCTCTGACAAAATGATATTTAATATCAATATGCTTAAGGCGTTTATGATTTTCTGGGTTTTTAGAAACAAAAATAGCGGATTGATTATCTTCAAAAATTATAATGGGTTCATTATTACCACTAAGTCCAATTTCAATCAATAAATTTCTGATCCAGCAAACCTCTGATACGCCCAATGCTAAAGCCACGTACTCGGCCTCGGTTGATGAAAGTGCCACACACTGCTGCTTTGATGACGACCAGGAAACTGTACAGCCGTAAACCATCATAATGTAGCCCGATGTTGATTTGCGATCTTCTTTGTCACCTGCCCAATCCGAGTCTGCGTAACCAACCAATGTTTCAGATTTCCGCTGCTCAAAAACCAGTTTTAAGTCCAAAGAACCCTGAATATAGCGCAAAACTCTTTTAAGTGCCTGCCAAAGCTGCTCATTACCGGATGATTGATATCTGCTGAGGTAGCTAACTGAAAAAGATAAATCAGGTCTACATGTCAGCATACAATACATTAAATATCCTATTAATTGTCTGCATCTTGTTGTAAGTTCTGAATTATTAGAAGGTTCTTTAGTAATTGTTGTATTAGGTTCGATCGGAGTTGTAACTGCTTTGCAATTGTCCATGTTGTATTTGACAAGAAGGTTCTTCAGATAATCCTTTTGATCGATAGTTATCTTATTTTTGTCTTGCTTTATATTCATCCCTAGATAATTTGAAACCCTTCCTAGGTCTTTCATTTGGAAAGTTTGGTTAAGTTCTGCTTTTAACTTATCGACATCAGTTTCTTGCTCTCCTATTATTATCAGGTCATCCACGTATAATAATACATACAATTTTCTTGCTGGTTTAAAATATAGACAATAATCGGATTTACATCGATCAAACCCAAGTTTTGTCATAAAACTATTGAATTTTTCGTTCCAGTATTTGGGTGACTTCTTTAAACCGTACAGTGATTTGTTTAACTTTAATACCTTAGAGTCATTTTCCATACCATCTGGTTTGACTAAGTACACTTCTTCATCGATGGAACCATTTAAAAAGGCGCACTTAACGTCCATTTGGTAGATTGGTATTTCATATTTTAAAGCTATAGCTAATAGAATCCTAAGGGTAGGTAACTTGGCGACTGGAGCATAAATTTCTGAGTGGTCAAAATCTTCTCTTTGCTGAAAGCCTTTTGCTACTAAACGCGCTTTAAATTCATTTTCGCCTCTTATTCCCGATTTTACTTTAAATACCCACTTAGTTTCTATAGCTTGCTTTCCTTTAGGTAATTCTGTTTCTATCCATGTATTGTTTTCTTTTAATGCATCTAGTTCGTTTTTTATCGCTAATGTCCACGAATGTCCATCTGGTCCTTTAACTGCTTCTTCATAGCTTGGCTGATTTAATTCTTTTGCCATCAACAAACAACCCATTTCATACTCATTAAATTTTGTTGGTAATTTGACTGCTCGTCCACTTCGTGTCACATTTTCTGTTTCTGTATCCTCTATCCCAACTTCATTTTCAATTTCTATGTTGTTTGTATCTGTGTCTATATCTATGTTGCTATCAAAAACATCTACTCTACATTCTACTCGGTTTGTGTCATTTGCTGTTTCATTCTCTTCAACTATTTCTTCAGTTTGTTTTTCCTGTATGTCTGTGTCTGTATTTTGTATATAATGGGTAACTACCATGCCTCTTTTATTCAAATTTTCATTTGCATGTATCTTATCCCTGTTTTGTTTTTCATCTGTTTCTCTTGACTTAAATACCACATTTATTGCTGTTACTATTTTTGTTCTTCTTTTAGATAAATTCTATAACCTTTTGTATTTTCTGTGTAACCAACTAAAATCCCTTCACTTGCCTTAGCATCCCATTTCCTCCTCTTCTCATCAGGAATATGCACATAAGCAACAGTACCAATGGCTTTAAAATAATTTATTTGTGGTATTTTCTTAAACCACAACTCGTAAGGGGATTTGTTTTGAATCGAACTAGTGCCAGTGCGATTGATTATATATGTTGCTGTATTTACACATTCAGCCCAAAACTTTTTGTCGAGACTCGCTCCTAGCAACATGGCACGAGCAGATTCTACAATCGTTCTCATTTCTCTCTCAATTTTCCCGTTTTGTTGTGGTGCGTACGGTACTGTGAGCTGGTGTCTAATGCCTTTTGTATTCAAAATATCTCTTACCTTAGCATTTGAAATTTCTGTCCCATTGTCGGATCGCAATACTTTTATTCTCATGCCGGTGTCATTCTCTGCGACTTCAATAAATTCTCTTAGCTTTTCAGCAACTTCTGTCTTGTCCTTAAGGAAGTAAACAAATCTGAAATGAGAATAATCATCTTTAAAGATTAAAAAGTATTTACTGCCACCAATGCTTGTGACTTCCATTGGCCCATTGAGATCGACATGGACTATTTCACAAACACCTGTTGTTGAATGGGTGCTGCTCTTAAAAGGCAAACGATGCATCTTGCCCTTTTGACAGGCGTCGCAACAGTCGAAATCGGTTCCACTTACTTGGATATTATGCATACTTAATACTTTTTTACACTGTACAACATTTTGGTGTGCGAGGCTCTCATGCCAAAACGACAATGACTGTGATAACAATGCGACTGGCGATTCAACTTTGAATTCCATAATGTATATACTTCCTCTTCTTAATGCAATTGCTTGAGTAATGCTTTTGGAATCTACGATTTTACAAACATCAGACAGCCCTTCGATTTTATAGCCTTTTGTTAACACCTTGCCAAGAGAGAATAAGTTGGTTTTCAGCTCTGGAACATGTAGCACCTCTAGCATGTCTTTTCTCACCCAATTGGTCCCATTGTACGCTGAAATCGAAACAGTTCCTCTACCTACCACCTTTATTTCTCTGCCATCGCCTATGGTTATCATCATGTCAACCAATTCATAGTTATTTATCCAATCTTTGTTGCACGTCATGTGGTGACTAGCGCCGCTGTCCAAATACCAAGTATGTTGTTGCAAATCCAATCCACTGCATAACGCGGAGCCTATGAAAGCAGTAGGATTTTGTTCTTTTTCTTTTTGTATCCTGTATCTGCAGTCCTTGATGAAATGTCCAGGCTTTTTACAAAAGTGACACAATCTTTTTGGCTCTTGCTTATTGTTTTGTTTTTGCCTGTTGAATCGTCCCTGGTATTTGTTTCTTTGTTGGCTCACGAAAGCTACGTCATACGATGTCGTTTCATTTTGGCTGCTGGTTCTTTCCTCTTCCACGAGTAATCTTGAAATGAGTTCATTCAACTTTTGGTCCTTTGTTGGAACGGACTCCCAAGCAGACACGAAATGTTTGTACTTTACTGGTAGTGACATCAACAATTTCGTCACGACCATTGTTTCGGAAAGGATTTCACCCATGCTTTTGAGTTGGTTCACTATATCTTCGATTTGTGAAATGTAGGCTGACATTGGTTCTTCGAATTTGAGATTAAAGAATTTCTGTTGAAGTAAATGAATACTAACCTTCGACTTTGGCTCATAAATTGTATTTAATTTCTCCCACATCTCGGCACTGCTGTGACATGCTAACAAGTGTGTTAGGATTCCTTCTTCTAACCTGGTTACCAGTAATTCCTGTGCGAATGCGTCTTTACCTTGCCATTCTGTAAGCTTTGCAGCGTCTGTTGGCTTCGTAAGCGTTCCATCTACAATTTCTAAGAGTTTTTTGGATCTCAAAACTATCGTCATTTGGAATTTCCACGTTGGCCAATTCTTTCCATTCAGTCGAGTATAAGTAGTTACATCCATTCTAGCTTCTATTTTATACATATAACTTTAATAAAATATATTCGTTTTATTTTTCAACTTATATTAGTGCCTGGGCGCATAACCTATTGGAATTAAACGAAATAAAAGTCTCGGTTTATATTTTATAAAAGTAAAATTTAATTAGATGGCGTTTTGCTAGCGCAAGTTGAGAAAGAAGTGACGAACATAAAAGATCGTTGAGTACAAAGTATTTAAAAGTAAAAACTCACCAGAGGGGGCAAACTTTAAATTGCATTTACATGTGCATTATTATTATAACAGCTAATCACAGAGAAGCGAACTGGTACTCTGGACAGCCCTTTTAATTCCTCTCTTTTTTCTTTGTCAACCCTGGTTTTCAAATTTCATAAATTTATTGCCAAAATATTATTTATTTACCTTTCCAGCTTCTCTGCAATTTGATTGACTTAAAATATCTAGTCCAAATGCATGTTTGTCTTTTCATCCAAAAATTCAAAATATATAAATCGATTACGATAAAAAAAAGAACATTTTATTAATGGATAATGAAAAATAATTCAAAAAGGAATCTATTAAAAGTATGTGTTACATAAAATAATATAAAAAAAAAAAACAATTTTAGGTGGTGTTATTGGGTTGTGTTCCATCTTGAAGGACATCTTCATCGTTATCTGTCTCAACTAATTCTTCCCAGTTGATTTCATTTATCTTCGCAAAAGGCTTAATACGATCTGCAGCGTGTACGGAGGAATAAGGCCTTTGAGAAACTTGGTAAGCTGGTGTGTCACCAACTAGATACCGGTCGTTTTGAAGAACTTTTTTAATTTCGTAAGGGCCCTTGTATCTAGGAAGAAGTTTTTTTGACTGCCCGGTGGCCGGATGTTCTGCACGCAGTAGGATTAGATCGCCTTCTTTATACGTTTGTGGATTTTGATGGGTAGTGTTAAATTTCTCTGCTTGTTGAATTTGAAGATTTATAGTGCATTTGATTGCGTTGTCTCGAAGTTCCGCTAATGGAATGTTGTCCTCTTCATCACTGGAAACATCTTCTTGAAGTGCAATGTTTAATTGGTTGCTCAAAGTATTTTTCGGTTTGAATCCAAAGAGCAGTTCTTGTGGTGTTTGGTTAGTTATTCTGTGCTTTATTGTATTGAGTCCTAATTGAATCGCTGGAAGATGGTCTTCCCAATCTCTCCCGTCTTGACGAATGGTCATTGTAGATAATGAAATTTTTACAGTTCTGAAATAGCGCTCTATCTGCCCGTTTGCTCTTGGTGTCCTCACAGCGTTCAAGATATGTCGAATTCCATTTTCTGAGCAATACTTTTCAAATGCTTTTGACGTGAAGGCAGTGCCTCGATCGCTTATTATTCGCGTTGGCGTTCCAAAAAACTGTGAAAGTTCAACCAGAGTCTTAATCACAGCGTTTGAGTTTGTTGTCTTTACCGGTCGTAATATTAAGAACTTTGTGAAGCTATCAATTATACCTAGGACATAAAAGTTTCCTTTTGTACTTTTGACATATGGTCCTAAATGATCTATATGGATTGTATAGAATGGTACTGGTGTTTTTTGAATAGGATGAATTTGGTATCGTGTTTCATCTTTACCGCGTTTGTTATATAAACAGGCAATACAATTATTCAAATATTTTCCCACAATGCTTGTCATCTTAGGAAACCAATAGGTTCGTCGAATATGATCAATTGTACGCTCTAGACCACCATGTCCGATGTCATCATGGGATGATTTTATAATACGCCATCTTACTCCTCTGGGTACAGCAAATCGAAGTCCTTTTTCTGTTTTCTTTAAAATTCGTCCATTCTTGAAGACATATTGTTATTCGTAGTCCTTTCTTTTTGGGCATTTCATATCGGGGTTACTCAGTACATTTTGAATTTCTTTCAGTTGACTGTCATGACTTTGTAAAACCGAAATCCAATCTTCTTGTGGAGCTTGAATTATCATCATATTTAAACCTGCTTCGTCCATTTCAACATCACCTTCTGTTGGATTTCTACTCAAGGCGTCTGCGTGCTGCATCTGTTGCGCTGTTCGGTACTCCAATTTAAAATCAAACTCCTGAATCTTTAACCACCACCTGGCGATTCGTTTGATGATTTCCATTTTTGATTGAGTCATCTTTAATGAATTACAGTCCGTGTATATTGTAAAATGCTTTCCCAGTAGATAGTACCGAAACCGTTCCAAACTCTCAACAACCGCTAGAGCCTCGAGCTCATAGCTATGAAATTTCTGCTCATCTTGCGTTGTAGCTCGGCTGAAGTAAGAGACTGCTTTTTTTTCTCCGGTTTCACTCAATTGTATCAAAACACCCGCAAGGCCTATACTACACGCATCCGTATGGAGTTCATGCTTTTTATTAGGATCATATATGACCAGAACTGGAGACTCACACAATTTTTGCTTAAGAATTTCAAAGGATTTTTCCATTTCTTTTGTCCATTTAAAAGAGGCTCCTTTTTTTAATAAAGCGTTTAGAGGTGAAGCTATTTTGGCATAATTGAAAACGAAACGACGAAAGTAACTGGTAAGCCCCAAGAAAATTGTTTCACTTGTCGAATATCGAGGGGTAAAGGGAAATTTTCTATAGCTTTAATTTTCACACTCCCTGGCTCTATACCCCCGTCACTTATCTCATGTCCTAAATACGTTATTTTATCGGATAGAAGCACACATTTTTTTTAATTTAATGTAACTTTTATGTCTCTGAGAACTGTAAAAAGTTTCTCTAACAATTTAAGTATTGTAGGCACATCTTCCGCGAATAAGACAATATCGTCCATGTAAATTAAAATGTTTTTGGATGTAAGTTTTCGTATAACGAGATTCATGAGTCTCATAAAAACTGATGGAGAATTTGATAATCCAAACGGAACACGATTAAACTGATATTGCCCCTTATTAGGTGTTACAAAAGATGTTAGATATTTGGAATTTTCTTCGATCGGAATTTGATAGTAGCCGTGCATTAAATCCAGTACAATGAAGATTCGACCACCGGCCATTAAATTAATTTGCTCCTCCATGTTAGGCATAGGGAAATTTTCACGAACCGTAATTTCATTTAGACGACGATAGTCAACGCAAAGGCGATAAGAACCATTTTTCTTTTTTACTAATAAGGCAGGACTAGCGTATTCAGAATTTGAATGTTCGATAATTTTATTTTCCAAAAGTTCGTCAGTTATTTTGTCTAGATGGGGTAATTCATTATATGGGATACGGTAGGGTTTATACCTGATTATTTTTTGGTCTTTTAATTTAAGATTCATTTTAATTTTGTCTGTTATACCGAGTTCACTTAAATTTACTGCAATACAATCACGATATTTATTTAAAATTTCAAGGAGTTGGATATGGTCATTAGAAGTCGATTTATAATTACCAATTGAAATATCGTTAATTTGAATTTTAGACATTTCCGTTTGCTTTATTCGCGAATCGCTACTTCCTAGTCATATATTGTTTTCATTTTGCGTTACCGTTAATACACCACTTCTTCTTATAATGCAAACTTTGTCGGAATCCAAAAAGTTTCTACCTAAAATTATTGGATAGTCTTGGAGTTTATCTTGAACGACCAAGATATCGATTCTTAGCGTTACTTCTCCCAATGTCACATTTTTGGTTATTTTTCCTAAGGCATTGTTGCAAGTCATACCAAAGCCCTGCAGTTTTGTATTGCAATTCTCCATTTCCCAATCTAGTTTTTGTACTTCTGATTGCTTGATAGTAGTGCAATCGCTTCCTAAGTCTACAAATGCCTTCATGGAGTGCCCATCGACTTCGATACTTTTCAACAACCCGTTTTCATCCTCGACACGTTGTAACCGATGTACTTTTCTAGGTGGTTCTTCGGGAGCTTGATCACGTCTGAACGGATGGAAACGTTTCCTACAGTCACGAGATAGATGACCAGGGATTCGGCAATTATAGCAAATTGGTTCTTTTCGTTGGTTCTGCATGTTTTGATACTTATGAGGAAATTGCTGATATAGTTTTTCGCGGTTTACATTTCTACATTCGTGAGTCAAGTGTCCTGGTGACTGACACTTATAGCAAGTTTGGATAGATTTTTGACTTTTTTCTCGGTATGAAGACTTACATTCACTTGCACGATGGCCAGGGGAACGACAATTATAGCAAATTTGAGGTTGAGATTTTTTAAAATAGGTAGGAGTTGGCATTTTGAATGAGTTGTTGAAATAAGGTTTTAAAACGTGTTGAGGGATATTTCGTAAAATTCTGCTGCTTTCAAATCTCTGTCGTGTTTCTGCCTGTTTTTGGATATCTTTTAATGATTTTATTGTGGTTAAAAGGTCGGGTATGTTATTGCAGTTGGCTGTAATTAAATTACTCATTAATGTGGTGTCTCTAAGTCCAGAAATTATATATTTTATAATGGCGTTGTTGTCTAATTTTCCTCTTTTACCTATTGCTGCATCTCATAAACATAGCTTTCTGTTTCGTTTATTTGTCGAGATAGTAATTAAACATGAACATCAGCAGAATTTTCTTGTGACGAAAAATCTCGCAAAATCTTTATTTTAAATTCGTCCCAAGTACCGATCTCTCCTCTGTATCCCGCAAACCAATTGGTTGCAGCATCACCCAGTCTCAGGGACGCGTAAAATAAGGTGCTGCAATCGTCCCACTCGTAGAGATGACGAATGTTCTCGATCGTCTCGACCCATTGCGAAGCACTAAGTGACGAAGAGTTTGATGGGTCGAATAAGGGAATTATTTTCGTAACTTCCTCTGTGCCCAATCTTAATGAGATTTGAGCTGAGGTCGGAATTCCTGAGGTGGTATTTTGTGAAGAGCGGCTCGGTGATCGACGACATAAAGCTACTTCTTTTTCAAGTTCTAAATTTTTTCGCTTCATCTCTTCCAGTTGTAATTTTAGTTTAAAAATATTAGCCTCACCTGGATCGTTATCAATAAAACGTCTTGGTAATTTTCTTGTTCGTCCCGTCATATTTATTAACTTTTTATCAAATAATATTTTCTTAGATTTTTTGTTTTAACTTTTAATTTCTTGAAATATATTTTGCAACCAAACTGATCAAAATCAAAAACGAACTGCAATAAGCGTACCTACCGTTTTAAATTGTATCGACAATTTCTACCAAAATAGTTTGTATTTTCTATCGCGGTCCTTTTTAATACATCCCCTTTTAAAGCACAAGGAGCAAACGAGAGGAAAAGATTTGTACTACTCCCCCACGCTACCAATACAATGATAGATTGTACCTATTATATAATATATTTCTCTTCAACGGCTGAAATTCAAATTTCTTGTTATACCTTGTAATCATGCCGTCCTTTTCCCTCCTTCATCAAAAAGTAAATTGAAATTTCTTACCAAGTGTAGGAATGTGTTTTGTTAATTTTTCTTTCTTATTTTAACGAAATAACATTATATATGTTTAATTATTTACACTTTAAAATGGATTTCTTATCCCACTTCTGAAAATATTATCTTAAATAATATTAAACTAATATTACACTGCGCGAACTCGCCAAGCGCCCTTTTAGTTCAGATACGGAAAGCGAACTTAACTCAATACGTCTGACTCACTTGACGAGCTGCATTGTGCAGTCCTACTCTAAACTGTTATACCTTGAGCAAGAGGGATTTCCCTGCTCGATATGTTAAGCGTGGTACACATTATCAAACCTGAGTGTCAGCCATGTTGGATATCAAACCGAACTGACAATGTGTACACGCTGAATGATGGTTTGACACTCAGAACTGCCTGCTCACAAAATTTTTTGATACTGTGTGACAACCTTCGGTTTGTTGGGTGGTTGCTCGATGATGTGTACTACAATTTCATTCATGAGCCGGCATTCACGGAACCAAACAAGAATTTTTATAGCGAATCAGTGGAAAAAGTGCAAACAAAATAAGAAAAAGCTCGTGTGTGTCATGTAAAAAAGGAATCAACACGATTCGTGGCGGAAATAGCCTCAAAATAAAAAGAAACAATTTTCTGATAGTAGTGGAATTTCCTTGCCTGACGCCCAACATAACTGATAAGTGTGTACGCGAAACTTTTCACGCAGGTTTGATATCCAACATGCGTGACACTCAGGTTTGATAATGTGTACCACGCTTTATGTGTAATAATATAATGGATTGGCTACACTTGGGTAACACGATGCATGACACATTTGTATTGGCAAATGGACCAGCTCCCATAAATGTTTGCCCATTCTCCTTTGCATTGTATTTTTGTCATAAATGGAAGGCCTACAATTAACTGAAGATTTCTCCGAGAAAAAAGAGGTTTCAGGAAGGTTTAAACTGATTTTAAAAGAAGAAATTTTTGCTAGAACAATCTACCTCACGTTATAATACAACTTTGAAAACAGGCAAAAAGCGGTTTTTTTCGATTTTATAACAAGAATATCTCAAAATCGTAGCCCGATAAAATTTTTCTGACTTCAGATTCGAATTCAGCACACCAAAACCTACCGAAAAGTATATTTTATTTTATTTGGAAAACAATAAGCAAAATAAAATCATAATTAAATTCGTGATTTTGTTCTAATTTTTTGATTTGAATAAGGCTTCATAATAGGCTTGGTCTGCCTTAGGCATAAATATAAAGAGACTTTTAGGATCACTAAATTTCTCTTTTGATATAGGCTTCGAGTTGCTTGTGACTTGAAGGCATAGGCTGAAATTTTTTTTGGAGTTTTCATATTAGATTTGGTTGATTTCTTAAATATTGAGGCATTTCGAAATTCCATTTCTCTACCACTTGTTTTGTAAAACAATGTAAAGATATCGGTATTATTATATTTCAGAAATTTAATTTTACTGAATGGAATAGCAGAGAAATTTAATTGGCCTGCTCTGGCAGAAGATGCTTTAAAGTCTATTGGGAGCATTTGGATTATTTTTAGTGTTACAAACCAAACCGGAATATTTTGTTTCCATATGTGTTGTATATGTATGTGTATATGATCACATTCTATGTGAGTTTCATGCACGTACGACAAAACAATTTTAAGATTTTATTAAAAATTTTCGGTCGTATGTGTTAAGCCTATGGATATGCGACAAAACAATACTAAAGAAAAAATTGCGGCAAAACACATGGAATATTTGTCGTATATGCCAAAAAGTGGCGCTTACGACAACCCAAAACTAAGGGTATGCTTATTTTGTGGATATACGACTAAATGCATACTAATTATCTCAGCAACGGTTAATGATATGTCAATTCTGATTGCAGAAATAGAAAGAGGACCTTCGAAAACATACTACTGCATACCCATTTTAAAAAAGTGCATTTTGGCGTTTACAACAAAACAATTCTCGGGCGACGATTGATGTGATAGGAAAAACAAAGCGAGCAATAACCGGTGCTTTCACTACAATGGAGTTAGCTGCTGGTAGAATGGGACTGACCATAAACGAGGACAAGACGAAGTATATGCTTTCATCAATAAAAGTCCAATCCCACCACCGACTTGGTCAGAACGTGACAATTTATAGGTATAACTTCGAGGTGGTCAGTGATTTTGTCTACCTGGGCACTGCTGTAAACGCGGAAAACAACATCAGTGCGGAGATCACACGTGGAATAACTCTTGCTAATCGCTGTTTCTTTGGGCTGCAGAGGCATGGAACCTTTCCCAGTCAGATGAAAGGGCCCTTGCTGTATTCGAGAGAAAAGTACTACGAACGATTTATGGTCCTGTTTACGTAGATCGAAAAAACAATGTCTGGCGAAGAAGATACAACAACGAGCTATACGTGCTGTACAGCGACATAAGCCTAATTAAAAAAATTGGCATCCAGCGGTTAAGATGGCTGGGCCATGTTGAGCGGATGGATATCGATGCTCCAGCGCGTAAGGTCTTTGACGCCATACCAGAGGGAGTTAGATGCCAAGGTAGACCTCATCTTCGATGGAAAGATCAAGTAGAAGGAGACCTCCGACTGCTTGGAGTGCAAAATTGCAGACGGCAGGCTAGATCGAGCCGGCTGGAGTGGCATATTAAGTGAGGCGCAGGAGCACCTCGCTATGTAGCGCCATCAAAAGTAAGTAAGTTTACACTAAAATTGTTCCGCGTAGAGCAGTGTCTTTATCAGTCTCATTTAAAATGTCAATATTTAAGTCACCGATAATTATTAAATTATTAGCTTTTGTTTCACTTAAAAGAGAATTGAATTCTTCAATAAAGACACCTTTATTAAATTCATGTAATCTGTAAATGCACAAAATTGTATAGGAATCATAAACTTATTCGAGGTTCAATTTCACTACATCGGCGCTTTTGGAATATTAAGCAAGGAACAATTACACATATAACCAGTTTTCACATAAACAGCGACGACACCGGCTGCGTTAGAATCATTACATTTTGCAAAAAGTGAATAACCCGGAATATTATAAGAATCTAACTCATTTTGATAGATCCAAATCTCACTTAAAACAATTATAATAGGTAAATTCGCGAGAGATTCGATATATGCTAACAATGTATAAAAATTTTTTCTTAAACTACGAATATTCTGATGTAAACAAAATGTTTCAAATTCATTAACAGTAGAGGAAAGAGTAGATGCGATTTGATTACGTTGGGGAGATGAAATAAAATTATTAATACCAACTGAGCTCATAGTTTTTCTAGGTCTGCAATACAGTTTATTTTAATTAATTTATCTCCTTCCTTAATTCGCATATATACAGCCCCATTCCTCGTCCATAAAAATTTGTATCCCTTGGAGACTTTCTTCGATGCTGCAGACTTAAGTAGTTGACGATTGTTGTAAGATCGGCTCTCATTTACGTACATCTCCTGTGGTACAGCAATCTCGTTGATCAACGTTTTCATCAATTTTGCTTTGTGTTCATATTATTTCGCTTTCATTATTTTCTCTTTGCAAACACACGTGAAACTAGCCTCAATTGGAGAATATTAATTTTCTTCAATGATTCGTTAAGTAGTTTCGTTGTAATTTGCTTCATATGACAGAAATCAATATCTTTCTCAGTCACATCCAGATTCATACCATCACGGAAAACTTTCAGAGCAATATGAGTATCCAAAAGATTGTCCGTGCAAGGAATGTTAAAAATTTCGATCGTGTAAGCTAACAGTTGATGTTCTAGGCGATAGACTTTAGTTTCCAACGAGGAGATCCTCTCTTCACATTCTTTATTTTTAATTTGGAGAGCATCAATTTGATTTTTTTGGTTCTCTTTAATAATTAAGAACTCTTCATATAGCATTCAATAACTTAACAAAAACTTCAGAGAAACTTAGATGTTTCAAGAATGCTTTGAATTTACTCTTGTGAAACCAAATTTTTGAATTTCTTGTTGCAAAATTCAAATCTGTGCCCCTTGGGATAGAGTTAGCTAAGTCCAGATAGTTAACTGGAGTTAACTTTTGTCCCGATAAACACGGTAATGCCAACTGCCATTGTCGTTATCGATAATTTATATAGAAATATCAACCCCCATATTAATAAACGGAAGATAACAACGTGCTAGCATTTATACATCTGTTAACTTGTAATTCTTATTAACAAATGTGTAATAGTCTGTGACGTGTGTTTACGTACGGATAACTTTAACTCGCCAAATTCCGCGTATAGTGAACGGATAACTTCTTAACATATACACGCACACGTGTGATAACACCGATTACTACTACCAATATACACTTCGTAAGGCAATACATGCATGTGACACATATATTAGAAAATCACCATAATTTGACGAAGTGGTGAATTTGGTGAAGTGATAAATACTGCAAAGATATCATATCTTTTTTAATAAGAAAAGTTATCAAACGGACAAGTTGTCTATCCGTGTGCCAGTTAACACGTGTGTTAGGGAGCGGATAGCAGGTTTTTATTAATACTGCTGCAAATGTTTGTTGGTATGATAAGTCAAAACAAAATGGCGGACCAATGCAAAATGTAAACAAATATTGAAATGTCCCGATGTCGTGTTTTTCACCAAACTCCATATGGAGATGCAAAAATTGCAGCTAGTGTCTTTAATAATTATGGTCAATGAATATTCTTCGTATGCAATTATGCAAAGCCCTTTAAAACCACAATTTTTGTTTTCAACTTATGCCGGATTTACACGATTGGAAAACTGCCAGTATAATGACAAAAGCAACAACAAAAGAATGGACAATTTAATTCTTTTTGTCATTATGGCAGTTTTCCAGTCGTGTAAATCCGGCATTATACCTCAATTAGCTTATAAAAGGCGTTTGTCTCTTTTTTAGCTCCGAGCACAGCACTGAGTTGTCAAAAAAAGATCTGTGTTTCTTTTTTAGCTCCGAGTACTCAGAGCGCTCAACTTGTGTTTCTTTTTGAAATCAGAGCTAGCTCGGAGTACGCTCCATGAGCTCAGGATAAAAAGACCGAGCGAATGGAGCAAAAAGATGAGCGCAGCCAACTTCACATTTTGGTTCACTCATTTCAAGTGGACGCGTTCAACACATCAATTTCAGTTTATAATTTTAAATTTTTCGAGTTTTTGATTGGCCAGCTGTCTGATGAAAATTAAGTTATTACTCAATTTTGGTGAGTTGAACGCATCGCAATCGTATGACATTTCAGAGCTCAAGTGTGTTTCAAAATTATATCGGAGAGCTCTGATCATACTCCGCTCAGAGCTAACTCCGATAGCTCGAGCTCTACTCCATGCTCTGCTCAGAGCTAAAAAAGAAAAACGCCTAATACATAGAGATCAGTGATCATACTCTGCTCAGAGCTCACTCCGATAGCTCGAGCTCTACTCCATGCTCTGCTCAGAGCTAAAAAAGAAAAACGCCTTAAGATTAAAGCTAAGTATACAGTTTTTTTGAGTAAAAAAATTCTTCAAGGTGAGAAAATAAAATATTTTCCACAAAGAAAAATGTCCGTGGTGTAAATTTTTATTCGCCGTCAGTTTACAGTTTCGACAAAAAAAATCTCAATGAGACTGATCTATGAAAAAGCAAACACAAATGCCAAACGCAATTTTTTTTCGGAAAAAGAATGTTGTTTTGTATGAAAAAAAAATCGTGGTGAATATAAAATTTATTTTCTCTGGGTAGTTCGCAGTTCGATACAAAATTTAAACGTCAAAAAATGTTGTTCTCGCAAAAGCGCTCCCATAAGAAATACATGTACCCCCATATTAATAAACGGTGGATAACAACGTGCTAGCGTTTATACATCTGTTAATTAGCAATTCTTATTAACAAATGCGCAATTGCCTGTGAGGTGTGTTAACGTACGGATAACTTTAACTAGACAGATTCCACGTATAATGAACGGATAACTTCATAACACATAAACGCACGCGTATGATAGCACCGCTAACTACTACAGTATACACTTCGTAAGGCAGTGCATGCATGTGATACATGTATTAGAAAATCACCATAATTTGATGAAGTGGTGAATTTGGTGAAGTGATAAATACTGGAAAGATATCATATCTTTTTTAATAAGAAAAGTTATCAAGCGGACAAGTTGTCTATCCGTGTGCCAGTTAACACGTGTGTTAGGGAGCGGATACCAGTTTTTATTAATGCTGCTGTACATGTATTTCTTATGGGAGCGATTTTTGCAAAAAAAAAATGTTTTGACGCTTAAATTTTTCTATCGAACTGTGAACTACCAAAAGAAGAAGAAGTAAAGGAACTGGCAAATCGTGGAAACAGTGAAGCATTTTTCAAAATAGTGTGAGTTACACAAACACAAATGCATTGCCCCAGGGTCGCAGTGCAGTTACACGGCTGGGGCGCCCAAAGGAAGCTGGATTAAAAAAAAAAAGAAAAAAACTATTGAGATGCTTCCGTCATTTTGCCAAGCTGTAGAAAAGTGTACAGAAATTCTTCATCATAAAAATAGTGAAAAAGCCTATTTAACTGAATAAAAAAGTGAAATGAAAGTTAATATAGGGAATACTTTCAAAAACTTTATTAATAAGAAATATATAAAAACATGTGGTGCTGCATTAAATCATATAAAAACGCCTATAATACGTTGCACAAATTTTTCTATTCACAGGTAAGTTTTCTCTCATATTCTACTTAATAAAGTGATGTTTTTTATGGTAGCATACTTGTTAGCGACAGTGACTGTCATCTCAGACTGCAGCTGCTTCAACACTTCAATATCTTTTATCTTATATCTTTTCTCTTTTCAAATCATACTTCTGGCTCTTTCTTTAAAAGATTCATTTTATTTATTTGTAAGACTTGAAATACAAATCATTAACGTATTTTCCGCTATTCGAGTCAGACGTGTTAAAGTAACTAAAAGTAAGATACAAATTTGTTAATTTGATTTTAATATTATTTATTATACAAATTCCTTGTATTTACCGGAAATTTGTAGTACTTCTATATATCTAGCATAGAATGTTAAAAACTAAATTTCAATAAAGATACATAGATATCTCACAAATTAAAATTTCATTTGTTGTAAGCAACAAAACCTACAAATTTCTTTTACTTGGGTAAGTAAAAGAAGAAAAATGTCTGCTGACGAGAATAGAACTCCAATAATAAGGAGAAGTAAACCAATACAAGGTCGTAAAATCGCTAACGCCAACAAAGATGGATGCAAAATGTGTGAACTTCCCAACACGCAAGAAATGGTTAAGTGCGACGAGTGTGCACAATGGTTCCATTTCATTTGCGTCAACGTGACTGCGGCCATTGAAGAAGAAGACTGGATGTGTGCACAATGTGTAAGCTCAAAAAAAGTAGATGCAGGATCCGTAAGTTCCAAGAAGACGTCGTCAACGAATTGTCGCGAAATAGAACTTCAGATTCTTGAGGAAGCCAGAGAAGTGGAAAAGAAAAGAGACGAAGAATACCTCAATAGAAAACTTCGTTTGCTGGTGGATGGCAGTCAACATAGTGGACGCCCGGAATAACATAAAGCGTCGAATGCGGTGGTTGGAAATTGGGTTCAGCAAAACCAGAACGAAAAAACACAACAACATAATGCACTTGTGGCAAATGCAATGGAAAGTGCACGAATAACAACACAAATAAATCAACATCTGGGCATCCATTTGCCAACCGCCACTATGCCACTCCAACCAGGCCCATCATCATCATTTAATCAACAAATTCCAACTAGAGCAGCAACATACCAAGCAAATCTACGATATCCTCAGCAAGAATATGCACAACCTTATAGTGTTCAATTAGCAAATAGACATTCAATGTCCAGAGATTTGCCTTATTTCTATGGCAGCTCTGAAAAGTGGCCATTATTTATAAGCACTTATGACCGCAGCACACGGCTTTGTGGATTCAGCAATGAAGAAAACCTCTTGCGATTGCAAAAATGTTTAAAAGGACAGGTCCTTGAAACAATGCGCGGCAGATTGATGCTGCCGTCTAATGTTCCAAACATCATACAAACAATGCGAATCATGTACGGCCGTCCAAAGGCCATAATAAAGTCACTCATGCAGAAGATTCAAACTCAGCCAAAAATTCAAATCGAAAGAGTGGAAACCATTGTATCTTATTCCCTGGCTGTACAAAATTTGATTTCAACAATCGAAGCCTGTGAACTCCACCAGTATTTGGATAATGCAGAACTCCTAGATGATCTTGTAAGCAAACTGCCTACACATCTTATGTTAGACTGGGCGAAACAAATTGAAGGGATGCTATCGTACAACCTTTTGGACTTCTACGCATGGCTGTTCACTTTAATCGATAACATATGCAAAGTCAGTCCTGCAATATCATTCAATCAGGATGCAAGAACACCTATGCGCAAGAAAGAGAAAGCCCATGTCAATGCACATTCCGAGGGTGTTAAAACACCAATGTCTGACCAGCCACGTTGCCCTGTTTGCCTCGAAGATTGTAGTGGATTGAAAATTTGTAAGAAATTCAAAAATATGAGCCTTAAGGCCCCAACCCATTGAATCCGTTGCGTCCGTTGTGGCGACGCATTCAACTGACAGCTCGATAAAATACATGTTTTCTTATGGGAACTGGCCCATAAGCAACGCAAGCGTCGGACGCAACGGACAGAGTAGCCGAACTTTTAACTTTTTCTCTCCGGCAGATGCGTTGACAGGAACTTTTTTGTGTATGTTTGAATTTTAAGTGGTTGTTATGTGTGTGTGTTTAAATTTCAAGTGGTTGTTACGTGTGTGTGTTTGAATTTTAAGTGGTTATGTGTGTGTGTGTTTGAATTTCAACTGGTAATTATGTGAACGTCAACGCATTCATTGGGTTACCTCAATCCGTCCCATCCGGCAACATCAGTGGCTCCGTCGTCGCAACGGACGCAACGGATTCTATGGGCTGGGCTCTTTAATGACAAGAGGAATGTTGTAAAACAAAACAAACTCAGTCGAACATGCCTGAAATCTCATCTGAAATCTCGATGCAGAGTGAACACTGTGTGGAATGAATGGCTGTGTGTTTAGACATCATCCTTTGTTACATAAGGATTCGAGTGCCACATCGAGTGTATCATCAACAATTACAGAGCAAACAACAGAAACAAACCAAGCTCCTGCTATAGACGAGGTGCAATTCAACTGTAACGAGCACAGGTCAGCTCAGAATATCAAATACCGAGTTGTTCCCATTATTCTTCATGCTGATCGGAAAAACATCGCGACGTATGGCTTTCTCGATGACGGATCGTCACTCACCATGATGGAAGACTCCTTGGCAAATGAATTGGGTCTTCTAGGAAAACAGTAACCGCTTTTTTTTAAAGTGGACAGGCAACACTCACCGAAGCGAAAATGAGTCAAGGATAGTATCCGTCGAAGTTTCTGGAAGAGACAACAGTGATAAAAGATTTAAAATACCAATCATCAGGACAGTAAAGTCTCTAAACCTGCCAGAACAATCCTTGGATGCCAGAGAATTAGCCGCTAAATACCCTTATCTACGTGGGTACCCAATTCAATCATACGAGAAGGCTTGCTGATCGGCCTAGATAGCCTGAAACTAGCCATTACTCTGAAGGTTGTAGAAGGCGGCGAAGGAGATCCAGTTGCAACAAAGACAAGACTTGTCTGGATAGCATATGGGCCCTCCTCAGTTACAGCTAATAACACGGGTGAGTCTTTTCATATTAATTACCACGAGTGTGAATGTGCAACCGTGAAGCTGAGCGATGGCGACGATACCCTTCACAAAATGATGAAAGATTAATTTTCTCTGGATAGTCTTGGGGTTGGAAAATGGAGATCCAAAAGGACTGATCAGATCGCAAGAAGACGAACGCGCCTGCAAGATGCTTGAAACACTTACTATCAGAAACGGTTGTCGATTCACAACAGGCCTCCTATGGAAGTATGAAAGTATCAAACTCCCAGATAGCTTCCAAATTGCCCTAAGAAGACACCATTGCTTTATGCAAAAATTAAAACGCAACCCAGATTTGGTAGATAAAATAAAAAACCAGATAACCGAATATGAAAACAAAAAATATATACGTAAATTGTCCGTAAACGAACTGCAATGCCAATTCCCTCGAAATTGGTACCTTCCAATATTTGTCGTTACAAATGAAAACAAACCGGGTAAAATCCGAATAGTCTGGGATGCTGCTGCTGAAGCGAACGGAGTGTCACTCAACTCTGTGCTTTTGAAAGGACCTGATCAGCTTGTTAGTTTACTCTTAGTCCTATATCGATTTCAAGAGAGACGTATCGGCATATGTGCCGACATTAGAGAAATGTTCCATCAAGTTGGAGTACGACCAGACGATCAGCATGCTCAACGATTTCTTTGGAGCAATGACCTAAATACTACCACTCCAGATGTTTATGTGATGCAGGTACTAACGTTTGGGGCCAGTTGCTCTCCCAGTTCTGCCCAGTTTGCAAAAAATAAAAACGCACTCGAGTTTTCCGAACAATACCCAAGAGCAGTCGATTCTATCCTGCATAGCCATTATGTTGACGATCTTCTTGATAGTGTCGACTCAGAAGATGAAGCCGTCGAACTAGGCGAGGAAGTCAAGCTCATACACCAAAATAGTGGGTTCGAAATTAGAAACTGGATCTCAAATTTACCGAAGGTCTTAGAAGCACTGGGAGAGCGACCGCCAGCATCCGAAAGAAGCCTTGACATCAACCCTGAGAATACATCCGAAAAAGTTTTGGGCATGTGGTGGTGTACTCAAACAGATACCTTTACGTATTCAATATCAAAAAAGGCGTCTATGAGAGAGCTTCTGTCAGAAGACTTCGCACCGACCAAACGACAAATACTTCGCGTCTTAATGAGTATTTTTGATCCCCTGGGCCTAATTGGTAATTCATTAATTTACATAAAAATTTAATGCAAGAAATTTGGCGTTCCAAACTAAGTTGGGATGAAACGATCGAAGGGAAATTATGTGAAAAATGGCGTATTTGGGTGAATCATCTAAAAAACAACGAGTAAGCATTCCAAGATGATATCTAAAGGAAATTATGTATGGTGAGCACGACACATGCCAGTTACACACCTTTGTAGACGCGAGCATAAATGCATTTGCCGCTGTAGCTTTCATCCGAGTGACAAAGGGAAGTCTGGTAGAATGCAGAATAATTTCATCAAAAACTCGAGTTGCACCTCTGCGACTGACGTCTATACCAAGACTTGAACTCGAAACCGCAAGGCTCGGCGTACGCTTAGTGAACAACATCAAGAAAAATCACACCATCAAGTTTTCGGAAGAGCTTTACTGGTCGGATTCCAAAACAGCTCTTTCGTGGATTCAGTCCGATCATCGTAATTATAAACAATACGTCGGATTTAGAGTAAGCAGGGCCGGACAAGCTATACGTGCAAGCGGTGCAAATGCACAGGGCACTGAACCCAAGGGGCACCTTGAACAGGCATTAACAAAGCCAATTCTCGTAACCACTACCTATACCTACCTACTTTTTTAATTTTTATTTCTCGCACCAATAGTGATATCCAGTATATAACTACTAGTTTATTCTGAATTTAACACAGTTATAATATAAATACATATATCTATCTACTATTCCAAAAATAAGTAGATGTCTATCTTCCTATTCTCACCCACAGTAACAAAAAACTATACATCACAAAATCTTTGAAAAGTGCACGATTTTGTTCGCCTTTACCAACAGATACCTACCTCCTATTTGTTATTTTTCTCTTTTTCAAACTGTCGACGTTATTCTCAGCTCACTCACCATCGTGTGTGTGAGTGAAGGCATTTGTTTTATTTTCATAACCCAAACCCACCCCTATGCTTTGCAAAAACAAAATTCTTCAACTGCAAATACAGACCATTAACACTACAGCCAGCATGGTGATAACATGCGCACGATAACAGTTTTTCTATATGAAATCGAAGCCAGAAATGTTAATCTAACAGAAATTCTTGTATGAAAAATTCATACTCATTGACATAACAGCGCGCAAATTAAAAATTTGCGTCTATGAATTAAACAGTAAGGGTATTCATGCAACAGCGTAAACTCGTCGTAATCGTTGTAAAGTTTTAAACTTCGTAAATCTGTCAAATTTTCCATACAAATTGTGACAGAATTACGAAGTTTTAAACTTTACAACGATTACGATGAGTTTACGCTGTTGCATGAATACCCATAATGTTTCTTATGTTTTAGTTTGGCATTGGCCTCTATCGATGAGTGAAATATGAAATTGTAGCACTGTCTTATTGTGTGTTGAGACAAAGGATTGAAATATGGAAATAATAGCCCTGTTTTTTAGCGCATTTTTATCTTCGCTTAGAAAAAAGTAGCATGTTAATTACAACAACAAACTGGTATAATTCCGTATTGTTGTTGTATTTAACATGCTAACTAAAAAACAGGGCTAATGAATGATGATGATGCGATGATTTATGATTATGATAATGTTTTTTTTTTCATTAAGAAAAAAGGATTTTTTGACTTATCTAATTTCATTATTTGTGTGCCAGTGTTCTTATTGTAGTCAAACTAAAAAACTCAAAACAAAAGAAAGAAAAAAGAATCTATATTGAGAGTATATATGAGGTGATGAGAACCAAAGCTCGTCAAATCCATGTCAGAAAACCTCTCCATGACCAAATTTAATTGTTTAATAACTTTTAATTGAGAGTACTTAGCAAATCATTTCTTATACCTTATCATAGATTTTGAAATCTATTTGTTATGGTTTAAAGGAAAATTATATAAAAAGTTTCGTAAAAAAGTTATTTAAAAATCAAATCTGGCTGTGACGAGTTTTTCTGGAAAGGATATGGCGAGATTTGGTTCTCATCGCCTCATATGTAGATCTGCTATGCGCAGAGTCAGAGTCCAGTAGTAATTAGTTTATATAACGTCTAGCGTGCTTACATTTTTTTTAAAGGCTGAATATAATTCTGAAGTATAAAATCTTATTGTATATTTTAATGAACATTAAAGTGGTTCTTACATAGTTCGAACAAATTCAGTTTTTATTATGTATTTACAAAAGTGTCATGTCCATCTACAACCTAGGTACCAATATAGTTAAGAAAGTAGGTAGGGACAAAAAAGTGTTAAAAAAAAAAAGCATTGCAAAGTCTACTCCTTGGGTAAAATGAGGATATGATTTCTTCCACCATTGACCGCAATTGATGGGCGGTAATGATGAAGTATGCGCAGGGCGCTAATTTCACTCGGGCCGGCCCTGAGAGTAAGTGAGATATTAGAAACGATCGAAACTCATCAGTGGAGGTATATACCTTCAAAGGACAATGTAGCAGATGATGCTACGAAATGGGAAAAAAATTCCCGATTTTGATATGAATGGGCGATGGTATGTTGGCCCACCATTTCTGATGCAACCCGAGGATAAATGGCCAACCAATCTGTCAAACCTCCAAGAAACTACGAAAAAACTGAAAGCATCAGTTTTGTTCCATTATACAGTACACGATCAAACACTCATCGAGCCCGAACGCTTTTCAAATTGGGAAAAATTAGTAAGAGCTCAAGCATATATTTCTCGCTTTATATATAATACCAGAGCTACCAAGAAAGAAGTTCCTAAACGAAACCAAGACTACATCACAAATGAAGAGTATGTGGAATCAGAAAGAGCTCTCTATCTTCAAGCCCAGCTGGATTCGTTAAGCGATGAGATAACTACTCTAAGAAACAACATCGATCTTCCGTTAGCCTTGCGTAAATCTTTAGATGTATCCAGTTTGATTCGAAAGATGTCTCCGTTTATAGATCAAGATGGACTTCTACGACTCCGTGGTGGAATTGATGCAGTGTCTGGAGTCTCTTATGATTGCAAAAATCCAATAATCCTTCCTAAGGATTCATACACCACGTTCCTGCTAGTTAAGTCGTTTCATGAAAAATACCATCATCATAACAACGCAACGACATTAAATGAGATCCGACAAAAATTTTATATTGCGAGCATAAGAACACTTATAAAACAGGTACGTAAAAAATGTCAACTATGCAAAAATTTAAGTGCTGTACCGAGACCACCAGAAATGGGAAGCCTACCAGAAGCCAGGCTTTCACCGTTCTGTAGACCATTCACCTTCATTGGCATCGATTATTTTGGCCCGATTTACACCACTGTCGGTCGACATACCGAAAAGAGATGGGGTGTGTTAATCGTTTGCATGACCACTCGTGCAGTTCATCTAGAGATTGCCCATAGCTTAACATCCGACTCCTGCATACTTGCAATCAAGCGTTTTATTGCCCGTAGAGGGGTTCCCAAGGAAATACGGTGTGACAACGGAACCAACTTCCATGGAGCAGAAAAGGAATTACAAGAATCTTTCAATCAACTGCAAGTTGGCCTGGCCAAAAAGTTTTCAACTCCGCAAACTAGATGGATTTACAACCCCCCAGCATCTCCCCATATGGGTGGCAGTTGGGAGCGCCTAGTCCGCTCCATAAAAAAGACATTATATCAAATTATGCCGAATCGTAACCCAACTGACGAATTGCTGCACAGTATGCTACTGGAGGTTGAACGGGTAGTTAATTCTCGCCCATTAACTTATATAGCACTTGAAGATGCGAACGACGAAGTCCTTACACCGAATCATTTTTTGTTAGGCTCTTCCAATGGCGAAAAGACAGATAGCATTCCACGTATAATGAACGGATAACTTCATAACACATAAACGCACGCGTATGATAGCACCGTTAACTACTACAGTATACACTTCGTAAGGCAGTGCATGCATGTGATACATGTATTAGAAAATCACCATTATTTGATGAAGTGGTGAATTTGGTGAAGTGATAAATACTGGAAAGATATCATATCTTTTTAATAAGAAAAGTTATCAAGCGGACAAGTTGTCTATCCGTGTGCCAGTTAAAATGTGTGTTACCCTGAGGCCACACGAGCCAGTACTGGCTAGCCAGTCGCAATACACTCACATTTTTTTACTAACACATACAAATCTGACCAACTGGCTTGTCAACTGGCTTGCCTTTTTCGTAGCCAGTTGGGAAGCCAATAGAGCAGCCAGTAACAGGGTTCGGCAGTGCTATTTCGTAGCATATTTGGAAAAATAGGACTAAAACTTAAGTTCACTAACATTTTGTTCACAAAATATTAATAGCCGTTTTCCTTTGGAGGTGGCGAAGTACTTACGAGTAGATGAAAACCCTAATCTAGTACTACCAACTGCACATGCTCTCATGCGCGAGTAGATACATTTTACATGGGAAAGCAGTTTGATGTGTTCCATTGAAAAAAGCTGGCAAAGTACTTGCAAGTACTTCGCCACCTCCAAAGGAAAACGCCTAATAAAATAAAAATCGGGAGTCCATGCCCATCCCTATAAGAACTCAAATTTGATAAGCGATCTAAAATGTTTGGAGAAGAATAAAGCCGGAACCACACCTGTCTCGTCTGTTGTGTTTTGTAGGGTCTTTTTCCGTTCGACAAGAAAGCCAACAAAATGGCGAATGAATTGATTAAAGGCTCTCCCAAACCGACGCGAAACGTCCACCGACGGCAGTTTTATGTTTTTGTTTACCATTGTGTATCTGTTGTATTTTGTATCGCTGCACACAAAAAAAAAAAAAAAACAAGAATTTTTATGATAGTTATTATTTTGTGATAAAAATTAGTTAAGGCTCTCAAAAACCAACGCGACACATTAGTAATGACAAAGAAACTTTGGCTTTTGTTGTTTTATGCTAGTGATATTGCATGGGGTCAGTGCGTATGTTTTAAGTGCATTTTTATCTCAACATAAAAAGAAGTAGCATATTAAATACAACAACAATCCAGTAAAGTTTCGTATTATTGTTGTTTTTGACATGCTTCTTTTGTTGTAAACAAAGATAAAATTGTACTAAAAGACAAGGGGTATACGGAATTATACTAAATTGTTGTTGCATTTAACATGCTACTTTTTTAAGCGAAGATAAAAATGCAGTAAGTACTACGCCTAATAACAGTTTGCAACATGACAGGCTTGTTAAGTGAGCATAGAGTATTTAAAATGCCACTCCACACCACACAGAAGATAGAATGAAGTGGTTCCATCTTCAGTCTTGAAAATGTGTTAAATCGTAGTAGTTAAATTTCTTTCCTTAAAACGGAGTAGATTTACTCCATTTTGAGTAAGATCCGAACGCTGGCCAGTAGAGAAGCCAGTTGGCATGTCGCCTACGTCACAGCATCACTGATCTCTATAATACACTGGATAGTGTATTCCCTACAGAGTATAACAGTTTTTCTGATTCCAATTGAAGATGACATAAGGTGTACCAGCGCACCTTTTGACGTCTATTGAAAGCAAAAAAAAAGTAAGGAGACGTAAGTTTTTATCATAGATAAACAAATAAAGATGGGAAACTTTCGTACGTTTCACCCCCCAAAACCCATTTGTTTACATTGTTGTTTTTTGTAATTTCACTCGTGTCGATGAATAGATGTGAATTGCAACAACAATTTAAAGCGGTGGGTTTGTTTTGTTTTGACATTTCGATTTTTTTTCAAAACTCATTTGGTGATATTTTTATTTAGTGCGTCTTTAAAAAATTAATAATATATTATAAAAATAAATATCCTGTCTATCTTTCACCTACTGGTGATTGCCACTGATTTGGCGTAGAATTTGCATTCAGCCTATGGAACCTGGTTCCCTGGATGTAAGACGCTCATTCAACAGGAAATGGCTAGTATAATGAAGGCAAATCCAGCGTTGTTTGTGTTGAAGGAGCGCATCAGGAAAGGAAGGCATTACCATTGTACAGTTCCGAGTCTACAGAACCTTATCTCTCGTCACAGAATTACGGAGAATTGTTCTGTAATCAAATCATTTGGTTTGCCCACGACACAAATGTGTATCGAGACATTAGAGGGCCATTTGACAACAAAGCCAATCAATGAAGCGATTTTCATTTTCAATCCGCAGGCTGGTCAGCTTTTCTTGAAGATCATTCACACATATGTAGGTGGGGGCTGGACAGAAACGTTTGGAGTAGCTGGCCAAGTGCAAAATTGCTGAAGAAGAAGCAGCGTTGATGCGATCATTGCCGGCAGAGGTAGAGGAACAACCGAAACAGATTATTGTAACTAGGAAGGGAATGTTGGATCCATTCAGGCGCGGATACAGGGGGGGGGGCAATGGGTGCAATTGCCCCCCCCTGAGCAAGAATGAACGAAGCATAAAATATAAATTCATATTTTATGCTTCGTTCATTCTTGCTCAGGGGGGGGCAAAATGTAATCAAAAAAACGGTTATTTCGTTATACGTTTATAAAAATTTTCTTGACAGCGCAGCGTTGCAGCAATGAGTGGTTGTTAGTTGGCCGCTGGCTGACCAAGTTGAGTTAAGAAGAAGAGAAGTCTTCAAACCTACTGATTGGAAAGCTGATAACTTCGGTCTTAGATCTCGATCTTCAAAGTTAAAGCCTTTAATTAAATGATAAATGTCAGGCTACATTACTGTATAACATTTTATGTAAAAAGTCAATTTATTTCATACTAGGGAGCAGGGTGAATCCCAAATCGATTTCATTTTCACTTCACAGTTTGAAAAACAACGATTTAAACTTTTATTGCTCCACCTCCAATCCTACTCTACAGATTTGTTTGTGGTGTTTATAGTTAAATGTAATGGGAGAGGCGACAGGGGCACATATCTAAATGTTCAACCTTTTTATTTTAATTAAAAAAATTAAATCTATAAAATACGTCGATTTAATTAGCTTCATAAATGTCTAACTTTGCTTCAAATGCTCGGACCTACAGGATAAAGATATCTAACCTAATTTAAAATAATAAACTACATTTGTGTATAAAAGCTATTGAGAAATATAAAAAAACTCACGCTAAAAGGGTGATAGAGTTCTTTTTATAATAAATATATCTAAATGTGCGTTTCCATTGAGGAAGTACTTTCACTAGAAAACTCTCGAGAGCGACACTCGGATATCTGTCTTCCCCACTGGTGAGCAGTGTTGCCGGATTATTCAAGACGATAGGAGCCCAATTTTTAAAATCTTGGAGCCGAAAATAACCCCACCCAAATATAATGCACAAAAATTAGTAAATTAAAATTATTCGTTTAAAATTAAAATTTTTCTATCAAATTTCAGCAAAGTTATAAAAATTCAAAATTTGATTGAACATTTTACATGCTAAAACTTTCCATATAGTTTAATAGCCTTTTCACACCGAACCCAAAACGCGGTTTTCGCGAAAATATCGGTTTTGGAGAAAAACCTAATCGAAACACACAAGTTTTATCATACATTTTTTGTAGCTTCAGGTTTTCGTAAAACACAAGTTTTATATAAAACCAGTCGAAAACATGTTGGAATTCAGAGATGAACAAAACAAACATACCTTTAAATAAGTTCAGCACCTATTGAAGTGTCAAAAAAGAAACTGATTGGATGCTTTCAAAAGAAATTGAAAACAGCTGACGGAATTCTGTCATATCAAATATAAAATTCGAATTTCAAAATAAATAATTCAATTTAAAATTGATAAATAATTGTTTGTGGCAAGTCAAATTGTTCATATGGATCCTGTTTATAAAATAAATCACCGTTTTTATTTCAAAAAAATGTAAGAAAATAAAAAAAATGTGTGTGGTATGTGAAAAAAAAACTGGAATGTCAAACGAAAACGTGTAGTGTTCAGTGTGAATGGTTTTCGCGTTTTTGAAAAGTTTTCGCCGAAAACCTGTTTTGGGGTTTGGTGTGAAAACCCTATAAGAGCCACCAGCAAATTTTGGGAGTGGATGTATAACCAAAATCTGAGTATGAGGGTTTATAGGTACATATATCGTGATTCCGTGATATCAAATTCCTAAGTCTGGCTGGTTTTTTTTCTCAGCCTTTGGGAGGAAGGTCATAGGTACATAATGTACATGTTTTTAGTCACATCAAAATTCTTACAGAATTTTGCAGTCAACTGAATTCTAGTTTAAACTCGAAATATTGCTTCAAGCGTCCCAATCGGAGATTTAAAATTATTAATTGATAATCTCTGGTCCAAAATTACCAATTTGTTTCGAAAGTGAACAGAGCAAACTGCATAAAAGTGTAATTATAAGCAAATATTGAAATGTTAGTAGGCTCATTCACAAAAGATTTTTCAAAAGTTTGAAGTCCTCATATATGGAAATGGAAAATAAACAAAAAATATGATTTTATGTCTCAATTTTTAAGGAGCCTAAAATCGCCCAATTCCAAAACTAAATAGCCCAAATTTGGATTTATCACAAATCATAATTTGAAGGAGCGAGTGAAAAATTCGAGGAGCCCATATGGCGATTAAGAGCCCGTTCTGGCAACCCTGCTGGTGAGCTTATTTCATGACTGTCTATGTCCACTTTCGAGTTTTATCCTCGAGAACTTCTTCAGAGCTGCTCGCCGCCTTTTTACTCTGAAATGGATACGAACCTTAAGAGTATGCACATGTATTTCGAGTTTGGCGCTGTACGCAGCGATGCGTGCAGACGTGCTGCACATCTGTTTTAGCCATACGTTTTAGATGTATTCTAGTACTCCTGATGATTTTGTCGATTTCGTGGATGCGTTTTAGGAACTTCCGTGTTTCATATCATTAAACTGCCGAAGAATACGAATCCAACGAAGAAGATTGGTGAAAAACCAGGAAACGACTACAGCAGTCACTGCCGAAGAGAAGTTGGATGGAACTTTTTCACCTAAGGAAAGGATAGTTTCGTCAATTCGATTGTCAAATGATCGCCATTTTTCGACGCGCATATTGCTTTTTATTGAACTGCATGGGTCTGGCAACTCTGCAGTTTATGTTTTGAGCTTATATGAAACATTTATATTAAAATTTAACTAAGGCTAAGTATATTGTAAATATAAAAGGTGGTTTTTTCTTTGTATTTTCCACTATATTCATTGTGTTTTATTTAAATGTCAGAAAATTTTCACGGTTTTGATCTATAATTTTAGTTAAGCTTAAATACAGCTATTTTCAAATTAATGCAATGGTTTTTTTGCACAAAATACTTTTTTATCAACGTCCATCAATTTTCTTGCAAGCGAATTTGACGTTTATGAGCACGCTTTCCGGTTTCTCAATATTTTCGATATTTTTACTGCAGAATTGCACCGCATATGATGTTTTCGAAGATGTGACTTTAGCAAACTGCATTATCGAACACAATGCTTATGCAGCTAAACTTGAACAGAGAACTCTTGCAGTTTGTGCTGTGATAACATTCTGCTAAATGCATTCTTGACGCTGATGACGTTCTGGAAAACGGCCTTTTACTGGCAAGGCTACGTTATAGGTTGTCCCAGCTAAAGTAGAGGCTGAAAATTTCACTCGGACTCGAACGTCATGTGTCTGAATAAAGCATACCACTGTGCCATTATGTTCAGAGGGAACTCAAAAACGCTGTAAAAATACCATGCTATAGCTACAATTAGCAAAACTTCATTTCTCAAAGTTCAAAGTACCCTCTTTTCGAGACACTGCGGCAGTTATGAAAGAGTTAATTGCTTTCTTCAAATTTCAAACTCATTAACTCACATTGCTTTGAATGACCAAGCTTGTACAATGGTTTTGGAAACTCACGAAAATTGCCCCCCCCTGAACGAAATCCTGGATCCGCGCCTGGATCCATTGTAAGTTCATTTGTTGTATTTCCCCAACATTGTAATCAAATGTTCGAATTATAGTTGCCTTTTCCAGGTGTGTAGAGAAGTTTGATGGTGATCTTATTTTGAAGGCAACCGAACCTCAAATGATGTTGTTCAATCTTTACGATGATTAATTGAAAACTAATTCGTCCTACACAACTTTCAGTCAATTTATTTGGATCATCAGAGCCTCGCACGTAAAACACCGAACGAACAAATATCATTCTGAAGCCAGATAAAACAACAATCAAAGAAGTTCATCACATTTGGCCAACGTTGCAAGAATTTCATATAAATTTCTTGCAAGTGTTAGATACAAACAGTTGTCATTTCAAAACTACTAGCTGGATTTTGATGGTTGAAGCGGTTTTTAGCCTTAATTTATGCCTTCTAAGTTATATTAAAAACCATTTCCAATTTAAGCAATAATTTCGAAAAATTTGCCCATAGAAATATAGTTTCATCATATTCTTGAAATTCGAAAAAAGACGAAAATACTTTTTTAAGACAATTTTTTGAAATCTTTGCTCGAATTGGAAATGGTTTTTGAAATAACTTAGAAGACCTTAATTAAGACTAAGAACCGTTTCAATAATCAAAATCCGGCAAGTAGTTTTGAAATGGCAACGTTTTGTATCCAGCACTTGCAAGAATTTCATATAAATTTCTTGCAAGTGTTAGATACAAACCGTTGTCATTTCAAAACCACTTGGTGGATTTTGATGTTTGATGCGGTTTTTAGCCTTAATTTAAGCCTTCTAAGTTATATTAAAACCATTTCCAATTTAAACAATAATTTCGAAAAATTTGCCCATAGAAATATAGTATCATCATATTCTTGAAATTCGAAAAAAGACGAAAATACTTTTTTAAGACAATTTTTTGAAATCTTTGCTCGAATTGGAAATGGTTTTTGAAATAACTTAGAAGACCTTAATTAAGACTAAGAACCGTTTCAATAATCAAAATCCGGCAAGTAGTTTTGAAATGGCAACGTTTTGTATCCAGCACTTGCAAGAATTTCATATAAATTTCTTGCAAGTGTTAGATACAAACAGTTGTCATTTCAAAACTACTAGCTGGATTTTGATGGTTGAAGCGGTTTTTAGCCTTAATTTAATCCTTCTAAGTTATTTTGAAAAACATTTCTAATTTAAACAAAAATTTCGAAAAATTTTCCCATAGAACTAGTATCATCATATTCTTGAAACTCGAAAAAAGACGAAAATACTTTTTTAAGACAATTTTTTGAAATCTTTGCTCGAATTGAAAATGGTTTTTGAAATAACTTAGAAGATCTTAATTAAGACTAAGAACCGTTTCAATAATCAAAATCCAGCAAGTAGTTTTGAAATGGCAACGTTTTGTATCCAGCACTTGCAAGAATTTCATATAAATTTCTTGCAAGTGTTAGATACAAACCGTTGTCATTTCAAAACTACTAGCTGGATTTTGATTATTGAAACGGTTCTTAGTCTTAATTAAGGTCTTCTAAGTTATTTCAAAAACCATTTCCAATTCGAGCAAAGATTTCAAAAAATTGTCTTAAAAAAGTATTTTCGTCTTTTTTCGAATTTCAAGAATATGATGATAATATAGTTCTATGGGCAAATTTTTCGAAATTATTGTTTAAATTGGAAATGGTTTTAATATAACTTAGAAGGCTTAAATTAAGGCTAAAAACCGCATCAACTATCAAAATCCAGCAAGTGGTTTTGAAATGACAACGGTTTGTATCTAACACTTGCAAGAAATTTATATGAAATTCTTGCAAGTGCTGGATACAAAACGTTGCCATTTCAAAACTACTTGCTGGATTTTGATTATTGAAACGGTTCTTAGTCTTAATTAAGATCTTCTAAGTAATTTCAAAAACCATTTTCAATTCGAGCAAAGATTTCAAAAAATTGTCTTAAAAAAGTATTTTCGTCTTTTTTCGAGTTTCAAGAATATGATGATACTAGTTCTATGGGAAAATTTTTCGAAATTTTTGTTTAAATTAGAAATGTTTTTCAAAATAACTTAGAAGGATTAAATTAAGGCTAAAAACCGCTTCAACCATCAAAATCCAGCTAGTAGTTTTGAAATGACAACTGTTTGTATCTAACACTTGCAAGAAATTTATATGAAATTCTTGCAAGTGCTGGATACAAAACGTTGCCATTTCAAAACTACTTGCCGGATTTTGATTATTGAAACGGTTCTTAGTCTTAATTAAGGTCTTCTAAGTTATTTCAAAAACCATTTCCAATTCGAGCAAAGATTTCAAAAAATTGTCTCAAAAAACTATTTTCGTCAAATACATTTTATTTACAAATACATTTTATTTATTTAACAAACGACTATTGTGCCATTTCTCTCCATACTCTCCGCCACCTCGAATATTGGGATAAGCCAGCACTCCATCGAATGTATCAATGAACATCAAACCAACAATACCAAATGAAGGATGTAAACTAATATTGAATCCTCCATATCCATAGAGAAGGCACGGGCGTGGTGTGACTGTATTTCTATTTTTCCGAATTATAAACATTGGAATTTGTGTCCCATCTTTACTGGGATAGAATACTTGTTCAACTTTGTAGTCATTGCTATTGAAGCTGTTATGAATACAAAAACTACCTTAGCTTAATCTACTTTCACTTTCATAATTTATTTTATTTTTTATCAAATAGCTTTGTTGTTTATTTATTATAATTGTCATAGTTTTTCATTATTCTAAATTATTCTTTCTTTCAGTTAGTTTGTTTTCTCGTTGTGTTCAATAAATTCTTTTATAAAATAAATTGGATATATTTTATTTATCGCGCATCTCAACAGAAGCCTTCAATATTTAAAGTTATTTCACGGAATAGCGTTGGTTCTTCATTGGGCTTTGCAAAATTATATTAATAAATTTTCCCAGGTGTAAGAAATGATGTAAAACTGTAGAATATTTCAGAGTATTTTTTTTCGCCAGAAATACTTCCAATTGTACCTATGTCAATATTGAATGTACGTATCAGCTCACCCGTTTCAAGAGAATGCGCTTGAAGGACACTATAAATTATTAGAAAAGGAAATTAAAAACATTTATAAAAGTTAAAAAACAGAAGATGACATGATCACAAACCTTTACATCACGAATGAACTCCAATAAAAGTTTATTTCCATCAACACACATAACTCTATCTAACACAACTTTTTCATGTTCCTAAACAAACAAAAATCTAGATTTCAACATGCTTAATTAATAATTTTAACCCTTTTTAAATTACCGGTATCAATGTTATCCAATTTTCCTCAGCTGGGTTTTCCAAATCGATTGAAATAACTCGATAGTTGGGTGCATTTTTGTTTGTCCGCAGAGGTAGACCCTCGAACCCGTGTTTGTGATGAACTACAAAAATTCAAAAAGTTTTGATTTAATTTTACAAAATTTCTCAACCATACATCATAATCTGATTAGAATTTTGTAACGATTGCATGAATCTCTAGTTTTGATTTTATCTCCCGGCTTTCTCCAAATCAGCATAGTAAACAATATTATCACGGCAATCTTTCACAATCATGAAAAGAACATATTATCTACAATCCGATACTTCAGATCCTCTAGAAATATTAAGAGATATGAAAAAACATTAATCGATTTCAAAGTTATGGTCACTCACATTCTCCATGATGGCTGATCTGGAAATTCAACAACTAGAACGTCTTTCCCTTGTGGCTCACCAATACGATGGAAGTACAATTTTTGGTTTTCATTTTGTTGTGCCTCAGTTTTACCAGCTTGATCGGGATAGCGCTGTTTAGTAAAGTTATTTTATTTATTTCTTTGAATGATGATAAAAACCACGTCGTGGACATTCGAATTGGAAGATATTGATGTGTCGGGTTGGGATTTTTTTGGCGCATCGAAAAGTTAATTCCCATGCGTTTCTTGAATCTCTGGAAAACATTCTTACGTTCATCTTTGCGTTTGATGCGATCGTTTCCAAAACTTGTCCAATTGTTGATGCTATCCTCGACGGAAGATTCTTGACCTGATGTTAGTGTTGAGGTTGCTGCTGAGGCTTTCGGAGTCGAAGCAGAGGCACCAGCAGCATCTTCATTTCGACTCTGCTATTTTTGTGATGTCGATGTTGTGGTGGATGTTGCTGATTTTCTTCGACGGGACAGTGAATGGAACCAGTTTCTTTTATCATTTGTATTGCTGGGCTTCTCCGTGGACTCATTAGTCATACATATTTCAAACAAAAATAACAAATTTAATTGCAATGGAAGATTTAATTAAAATAAAAACACAAAACTATAGAACGACCTTCAAATGAGACACATTGCAATTAAGAATACAAATTTCTAATTTATTTTCCTCTCGATGATGCAAAATAATATTTTCTTGCTTTTTTTTTCTGCTTTGACAAGCGATTGATACCATAAACAAAATAAAATAATTTCACTTCCTTGATTGCCAGCTGTCACTTTAATAAAAAAACATGTTATACTTTTATACTGTTATACAAAAAAGTGTACCGGTGCACCTTATAACAGTTCTTCAATTGGAAGCAATTTTTTTGTATGAATACGCTATCCAGTGTATTATAGAGATCAGTGGTTTCACCCCCCAAAACCCATTTGTTTACATTGTTGTTTTTTGTAATTTCACTCGTGTCGATGAATAGATGTGAATTGCAACAACAATTTAAAGCGGTGGGTTTGTTTTGTTTTGACATTTCGATTTTTTTTCAAAACTCATTTGGTGATATTTTTATTTAGTGCGTCTTTAAAAAATTAATAATATATTATAAAAATAAATATCCTGTCTATCTTTCACCTACTGGTGATTGCCACTGATTTGGCGTAGAATTTGCATTCAGCCTATGGAACCTGGTTCCCTGGATGTAAGACGCTCATTCAACAGGAAATGGCTAGTATAATGAAGGCAAATCCAGCGTTGTTTGTGTTGAAGGAGCGCATCAGGAAAGGAAGGCATTACCATTGTACAGTTCCGAGTCTACAGAACCTTATCTCTCGTCACAGAATTACGGAGAATTGTTCTGTAATCAAATCATTTGGTTTGCCCACGACACAAATGTGTATCGAGACATTAGAGGGCCATTTGACAACAAAGCCAATCAATGAAGCGATTTTCATTTTCAATCCGCAGGCTGGTCAGCTTTTCTTGAAGATCATTCACACATATGTAGGTGGGGGCTGGACAGAAACGTTTGGAGTAGCTGGCCAAGTGCAAAATTGCTGAAGAAGAAGCAGCGTTGATGCGATCATTGCCGGCAGAGGTAGAGGAACAACCGAAACAGATTATTGTAACTAGGAAGGGAATGTTGGATCCATTCAGGCGCGGATACAGGGGGGGGGGCAATGGGTGCAATTGCCCCCCCCTGAGCAAGAATGAACGAAGCATAAAATATAAATTCATATTTTATGCTTCGTTCATTCTTGCTCAGGGGGGGGCAAAATGTAATCAAAAAAACGGTTATTTCGTTATACGTTTATAAAAATTTTCTTGACAGCGCAGCGTTGCAGCAATGAGTGGTTGTTAGTTGGCCGCTGGCTGACCAAGTTGAGTTAAGAAGAAGAGAAGTCTTCAAACCTACTGATTGGAAAGCTGATAACTTCGGTCTTAGATCTCGATCTTCAAAGTTAAAGCCTTTAATTAAATGATAAATGTCAGGCTACATTACTGTATAACATTTTATGTAAAAAGTCAATTTATTTCATACTAGGGAGCAGGGTGAATCCCAAATCGATTTCATTTTCACTTCACAGTTTGAAAAACAACGATTTAAACTTTTATTGCTCCACCTCCAATCCTACTCTACAGATTTGTTTGTGGTGTTTATAGTTAAATGTAATGGGAGAGGCGACAGGGGCACATATCTAAATGTTCAACCTTTTTATTTTAATTAAAAAAATTAAATCTATAAAATACGTCGATTTAATTAGCTTCATAAATGTCTAACTTTGCTTCAAATGCTCGGACCTACAGGATAAAGATATCTAACCTAATTTAAAATAATAAACTACATTTGTGTATAAAAGCTATTGAGAAATATAAAAAAACTCACGCTAAAAGGGTGATAGAGTTCTTTTTATAATAAATATATCTAAATGTGCGTTTCCATTGAGGAAGTACTTTCACTAGAAAACTCTCGAGAGCGACACTCGGATATCTGTCTTCCCCACTGGTGAGCAGTGTTGCCGGATTATTCAAGACGATAGGAGCCCAATTTTTAAAATCTTGGAGCCGAAAATAACCCCACCCAAATATAATGCACAAAAATTAGTAAATTAAAATTATTCGTTTAAAATTAAAATTTTTCTATCAAATTTCAGCAAAGTTATAAAAATTCAAAATTTGATTGAACATTTTACATGCTAAAACTTTCCATATAGTTTAATAGCCTTTTCACACCGAACCCAAAACGCGGTTTTCGCGAAAATATCGGTTTTGGAGAAAAACCTAATCGAAACACACAAGTTTTATCATACATTTTTTGTAGCTTCAGGTTTTCGTAAAACACAAGTTTTATATAAAACCAGTCGAAAACATGTTGGAATTCAGAGATGAACAAAACAAACATACCTTTAAATAAGTTCAGCACCTATTGAAGTGTCAAAAAAGAAACTGATTGGATGCTTTCAAAAGAAATTGAAAACAGCTGACGGAATTCTGTCATATCAAATATAAAATTCGAATTTCAAAATAAATAATTCAATTTAAAATTGATAAATAATTGTTTGTGGCAAGTCAAATTGTTCATATGGATCCTGTTTATAAAATAAATCACCGTTTTTATTTCAAAAAAATGTAAGAAAATAAAAAAAATGTGTGTGGTATGTGAAAAAAAAACTGGAATGTCAAACGAAAACGTGTAGTGTTCAGTGTGAATGGTTTTCGCGTTTTTGAAAAGTTTTCGCCGAAAACCTGTTTTGGGGTTTGGTGTGAAAACCCTATAAGAGCCACCAGCAAATTTTGGGAGTGGATGTATAACCAAAATCTGAGTATGAGGGTTTATAGGTACATATATCGTGATTCCGTGATATCAAATTCCTAAGTCTGGCTGGTTTTTTTTCTCAGCCTTTGGGAGGAAGGTCATAGGTACATAATGTACATGTTTTTAGTCACATCAAAATTCTTACAGAATTTTGCAGTCAACTGAATTCTAGTTTAAACTCGAAATATTGCTTCAAGCGTCCCAATCGGAGATTTAAAATTATTAATTGATAATCTCTGGTCCAAAATTACCAATTTGTTTCGAAAGTGAACAGAGCAAACTGCATAAAAGTGTAATTATAAGCAAATATTGAAATGTTAGTAGGCTCATTCACAAAAGATTTTTCAAAAGTTTGAAGTCCTCATATATGGAAATGGAAAATAAACAAAAAATATGATTTTATGTCTCAATTTTTAAGGAGCCTAAAATCGCCCAATTCCAAAACTAAATAGCCCAAATTTGGATTTATCACAAATCATAATTTGAAGGAGCGAGTGAAAAATTCGAGGAGCCCATATGGCGATTAAGAGCCCGTTCTGGCAACCCTGCTGGTGAGCTTATTTCATGACTGTCTATGTCCACTTTCGAGTTTTATCCTCGAGAACTTCTTCAGAGCTGCTCGCCGCCTTTTTACTCTGAAATGGATACGAACCTTAAGAGTATGCACATGTATTTCGAGTTTGGCGCTGTACGCAGCGATGCGTGCAGACGTGCTGCACATCTGTTTTAGCCATACGTTTTAGATGTATTCTAGTACTCCTGATGATTTTGTCGATTTCGTGGATGCGTTTTAGGAACTTCCGTGTTTCATATCATTAAACTGCCGAAGAATACGAATCCAACGAAGAAGATTGGTGAAAAACCAGGAAACGACTACAGCAGTCACTGCCGAAGAGAAGTTGGATGGAACTTTTTCACCTAAGGAAAGGATAGTTTCGTCAATTCGATTGTCAAATGATCGCCATTTTTCGACGCGCATATTGCTTTTTATTGAACTGCATGGGTCTGGCAACTCTGCAGTTTATGTTTTGAGCTTATATGAAACATTTATATTAAAATTTAACTAAGGCTAAGTATATTGTAAATATAAAAGGTGGTTTTTTCTTTGTATTTTCCACTATATTCATTGTGTTTTATTTAAATGTCAGAAAATTTTCACGGTTTTGATCTATAATTTTAGTTAAGCTTAAATACAGCTATTTTCAAATTAATGCAATGGTTTTTTTGCACAAAATACTTTTTTATCAACGTCCATCAATTTTCTTGCAAGCGAATTTGACGTTTATGAGCACGCTTTCCGGTTTCTCAATATTTTCGATATTTTTACTGCAGAATTGCACCGCATATGATGTTTTCGAAGATGTGACTTTAGCAAACTGCATTATCGAACACAATGCTTATGCAGCTAAACTTGAACAGAGAACTCTTGCAGTTTGTGCTGTGATAACATTCTGCTAAATGCATTCTTGACGCTGATGACGTTCTGGAAAACGGCCTTTTACTGGCAAGGCTACGTTATAGGTTGTCCCAGCTAAAGTAGAGGCTGAAAATTTCACTCGGACTCGAACGTCATGTGTCTGAATAAAGCATACCACTGTGCCATTATGTTCAGAGGGAACTCAAAAACGCTGTAAAAATACCATGCTATAGCTACAATTAGCAAAACTTCATTTCTCAAAGTTCAAAGTACCCTCTTTTCGAGACACTGCGGCAGTTATGAAAGAGTTAATTGCTTTCTTCAAATTTCAAACTCATTAACTCACATTGCTTTGAATGACCAAGCTTGTACAATGGTTTTGGAAACTCACGAAAATTGCCCCCCCCTGAACGAAATCCTGGATCCGCGCCTGGATCCATTGTAAGTTCATTTGTTGTATTTCCCCAACATTGTAATCAAATGTTCGAATTATAGTTGCCTTTTCCAGGTGTGTAGAGAAGTTTGATGGTGATCTTATTTTGAAGGCAACCGAACCTCAAATGATGTTGTTCAATCTTTACGATGATTAATTGAAAACTAATTCGTCCTACACAACTTTCAGTCAATTTATTTGGATCATCAGAGCCTCGCACGTAAAACACCGAACGAACAAATATCATTCTGAAGCCAGATAAAACAACAATCAAAGAAGTTCATCACATTTGGCCAACGTTGCAAGAATTTCATATAAATTTCTTGCAAGTGTTAGATACAAACAGTTGTCATTTCAAAACTACTAGCTGGATTTTGATGGTTGAAGCGGTTTTTAGCCTTAATTTATGCCTTCTAAGTTATATTAAAAACCATTTCCAATTTAAGCAATAATTTCGAAAAATTTGCCCATAGAAATATAGTTTCATCATATTCTTGAAATTCGAAAAAAGACGAAAATACTTTTTTAAGACAATTTTTTGAAATCTTTGCTCGAATTGGAAATGGTTTTTGAAATAACTTAGAAGACCTTAATTAAGACTAAGAACCGTTTCAATAATCAAAATCCGGCAAGTAGTTTTGAAATGGCAACGTTTTGTATCCAGCACTTGCAAGAATTTCATATAAATTTCTTGCAAGTGTTAGATACAAACCGTTGTCATTTCAAAACCACTTGGTGGATTTTGATGTTTGATGCGGTTTTTAGCCTTAATTTAAGCCTTCTAAGTTATATTAAAACCATTTCCAATTTAAACAATAATTTCGAAAAATTTGCCCATAGAAATATAGTATCATCATATTCTTGAAATTCGAAAAAAGACGAAAATACTTTTTTAAGACAATTTTTTGAAATCCTTGCTCGAATTGGAAATGGTTTTTGAAATAACTTAGAAGACCTTAATTAAGACTAAGAACCGTTTCAATAATCAAAATCCGGCAAGTAGTTTTGAAATGGCAACGTTTTGTATCCAGCACTTGCAAGAATTTCATATAAATTTCTTTCAAGTGTTAGATACAAACAGTTGTCATTTCAAAACTACTAGCTGGATTTTGATGGTTGAAGCGGTTTTTAGCCTTAATTTAATCCTTCTAAGTTATTTTGAAAAACATTTCTAATTTAAACAAAAATTTCGAAAAATTTTCCCATAGAACTAGTATCATCATATTCTTGAAACTCGAAAAAAGACGAAAATACTTTTTTAAGACAATTTTTTGAAATCTTTGCTCGAATTGAAAATGGTTTTTGAAATAACTTAAAAGATCTTAATTAAGACTAAGAACCGTTTCAATAATCAAAATCCAGCAAGTAGTTTTGAAATGGCAACGTTTTGTATCCAGCACTTGCAAGAATTTCATATAAATTTCTTGCAAGTGTTAGATACAAACCGTTGTCATTTCAAAACTACTAGCTGGATTTTGATTATTGAAACGGTTCTTAGTCTTAATTAAGGTCTTCTAAGTTATTTCAAAAACCATTTCCAATTCGAGCAAAGATTTCAAAAAATTGTCTTAAAAAAGTATTTTCGTCTTTTTTCGAATTTCAAGAATATGATGATAATATAGTTCTATGGGCAAATTTTTCGAAATTATTGTTTAAATTGGAAATGGTTTTAATATAACTTAGAAGGCTTAAATTAAGGCTAAAAACCGCATCAACTATCAAAATCCAGCAAGTGGTTTTGAAATGACAACGGTTTGTATCTAACACTTGCAAGAAATTTATATGAAATTCTTGCAAGTGCTGGATACAAAACGTTGCCATTTCAAAACTACTTGCTGGATTTTGATTATTGAAACGGTTCTTAGTCTTAATTAAGATCTTCTAAGTAATTTCAAAAACCATTTTCAATTCGAGCAAAGATTTCAAAAAATTGTCTTAAAAAAGTATTTTCGTCTTTTTTCGAGTTTCAAGAATATGATGATACTAGTTCTATGGGAAAATTTTTCGAAATTTTTGTTTAAATTAGAAATGTTTTTCAAAATAACTTAGAAGGATTAAATTAAGGCTAAAAACCGCTTCAACCATCAAAATCCAGCTAGTAGTTTTGAAATGACAACTGTTTGTATCTAACACTTGCAAGAAATTTATATGAAATTCTTGCAAGTGCTGGATACAAAACGTTGCCATTTCAAAACTACTTGCCGGATTTTGATTATTGAAACGGTTCTTAGTCTTAATTAAGGTCTTCTAAGTTATTTCAAAAACCATTTCCAATTCGAGCAAAGATTTCAAAAAATTGTCTCAAAAAACTATTTTCGTCAAATACATTTTATTTACAAATACATTTTATTTATTTAACAAACGACTATTGTGCCATTTCTCTCCATACTCTCCGCCACCTCGAATATTGGGATAAGCCAGCACTCCATCGAATGTATCAATGAACATCAAACCAACAATACCAAATGAAGGATGTAAACTAATATTGAATCCTCCATATCCATAGAGAAGGCACGGGCGTGGTGTGACTGTATTTCTATTTTTCCGAATTATAAACATTGGAATTTGTGTCCCATCTTTACTGGGATAGAATACTTGTTCAACTTTGTAGTCATTGCTATTGAAGCTGTTATGAATACAAAAACTACCTTAGCTTAATCTACTTTCACTTTCATAATTTATTTTATTTTTTATCAAATAGCTTTGTTGTTTATTTATTATAATTGTCATAGTTTTTCATTATTCTAAATTATTCTTTCTTTCAGTTAGTTTGTTTTCTCGTTGTGTTCAATAAATTCTTTTATAAAATAAATTGGATATATTTTATTTATCGCGCATCTCAACAGAAGCCTTCAATATTTAAAGTTATTTCACGGAATAGCGTTGGTTCTTCATTGGGCTTTGCAAAATTATATTAATAAATTTTCCCAGGTGTAAGAAATGATGTAAAACTGTAGAATATTTCAGAGTATTTTTTTTCGCCAGAAATACTTCCAATTGTACCTATGTCAATATTGAATGTACGTATCAGCTCACCCGTTTCAAGAGAATGCGCTTGAAGGACACTATAAATTATTAGAAAAGGAAATTAAAAACATTTATAAAAGTTAAAAAACAGAAGATGACATGATCACAAACCTTTACATCACGAATGAACTCCAATAAAAGTTTATTTCCATCAACACACATAACTCTATCTAACACAACTTTTTCATGTTCCTAAACAAACAAAAATCTAGATTTCAACATGCTTAATTAATAATTTTAACCCTTTTTAAATTACCGGTATCAATGTTATCCAATTTTCCTCAGCTGGGTTTTCCAAATCGATTGAAATAACTCGATAGTTGGGTGCATTTTTGTTTGTCCGCAGAGGTAGACCCTCGAACCCGTGTTTGTGATGAACTACAAAAATTCAAAAAGTTTTGATTTAATTTTACAAAATTTCTCAACCATACATCATAATCTGATTAGAATTTTGTAACGATTGCATGAATCTCTAGTTTTGATTTTATCTCCCGGCTTTCTCCAAATCAGCATAGTAAACAATATTATCACGGCAATCTTTCACAATCATGAAAAGAACATATTATCTACAATCCGATACTTCAGATCCTCTAGAAATATTAAGAGATATGAAAAAACATTAATCGATTTCAAAGTTATGGTCACTCACATTCTCCATGATGGCTGATCTGGAAATTCAACAACTAGAACGTCTTTCCCTTGTGGCTCACCAATACGATGGAAGTACAATTTTTGGTTTTCATTTTGTTGTGCCTCAGTTTTACCAGCTTGATCGGGATAGCGCTGTTTAGTAAAGTTATTTTATTTATTTCTTTGAATGATGATAAAAACCACGTCGTGGACATTCGAATTGGAAGATATTGATGTGTCGGGTTGGGATTTTTTGGCGCATCGAAAAGTTAATTCCCATGCGTTTCTTGAATCTCTGGAAAACATTCTTACGTTCATCTTTGCGTTTGATGCGATCGTTTCCAAAACTTGTCCAATTGTTGATGCTATCCTCGACGGAAGATTCTTGACCTGATGTTAGTGTTGAGGTTGCTGCTGAGGCTTTCGGAGTCGAAGCAGAGGCACCAGCAGCATCTTCATTTCGACTCTGCTATTTTTGTGATGTCGATGTTGTGGTGGATGTTGCTGATTTTCTTCGACGGGACAGTGAATGGAACCAGTTTCTTTTATCATTTGTATTGCTGGGCTTCTCCGTGGACTCATTAGTCATACATATTTCAAACAAAAATAACAAATTTAATTGCAATGGAAGATTTAATTAAAATAAAAACACAAAACTATAGAACGACCTTCAAATGAGACACATTGCAATTAAGAATACAAATTTCTAATTTATTTTCCTCTCGATGATGCAAAATAATATTTTCTTGCTTTTTTTTTCTGCTTTGACAAGCGATTGATACCATAAACAAAATAAAATAATTTCACTTCCTTGATTGCCAGCTGTCACTTTAATAAAAAAACATGTTATACTTTTATACTGTTATACAAAAAAGTGTACCGGTGCACCTTATAACAGTTCTTCAATTGGAAGCAATTTTTTTGTATGAATACGCTATCCAGTGTATTATAGAGATCAGTGCACAGCATATACACGAATAGGAATTTGACAGTTAGTCTGTGTAGCCAACTGGCTAGCCAGTACTGGCTCGTGTGGCCTCAGGGTTAGGGAGCGGTACCAGTTTTGTATTAATGCTGCTGTACATGTATTTCTTATGGGAGCGATTTTTGCAAAAAAAAATGTTTTGACGTTTAAATTTTTCTATCGAACTGTGAACTACCCAAAGAAGAAGAAGTAAAGGAACTGGCAAATCGTGGAAACAGTGAAGCATTTTTCAAAATAGTGTGAGTTACACAAACACAAATGCATTGCCCCAGGGTCGCAGTGCAGTTACATGGCTGGGGCGCCCAAAGGAAGCTGGATTAAAAAAAAAAAGAAAAAAACTATTGAGATGCTTCCGTCATTTTGCCAAGCTGTAGAAAAGTGTACAGAAATTCTTCATCATAAAAATAGTGAAAAAGCCTATTTAACTGAATAAAAAAGTGAAATGAAAGTTAATATAGGGAATACTTTCAAAAACTTTATTAATAAGAAATATATAAAAACATGTGGTGCTGCATTAAATCATATAAAAACGCCTATAATACGTTGCACAAATTTTTCTATTCACAGGTAACTTTTCTCTCATATTCTACTTAATAAAGTGATGTTTTTATGGTAGCATACTTGTTAGCGACAGTGACTGTCATCTCAGACTTCAGCTGCTTCAACACTTCAATATCTTTTATCTTATATCTTTTCTCTTTTCAAATCATACTTCTGGCTCTTTCTTTAAAAGATTCATTTTATTTATTTGTAAGACTTGAAATACAAATCATTAACGTATTTTCCGCTATTCGAGTCAGACGTGTTAAAGTAACTAAAAGTAAGATACAAATTTGTTAATTTGATTTTAATATTATTTATTATACAAATTCCTTGTATTTACCGGAAATTTGTAGTACTTCTATATATCTAGCATAGAATGTTAAAAGCTAAATTTCAATAAAGATACATAGATTACTCACAAATTAAAATTTCATTTGTTGTAAGCAACAAAACCTACAAATTTCTTTTACTTGGGTAAGTAAAAGAAGAAAAATGTCTGCTGACGAGAATAGAACTCCAATAATAAGGAGAAGTAAACCAATACAAGGTCGTAAAATCGCTAACGCCAACAAAGATGGATGCAAAATGTGTGAACTTCCCAACACGCAAGAAATGGTTAAGTGCGACGAGTCTGCACAATGGTTCCATTTCATTTGCGTCAACGTGACTGCGGCCATTGAAGAAGAAGACTGGATGTGTGCACAATGTGTAAGCTCAAAAAAAGTAGATGCAGGATCCGTAAGTTCCAAGAAGACGTCGTCAACGAACTGTCGCGAAATAGAACTTCAGATTCTTGAGGAAGCCAGAGAAGTGGAAAAGAAAAGAGACGAAGAATACCTCAATAAAAAACTTCGTTTGCTGGTGGATGGCAGTCAACATAGTGGACGCCCGGAATCACATAAAGCGTCGAATGCGGTGGTTGGAAATTGGGTTCAGCAAAACCAGAACGAAAAAACACAACAACATAATGCACTTGTGGCAAATGCAATGGAAAGTGCACGAATAACAACACAAATAAATCAACATCTGGGCATCCATTTGCCAACCGCCACTATGCCACTCCAACCGGGCCCATCATCATCATTTAATCAACAAATTCCAATTAGAGCAGCAACATACCAAGCAAATCTACGATATCCTCAGCAAGAGTATGCACAACCTTTTAGTGTTCAATTAGCAAATAGACATTCAATGTCCAGAGATTTGCCTTATTTCTATGGCAGCTCTGAAAAGTGGCCATTATTTATAAGCACTTATGACCGCAGCACACGGCTTTGTGGATTCAGCAATGAAGAAAACCTCTTGCGATTGCAAAAATGTTTAAAAGGACAGGTCCTTGAAACAATGCGCGGCAGATTGATGCTGCCGTCTAATGTTCCAAACATCATACAAACAATGCGAATCATGTACGGCCGTCCAAAGGCCATAATAAAGTCACTCATGCAAAAGATTCAAACTAAGCCAAAAATTCAAATCGAAAGAGTGGAAACCATTGTATCTTATTCCCTGGCTGTACAAAATTTGATTTCAACAATCGAAGCCTGTGAACTCCACCAGTATTTGGATAATGCAGAACTCCTAGACGATCTTGTAAGCAAACTGCCTACACATCTTATATTAGACTGGGCGAAACAAATTGAAGGGATGCTATGGTACAACCTTTTGGACTTCTACGCATGGCTGTTCACTTTAATCGATAACATATGCAAAGTCAGTCCTGCAATATCATTCAATCAGGATGCAAGAACACCTATGCGCAAGAAAGAGAAAGCCCATGTCAATGCACATTCCGAGGGTGTTAAAACACCAATGTCTGACCAGCCACGTTGCCCTGTTTGCCTCGAAGATTGTAGTGGATTGAAAATTTGTAAGAAATTCAAAAATATGAGCCTTAAGGCCCCGACCCATTGAATCCGTTGCGTCCGTTGTGGCGACGCATTTAACTGACAGCTCGATAAAATACATGTTTTCTTATGGGAACTGGCTTATAAGCAACGCAAGCGTCGGACGCAACGGACAGAGTAGCCGAACTTTTAACTTTTTCTCTCCGGCAGATGCGTTGACAGGAACTTTTTTGTGTATGTTTGAATTTTAAGTGGTTGTTATGTGTGTGTGTTTAAATTTCAAGTGGTTGTTACGTGTGTGTGTTTGAATTTTAAGTGGTTATGTGTGTGTGTGTTTGAATTTCAACTGGTAATTATGTGAACGTCAACGCATTCATTGGGTTACCTCAATCCGTCCCATCCGGCAACATCAGTGGCTCCGTCGTCGCAACGGACGCAACGGATTCTATGGGCTGGGCTCTTTAATGACAAGAGGAATGTTGTAAAACAAAACAAACTCAGTCGAACATGCCTGAAATCTCATCTGAAATCTCGATGCAGAGTGAACACTGTGTGTGGAATGAATGGCTGTGTGTTTAGACATCATCCTTTGTTACATAAGGATTCGAGTGCCACATCGAGTGTATCATCAACAATTACAGAGCAAACAACAGAAACAAACCAAGCTCCTGCTATAGACGAGGTGCAATTCAACTGTAACGAGCACAGGTCAGCTCAGAATATCAAATACCGAGTTGTTCCCATTATTCTTCATGCTGATCGGAAAAACATCGCGACGTATGCCTTTCTCGATGACGGATCGTCACTCACCATGATGGAAGACTCCTTGGCAAATGAATTGGGTCTTCTAGGAAAACAGTAACCGCTTTTTTTAAAGTGGACAGGCAACACTCACCGAAGCGAAAATGAGTCAAGGATAGTATCCGTCGAAGTTTCTGGAAGAGACAACAGTGATAAAAGATTTAAAATACCAATCATCAGGACAGTAAAGTCTCTAAACCTGCCAGAACAATCCTTGGATGCCAGAGAATTAGCCGCTAAATACCCTTATCTACGTGGGTACCCAATTCAATCATACGAGAAGGCTTGCTGATCGGCCTAGATAGCCTGAAACTAGCCATTACTCTGAAGGTTGTAGAAGGCGGCGAAGGAGATCCAGTTGCAACAAAGACAAGACTTGTCTGGATAGCATATGGGCCCTCCTCAGTTACAGCTAATAACACGGGTGAGTCTTTTCATATTAATTACCTCGAGTGTGAATGTGCAACCGTGAAGCTGAGCGATGGCGACGATACCCTTCACAAAATGATGAAAGATTAATTTTCTCTGGATAGTCTTGGGGTTGGAAAATGGAGATCCAAAAGGACTGATCAGATCGCAAGAAGACGAACGCGCCTGCAAGATGCTTGAAACACTTACTATCAGAAACGGTTGTCGATTCACAACAGGCCTCCTATGGAAGTATGAAAGTATCAAACTCCCAGATAGCTTCCAAATTGCCCTAAGAAGACACCATTGCTTTATGCAAAAATTAAAACGCAACCCAGATTTGGTAGATAAAATAAAAAACCAGATAACCGAATATGAAAACAAAAAATATATACGTAAATTGTCCGTAAACGAACTGCAATGCCAATTCCCTCGAAATTGGTACCTTCCAATATTTGTCGTTACAAATGAAAACAAACCGGGTAAAATCCGAATAGTCTGGGATGCTGCTGCTGAAGCGAACGGAGTGTCACTCAACTCTGTGCTTTTGAAAGGACCTGATCAGCTTGTTAGTTTACTCTTAGTCCTATATCGATTTCAAGAGAGACGTATCGGCATATGTGCCGACATTAGAGAAATGTTCCATCAAGTTGGAGTACGACCAGACGATCAGCATGCTCAACGATTTCTTTGGAGCAATGACCTAAATACTACCACTCCAGATGTTTATGTGATGCAGGTACTAACGTTTGGGGCCAGTTGCTCTCCCAGTTCTGCCCAGTTTGCAAAAAATAAAAACGCACTCGAGTTTTCCGAACAATACCCAAGAGCAGTCGATTCTATCCTGCATAGCCATTATGTTGACGATCTTCTTGATAGTGTCGACTCAGAAGATGAAGCCGTCGAACTAGGCGAGGAATTCAAGCTCATACACCAAAATAGTGGGTTCGAAATTAGAAACTGGATCTCAAATTTACCGAAGGTCTTAGAAGCACTGGGAGAGCGACCGCCAGCATCCGAAAGAAGCCTTGACATCAACCCTGAGAATACATCCGAAAAAGTTTTGGGCATGTGGTGGTGTACTCAAACAGATACCTTTACGTATTCAATATCAAAAAAGGCGTCTATGAGAGAGCTTCTGTCAGAAGACTTCGCACCGACCAAACGACAAATACTTCGCGTCTTAATGAGTATTTTTGATCCCCTGGGCCTAATTGGTAATTCATTAATTTACATAAAAATTTAATGCAAGAAATTTGGCGTTCCAAACTAAGTTGGGATGAAACGATCGAAGGGAAATTTTATGAAAAATGGGGTATTTGGGTGAATCATCTAAAAAACAACGAGTAAGCATTCCAAGATGATATCTAAAGGAAATTATGTATGGTGAGCACGACACATGCCAGTTACACACCTTTATAGACGCGAGCATAAATGCATTTGCCGCTGTAGCTTTCATCCGAGTGACAAAGGGAAGTCTGGTAGAATGCAGAATAATTTCATCAAAAACTCGAGTTGCACCTCTGCGACTGACGTCTATACCAAGACTTGAACTCGAAACCGCAAGGCTCGGCGTACGCTTAGTGAACAACATCAAGAAAAATCACACCATCAAGTTTTCGGAAGAGCTTTACTGGTCGGATTCCAAAACAGCTCTTTCGTGGATTCAGTCCGATCATCGTAATTATAAACAATACGTCGGATTTAGAGTAAGCAGGGCCGGACAAGCTATACGTGCAAGCGGTGCAAATGCACAGGGCACTGAACCCAAGGGGCACCTTGAACAGGCATTAACAAAGCCAATTCTCGTAACCACTACCTATACCTACCTACTTTTTTAATTTTTATTTCTCGCACCAATAGTGATATCCAGTATATAACTACTAGTTTATTCTGAATTTAACACAGTTATAATATAAATACATATATCTATCTACTATTCCAAAAATAAGTAGATGTCTATCTTCCTATTCTCACCCACAGTAACAAAAAACTATACATCACAAAATCTTTGAAAAGTGCACGATTTTGTTCGCCTTTACCAACAGATACCTACCTCCTATTTGTTATTTTTCTCTTTTTCAAACTGTCGACGTTATTCTCAGCTCACTCACCATCGTGTGTGTGAGTGAAGGCATTTGTTTTATTTTCATAACCCAAACCCACCCCTATGCTTTGCAAAAACAAGATTCTTCAACTGCAAATACAGATCATTAACACTACAGCCAGCATGGTGATAACATGCGCACGATAACAGTTTTTCTATATGAAATCGAAGCCAGAAATGTTAATCTAACAGAAATTCTTGTATGAAAAATTCATACTCATTGACATAACAGCGCGCAAATTAAAAATTTGCGTCTATGAATTAAACAGTAAGGGTATTCATGCAACAGCGTAAACTCGTCGTAATCGTTGTAAAGTTTTAAACTTCGTAAATCTGTCAAATTTTCCATACAAATTGTGACAGAATTACGAAGTTTTAAACTTTACAACGATTACGATGAGTTTACGCTGTTGCATGAATACCCATAGTGTTTCTTATGTTTTAGTTTGGCATTGGCCTCTATCGATGAGTGAAATATGAAATTGTAGCACTGTCTTATTGTGTGTTGAGACAAAGGATTGAAATATGGAAATAATGAATGATGATGATGAGATGATTTATGATTATGATAATGTTTTTTTTTTCATTAAGAAAAAAGAATCTATATTGAGAGTATATATGAGGTAATGAGAACCAAAGCTCGTCAAATCCATGTCAGAAAACCTCTCCATGACCAAATTTAATTGTTTAATAACTTTTAATTGAGAGTACTTAGCAAATCATTTCTTATATCTTATCATAGATTTTGAAATCTATTTGTTATGGTTTAAAGGAAAATTATATAAAAAGTTTCGTAAAAAAGTTATTTAAAAATCAAATCTGGCTGTGAAGAGTTTTTCTGGAAAGGATATGGCGAGATTTGGTTCTCATCGCCTCATATGTAGATCTGCTATGCGCAGAGTCAGAGTCCAGTAGTAATTAGTTTATATAACGTCTAGCGTGTTTACATTTTTGTTAAAGGCTGAATATAATTCTGAAGTATAAAATCTTTTTGTATATTTTAATGAACATTAAAGTGGTTCTTACATAGCTCGAACAAATTCAGTTTTTATTATGTATTTACAAAAGTGTCATGTCCATCTACAACCTAGGTACCAATATAGTTAAGAAAGTAGGTAGGGACAAAAAAGTGTTAAACAAAAAAAAGCATTGCAAAGTCTACCCCTTGGGTAAAATGAGGATATGATTTCTTCCACCATTGACCGCAATTGATGGGCGGTAATGATGAAGTATGCGCAGGGCGCTAATTTCACTCGGGCCGGCCCTGAGAGTAAGTGAGATATTAGAAACGACCGAAACTCATCAGTGGAGGTATATACCTTCAAAGGACAATGTAGCAGATGATGCTACGAAATGGGAAAAAAATTCCCGATTTTGATATGAATGGGCGATGGTATGTTGGCCCACCATTTCTGATGCAACCCGAGGATAAATGGCCAACCAATCTGTCAAACCTCCAAGAAACTACGAAAGAACTGAAAGCATCAGTTTTGTTCCATTATACAGTACACGATCAAACACTCATCGAGCCCGAACGCTTTTCAAATTGGGAAAAATTAGTAAGAGCTCAAGCATATATTTCTCGCTTTATATATAAAACCAGAGCTACCAAGAAAGAAGTTCCTAAACGAAACCAAGACTACATCACAAATGAAGAGTATGTGGAATCAGAAAGAGCTCTCTATCTTCAAGCCCAGCTGGATTCGTTAAGCGATGAGATAACTACTCTAAGAAACAACATCGATCTTCCGTTAGCCTTGCGTAAATCTTTAGATGTATCCAGTTTGATTCGAAAGATGTCTCCGTTTATAGATCAAGATGGACTTCTACGACTCCGTGGTGGAATTGATGCAGTGTCTGGAGTCTCTTATGATTGCAAAAATCCAATAATCCTTCCTAAATATTCATACACCACGTTCCTGCTAGTTAAGTCGTTTCATGAAAAATACCATCATCATAACAACGCAACGACATTAAATGAGATCCGACAAAAATTTTATATTGCGAGCATAAGAACACTTATAAAACAGGTACGTAAAAAATGTCAACTATGCAAAAATTTAAGTGCTGTACCGAGACCACCAGAAATGGGAAGCCTACCAGAAGCCAGGCTTTCACCGTTCTGTAGACCATTCACCTTCATTGGCATCGATTATTTTGGCCCGATTTACACCACTGTCGGTCGACATACCGAAAAGAGATGGGGTGTGTTAATCGTTTGCATGACCACTCGTGCAGTTCATATAGAGATTGCCCATAGCTTAACATCCGACTCCTGCATACTTGCAATCAAGCGTTTTATTGCCCGTAGAGGGGTTCCCAAGGAAATACGGTGTGACAACGGAACCAACTTCCATGGAGCAGAAAAGGAATTAAAAGAATCTTTCAATCAACTGCAAGTTGGCCTGGCCAAAAAGTTTTCAACTCCGCAAACTAGATGGATTTACAACCCCCCAGCATCTCCCCATATGGGTGGCAGTTGGGAGCGTCTAGTCCGCTCCATAAAAAAGACATTATATCAAATTATGCCGAATCGTAACCCAACTGACGAATTGCTGCAAAGTATGCTACTGGAGGTCGAACGGGTAGTTAATTCTCGCCCATTAACTTATATAGCACTTGAAGATGCGAACGACGAAGTCCTTACACCGAATCATTTTTTGTTAGGCTCTTCCAATGGCGAAAAGACAGATGGCATTCCACGTATAATGAACGGATAACTTCATAACACATAAACGCACGCGTATGATAGCACCGTTAACTACTACAGTATACACTTCGTAAGGCAGTGCATGCATGTGATACATGTATTAGAAAATCACCATTATTTGATGAAGTGGTGAATTTCCTTTGGAGGTGGCGAAGTACTTACGAGTAGATGAAAACCCTAATCTAGTACTACCAACTGCACATGCTCTCATGCGCGAGTAGATACATTTTACATGGGAAAGCAGTTTGATGTGTTCCATTGAAAAAAGCTGGCAAAGTACTTGCAAGTACTTCGCCACCTCCGAAGGAAAACGCCTAATAAAATAAAAATCGGGAGTCCATGCCCATCCCTATAAGAACTCAAATTTGATAAGCGATCTAAAATGTTTGGAGAAGAATAAAGCCGGAACCACACCTGTCTCGTCTGTTGTGTTTTGTAGGGTCTTTTTCCGTTCGACAAGAAAGCCAACAAAATGGCGAATGAATTGATTAAAGGCTCTCCCAAGCCGACGCGAAACGTCCACCGACGGCAGTTTTATGTTTTTGTTTACCATTGTGTATCTGTTGTATTTTGTATCGCTGCACACAAAAAAAAAAAAAAAACAAGAATTTTTATGATAGTGTAATAACTTTCCATATTTGAACTATAACGACTCCGAAATGCAAACAAACGGACACAATAAAACTTACGGTCGCAGTGCAAACATACCCTTATTAGCTATAATTATAGCAACTCTCAAACGAAGGAAGCGCCATCTGCCGGATTATAGCAGATTTACCAGCTGTCAAATAAAAGCTTTTGGAAGGGAAATTATTGGGAAATTTCCCCTACGGAAAGCTCTGGAAGCAGAGACCAGAACGTTCTCCTTATTTCGAGAGTTTGGAAAACAAGTATAAAAGGCACAGGTTTGAACGGCAGCGACACAGTTTGTTTTTAATCGTGAATGAATAAAGTTGGTTGTAATAAAAGTGAAAAGTAAAGTTTGTGAATTAATTCAGTGGTGAAGAATAAATCGTTTTGTTTGTAGTAAGAAAAGTAAAGTGTTTTATTTTGCGAAATAAATAAGTGGACGTTTTGAATAAAGTAAATAAGTTTTATTAACGAACCTGAGAAAATATTACATTGGTGTTAGAAGTGGAATAAAACTTATTTTATTTGTGCACTCAGTAAATTTATTGTGTGGAAAGTGAAAAAAAAAAAAAGACAATGGGTAAATCTTTGAATGATTTAAATTTAGTGGAACTAAAGGCAGAACTGAATAAACGAGATCTTCCTACTGCTGGAACAAAGAATGATCTTATAATTCGTCTGCAAGAAGATTTAAGAAGATGTGGAAAAAACCCGGACACGTTTATATTCGACATTGAAATGGAAGAACAGCAAGAGCAAGTAAGTACATCGGGCATGACCAATATGCTGTCTCAGCTGCTTGCAAAATTTGATAGTCAGGAAAAGAATCTTCTCGAACGTTTCGAACAACAAAGCCAAGAACAACGGAGTGAACAAAAGAATCTTTTCGAACAACAAAGCCAAGAACAACGGAGTGAACAAAAGAATCTTCTCGAACGTTTCGAACAACAAAGTCAAGAGCAGAAGAATCTTCTAGAACAACAAAGCCAAGAACAACGGAGTGAACAAAAGAATCTTCTCGAACGATTCGAGCAACAAAGCCAAGAACAAAAGTGTCTGCTGGAAAAACAGACAAACATGCTCGAATGTAAGTTAGATGCCTTTGACAGTAGAATTGTTGCCCTTGACGAGCGTGTCGATAAGCAATTTTCTTCTATCGATAAACAATTGTTAACTCTCGATCAACAATTGTCTAATGTCGATAAGCAATTGTCGACAGTAGAAGCAAAGTTCGAAGATAAAATCGAATCCATTACAAGGGAATTAGATAAAGTAAGGAAAATGAAGGTTCGAGAAAGTTCTGGCGACTGTCCGAAGAAAAAAGAGATGCATCCACCAACCTTCGATGGGCAAACTTCTTGGTCAATCTACAAGAAGCAGTTTGAGGCAGCCGCGGCAACAAATGGCTGGGATGAGGAAGACAAATGCATAGCTCTAACGCTTGCCCTCAGAGGACCAGCTGCTGAGCTGTTACAAAGCATACCAGCAGATAAAAATGGCAACTTCAGTGCTCTCGTTCAGGCCATTGACAAACGTTTTGGAGATGGCCATATGCAAGAAGTCTTCCGCGTCCAGCTCAATTCCAGAGTCCAGAAAAGGGGAGAAACTCTGCAACAACTCCAAGCAGACATCGAACGGTTGGCGCACCTGGCATATCCAGCTGCAGGAGATGAAATCATCAACCAATTCGCAACAGAAGCCTTTGTTCGTGCTGTATCTGACATCAACCTTCAGCGAGCAATTCGAACTGCTGGCAAACGCACGCTTCCTGAAGCACTAGCATTCGCCCTCACTATGGAAGCAGCAGAGCAGGCTTCTCAAGGAGTCCATCGGGTAAGAGAAATAGAAATTGAGGAGTGCTCTTGCCAGAGAACAGCATTCCAAAGGAACCAACGCGATGGACCTGCTCGATGCTGGAATTGCAATAAAACCGGACATCTCCAACGCCAGTGCAGATTGCCACCTAGAAGATCTGCTTGTCAACATTGTGGAAGCAGAAATTTTAACAACAACAATGTCAAAACTCCTACTCACCCCGTTTCTCAACCGGGAAACGAGTAAGAACCAACTTCGAGGGGCAGAAGCTGGTTTCTGGTATCGATGGCCCCAGAACCACCATCCAGGTCTCACAGACGAAACGAAACAACAAAAGTCTGACTGTGGCGGCAACACTTAACGGCAAGAAGCAAGTGGCTACGATCGACACCGGTGCTACTGCCTCCATTGTTCGAAAGGACTTGGTGAAGATGACATGGCTGCATAACACCAACACTTACCGTCTGAAAACAGCAACAGGAGAGGCAGCCAGAGTATACGGGGAGGTTCGTCTTACAATCCGTTTGGCAGAACTGGAGTTTTCACATCTATTTCTGGTAGCAGATATATGTGACGAGTGCATCGTTGGAATCGACTTTATGAAAGAGCACGGAGTAATTCTCGATATCGGAAAGCAAGTTCTCAAATACCGAAATGTGGAGATTCCTATGGTTTATGGCAATGAAAATTCATCAACTCTGAGGACTGTCATAAAGGAAGATATTTGCCTGCCACCTTCTTCAGAAGTGTTCGTTTGGACAAAAATAAAGGGAGATTTGGGTAGCCATCGATACCTAATGGTGGAACCAGACTCTGAACAGTCTTCTCAAAGCATCATCCTAGGGAAGACCCTTGTGGCGCCAAAGAACAACATGGTGCCCGTACGGATACTCAACATCAAACCGTACGAAGTCAAGCTTAGAAAAGGAGAAGTTGTTGGAAAATGTGAATCCGTATCCGCAATAACTAAAATTACAGAAGTTGATACACAAGAATATGTGGACCCCAGGAAAGTGAACACTATGAAGTCAAACATTCTCAAGTCTTCAAAATTAAGTGAATATCAGCTAAGTGTTGCTGGAAGCCTCCTTCATGAGTATGCTGATATACTCTCTTCACCCAATGGGCGGTATGGTCGAACACAACTGGTGCAGCATCGAATCGACACAGGAGACGCAAGACCTATTCGACAACCAGCAAGACGTCTCCCATTAGCCAAACAAGCCGAAGTTGAAGAGATGATATCGACCATGAAGAAAGATGGACTAATCGAAAACTCTAAAAGTCCATGGGCATCCCCAGTTGTTCTTGTCAAAAAGAAGGACGGAAGTACTCGATTTTGTGTGGACTATCGGAGGCTGAACGATGTGACAAAGAAAGACAGCTACCCTCTGCCAAGAATCAGCGATACTCTGGATGCGATGGAAGGAGCTGAATGGTTTTCAACATTGGACTTGAAGAGTGGCTACTGGCAGGTAGAAATCCATCCAGAAGATCGAGAAAAGACGGCTTTCTCCACAGGAAATGGTCTGTGGCAATTTAAAGTGATGCCTTTCGGACTATGCAACGCTCCGGCAACATTTGAGCGTTTGATGGAGTGCGTTTTACAAGGACTTACTTGGAAATCTTGCCTAGTCTATTTGGACGATGTCATTGTTTATGGTAAGACATTTGATGAGCATTGTGGAAACCTTAAGGCCGTGTTCCAGAGGCTTCGAGAAGCAAACTTGAAATTGAATCCAGACAAGTGCGAGTTTTTCAAGTCTGAGGTAAAATACTTGGGACATATCATCTCTTCCCAAGGAGTGAAGACTGATCCTGAAAAAGTTGACACCGTAAAGAATTGGCCGACACCACAGGATAAACATCAACTCCGGAGCTTTCTTGGTCTAGCCACGTACTATCGACGATTTGTGAAGGATTTTGCTGGGATCGCGAAAAGTTTGCACCAGCTAACAGAGAAAAGCAAACCGTTCAAATGGTCAAGCGAGTGCGAGAAAAGCTTCCAGGAACTTAAGCAGCGCCTATGCAATACACCAGTTTTGGCCTATCCGACACCAGGGAAACCTTTCATCATCGACGCTGACGCAAGTAACGTAGGAATTGGTGCCGTACTATCACAAGTCCACGAAGGAGAAGAGAAGGTCGTTGCCTATTACAGCAAGGTGCTCTCAAAGCCAGAAAGAAATTACTGTGTGACCAGAAGAGAACTTCTAGCTTTAGTATCGGCAACAAAACACTTCCATAAGTACATCTATGGACAGAAGTTCCTTCTTCGAACAGATCATGGCGCACTTAATTGGCTGTTGAACTTCAAAAATCCAGAAGGTCAAGTGGCAAGATGGATTGAGAGATTGCAGACATACGACTACCAGATCCAACATCGAAGAGGAAGGTTGCACTCAAATGCAGATGCTTTATCTCGGAGACCATGCAAACCGGACTGCAAGCACTGCACACGTCAGGAAGAGAAGGAGGTTGCTTCCATCCAGCGATTAAGAGCCGATCCCATTTACGGTTGGAGTAATGAAGAACTGAGGACTGCCCAACAAGAAGACTCGGATATTGAACCCATTCTTGCGTGGAAGGAACACCAAGAGAAACCAGAATGGGGTGACATCTCCGATAGAAGTCCAACTCTTAAAGCGTATTGGGCACAATGGGACTCGCTTCATGTACAAGAAGGAGTACTAAGACGTAAATGGGAATCCACAGACGGCAAATCATATGTGATGCAGCTAGTCATACCTCGTTCCAAAGTTAATGACGTTCTGCAAGAGCTGCATGATGGAGCTTCCGGAGGACATTTGGGTGTCAATAAGACACTGGAAAAGGTAAGACAGCGATTCTACTGGCTACACGCAAGAGAAGACGTCGAAAAATGGTGCCGAAAATGTGATACTTGTGCTGCAAGCAAGGGACCAGGCAGAAAAGTCCAGAGTAGAATGCAGCAGTATAATGTGGGCACGCCCTTTGAGAGGATTGCAATAGACGTTGCAGGCCCTTTTCCAGAAACCGAAAACGGAAACCGATACATCCTGGTAGTAATGGACTACTTCAGCAAGTGGCCTGAGGCATTTGCCATCCCAAACCAGGAAACCAAAACAGTCGCGGATCAGATTGTTTTCAACTGGGTAAGCAGGTTTGGTGTACCTTTGGAACTCCATTCAGATCAAGGGAGGAACTTCGAGTCCAAAATTTTTCAGGAAGTTTGTACACTCCTTGGCATTAAAAAGACGAGGACAACACCACTTCACCCACAATCTGATGGGATGGTTGAACGATTCAACCGGACCCTTAAAGAACACCTTTCCAAAGTTGTAAGCGACAACCAACGAGACTGGGATCGACATATTCCGTTATTCTTGATGGCCTATCGAAGTGCGGTACATAGCTCAACAGGACATACACCATCAGAAATCCTGCTCGGGAGCACAATACGACTACCAAGTGAAATCAAATTTGGATGTTATACAAGTGAGCCACAAGGAATAGACGACTACGTGGACAACCTCAAAGAAAAGCTAGTTGACATTCACGAAAGGACGAGGGCAAATATAAAGCTATCGAGTGATCGGATGAAAACAAGATATGACGCAAAAGCCACAACGACAGGATTCCAAGTGGGAGACCTTGTGTGGTTTTATAATCCCCACCGTCGAAAGGGACTCTCACCGAAGCTTCAACAAAATTGGGAAGGCCCTTATACTGTTGTAACACGAATAAACGATGTCGTCTACCGCATTCAGAGAGGATTAAGAGGCAAGCTAAAAGTAGTTCACAGCGACCGTTTACATCATTATAATGGTGATGGAAGTGGTGGATTTGCTCGGGACGATCAATCCTAAGAGGGGGGCAGTGTAATAACTTTCCATATTTGAACTATAACGACTCCGAAATGCAAACAAACGGACACAATAAAACTTACGGTCGCAGTGCAAACATACCCTTATTAGCTATAATTATAGCAACTCTCAAACGAAGGAAGCGCCATCTGCCGGATTATAGCAGATTTACCAGCTGTCAAATAAAAGCTTTTGGAAGGGAAATTATTGGGAAATTTCCCCTACGGAAAGCTCTGGAAGCAGAGACCAGAACGTTCTCCTTATTTCGAGAGTTTGGAAAACAAGTATAAAAGGCACAGGTTTGAACGGCAGCGACACAGTTTGTTTTTAATCGTGAATGAATAAAGTTGGTTGTAATAAAAGTGAAAAGTAAAGTTTGTGAATTAATTCAGTGGTGAAGAATAAATCGTTTTGTTTGTAGTAAGAAAAGTAAAGTGTTTTATTTTGCGAAATAAATAAGTGGACGTTTTGAATAAAGTAAATAAGTTTTATTAACGAACCTGAGAAAATATTACAATAGTTATTATTTTGTGATAAAAATTAGTTAAGGCTCTCAAAAACCAACGCGACACATTAGTAATGACAAAGAAACTTTGGCTTTTGTTGTTTTATGCTAGTGATATTGCATGGGGTCAGTGCGTATGTTTTAAGTGCATTTTTATCTCAACATAAAAAGAAGTAGCATATTAAATACAACAACAATCCAGTAAAGTTTCGTATTATTGTTGTTTTTGACATGCTTCTTTTGTTGTAAACAAAGATAAAATTGTACTAAAAGACAAGGGGTATACGGAATTATACTAAATTGTTGTTGCATTTAACATGCTACTTTTTTAAGCGAAGATAAAAATGCAGTAAGTACTACGCCTAATAACAGTTTGCAACATGACAGGCTTGTTAAGTGAGCATAGAGTATTTAAAATGCCACTCCACACCACACAGAAGATAGAATGAAGTGGTTCCATCTTCAGTCTTGAAAATGTGTTAAATCGTAGTAGTTAAATTTCTTTCCTTAAAACGGAGTAGATTTACTCCATTTGGAGTAAGATCCGAACGCTGGCCAGTAGAGAAGCCAGTTGGCATGTCGCCTACGTCACAGCATATACACGAATAGGAATTTGACAGTTAGTCTGTGTAGCCAACTGGCTAGCCAGTACTGGCTCGTGTGGCCTCAGGGTTAGGGAGCGGTACCAGTTTTGTATTAATGCTGCTGTACATGTATTTCTTATGGGAGCGATTTTTGCAAAAAAAAATGTTTTGACGTTTAAATTTTTCTATCGAACTGTGAACTACCCAAAGAAGAAGAAGTAAAGGAACTGGCAAATCGTGGAAACAGTGAAGCATTTTTCAAAATAGTGTGAGTTACACAAACACAAATGCATTGCCCCAGGGTCGCAGTGCAGTTACATGGCTGGGGCGCCCAAAGGAAGCTGGATTAAAAAAAAAAAGAAAAAAACTATTGAGATGCTTCCGTCATTTTGCCAAGCTGTAGAAAAGTGTACAGAAATTCTTCATCATAAAAATAGTGAAAAAGCCTATTTAACTGAATAAAAAAGTGAAATGAAAGTTAATATAGGGAATACTTTGAAAAACTTTATTAATAAGAAATATATAAAAACATGTGGTGCTGCATTAAATCATATAAAAAACGCCTATAATACGTTGCACAAATTTTTCTATTCACAGGTAAGTTTTCTCTCATATTCTACTTAATAAAGTGATGTTTTTTATGGTAGCGTACTTGTTAGCGGCAGTGACTGTCATCTCAGACTGCAGCTGCTTCAACACTTCAATATCTTTTATCTTTTCTCTTTTCAAATCATACTTCTGGCTCTTTCTTTAAGAGATTAATTTATTCATTTGTTCATCTTGTAAAACTTGAAATACAAATCATTAACGTATTTTCCGCTATTCGAGTCAGACGTGTTAAAGTAACTAAAAGTAAGATACAAATTTGTTAATTTGATTTTAATATTATTTATTATACAAATTCCTTGTATTTACCGGAAATTTGTAGTACTTCTATATATCTAGCATAGAATGTTAAAAACTAAATTTCAATAAAGATACATAGATTACTCACAAACTAAAATTTCATTTGTTGTAAGCAACAGTACTTTTAAACCGAAATAAATATTTTTTCACGAACAACAAATCCAACAAGATAAATAGGGGTAACAGCAGACAAATATTTTATTTAATGCGTTAAAAAATAACTCTGCACTAGGGGCGCTAAACGGATTTGAGCACCTTGCCATCACCAACAAAAATTACATCGACGCTTTGCGAGAATTTCTCATTTGACAGATGAGTCTCAACGAAATCACTGGATTAAAGTATATTTTTGTTTTCAACAAATTTGCTACTTTAATAGCAAATTGCGATAAGATATTAGTTTTAAAGTATTCTAAGATAATTTATTTACCTAAATAACATCACTTCACGTTACTTTATATGAAAATATCAGACAAAAATAACTTGTAAAATAAAATCTTTGTATACTCCATAGCATTTATAGGTCAATGCTCCATAGTATAGGCGTTTTTAGAAGATTTAACGTAGCCACCACATGCCGTTTTATATTTTTTTAAATAAGTTATTGACAGTTGTATTCACTATTCTAACTTTTATTTCACTTTTTTATTTAGTTTAATAAACTTTATCACTTGTTTAACAAATTGAGATCTCAAAACACTTCCCATCAGTTCGGCAAAATGACAGATGAATCTCAATTTGTTTTTTTTTTTTCAATTCTTGCTGCTTCACTCACGTACACTGTATATGTGATATGCACCACTTCCGTTACTTCTTCTTCTATGGAACTACCCCATGGTATAAGAATAACAAGGTATGCTTGACAGTTCAGGCAATTGAGTCGTGGCGTCATTGCGAGTGAACAATCTCAATTGTTTGCCATTTATGGCAAAGAGAGTAATTTGAAATTGTTTATGCTTTGACGCTATTTGCTTTTAAAACTCAAAGTAAAACAATAGATTATTTATGTTTTGAAGTTATGTTTTGATAAATTTCAAGAAAACAATAAATAATTTATTTTTTAAGACTATGTGTTGATGAACACTCGCTATGACGTCACACAAAACAAAATATGGCGACCCTTCATCTCACATACAGCATACCTTATATTTTTATACCATGGAACTACCCAATGAAAACACATTTTATATTCACCACAAATTTTTTTCGTACAAAACAATGTCATTCCTCGCGTTCCAATGATTATTCGCTATGCTATCTAGCTATCCCAAAAATTTTGAGATAACTTGAGTTGTTGTTGCGTCAGCTGTTATCTGCTGTTTTTTAACAAGGGATTACAACAACACAAAGCTATCCGGATAACTGAGAATAACGAGCGGAACGTGCCATACATACTTTTGCCGAAAAAAATTGCGTTTGGTATTTGTGTTTGCTTCATATGCGGGGTATACACTGTTCAAATGCTTGTCATGCGTGTGGGAGTGTATTAGTAAGTTCTTTTTCAATTGCATATACACACATCATGCATGAGGCTTCAATCATTTATTTTTACTGAAATATTGAAGCGAAAAGACGTATGGTTCTGGTCCGATCACGGATGTTATTCTTTGTCGTTTCATCGAAAAAATAATTGTTTCAAATTTTATCGTTTCATTTTATTTGAATTAGTTTTTATAAACTCCAAAATAAAAGTTTCATTTTCCATTTTCAACATATTCCGCTACATACACAATGTTTCCTCATCGGCTTCTATTCGAAAATGTGCTCATGCATGATCAAGCAATCATTCTCGAATATACATTATGTCAATGCTGTCGGTCTGATTGAACAAAAATCAAAATGTTTTGATTTTGCTTCAAGCATACACACCATGTATACGTGTGTCATTTTCACTACCACACTCTCACATGCATGACATGCATTTGAACAGTGTATACCCCGCAATAGAACAGTCTCTTGAGATTTTTTTTTTGGGAACTGTAAACTGACGACGAATAAAAAAAATGTTTACACCACGGACATTTTTTGTTGCCGAAAATATTTTTTTTCACCTTGAAGAATTTTTTTACTCAAAAGAATTGTATACTTAGTGCCCTATTACACGACGACTTTATGTTATGTTTCCACCAAAGGTTTATCTCAGATTAGATTTAATAAATCTTTTTGGTGTTTCCACCGCACAAAAAGATTTAAAAATGATTAAATTTGACAGCACCTTCAAAAATGCAAATGGCGTTCCAACTTTTCTTATGAAGTGCGAATGAGACAGAATGTTTGATTCGTGTGAAACAATGAAGAACTGAATGCGAGTCTCGAATGAATCGTTCAGCACCATGTAAGAATAGGTTAGTTCGATTTGTAAAACTATTTGTCCTAGGAAGATTTAACAAGATTAATTTCTAATCTTCAAGATTTACGAAATAAATTTGTATGGTAAATCTACGAGATTTAAAGGAGATTTAAGGTTAATCTCATTAAATCTCAGATTAGCGCTAGGTGGAAATGTAGCATTAGAGTCATGACTTTTTTCGAAATCAAATGAGTGCGAAGGTGAGATCAGATGTTTTTTCCCGTTCGCACTCATTGAATTTCGAAAAAAGTCATGACTCTAAAGTCGTCGTATAATAGGGCACTTAGCTTTATGAAAAAATGAATGCATGAATTTTATAAAATATTTTATTTTGATGACAAGTCCAGTTTTACACAGCGCATGTTTGCCTAGCATGCTTGGAGTGCGAAAGAGAAAGATAATGAAATAGAAATAGAAGAAACTAAAGTGCCCTTTCACACGAGGAAACTGAATTGCCAGCAACTTTTAGTTCCATGGTGAGAAGGGCAGGAGGAAAGAGGGCGAACAAAATCTCCCCGGTCGAGGATTTGAGGAGATTTTTTGACATTTCCTTTCACATCTAGGTTTAGGTGTGTTCAACCAATAGACTTTCAAAGGAAATTTCAAAAATTGCCTGGGGCCAATTTCACAGATCATACATAACATACATTTCATACATCATACACCAAACCGATTATCATACATTACAAAAAAAATTCTGTTTCACAGATTCTATTGGAAGTAGTGTATGATTCCATTCTATGTTCCATGCAAATGTATGATTTGACATTTCACTGACAGAAATCACTTAAATGTCATGCATTTTATAATTTCTGGTACGCATAGAGAAAAATTTTTATTTTAAAAGAAAAAGAAAATTGTTGTAAGTGATAAAAATAGCAGAAGTATTAATAATAATGGATATTTTTTTTCTCCAGCCCATAGCTTGCGGCCAGGCGTGTTATCCTCGACCATTCACTCTGAATGTTAGCTTTTGTGGTTTTCGTACCACTGAATTTGTCAAAAAGTACCTCTTTGGCCGCTAACATCTCCTTCAAAACAAGGAGTTGAAGCTCCTTCGTTATCTAAATGAAATTATTGTTTTATAAAATCAATTACCTATTTATCCGTAACAATACAAAATGTCTGCTCGTGTACACGAACAGACATTATTTATTAAAACCAAAATTTTGTTCTACTTACTTTGCTATACTTTCGTTTATTGTTACTCATGGCGAGTTAGAAAACAAAAAAATTAAAATTTGGAACGATATAAACAACAAAAACCGATGGAAACAACCGCAAGAAATTAAAAACGCATCTCTAGAAGCATCGAACACCAAATTTTTCTGTTGTATGAAATGTATGAAAAAATGTCATACATTCTAGTCATACAATAGAAGCAAAAATTCTGTGAAACAGAAGCTCACTGGAAATATTCCAGACGATGTTATGATGTATGACAGGTTATCATACAACAATTCTATGAAACAGAAAAGATGTATCAAAGCTGTCAAAATCATACAATGTATGATGTGTATGATCTGTGAAATTGGCCCCTGGGGCCAATTTCACAGATCAAACATAACATACATTTCATACATCATACACCAAACCGATTATCATACATTACAAAAAAAATTCAGTTTCACACATTCTATTGGAAGTAGTGTATGATTCCATTCTATGTTCCATGCAAATGTATGATTTGACATTTCACTGACAAAAGTCACTTAAATGTCATGCATTTTATAATTTCTGGTACGCATAGAGAAAAATTTTATTTTTAAAAGAAAAAGAAAATTGTTGCAAGTATTAAGGATCTCCCAAACCAACGCGAAACATTCGCCGACGACGCGAAATCATTCACAATAATACAAAATTTGAAAGATATACAAAGCTATATAACAACAAAAAAACGCCTTTGCGAATGATTCGCTATGATTTCGCGTTGGTTTGGGAGAGCCTTTAAAAATAGCAAAAGTATTAATAATAATGGATATTTTTTTCCCCATATATTTTTCAGTTAACAGCCTATAGCTTGCAGCCAGGCGTGTTTTCCTCGACCATTCACTCTGAATGTCGGCTTTTGTTGTTTTCGTACTACTGAATTTGCCAAAATGTACCTCTTTGGCCGCTAACATCTCCTTCAAAACAAGGAGTTGAAGCTCCTTCGTTGCCTAAATGAAATTATTGTTTTATAAAATCAATTACCTATTTATCCGTAATCATACAAAATGTCTGTTCTTGTACTTCCCAAAACTACGAGTTTCTGAGAATTTGAGTCCAAAGTTTATTCAAAATTCATATAAAAATAATAAAATTGTAATTAAATTCGTAGAAATTTGTAGTTTTGGGAAGTACACGAACAGATATTATATTTACTAAAACCAAAATTTTGTTCTACTTACTTTGCTATACTTTCGTTTATTGTTACTCATGGTGAGTAAGAAAACAAAAAAAATTAAAATTTGGAACGATATAAACAACAAAAACCGATGAAAACAACCGCAAGAAATTAAAAACGCATCTCTAGAAGCGTCGAACACCAAATGTTTCTGTTGTATGAAATGTATGAAAAGATGTCATATATTCTAGTCATACAATAGAAGCAAAAATTCTGTGAAATAGAAGCTCACTGGAAATATTCCAGACGATGTGATGTATGACAGGTTATCATACAACAATTCTATGAAACAGAAAAGATGTATCAAAGCTGTCAAAATCATACAATGTATGATGTGTATGATCTGTGAAATTGGCCCCTGGAGATTTGTTTCCTTGTGTGAAAGGTACAAGAGATTTTTAAGGAGATTAAGGGCCAGTTTGTTCACAGTGGGTTAAATCAGCAATTAGATTATCACTGATTCTGTTAAACCCATAGTTATGAATCTGTGATAATCAGAGAGTGTTTGTTCACTCAATTTTCAGTTTGATTAATAAATCATAGTTTTTCAAATAATCTTTCCATTTTCCAGTCTATCTGTCAATCAATTGTCAAACATATTCCGTCATTAACTTATTTCAGTGTGAGTGAGCTTTCGAAAAAAACATTTTTTGTGCAAAAAAAACACGGAAAATCAGTGCTTGAAATATAATGTTGTGTTCAATTTAAGATTATTTCCTGTTAAATTACTATACAGAATAGCTACACACGTGAAATTTGTATTTATTTTAATGCGGCTAATTGATTTTTTTTTCCAAATATATAGTTGAAGTGTGTAGGTAGTGCTGGCATTTTGTGAAACCTATGCCGAGATTCAGCTATTTCAGTGAGTGAGATGAGATGACTCGCCTTACTCGCCGACTCATCTCACTCCACTCGCAAAACTGATTCAGCTATTTATGTGAAATGAGTAATTTCGAATTTAGTTTCGAACTCATAAATGTCATAACCAAAGACTATATATATGAAAACGCACATGACGATTTCTATATAGTCAAAAACAGGGAATTTGACCAGCATTTTACTGCTTTGCAGTGCACTATTTCTATGCACACATTTTATAACTAACCGAAGCAATAAATTGCCATTCCTCTTCCAATTTCCATTGCATCAAATATTGCATAAGTTAGTCCTCGGTCTACAAGGGTTCATGTTTCAATTCACGGGCCATAATACTGTCACTGTGCTTGAATGTTTATAAATAGAGATTTGTGCTGATTAAAGTCCTTGACCAATTCTTGGTGACTAAGAATTTTATTGCAAAACCTGTCGAAATTGTTTTTCTAAATTCTACAATCCATCGAGATGTAGAAGCCAACATCAGGGTGATCAACGAAGTCAGTCAGAAGTAAGTTTGACCATAACTAGGAAGTTCGGCGAGTTCTTCCAGTATCAACAACAGATGAGTTAGCTTCATCCAAGCGTTTTGGATAATAATTTGTTTCTGATGGAATACCTTGAGTAGCAAAACTAGTGTTCGATATTCCATCATGAACAGATAATATCAATTTTTTTTGATTTGATATTCTCTGATCATGCGAGTCAGAATAGAAATTAGGAACACATTCAGTTCCAACAGAAAAGTTTTAGCAAATCAAACTACCTACTTTTTAATAATATACCTAATTCAATAAAATAATTATATATTTTGCTTACCATATTGATGAGTGATAACACGTCCTCGCAAAAGTTAAGCTACAGTAAAATAAATAAGAAATATTTGTTTTTCTTGTTTTGTTTTCATCCGCGTTGCTTGTTGTTGTTTTATAACTTTATTTTATTTGAAGCAAATTCTTGAAAAGGAACACATACTTAAGCAAAATTCGAAATTTACCAACACAAACACCAAGTCACTGCGGAAATATCTGGCGAGTAATCTGACATTTCATTTCACTCACTCACTCACTCATTTTTACTAGCTGAATCGGTCTTAGACGAAAAGTGACTCATCTCACTCATTTCGAATTACCTGAATCTCGGCACTAGTGATGGGATTTTTTCCCAGTTGTAGTTTTTCTATGCATATTTTATATTAGGCCTTGCAAAAAAGCTTTTTATTTTTGGATAGTAAATAAAATAACTACAATTTGTAGTAAAATCTGTACAAATTGTTTATTTTTTTCTTGCAAGATGCTTGGTTTCTCTTCATTTATGTTCTTTGTTCGAAGGAATTTAATAGATTTTGTTTCTCTTTTTTATACCTACGCTCAGGAAATAACCAATGATGAACAAACGAAATTCAAGAAAATCTTTGATTAAATCATGCTAATCAGACAGAATCGGCGAATTAGTGCTTTCTCCAATTAAGTGCTCAAATCATGGATTCTCTGTTTAAAATTTTGCTGAACAAACGCATTCAATGATAACCAACTGGAATAATCATTGATTTAAGTTGACAAGGTGTGAACAAACTGGCCCTAAAAGAAAACGTCAAAAAAATCTCCAGCAACTTGTTTCTTCGTGTGAAAGGGGACAAACATGCACGGGTAGGACTGTCCCTGCAACTTTTTGACGTTTCTCTTTGTCTGTATTCTTTTTGTTCTTATTTTGCTACATTTTTGTTCTGGATGTAGCTCAAACCTGCAGATAGCTGTCAAAATGATTCGCAATTAAAAAAACAATGCGCAGCTCGAACATGCTTCGTGTAAGAATGCGTGCATTACCGAATGCAAGTTTAAGTTTAAGTTTAAGTTTAAAAGTTTATTTGGCTCAATGGCCATTAAAATTTATAAATTAGGTATTTACATTTTGAGTTTAAGTTAAATTTACATTCAAACGTTTGTCTAGGAATTTAAATTAATAAAATTCTTTGCATATAAATATATTTGATTTTTGAAATGACATAAATTATTTATATTTCTTATATTGGAAGGCAGATTGTTGAATGCTTGAAGTCCCTTGTAGAATATGCTTGCTTGAGCTCTAGTTGTTCTGGTCCGGGTTATGTTGAACTCTTCGGTGTTTCTCAGGTTATATTCTACCAATCTTCTATCGGGAACACTAGATTGCAGGTATTCGGGGCACAAGTTGTGTTTTATTTTGAAGACAAATATCATTGCCATCATAAAAAGTCTTTGAGTTATGTTTAACCAATTTAATGACTCAAGCATAAGCGAAACAGAAGTAAATCGATCACATTTGAGGATAATGCGCATGGCTTTGTTTTGCAGTTTTTGGAGTCTGTTTTGTTGAGTGTTGTTACACAAATAAAGTATACTGGCACAGTATTCGAAATGGGGTTTAACGGTTACGTTGTATACTTTTATTGCACTATTTTTAGAAATGTTTCGTCGCATTCTTCTTAGCACACCCAATTTTTTTGACACTTTTTTACAGATGTAATCTATGTGTTCATTGAACGATAGTTTATTATCCAAGAGAATACCGAGATATTTAACTGATGTTATTTGTTCAATTGGTATATTATTTATTGATATATTAATTTGCTGTTGTGGGGAGGGATTGTTAATTGTCATGAATTTGGTTTTGTTTGTATTGAGTATAAGTTTATTCATATTTAACCAAGTATATATTGCACCTAAGTCTTTTTGTATATTATCTATTAATGTTTTTAAGTCTTTTCCTGTTACATACAGTAAACCATCATCTGCGAAAAGTACTAGTTTACTAAACTTTACCACTTTTTCCATATCGTTTATATATAAAAGGAATAATAGTACACCCAAAATTGTTCCTTGTGGAACTCCTGTTGATGTTATTGCCGGATTCGATATATTGTTATTCACAGAAGTTTTTTGTGTTCTATTGAGTAAAAATGTTTTAAACCACTTTAGTTCCGTACCCTTTATGCCATATTTGTCTAGTTTATTTAATAAAATAGCATGATTCACTGTTTCAAAAGCGCGTTTGAGGTCTATGAACACGGCGACAACACAATTTTTATCATCAATTTCACTTTCAAGTTCGAAAGGAAATAAGCAAGAGTTGCGCATTAATTTCATGCGCTGTGTGAAACTGGACCAAACAAAAAAGTAAGCTACCTTCAAAAAATTGACACAGAAAATCAAATTAAAAGAAAACCGTCAAATAAGAGTTATGACTCAAAAGTCATGGTGTAATATCACGTGCCTCACGTGATTTGTCCAGTTTATATTTCATGAGCGCTCACTGGGGAAATTCTCTGAGCCCTCAGAAATATAAACTGGACAATTAAATTTCAAAGAAAAATTCGAAGAAGAGTCTTGACTCTAAAGTCGTCGTGTAATAGCAGCCAAAAAAATTAAAAGTGACAAACTGAAGTGGCGTATAAATTCTTTCATTCATTCGGTTTGACTTATTTATTTGTTTCCGAATTCGGAATTTGGCATTTGTTTTTTAAATTGTGATGTGAGTTGTTCATGTTCTGTGCAATTGAACCCCAACTAGAGTGAAGTTATAAGGATTTCAAACAAATATTAACACTGTTAATTTCCAATCGTTTTGTTTAAAAACGATGGCAAGTAAGATTCTGCATGCCTTGAGCAATAGGCGTGTTCTTGAAAATGAGATCTCAGAGCCCTCAGCAATCTCAGTCTTTTGAACAGGATTCCTCAGAAATTTTGCTGTCAAATCACTGAGGAAAGAAAATATTGGATTCGCTTGCTCAGTTTTTGACACTGAGCCCTCTGAGATCTCATTTTCCTGAACTAGCCTAATCTCAAAAGCTTACAATGAAATATACATATTTCTAGATGAAGAATCTGCTCTTGACATGGAAATCATAGAAGAAGATTTCATTGTAGAGGACACATCAGAACCTTACACTGTTGACATCAAACAGGAGAACGATTTTCAGTCGGAAGAAATATTAATTTTTGATGAAGGCGAGCATTACGGGTACGTTACTGCGGGAAATGAAAATGAAGAAGATGGGAACTCAAATGCTTGCTATGGTTCGAATGGAGCCCTTACTTCTAATGATTCTCTAATAGAAAATCAGAATGGCGTGCAGGTTTCAGGCAAATGTAACGAAGATATTTTACAAATCGAAAATGTAGCATCAATACAATCTTATCCTATCAAAATGGTAAAAACTTTAATCCATATACTACTGTGTTCTTAATGACATTTATTCTATAGGAAACAACGGATATAGTTTGCCAATCCTGTGAATGTACTTTTCCGACTATGCACGAAGCAGAATCTCATCAATGTGAAAGCAATAACTCTTTTAGTAACGTGATTATTTGTGAAGGCTGCCAAGCTGTTTTCGAAAATGAAGAAGATGTGGAAAAACATCAATGCCAAAATATACGAGAAGATAAGCCCATATCTTTATTTTCTTGTCCTGACTGTCCTAAATCCTTTTCATTATTAACTATGCTTCAAAAGCACCAAAACTCACATAAAACAAAACCAAAAAAAACACATGCTCAAAAAGTAACCAAGGATGAAAAGAGCAATGGAATTTCTGTTGGTGATCTGAGCCACTGTTCTATTTGCAATACGACTTTTTCATCACAAAAAAATCTTAAGTGAGTATCTCAATACTAAAACTTGCAATCTCACTTTTTCACATATGTTTTCTTTTTATAGATTGCATTCAAAAATGCACGTTAAAACACAAAGCAAAACTATAGAGGATGCTATGCCCGTTGGAACTGATTCGTGCGATAAAAACAAATTTTTTTGTGAAATTTGTAACAAGAGGTAGGTGAACTCAACTAGTTTCATATCTATTTAGCCTCAGGCGCTCTCCGATCCAGAATGCCAAACGAAAAAGTTTAAACCCTTTTATTGATTATGAAGTTGTGATTTGGTTGTGCCTTTATTTGTTGCATTTGGGTGATGACGATAATGAAGAAGATGAAATGTTTGGCCTTTCCCTTTTTCCATAATTGATTAATTTTTAATTCCAAATTTTAGTATAATCCACAAAATCGCAATTCCAAAACTAACAGCTAGGTTCCACGATTCACTTTCACTCTAAAATGAAATTGAAATCGATCTACATACATACATATAAAGAAATTTGATGTTTGATTTCAATTCGGCCACATTCTGTTAGAAGAAATTATTTTGAATGCGGGAACGTTGTAAAATATGAGAGTATTATTGCCAAATCATGCGGGTACTCAGCACGTCACGTTTCTAAGTTATTACGTCATAACGTTTATTTTTAATAGAAAAAGCAGGTTTGTAAAAATGCCATAACTTTGAAACGGTACGTTCTAGAAAATTTTGGTTGTTATTTTCGTATTAAGCGACTCCAATTTTATGAAAAAATAGCTTTCTTGAAAAATGTTAGTAGAAAAATTGAATTTTGCTGCAGTGTTAAAAATTCATTTTCTAAATCATGGAGAAATTCGATTTCTTAAGTTTTAATTAATCCTGCCAACAACACGCACACAGGAATGGTTGAGAGTCATTAGGCCCTGATTCTCCACGAGCTGTTGCGTCCATTTTTTGTGAGATAAAATAGTCAGCTAAGAAAAAATTAAAGTTCCCTTGTCCTTCCCAGTCGTACATATTTTACACTGAACCATCATGTATCGAAAAGCGAATACAATCAAAATTAGCTGCTATATCTGCGAACCTTCAAAAACACCTATTTTCATTTTCAACAAAAAAAAAAAGAAATGTGTTTTTAACCTGTTATTAGGGTAACCTTCAAAAACACCTATTTTCATTTTCAACAAAAAAAAAGAAATGATGTTTCTTAGCCTGTTATTAGGATAATTCGTTTTGCTTTCTTACAAATTAGTCAAAAAACTGTATTTAAGTTAAAAACGTGTATTAAAGCTAAAAACGTGTCCCAAGTAGGCTTGGAAAAAAGTTGTTTATAGAAAAATTGTTACAAATTACATTATCTACAACTTTTCTAAAGAACACACCCTCGTTTATATCAACTTGGGACGATAAGATGACCTTCCTTCAAATTCATTTCTTTTTTGTAAATTAAAGAAAATTATGAAAATTGTGCCGATGGTTGATGGTATTTTAAGGTAGGGCATTGACCCACAATGCCCTACCCTAGCTGCGGTCCTGATGGTTGTACCATTGTATATAAATTCTATAGTATTCTCATGAAGAAAAAAAGCTCGTGGCCATCTATGCGTCCAAATGTAATACTAATTTTTGTTAAGGGATCTCGGTAAGGCGATCACAGCGAACCTATCGACCAAATGTCTACCTACAAAATCGTGTTTCATGAGAATACTATAGATTGGATATACAATGGTTGTACTTTAAGAGTGATAAGATTTTTGTATTCCTTTTAAGGGCATAAGTAAAAATTTTCCTAGAAATTATTTTGCTTATTAGCTTAAAAAAGTTAGGTTACATAACCTTCATAAATGTCAGAACCGTGGGTTGATCCAGGTTTTCTTGACAACTTCAAGAATTGCCAAAAAAACCTGGGTTTTTCGGTTCTCAAAAAACACCAAAGGGTCTTCTTTTGTGTTGTTGAGATAAAGAAATAAAATTTCTTTTAAAAATGGATAAAAACAAACCACAGTTTTCGTTTTCTTTTTCTTTTTGTTATTTTTAAAGTAAAATTGTGGTATGCCGTGAATTTATATTTCAAAAACAATAGAATTATCTGCAGCATGTGAAACCACAGCAAAAAAAATGCTTCAGAGCTTATGTCAGAGCTTCAGAGCTTTTGGCAGTTTATTCCTTACCTCAACTCGCCCCAGCAAAAACCTAGTTCTACTTCAGGTCGAGTTCAGGGCGACTCTAGGTCTAAAAAAACACAGAATTCGCTGGCCAGAGCGAGTTCAGGATGACTTCAGGGCTCAACGAACAATACCCCAGCACAATGAATAGGGTTGCCATTCAGAAAAACATACTACAAAAACAAAAAAGAGATACATTTTCAAAGAAAATAAGGGGAGTAGAAATGTCAAAAGGTCAAAACATAACAGGCAGTCAAGAATCTCAACAAAAATATGGTCAAAAAAAGAGACAAACACAAAATACATGGTACATTTAACCATATTTTTTGTTCTTTAAAAGTTGTAGCAAAATGCTTTTATGGATTGAATTTATTTTTATTTAGCCAGATTGGCTAAATGAAGCCACAAAAAAAAAAAAAACAATAAAAATTATTTCCAATAAGTTTTGATTTTTGAAAATAGAATCCCATTGGCAGAGAATCACCCATGTATCAACCAAGCTCTCTAATCGAAAATGCGTGCATTTGGTATTGATGAATCGCTTCTTCGTTGGATTAGAAATTTCCTTTCGGACCGATCAATATTCATAAAATAAATGCTGGTGTGCCCGAAGGCTCTGTTTTTTCTCCGACTCACTTTTTTTTTTTTTAAATGATCTTTTGTCTGAAACTTCTAATCCATTCAATTGCTTTCCAGACGACATCGACAGTACTCTCAGCTTTTCATATTCGTTTCAAGATTCACTTCCTTGTTCTTCGTATGTGGAACTTGAACAGAAGCGTATGATAAACGCATTAATTCTGATCTCAACAGCATTGCGGAATAAAAAACATTGCTTCAAAAACCCAATGCTGTCTTTTTTCGTTAAGTCGAAATGCACCCCTTTGCCGCTATCCATGAGTGGCCCTTGCATCGAGGAAACCGAACAGCTTTCAGTTCTGGGTATGTGTACCACAAACCATATTCTGTGGAATGATCACATATTCGAGGAAGGAACAACGAAGTTGCATAATGTTGACATTTTTTTGAAACACCCTGTTTTGAAAATATTTGTTTCTATTGAAGTTCTATCTGAGCTATCGCCTGTGTTAATTTCATTGAAATCACTCTAGAAACAATGAAGTTGCAAATTGTTGACATATTTCTTTTTTAATTCTGTCCCAGCTAACACCTTTTTCATTGAAATCACAGTACACAAAAAGAAGGTATATACTCCGGAGGTTTTAAAAATTGAAAGTGTCAGAAATAAAAAAAATGGATGCGAACGCAATGACGAAAATACATTTAAACACAACAACAAATTGAAATTGAAATTGTCAGAAATATTAAATTGCTGTGAACGTATAAATCGCTCAAGGGACATGAAGTTGGCATGTTTTTGAAAAACCCTGTTGAAATTATTTTTTTATATTTCTTTTTTTTATTTGAACGGATCGTGAATGGATCTTCAATAGTTCCCACGTATTAAATTCAGAATCCAACCATATTTTACTGCGATCCGTAAAATAGTTCGATTCCGAATTTATAAAAAAATAAGATTCGATCGTTTATTTTAAAACATCAGAAAAGTAAGATTCGGGATCAGATCACATTCTCCCGCTATAACGCTGTAAACAAATGCTGTGTACAAACAAAAAATGGTTAATTTCAATTCAATTTGCTTTATTGAAAAAATATATACAATTTGGCTTACAACTAAAAAGATTCATTGAAAAATTTACATTTGTTGGCACATAAGGGGTCTAACCTTATATTTACTATGTCTTAGGTTAAAAATTTTATAATTATATAGAATACATGTCAAAATTTATTTAAGTGTCAGTTGACTTTTTCATTCTCGGGGTGTTCCATCGCGGTTGTCCAGTGGTGATTTTGGTGTGGATTGTCAGAAGGTTTGGCATTTAGCCGCGGTAGTAGGCTGACCCTGTTTCAGCGTAGAAGGAAACTGCTTCCTCGTTGTCTATGGGAATAATGTTATCGTCCAGGGTTTCCATCACACTAAAGGCGATATTACACTAGCATATGAATATGGCAAGTTTGCCATACAAATATGGCCCTAAAAGGTCATATAAATGTGATAGACATATTTATATGACAACATATACAGGGTGTCCCGTAATGAGTGGATAATACTGCAACTGGTGATAGCAGTATGACTGCTCAGAAAAAAAAATATAAAAAAAATATTTTTCTTGTCTCCACAGTATAATTTATTTTCGAAAAATGTTAAAAAATTCAGGGTCTCCTAAAGTACCTAATTACAACGGCCACCCATAAAGGATTCTTATTATTTTTGTATTTTTATAATATTCTTGAATAACCGTTCTAAATGATGGGTAGTAAATTTTAACACCAGCTGATGCATTTTTTGGGTTATAATTTTTTTTAAATTATTTTTTTATTCAAAAAAAAATTCAAAATTTTTTTCGCCAAAGTTTGAAAAATAATAAAGGGAAAAAAGTGTATGAGAACATAAGTGGCTAGTTTGATAAAAATTGGCCTGTTTAATGTACTTTCCAAAAGGGTATAACACATGTTTGTGTCTACAACCATAATCAATAAAATTGGCATTTGATCTACTAAAGTAGTTTTTTAACATTTTCTCAGATGAAATTAAGTTACAAAGTTAAGTAAACACTACGACGACGAATGAATGACTCATATTATTTTTTTAATTTGTATTGCAATTAAAAATAACCGTTCTTAAATAAAGGCAGTAACATTTAACACTAGTGCTGAATTTTTTTTTTAATTTTTTTTATTAATTTTTTAATAAAAAAATGATTAAATATTTATTTTCATCAAAGTTTGTAAGTTAATAAAAAAGACAACAAACTGAAAACTTTCGTGGCAAATAATATTGAAAAAATCTCCTTTTAATTTACTTTCCCAAATGGTAAATCACAAGCTTCTATCTACAGCAATAACACATCAAATTGGCTTTTAATCTACTAGAAAAGATTTTTAACACTTTCTCCAATCAAAATTGACTTGTAATAAAATAGGCATTAAAATGCATAAAATGTAACGTTGTTATACTGGTTTCGTCAATTAAACGAATTTTTGAATTTGATTAAATTAATACTGATTAAGAATGTCACAGTATACGCCGCTGGAGTATGCAAATATGCATTTAATATACGGGGAATGCAGAGGAAGCGCTAACGCAGTTGCAGCACTCTATAGAGAGCGATATCCAAATGCGCTACATCCGGACTATCGAGTGTTTATCAGAGTCCACCAATGTTTTTCAGAAGGACGAATGCCTGGTAATGGACTGGGCAGCACTAGCGGAGGACGTTTACCGCGAGAAGAAATTGATGGTATTGTGCTGAATGAAATTGCTCGTTTCATTGAGAGGTTCTTCATTAGAAGATGCAGAGCCTGTATCACAGTGAATGGGAGACAATTTGAACACTTGATATAAATTTATTTAAAAATACAAATAAATCATATTTATACATTTTACACATTTTTTTTTCACAATTTGTTCCACTCACATGAAATGTTAAATAGTTGACATTGATTTTAAAATTTATTATTAATTTAACAATAAAATAATTAAATAAATTAATTGCAAAACTATATTTCAAAATTATTAAGAAACGCAATGAAACACCACTTAAATATTGTTTATCACAGTATTGTAATTGTATCACGTATGTGTGCTTTCTCTTAACGCCAGAGCGTAGCTTACGATCGTCTTGTCTTATTGTAGTATTTGGTTGGTGAGCGAATATGACGTTCTCTTTTTTTATAATTTTGTTTAAGTTTCTGTTGTCTGTCAAGTTGGGAATGTATGTAATGCCATAGTACATTACAGGATTACCAGCTTTGGACTCTTGTGGAGGGTTTTTATTTTTGTTAGAATTCTGAATATTTTTGTTTATTAAATTATTGATTAGGTATTGTGGAAAATTGTTCATGAGCAATGTTGTTTTAATTATTTTCAGGTTTTCGTTTTCAAATTCTTTATCACTTATGTTTATTATTTTGCTTATGAAATTGTTTGCAGTGTTAAGTTTTTGTTGTAAGGGTTGATGGAAGTTTGGAGTACCAGTTGAATTTTAGTCTGTCAGTCGTTCTATATAGTCTTACATCTAAATACGGTAGACTTTTATTTTGTTCAGTTTCTATTGTGAATTTGAGTTTTGTGTGGTAGTGGTTTAAAAAAATCAAAATAATGTCTTTATCTTTTTCTTTTATGATACCGAACACGTCGTCTACATATTTTGTAATGAATTTCATGGTTATATTTCTTTCCTTTAGGTCCTCCATTGTTTTGTCCAGTAGGTCATCTAATATAATGTTGGCTACTGTTGGTGAAAGTGGATTTCCCATTGGCATACCAAAAGTTTGGTTGTATATTTTGTCTTCGTATTTAAAATAATTGTTTTCTTTCAAACAAAACTCCAATATTTTTAAAAACTGTGTTTTTGGTATATTTGTGAAATTTTTAACTGTGTCCCACTTCCTCATAATAATCTTAATTGCCAGATAAGTTGGTATATTTGTGAAGAGTGACACCACGTCGAAAGATACTAGAAAATAAAATCATCTTCTTCTAAGATCATTCCTTCTAGTTGGGTTTTCAGTTCAAAAGAATTTTTAACATTTAAGTTTTCACTGACGATATTTTGCAGAATTTCGCCAATATATTTTGATAAATGGTAGCAAGGAACGTTTGTAGAAGATGTTATGGGTCTTAGTGGTAGGCCTGGCTTATGAATTTTTGGCAATCCATATAGTCTTGGTGCCATCGATGATGACGTATATAGTTTATTTTTTTGCCATTGTTCAATGTATTTATTTAAAAAAAGTTCATTTACTAAATTATTATTGGTTTTTTGTAGTTTTGGTGTTGGATCAGTTCTCAATGTTTTATAAATGTTTTTGTCTTCCAGTAATTGGGACATTTAGCAGAAGTAATCTTTTTTATACATAATGACAGTTTTATTACCTTTGTCTGCCTTGGTCACAACTATTTCGTTTCTGTGAATTTTCAAGAATTTTTGTGTATCCTTATATATTTTAAGAATAAATTTTTCCATTGTTGTATTTTTAATTCTTCTTTTGTGTTGTAATATTCTGCTGGTTATTGTTGACCTGGCAATATCTTTCTCCCTGTCATCTTCTAACGTTCTTATACTCTGTTCAATATCAGCAATTATATGAATTGGTGAGAAATTATTATTTGTTACCGGTATCGAAAACTTGTCTCCTAAAGAGAGTAACCATTTTACCTCTTTCGGAAAAGAGATGTTAGTTTTGTTTACAAACCAATTATCGTTGAATGTTACTCCTAAAATGTCTAGCTGTAGGTCTTTCAGTCTCTGTAGTTTTGATGAATGTGTTTGTCTGATCTCTAGGCTTATTTTTTTATAACTATGTTTTTGTTGGGATGTGAAAGTGTTGTATTCTATTTCATTTAGTAATGTTTTTATTTTAAAATCGGTGTGAAAGAGATTTTTCTTGGCTATGTTTATATTAATGTTAGTTTGCTTTATTTCTAAATTGAGTATTTTCTTATGAAAGTTGTATTCTATTGTTTGTGCTTTTTTGCGGATGGTAGTTGATGTAAAGCTGTTTTTAATTTTTGAAGTGGTATTTGTAATATGTTTTGGTGTTATCCCATAATTTCGACAAGAGAGAAGAAACTTAAGTCGTTCCTTTTGTTTCATTACCTTTTCTGTTTGCTTGCTGTAATACTTTAATGTTATGCATGTGTTGATGTCGTATTTAAGTTTTATGTGGTTGAAGAATTGCTTCATTGTTGTTGTGATTTAAGTAAACTGTGTTGAGTCGGCAGGCCCTCCGAAAATATTGATTTAATTTTTTTCTTAAGTAGATATTTTTCAAAGTTAAACGTAATCAAGCACTTTTTTTGTGTTCAATATTCAATATCCTCATTATTTTTTACTCCACCACCAAAAATCAAATGTAAAAATCTTTCTTAGTTTTTCAGAAATTAAGAAAAAACAAAAGGTACTTTTACCAAAAAGCCCGAAAAAATTAATTTATTCATGAATTATCCATAATTTAACCATTTTTTTCGGGATTTTTTGGTAAAAGTACCTTTTGTTTTTTCTTAATTTCACAAAAACTAAGAAAGATTTTAACATTTGGTTTTTGGTAATAGACTAAAAAATTGAATATTGAAAATTTTGCAAGGAACAACGAGTTGATATATTTGTGGAACACCCTGTTAAAAATATTTGTTTGTTTTAATTCTGTTTCAGCTATCACCTGTGTCAATTTCATTTAAATCGATCGAGTGACAACGAGGTTGCAACATGATGACATATTTTTGGAACACCCTGTTTTGAAAATAGTTTTTTCTTTTCAATTGTGTATCAGGTGATAGCTATCTGTGTCAATTTCGTAGAAATCTCTTAAGAAGCAAGGAAGTTCCGAGAATTTCGCAATTTTTTTTCGAAACTTTTCCTTCGACACCTTATCTTGCGGAACTTTTACTTTTCGAAACTTTCTCCATGTGGAATTTCGTTTTTCGAAACTTATCTTAGGAAACTTTATCTTTTCGAAACTCTGTCCTTTCTAAATAATGGTTTTTCGAAACTTTATTTTTCGAAACTTTGCCTTTCGAAACTCTGATGGACTATACCAGAGAAAGTGCATTGTTTGAAATCAAACTTTCATTGACCTTCAGTGGGCCAACCACGTTTCTCTTGGTACAGTAAATGAAAATTTTCTCATCAATGGTTTTGCTTGACATTATCTTATGTGCATTTAACCATTTCAATTTAAGAACAATAGGGCAAGCTTTTGAAGCTTTATTCTGCCCAATTTCCTCTCAGCTATGATACTGATATTCAATTACATTCTTAATTACTTGGTGTTAATTACATTTCCAATTACAGTACGTCATTCAATTAAATTACCGATTACATGTAATTGTAATTGAACTTTTCAATTACAATTACTGTGTAATTGAATTACATCTTAATTGCATGCATTGTAATTCAGATGTAATTAATTATTTATTAAATTACAAATGTAATGATTACAACCCAACTCTGCTTCGCAATTATGTGCGCATCATATACATTTCTTGTTTTCGCTTGGTTTCGTACGACCACTTAAGTTGGCTTCCGACTATTCTAGTTCTACCTTAAGGCCTGATAAAAAAGTTATCATTTCCGTTTTCACAGAGTTTTATCATTTTATCACTTCACAAACACGTGGAAGATGATTCCCGAGCTCACTGATGGGGAGACTAGGGCTATTAATGTATGGTTTACATATCAAATAAAGAGCATTTTAACTTTACAATAACTTTATTCGATTAAAAGAGTTACACATCATTTGCGAATATACTCCTGGACTTGCACGCTTTTTTTATTTTCTTTCAGCTTCAATCACTCACTACTTTTCGTGCATCAGAATATGCATCAAAATATTGAAGAGCATAATTGCAGTATATGTAATCGCCAGTTCGAGAACCAAGTAAGCTACGATATGCATATGCAATTACACGCTGACCAGCCTACAAGAGTAAGACCTCAACAAGGGGCAAAACCTGGAGCAAGATTCGCATGTAATTACTGTGGGAAAGAGTTTTTAAGGCCACACGAGAAGGTAAAACACGAGCGGATTCATACTGGTAAGCCTTGCGTTATACACTTTTCTATATCTTCTTCTCTTTTAACAGGCTTAATGGCAACATTTTTTCATAATTTTAATTTGAAAGGTATAGCCAATCGCTCTGGCAGAATCTAATTTTTGTATTAATATGTTGCCGTTAACACATAAATAGAGAGAGGTCGAATTTCGACCACTGGTTGATATTGGTTCTTATAAATACATAAATATTAAAATAGTGTTTTAATTTCAGGAGAAAAACCTCATGAATGTGAAGTTTGTGGGAAGTCATTTCGGGTATCTTACTCCTTAACTCTGCACTTGCGTACTCACACTGACATTCGACCTTTTGTTTGTGCTCAATGTAACAAGAGGTTTAAGTCATACGCTGTTTATTCTCATCACTTAAATACACATTCAGAAGATCGGCCATATAAATGTCCCATGTGCCCGAAATCTTTTCGAACTTCAGTTCAACTTTGCGGTCATAAAAATAGTCATACTAAACCATACAACTGTCCAGAATGCAATAGACCGTTTTCAAGCTTATACGCTGTAAAAATGCACATGAAAACCCACAACAAAGCTAACAAGTCCAACGAAAATTTAAAGCATCGCTGTGATACGTGCGGCGCAGTGTATGCTCGAATGTTTGCATTGCGTTTTCATATGAAAGAGCAACACTCTGCAGATTTACTTGAAGACGAAGAAACAAATACTAATAACGACAGTGAAACACCTGCTATTTCAAATGATTGCTTAAATGAAGATGAAGTTTCTACACAAGCTATCTTATCAGGTGAAGAGGTAAATATAGACATACAAAAATCAAACAAGGCTTGTATTCAGATTTTATTTTTGCAGATTATTATTGATAATTTTCAACCCGAAGAGATTGTTACGGATTGGTTAACACAGAAATAAAAGTTCTTTTTATATTTGCTGCATCCAAGTAAGGCCTGGTTCACACGAGATTGTACCGCACGTTTTTTATCGCATTCGGTTTATACCGAACAAAAATCGGGTATTCGCACGATATTTATATTTATTCGTTTAAAACTCGAATAGCTGCAGTATAATGAAAATTAATGGAAAAGTTTGAATTTGTGAAGTATTTTATTTTTATCTTTTTAAGGGAAAGGGCTAGAAAGCTGAAATTTGGACGGATGATAGAAAGTATTGATTTAAGTATGAATTAAAAAAATAAGAGTCCTAGAATACCTTTGGACGGAGATAACGGCATTATTTGAGCGCTTTTACATATGAACTCATATCTCTTTAGTGCATTGATGAATTTTCTTGTTGTTTTAAATGTAACATATAAATAAAATTACGGTTATTTTGATACCCCATTCATTATCGTACGTGGTATATAAGCGACACAATCTTAATTTTAAATTGATCTAAAAATCAAAGCAATTGCATTGAAATTACCTGCTTGGACCATTGTCCACGACCATCCACCAGCGAGAAGATCCCGTTATCTACATGGAATTTTTTTAATTAAAATTTGATATGGATGGCTTTAAAAAATTATAGCTCCAGTTCTACTGATTGGATCTTCAAGGTTAAGGTCTTTAATGAAAGCTGACATAACGGGCTATATTGTGTAAGAAAATCATTGAGGAGGGGCAAACGTTTTTATACTAAAAGGGTGAATAAAGCCCAATTCAATTCCATTTATTTTATTCTAAATTCAAATGTTGATGAAAATTTTTATAATTTTGAAAAACTAAAAACGCATTTTTATTGCCTCATTCTTCTTCTTTATTAACCTCCAAAATCCAATGAGTATCACCGGAGTAATAATTTTTTTAAACCAACCATTTCGGTCGATTAACTTTTTTTGTGTACATCGGCTTTTCTCTCCACTGAAGCTCATTCTATGCCAACGAACAAATACCCAACGTGGATTTAAACCGTGTGAACGAGACTATATAAAACTATACGCCACTGGAAGACGATACGTCGCAATTCATTCGTTTTTTTGATAAGTCCGTTGAGTATTCGATAAACGTACTTAGATGAGTACGTTTTCTTGCCGTACAAACGTCGTGTGAAAGGCTCTATGCAAAATATATACACCACTGCTCATTTGCACGGATTTATACTGCAAAAAATCGTGCGGTACAATCTCGTGTGAACCAGGCCTAAAACGACAAATTGCTATACATTGGATATTGTCTGTGAGTTCCAGCGCCGCATAATAGCCATCATTCTTTTCCAAAAACCTTCAGCTTCAATAATTGGACGCAACTTATGGGATTTTATCACGTGACATGTGTACTTTAGTTGGCCGAATAGACAAAGAAAATTTTTTATATGTTTGATTTGGTTTCATAATAAAGCCTAGTGCGGTCCGCTACGTTGGATTCCGAACACGTGTACTAAAAAAGTTACTCATAGCTCCAAAGCTTAAATTTGGTAATATCATTGAAAACATTAATTTTCCTACACAAAAAGCAAAGTCATCTGTATGAAAATGCAGCTCAGGTATATTAACATAATAGCCAGATGGCATATCCTCTTAAAACTTGAACCCACATTTAAACAGCCCTGTCAAAATTTTGATAGTCGTTTTGACGATAGCTAACTCTATTAAAGGGCACGGTAGTGCTCAGCCAAGTTCGCGGCACTACAGTCCTTATTCACAGCCTTATTCATTAGATTCCACTAAACAGATGAATAGTTATACACTGAATAAGGACTTATATAGGCACTATTCAGTGTTACACCAATTCTTATTCATAAAACATTAACATAAATAAATAAATTGAGTAAAAGAAACCAAAATATGTTTTGTGTAAATTATTTGTGGGAAAATTGGCCAACATCTTCTTCTAGCACGAGGATTCACCTAGGTTGGCTATATTGGTAAATCATCAAACAGAAACTTTTCGTTGCCACACAAAAATGAAATAAAAAAAAAACAAAAAGAAATTTTCTTTCAGTTTTTCTGAATTTGTTTATTAAATTAAATTCTTCGCTTTCGAGTGCACAATTACAGCCTTATTCATTAGATTCCACTAAACAGATGAATAGTTATACACTGTATAAGGTCACTATTCAATGTTACACAAATTCTTATTCATAAAACATTTTCCTACCCATTATAGTTATACAACGCTTGTGTCAAATAAGGCGTTTTCCTTTGGAGGTGGCGAAGTACTTGCAAGTACTTTGAAAGCTTTTTTCAATGGAACACATCAAACTGCTTTCCCATGTAAAATGTATCTACTCGCGCATGAGAGCATGTGCAGTTGGTAGTACTAGATTAGGGTTTTCATCTACTCCTTTGTATATGCTTTGTATATGAAAACCATAGTATTCTCATGAAAATTTTTTTTTAGTTGAACGTGGACCCTATGAGGGCGCCACATTCAACCGCATTCGATTGCGTGGAGATTTGTGGACTCGGCATACATAAGGAATAGAAGACAAGTAGTCAGAGCAAGAGGAAAGTATTGTTTCCATTCTCATAAGAAATATAGGGAGTAAGAGAGATAAGCAAACAGCTGTTTGTGAAATCATTGTATATGTTTTCATATACAAAGGTGAAATCATTGTATATATACTTTATAGTAGTCTCATGAGCATCGCCGATTGCAGCGCCAATTGGTGTCGAAATGTCCTCACCTACTCTCAACAATGTTTATGTTCTCAACATTGAATTAATTGAACGTCAAATTTAAAATGTTGAGCAACTTTTCTGACAGTGGAGATATTTCCCCGTTGTGTAGATTTTAGATATTGACAGAGTATATGAGATAGACGCCAATGGCAAGAATGAGAAGCCTATATAGGTTTATATAGGAAATATATGGGAGTTCGAGGAGTGAACAAAATAGAACAGAAAGTAGGAGCAAGTCTGATTACGGTAATTTTAAGTGAAATTTGGCAATGTGTATGTTCTGTGTTGTGATTTTATATACAAAGGTGTATGTGAGATAATATTGAAGAAAAAAAACTTTTCGCGGTTTTTTGAAGCAATTTCAGCTTGCTTTCCAATTGGGATTATAAATCAGACCGAAATTTTTGCTTTGCATTAACGACGATCTTTTGCAAATTTTCTGAAATTTTTTAATTTGGAGTGAAAAATCATTAAGCAACAAGATAAAAAGTGGCAAATAGTGATATATGTGTGATAAAGTGATTGATTTGCTACACAAATACCCCAAATAGCTTTAACAGAGTTTATAGCTTAAAAAATAATTAATTTCAACCCAAATACCCCACCTTCATTTTCTCTCTGTGTTAACTTTTTGTGATTTTGATTGTTTAAATTTCGTTGATATATTTGTGTTTTTATAAAACAAAAATTGTAGTTGAAAAGTTCTTTTGTGTCCTACAAATTTTTACATTTTCCACCCAAATACCCCCAATTTTCTGTCTTCTTTTTTGTGTGTTAAATTTCTGTTATTTAATTCGTGTTTTATTGTTGTTTGATGTGTGTTTGTTCCTGTTTTTGGTAAACACGTAAAATTTTAAAATATTTATATTTCACAAATATTAACCTTTTCAGCATTTAAGCGGACTGCTTTATTTAATATTCTTATACCTACATTTTTCATTTGTAATAGGTATTTTAATTTTCATTTTCAGGAAGTGTTTTTTTTTTTACTCTAGGCGGTGGATTATTTGCGCGGGATATTAGGGCGTTCCAGTTTTCAATTCTTGTATTAATTTTTTTTGTTATTCGGTATTAGAAATAGTTTAATTCGTTAATTATTAAATCGAAATTTTTGTAGGTACGCTTAAGTAATTTTTGAAGTTTTTGGTGAGCAATAGTTTAGTTTTTGTTTTGAAAAAAAAAAAAATAAAAAAGTGTTTAACAATTAAAAGTTAAAAATTAAATAAACAGTTAAAAGTGAAAAATAGTTATAAATTTTTGATTAAATATGCCTAAGAAGTGTTGCTATCACAAGTGCCAGGAGAGGCAAATTAGGCTAGGCTCAGTTTCTTTTTTTTTAGTACCCAAAGACCATAGAATGTCGGTTTGGCTTAAACATGGAGGCTTTTCCAACATCGACGATTTGAAACCCAAGTCGATGATGTGTGAAAAACACTTCTATGAAAAAGATATAAAAGTAAGTGGCACCAAAAAAAATATAGTTAAAAATGCACTGCCTATTTCTTTTGCTTCTATATGTAAGTGTAGTGAAATAGCGAATGATATTTCATGCATTAGTTTAATTAATGCTGCGAGGGACCGGATGCAAACTACCTCTACGGTTAAGTCTGCTGTCCTTATGCCACCTACCTCTACGGTAACGTCAGGTATTATGACCTCTGCGCCTCCACTTTCACCTGTGTTTTCAGCTCCGGCTGTAGTACTTCCCACCACTTCCAGCCCAGCTTTATCTTTCAAAAACTTGGCTGCAAGCGCTGCAAGTACATATGTTAGAAATTTTTCTCTTAATGATAGTCCTTCATCGCACGTTTCCCCAACACAATTTCCGTCCCCAAGGCGGTTTTCTTACAAATCGGCGCGAAAAATTAGTAAGGCGAAATATATCCCGAGATATATTTTTAATACACCAACTAGGCTTAGGAAAAACCGGGAATATCAATTAAAAAAGAGTTTAGATAAGCAAATGGAAGGTTTTAAGGAAGAGTTGCGCACTTTTGTTTTGGTGCAACTCTTCCACAAGGAAAGCTCACCTTGGGGATGTAAGGCTAGGGATTTATTTTTGAAATTTTTTTATAAATCACCAGCATGTTATAAGTACATGCTGAGTGTAGGGTTTAAGCTGCCATCGGTAAGCACCATTTACCGATGGCATTCGGAGATACGGCTGACTGCAGGATTCAGCAAACCAATGCGGGACATGATGACGACCAAAGCTCTAGGAATGAGCCCCATGGAAAAGAAATGTGTACTCCTTTTTGATGAAATGGCCATCAAAAAAGAATTGGAGTACAATATGAAAGATGACATAATTTATGGATTGACGGATTTTGGAGAGTACGGAAGGAACGACTTGGCAGCCTCTAAAGCGATGGTATTCACGCTTAGAGGGTTGAACCAAAATTGGAAGCAAAGCGTTGCTTATTACATCGGTAGCCCAACTGGAGAACTGTTGTCAGAGATCATACTCACAATTATTAATGAAGTAATAAATTGTGGTCTGACAGTGGTTGCAACAAGCTGTGACCAGGGAGCGATCAACGTGTCAGCTTACAGAAGACTTGGGCCACCCAACTTCTTAGAGACGGAACCATTTGTGGATATTCAGGAACAAAGAGTTTTCCTGCTCTATGATTACCCGCATCTTTTTAAGAGCGTGCGTAATATTTTGCTAAAATATTACATCATGATAGGAAATGACACCGTGGATTGGAACGTCATTCGAAAAATCTTTGATCAAGATAAGAATGGGACGTTCCAAGTATTTCATAAGTTAACGAACTCCCATGTTCGGCCGAACAATTTCGAGAAATTGTCGGTAAAACTAGCAACACAGGTTTTCAGTGAAAATGTGTACACTGGCATAGAATATGTTTTGAAGACAACGGATCTCTTCAAAACAGAAGACGAGAAAAGAAGAGCTGAGTCAACGTCCAGGTTTGTCAAACAGCTCAATGATCTGTTTGACAATCTGAATACGGGCCGACTCTATTCTAGGAATCCAAATAAGCAGGCTCTATCGGATACCACAGAGACTCTTCAAAGACTTAAGAATGCTATGGAATGGATCTCGGAATGGAAATCGACGAGCAGTCATATAATACCACCTTGTTTTAAGGGATTAAAACAAACTTTGATGGCGATTGTGCAGATGTGGGAGCATATCAAAAGCCAAGAGCAAAGCTATGTTCTCCTTGCGCATTTAAACACGGATGTTGCCGAAAACTTGTTTTCAATGCTAAGATGCAACCGAGGATCATACGAAAGAAACCCTTCGGCTTGGAGATTGATTCGCAATCTCAAGCTCATAATATTCCAGAATCTCTCTTCAGCAGAACATTCTGGATATGAGGATGCTGAAGCGGCACCACTTTTGGATTTAGGTGATGTAGAGCCGAGAGTGGAGATGGAGATGGATATAGAGCCGAGTAAGGAGCCTAAGGATATTTATGATGAAATTTTTGAAGCAGTTTTAGGATACAACAACGAAGAGCCAGAGGAAGAGACCACTGAAAAGAGTGCTGAGGCTCAAAAGCTACAGGATGGAGCTGCTACTGCTAATTAAAAAAGAAGCTTAATTGCAAAGTTTGTTCCCAGTTTTTGATTGACGAAGTTAATAAAGACAGGGAACAAACTTTGTTAATTAATTTGCGGGCGTACAAAACCACCGCCACGACTTCGCAATTCGGTAAATTAACAGTTCCATCGATTCTTTTCGAAGAAACTGTTCATCATGCCGAAAGCATTTTTCAGGCTAATTTTCCGGACCGGAAAGAGAAAAAGAACATCGTAAAAACGTGGTTGCCAGAACTTATGAAGGAAATCGGGACAAATCTATCGGCTTGCTGTTCACAACAACACAAAGAAGAAATCGGGAAATTCATATTGATCGGACTGATCATATTTGAAACGAAGAGACTCAACAAGGAACTAATGGAACCAAACAAAATTCCTCGTCCAGCGAATAACTGATGGCCAAATCTCGTCTCGCAAACTAATTTCGTCCAGTTTCGTATAACACAGACGCGTTTCGTCGGTCTTGTCTTGGTTTCGTTGTCGGTTTATCGTTTTTTTTTCATTTCGTCGCAGTTTTTCGTGTATTATTTTTCTTGGTCACGTCGCAGTTTTTCGTGATTTTTTTGTCTCGGTTTCGATTTTGTCACAGTTGTTCGCTTCGACCAAAACTTTTATCTTCTCGTCCACAGTGCAAATTTAAAAAAATAATTGAGGCCAAGGTCCATCTAGATTTAATGTAGTTTTTAATTTTTCATTTTGTATTACACATATACCTATATTTAGTATTTTATAATTATAAATAAATATGTATATTACCAACATTAAATACCTACTTTGTGATTTTATTTTAATACATAATATTTTTAATTTTTCGAAGGTAATAGGACAAGGAAAGCCATCCGGGGATACATCAGCAAAAAACAACAACATCAAACACATTTTAAAAAATATATATATATACATGCATATAAATTTATCATATAGTTATATAGTAGTGAGTAGTTATAGAATGAGGACTAGGCCGCCCGGGGACACCTCACTAAAAAAAACGACGACTTACAAACGCTTTTTGAAGTATGCAATATATTTATATTATGTAGTTAAACAAAAAAACAAAAAAAAACAAAAAAAACAAAAAAAAACAAAAAAAACAAAAAACCAAAAAATTAGTTGTAGCGAGTAGTATTAGAATGAGGACTAGGCCGCCCGGGGACACCTCACTAAAAAAAACGACGACTTACAAACGCTTTTTGAAGTATCCAATATATTTATATTATGTAGTTAAACAAAAAAACAAAAAAAAACAAAAAAAAAAACAAAAAAACAAAAAACCAAAAAAATTAGTTGTAGCGAGTAGTATTAGAATGAGGACTAGGCCGCCCGGGGATACCTCACTAAAAAAACGACGATTTACAAACGCTTTTTTAAGTATGCAATATATTATATAGTAGTGAGTAGGTAGTCTTAGAATGAGGACTAGGCCTCCCGGGGAAACCTCTTAAAAAAAAACGCATCTTGTATTCTACCCCACTGGGTGATGTGGAAAAGAATATATGTTATGGTATCAATCAGGTAAGCTACTTTTTGGAATTTGCGTCTCCAGCTATTTAAAATTAAAAGACACTGACGAGATATCAGGTAAGCTACTACAAATGAAATCGTAAGAGTCGTTTTGGAGAAAAAAATATTGTCCTCAACTTCCAAAGGAGAATGGGCGAAATTGTATGAAACATGCTACTTTAAAGTCTTCAAACATGAGGTTTAAATCAGATTAAAACAATATGTTTTAAAAAATAAAAATCTGTTGAAATCCTTACTGGGTATGTTTAAAACCGTAGCGCAACCTGTAGAGGCTCGGAAATCCCCCAACACACTTCCACAACGTCGGGAGATGTTTTGAAATTAGGATAAAGCAACACACATACTAATAACATACATAGTTCATATGCTATATTGCTCTATGCAATTGCATTATATTAATATTGAAATATCTTCTTTTCTTATTTGAAATTTGTATTTAAATTTGTATTTAAAAAAATGGATATAAATTCATTCAGCTAGTCATGAGAAAATAAAAAAAAACATTCTATGAGAGGTAGGTACTACTAATAGTTGCTAAGTGCAACAGTTTATAATTTTTGCTGGTAGTTTTTCTTAAAATATTTTCGAGAGTATTAAAAACTCTTAAATATCGAGTTTCAAAAAAATCGATCATGCATTTTCCGAAATATTTGATTTTCAAAAAAAGGTTTGGTACACAGTACTAATTATATTTTATGCAAGCTTCTGTGGAAACAAAATTTGAAATAAGTCATACCGTTTTGAATAAAATCGAAAAAAAAAAATAATTTTTTGGGAAGTTCCATTTTCCTATAACCTTTTTTGGAAAGTAATTTATTGATTTTTTTCTAAGATAAGTTGTGGAGCCATTCTTGAGAAAAATACAATTATGTAAAATAGGCTGTAGACGAACAGACAGACAGAATTGTGCCACCCACTTTTTTGGTCTTCTCTATCATGGTAATGTCATGTTTGATTGTCAAAATTTTTTTTTGCACGAATCCAAATCTTGCCTTATAGTACTTTTATCGCAAGTAAAAACCCTTATTCTACCTTTACTAAACCATGGAATAAGAGTTAAGCCTATGGTTAAAATTTACTACCTATTAAAAAAAAATTGTTTCAATTAAAAAAATTTGGTATGGAAAAAAGTTTGAGCTTATTTTAAATTTGTATTTAAAAAAAAAATGGATCTAAATCCATTCAGGTAGTCATGAGAAAATAAAAAATAAAAAAAAACATTCTAGGTATGAGAGGTGGGTACTACTAATAGTTGCTAAGTGCAACATTTTATATTCTTTGCTGGTAGTTTTTCTTAAAATATTTTCGAGAGTATTAAAAACTCTTAAATATCGAATTTCAAGAAAATCGATCATGCCGTTTCCAAAATATTTGATTTTCAAAAAAATATTTGGTACACGATACTAATTATATTTTTGCAAGCTATTTTTTTTCCCACCCAAAGGTAGGCCTCACTCAAAGTTATTTATTGATTTTTCATTTGGTCACTTGCAAGCGTATTATTGTACTTCAATAGTGTTTTCTTCTCAACTCTTATGTTACCTATTAAAAATTTGGTTGCAAAAAATGCTATAGTTTAAGCTACATTCGCTTTGCAAAATAGCCTTTTTCGGGATAATCTCCTTTTCTTAAAGGCATTTTACAAAATTCACAAAACACAAAATTGAATTTTTTTTCCAATGATGTCTTAGAGAAGAAGTTTTTCTATCCATAGACACCCTAATCGTTTTGATAGGACAAGTACACACTTCACAATCTTATTTATAAAATCACCATTTCACTCCAGAACACTCTTAATAACTTCGACTATTGAATTGTCGAATTCTATTATGTATTTCCACCACTGAAAAACCAAAATGTTTTTATACTTTCTATTTGATTGCGATTACCTTGAAGCAGTTTTAACAGCGACATTTGAAAAGTTCAAAAGTAGGTAGATACATATGTATATTATAGGTGAAGATCTCTTGATCCAAAACTATTTAGCTACATATGTATGTACTTCTTTAGTCGTACCAAACGACGCGAAAAACTTATTGCACTTTTGAACTTTTTTTATGAAATTGTTTCTTTATTTCTTGCCTCAAAACTGCTATCAACTGGCACACACAATCACAATCAAATTCGATTTTGGTTTATATTCCTCGCAACCAAAAATATAATCCATCTGAAATGGTTCAAAAGAATTCCACATAAAATAATACACAACCAAACCAAGAACAACGATGCAAGAATGGAGTTCCAAAAATAAAAACACTACTCACTTCGAATTTAATTAATTTTTCTTTCTTCTTTATTAAATCTTTTGAACTTTAAATTACATTACATTAACAAAAATTATATTTTAGAATTCACTTATTTATTATCCGAAAAGCTTTCTGGCTTTATACAGGAACTGTTGAAGGGTTTTTCTTGAAGGTTGTTTTTTTTTTCACTGCGGCTACCCGGCTCAGCTGCGAAATTATGATGATGATTATGATGATGTACAATGCTGTCCAATACAGGTGGATATAAATCTGAAATTAAATATAAACAAATTGTAAGTCAAACTAGATAAATAAAGCGTGGTGTATAAAAACCCCACGGATTCAAAATAATTTTTTTATTTACTTTTGTTGGAACATTGTGAGGTGATGAGAACCAAAACTCGGTAGGTAGGTATTTCCATGCAACATAAACTCATCATAACCAAAGTAATTGTTCAAAATCTTTTACATAAATTGAGATTCAAAAATAATTTTCCTTCCAACTATAACAAATATATATGACAATGTAGGTAGGTAGTAGGATTATTAAGAAATTACCTACTGACCTACTGTCATTTACAAGATATTAAACTATTTAATTTGGTTATGACATGATGGATATATATGTCGATTTTTGGTTCTCATCACCTCATGAAAATCTTAAATAACAAATAAAAAAATACACTTTATACCTACCTGCGATTTTATCCAAAAGTTGTTGTTATAAATTTATTATTGTCCAGTTTTTATTTCGTAGAATTTCCCGATCCCGATTATAAACTGCACAAATTATTGTCATTGAAAAAAAACAAAAAAAAAAACAATGGGTAGGTAGGTAGCATGAAATTAATGAAAAAACCGAACACCGAATACCGAATACCGAATACACACAGAACAAACAATTTGTTTTATTTTTTTCTTGTTTATATAGCATTCGCACATTAAATTAACCAAATCGCAAATAGGTTTAACCTAAACGCAAATAAGTTTCACCCAAGCGCAAATAGATTTAGCCCAAACGCAAATAGAATTAACCCAATCGCAATTCGAATTAAACAAAACGCAAATAGAGTTAAACTATTATCAAATTATTTTAACCAAAACGCAAATTGAATTAACCCGGGCTCAAATTGTTGTTCCAGCTGTGTGGTGAAGAAATGGAAGGCTTATAACAGTAGGAATATTTCACCATAAAATTTTGACAAAACCCCAATTGTAAATTCAACTAGTTTTGCGCATTTCTCCAAGAGCTTACTAAAAATAAAAGGCCAATCCCTTAATAATGGCTCTTTAACAATTATGGATAGTACCAAAATCCATTAGACCCAAAAAGTACACCTGGAACAGTAAATCAAGCTAAGGTTTATTCAATTTGCGTTTTGGTTAAAATAATTTGATAATAGTTTAACTCTATTTGCGTTTTGTTTAATTCAAATTGCGATTGGGTTAATTCTATTTGCGTTTGGGCTAAATCTATTTGCGCTTGGGTGAAACTTATTTGCGTTTAGGTTAAACCTATTTGCGATTTGGTTAATTTAATGTGCGAATGCTATATATTTCGACGACATTTAATTAGATTTTTTAAGCACTTTTCAATTCAATTCAAGCACGATGAAATGTATTTCGCGTTTAATATTTTGATTTTTTATTTACAATAATTTGCAATGCAAACACATTTTGATGGATTGGGGTAGAAACATTTCTGATTAACTGCGAAATGTCTTTACTCGCTTACTCCCTTTATCATTTATTAGAATAAATAAAATATACACCTCTCTTTCTTCCACTACTAGGTCTCCACTGTCAGACAAGAAAATGTTGCCCATTTTGCTGTCAAAATATGAAAATGTTGCTAATTTTATCATCAACATCAGCTATCGCGAGCGCCGCCACAGCCCAAATCCCTCGTAAAAAAAAACGACTCCGTGAGATTACTATAAATTATATATACAATGATATGGTATATCTTTTGGTAGATATTTTGATTGAAATTTTCTTGCATGATTTCGGTGGTAGGTATTTTGGTGTGTATTTGGATTTTTACTTGCAATCTTTTTTGCCGGGGTGGGTCCTTTGGTGCGTAGGTAGGTATGTAGGTACCTATTTGAATTAAAGTTTTTATGTAGGTAGGTACCTAATTACTATTAATTTTTTGATAGATAGTTTTTTGTTATTATTATTTTTTTTTGCTAGATAGTTTTTTTGTTAATACCTACATAGTTTTAATTACCTTCATAGGTACCTACATATGTAGGTACATATTATAAACTATTTCGAGTTGTTATACCTATTTAATAGGTATTTGTAGGTAGGTAGGTAGGTACCAGGTTCCTACATATTTTAATTAAATTTTGTATGCAAAATTCGGGGGTGGGTTTAGGCAAAGGTATAGGTATTTTTGGTAGGTAGGTAGGTACAAAAAGGTAAGTAGGTAAAATACATTCCTAGCTCTATTGGCTCCAACGTCGAAGTTCATTTCAACTCATATCTATGTACCTACCTAGGTATTTTATTTAAAGTTTTTTATTGAGAAATTCAAGGTTAGGTAGGTAGGTACCTACCTATTTCTTTGAGTACCTATTTGACCTGGTATTTAAAACTTATTTTATGTACATATACATATTAGGTTTGTATAGGTAGGAACCTAATAAACTTTTTATCTAATGAACTTCTTACAGGTTTATTTTGAATAAGTTGGTAGGTACCTACATATGTACCTATTTATTCAAAATAAATTGGTAAAAATAGTAACAGCAACCGCAACTAGGTGCTGTTTTTTGTATGTAAAATTCAAAGCCTTTATTATTTTTTATTCAAGTTCAAGTAAAGGAACTTTTTCCCAATGCTTGTTTGTTTTATGATCATGAAGCGAAAAAATTACTAATCATTATTATAACCCTTTTTCGGGTTTTTTAGGATAATACCTACCTACCTTTAATTTTTTTTATTTCTCAAAAATTAAGAAAGATTTTTGCATTTGGTTGTCGACATTTCACTGAAAGTTGATAAAATAATTGAAAAAAAAAATAACTTAAAAAAATAGAAATTTTTTTCCAAAAAATTTGACTTTGAAATTTAATTTCTCAAAACCATTCTTTTAAACATCGCCCTTATAAAAAAAATAGAATATTGACTCTTCGAAATAGCTATAACAGGGGGGTCATTCCGTATTTCGATTATCGCCAGACGATATCGTTTAGACGATAGCCTTGCTCTACGTAACTTTGAAAATGACTATCGTCTGGGCGATCTCGTTTTGGCGATGAACTATTTGCTTTACGTAAGTCAATAATCGTCAAAACGCTATCTTTTAAACGATAGAACTTAGACGATAGCTAAAGAGGTATCGTCTGGTAATTATTTGAGCGTTTTAAGAGCGATAAATGCTTTTTCGTTGATTTTTAACCATTGTTTTTTAAATAATATGAAAACAAAACAATTATTGAATAATTACGGCATAAATACATATCAGTTCTTGGTTTGAATTTTCAGAAAAAATCTTATTTATGGGTTATTTCATACTTACCCAATAATCGAATAATTAAGAAGTATTTGCCCAGTGATAAAAATTCGACCATTTATACCAAACTAATCGATCATCCATGCAGGCACCTATGTCAACAGGGCTCTCATCGCGTAAGACGATAATAATTTGTTTTGGATACCCACTCACCGCTTAGGTTCAGCCTTAAATAAATAAATAAGGAAATACATTTTGTGAAGTTCTATTTTATTTTATTATAAAACATAACCATACCAACCCACCCTTCAGGACCTACATAGAAGTAGGTACCACAAGTGCAGTATTGCTCACTTGTAGGAAGCCGATACTCCCTGGCCTCAACAACAATCAACATTAATTGATTGTAGGTCGGAGGGTCGTTAGGTGCTCCAAGCAGCTCTAGAGATCCTTAATGAAGAAGTGGCAAATGGGCATCGAAGGGTTCTGGGAAAAAATAAAATAAAGAGAAAGTAAGAGCTGTAGTGGCAATTCTTTTGACGTAAAGACCTGGCACATCCGATTAGATACAGGATTTCATCCTCCAACTGATGCGCCTGACCTGATCCTGGTGTCGACCAGATACTTACCTCGTTCATAAGCTGAAGAGTATTCCACGGGGTTTTGAATGCTTCCTCTTAGGGCGATGGGTCCGGCTGGTGGGGGTTTTCTTACCAGGAGGTTGCGTGGGCAGCAACGCCGTCGAAAGCTGAAGCACTGGGAGCCCGAATGAGAGTTGAGATGAGGGTAATCCACTGCTCAAATGGGTAATGGATTCGGGGAGCAATCGGAAAATGATTATAAATTCACACGGATGAAAATTTAGCCCGACGTTTTGCACGATGAGGACGCGCTCGAAAATGGAAAATAATAACTATGACTGGGACAGGTATAATATAATAGGAAAGGGACAAAAGTACGTGTTGGAGCTTTTAGTAAAATCAAAGAAAGAGAAAAAAAGGTAGAAGTGAAATGGATATAGATGCAATAAGGTAGTAATAGGGATGTAAGAAAAGCTAAGTAGGAAGAGATCCTTGCGTCAGATTAGGGGGATTCGAATTTCAAGGCCAACCGAATTCCAGGCGGGGAGGGATATGTGGCCAAGTTGCATCAACAGCGGCAGCGTACCCAAGGTGTGTGTTTTTTTGAGTGGTGGTAAAGCTTAGTTGGCATGTTTTTTTTATTTTTGGAATAGGCGAGGTCTAGCTACGGGGGCAAGAGCCCCCCCCTACATCCGGCGAGCTGAGCTGAGCGGTGCAAGCATGCCATCGCCTCCGTAGCAGACAATCTACCCCTACCCCATCCTCTCCTGCTGTATCCTTAACCATCCCCTACTTTTCTTTACCTCTTTTCATTTCAATCCTCTTTTCATATTCCCATACTCTACTCCCAAATACCTCCCTTTGCCTCATTCCAAATGGCGCCCATCCGTGTTAGGAAATTTTTTTTTTTCGTTTTTCAGCTTAGATTGTCTCAGTTTTGAGTGGTAGCGAGGGCAACATCCGGTCGAAACGTATGTCGTTAACAAGATGGCTCCTAAGAACGCTTGTTAACTAGCGACGGAAAGATTGGATGGGTCAGCGTACCATTCCGAGCTGGGAAATTTAAATTTAACAATTTTTTTGTTAAAATAAATTTGGATCTGGTCATCGTCAGTGGCAGCAACCAGGCGTAGCGTATGTCGCGAACAAGATCGCTTTTGAGAATGCTTGTTCACTTGTGACGTAGCGAGTGGGGGTTACCAGAGACGGAAATCATAACCGAATATAGGAAACTGTCTTCGTTGTTTTCTTTGGAGGTCCTATATGTCTTTTTTGGGAAGGTCTTAACGTACCCAAGGAACTGCGATAGGACTAATCTGAATTGAACATCGTGGACAGGTCGTGTATGTTTTCATCTGTTTTGTTGCCAGGACCGATCCAATTCGTAGGTCTTGGAGGAGATGGCTCTTGAGAAAGCTCACCCAATTGCGCGAAGCGAATCTGGCCCTGTCAACAGAAGCAGATCAAACATGGTGATTAATTTTCAGATTTTAATTGTTCACACCTTGGGAAAATCTATTTATGTACGAAGGATAAGCTATGGAACCATATATAGACGGGAAAAAAAAGTAAGTCACCGAAGGAAACCGCCGGAAACACCCCCGTATTTTTATGCACAACTTTTTCAGAAGTACATTTGAGATTATTAGTTTTAGCAAAAGCAATTTTGAGTCGAAATTTTCTGAGTTCATCAAATATTTGTTTTAGATAGATTTTAGTGTTAAGAGGTAGATTTTGTTAGGTTGGTTGAAGAAAAAGGTTAGTTAGCTCCGCGTAGAGGTAATCTTAGTTTGGAAACAAAATTAATTGTTTAAGTCAAAAACCACTACTTCTAGTAAGTTATTTACCTGGTTTTGTTTAGATAAGATTTTTCTTAATTTACATTTTGTATTATATACATTAAGCCAGTTTCATTTTTGTTATAAGTTATAAGTACCTATCCAAACTATTGGGGCCAAGGTGTCAGTATATCAGGTTTGTTTAAACAATCAAAATTAGTTCGAGTTTAACCTTAGTGTAATTACATAGTAACAGCTTTTCTATTACAAAGTGAATGGGCCGGTAAGTTAAGAAGATAGAGGGGTAGATTGATCGACTCAATATCCAGAAATATTTTGGGGGTATAAGTCATAAAGAAAAAAAAAACAAAAAAAACTAAGCGTGAAGGGAAATATCCACAAGTTAGGAAAATATAATATAAGAATACAATTCATTTTGTTTGATGGTCTCCAGTCATAGATGGTTGGTCTTGTGAACTAAAGACTAAATTCGAAGAAAATCGTTCTATTAGAATCGATTGCCGTATGGTTGAATAGTTGGTTTGGTGTGTTGAGACGCATGAATCGACAAGAGGAACAACAAATAGAGGCCGATATAAGCAGAGTCCAAGAATTCGTGCAAAACCGAGTACTTACTAGAGCGTTACGCGAAAGGCTTTTGGGAGATTTACCTAAAATGTCGTTAGTTAAGCATTCCCCCATCAGAAAGAAGGGGAACCAACCCAAAAATAAGTCTGATGGCGAATTTCCTTCCGACGGCTCCAACCAGTCTGGAAACCTGAGGGGTCCGGTACTAGCCGGGGACCCAAATCTTCCACCAGGCGGTCCCAGTGGGTCGGGTGTTGTCGTGGGGACAGGAGCAGCGGACAGCCAAAATCAGAGTCAAGGTCTGTCGTCAGACCTAGGTAACACCAGCGGATCTGAGTCCGTTAACGAATCACTTTCGATACCCCCATATAGCGAGATAACCGTAGTCGGTGACAACTCATTGAGGCCCGTGAACGGGGCAAATGTGAGCATCGGTGATAGAACCGCAAACGGTATCGACCCAGGTAACCCTAAGGGGGACGGTGGTCTATGGACGGCGGTGGGGCAGGTTGTTGGAGACCAGCGGAGGGCTGATGATAACCCCCATGATAGGGGAACTGCCGAGTCGTTGAGAGATGAAATTAGACGACAGGTTTTAGATCTCTTGAAAGAGATGAATACATCTCTCCATGTTACTCCACCTTATGAGGAACGATTCCATCAGACCGCGGGTAACCCAAAAGTAGGACACAGGTCAGCACCACAGCTTTCTACGGAACTACCGCAACATTCTCAGCTGGATCCTCGGTCAAGACCTTTTCAACCACCTAGGGTTGTTCAGGGGAATGTAACCCAAAGACCGAGTTATGAAAATGGACATGCTTCGAATGCGGGGTACCAACCGAATTTACAGCAAAATCCGTATTCAGAATCCAGAGCGCCTTATAACAGACGTGTTCAGACCTCTTATACCTCACCTCAAATATATCAGCACTCTGGTATGAGATTGCCCATCAAGATGGATAAGTGGGGAGTTAAATTTGATGGCAAGGCAGGAACATTAAGTGTAGAGGACTTTGTTTTCCGGGTGGAAACGCTTCAAGGTCAATACGAATGCTCCTGGGCTGAGATCATGAGAGACTTCCATCTCTTGCTCTCAGGTGCTGCCAGTGAATGGTACTGGTGGTATCATCGATCGAACGGTCGACCGGACTGGCCCATGTTGCGAGATGCATTAATGCGCCAGTTCCGGAATTCCAAGTCGGACTATGAAATAATACGGGAAATAATGGAAAGAAAGCAGAACACCTGGGAGTCGAGTGATGATTATTTCGCTGCCATAACGAAGCTCCGATCTCAGCTCAGGACGCAGATACCAGAAGGAGAGCTCGTTCGGATTCTAAAAAGAAATTTGAATGAGCGTCTAGAGAGGTTAGTGTACCCGCAAGCCATTTATTCAATGGACCAGTTGAGAATGGCGTGTAAAGAGGCCGAGTATGCGTTTCCGAGAAGGGAAAGAGAAGTTCCTAAACCACATAGGGCCCCCGCTCGTTTGGTGGCAAACGAGTTGGAGTACGATCCAGATATAGAGGGGCTACAGTATCGCGATGAACAGGTAGACGCCTTCCAGCATTCCGGAGCCCGCCCAAAGACCTCAATGGGCCAAAGCGAAAGTAGGACATTGAATTGCTGGAATTGTAGGGTGCAAGGCCATACTTTCATGGATTGTCCTTCGACAAAAAGGAATATTTTTTGCTACCGTTGTGGCCAAGAAGGTGTTATTACGCCTAAATGTTCGCGTTGCAACCCGGAAAACCGGAATCGGAACGCGTCTTCGGGGGAGTCGCGTTCAACTCAGACCCCCCAAACAGAACAGTAAGAAACGCTGAAGCACAAACCTGTTTAGATGAAGAAAAAACAATACAAATATTAGCTAGAGAGAGGAAAGATAATGAAAGTGAAAATAAAACCAAAAACAAATTTGAGATGAGACCGTTGCATGAGAGATTGAGGGAGTACTATCTAACGCGGAAAAGAATATTTGAGGGTAAGGAGAATGAAGTTTCCAATAGAATAAAGAAGGCGAGATTGAGGTATCAGATAAGAAAACAAACCAGAATGAATATTTCGGCAACTGTTATAGACACTAACACTGACCCCCGGCCATACGCAAAGGTAAATATTGTCAACAAAGACATTTATGGTTTATTGGACAGTGGGGCCAGTGTAAGTATACTGGGAAAAGATTGCGTAAAGTTCTTGACGGAGTCAGGGATTCACTTCCAGCCTTACAAGTCCGGTGTCAAGACAGCGGACGGTAAAAGCCAAGCTATAATTGGAAAAGTCAATCTATTAGTAAGATACAAGAATTCTCAGCATACTATTACGTTCTATCTTGTACCTAATCTCGACCAAGAAGTGTATTTAGGCGTAGACTTTTGGAAGGCATTTCAAATCGCTCCAAATGTAGTCAGTTCCGTGTCGATTCTAGAGGAGGATGCAGACCTAATGAATTCACACGAACTTTCGTCTGAGCAGCGGTCTCGATTGGAAGCAGTCAAACTGAGATTTCTGGATTTTGATCGCCATGGCTTAGGAAAGACGACGCTCATGGAGCACACCATCGATACCGGAGAGGCGGTGCCGGTAAAGCAGAGGCACTACCCTGTTTCTCCAGCGGTACAAGCCATTTTGTACCAAGAAATAGACCGAATGATTAAGCTCGGCGTTATCGAGGAGAGTGAGAGTCCTTGGTGCTCGCCAGTTGTCCTTATTAAGAAGCCAGGTCCTGACGGTACGACAAAGTATCGTTTTTGCCTGGATTCACGTAAGGTCAACTCGTTAAGCAAAAAGGACGCGAACCCTCTCCCCCATGTCGAGGGGCTTATCAGTCGACTTCCAGACACCTACTACATTAGTAGCGTGGACTTAAAGGATGCTTTCTGGCAAATACCGTTGGAGAGAGAGAGTAGGGAGAAAACTGCGTTTGCGGTACCGGGGAGACCCTTGTACCAGTTCACGGTCATGCCCTTTGGGTTGTGTAACGCAGCCCAACGGCTATGCCGTCTAATGGACAAGGTAATCCCTGCACGACTCCGGGATCGTATTTTCGTGTATTTGGATGATTTGCTCATAATAGCGCCTGATTTCGAGGCTCATATCGCTCTGCTGGGCGAAGTGGCCGACTGCCTGAGGAAAGCAAATCTCACCATCAACGTTAAAAAATCCAAATTCTGCTTTAAGGAGCTAAAGTATTTGGGTTATATCGTTGGTGGTGGGAGATTGAAGACCGATCCGGCCAAGGTAGAGGCGGTCGTTGACTTTCCGATGCCAAGGAATCCGAGACAGGTTAGAAGGTTACTTGGCTTGGCAGGGTGGTATAGGAGATTTATTAAGGACTTCTCAACTTTGACTGCTCCCCTGACGGACACTCTTAAGAACAGGAATTCGAAATTTATCATGACCGAAGAAGCAAAAGCAGCGTTCGAGAATCTGAAAAAGGCGTTAACGACCGCTCCGGTGCTCACACACCCAGATTTCTCGAAGCGTTTCTATGTTCAATGCGATGCGTCCGACTCTGGAATCGGCGCGGTGCTTTTTCAGAAGAACGAGGCAGGCGAAGAGTTTCCAATTTCCTACTTCTCTCAAAAGTTGAACTCGTGTCAAAGGAACTACAGTGTGACCGAGAGAGAGTGCATGGCCGCGGTCATGGCAGTGAAGAAGTTCCGGCCCTATGTCGAGGGTATGGATTTCACTGTCATAACTGACCACTCTAGCCTGAAATGGCTTATGACAATGAAAGATCTCAGTGGTAGGTTGGCAAGATGGTCGCTAGAGCTACAATCCTATGCCTTCGACATAGAGCACAGGAGAGGATCACTCAATGTCGTACCAGACACGCTCTCTCGGGCACACTTAGATAGCTTGGCTTTGGGAGAGGTAGCGCCACTCATAGATCTCGAATCCGATGAATTTCGCTCCGTAGAGTATAAGGATTTGATAAATACCATAGAAGAGAACAAAGAGAAATTCCCTGACTTAAAGATTGAAGACTCGTTTGTATACAAACGAGCTCTTCCCTCAAATAGCGATGAGACACTCTTGGAAAACACTTGGCGGCTGTGGGTACCTTCCGGTTTAACCGAAAGCTTAATCGTCAAGGCCCATAATCCACCCCAAGCCGCTCATGGTGGAGTGGCTAGAACCTTGTACCGGGTTCGACAACACTTCTATTGGCCAAATATGACCGTCCAAATCCGACAATTTGTTCTCGATTGTGAAATCTGCAAACAATCCAAATCATCTAGTCAAGTTCAACGTCCCCCTATTTGTAACAGTTACGTTTCCGACCGTCCTTTTCAGAAGTTATATGTTGACTTTATTGGCCCCTATCCGAGGTCCAAGGCCGGAAACGCCTTTGTCTTTGTGGTATTAGATCACTTTTCTAAGTTTGTGTTTCTGAAGCCCTTGCGCGCCGCAAATTCCAGCAGCATAATTAGTTTCCTTAAAAACGAAATTTTTAATACATACGGAGTGCCCCAGATTCTGCATTCCGATAACGGAAAGCAGTTCATATGTAAGGAATTCCAAAATTTCTTGGAAAGGTATGGGGTACGGCACTTCAGGACTGCTAATTACGCGCCGCAATCCAACGCTTCGGAACGAGTGAACAGAACGTTGTTAGCCGCCATACGTTCATACTTAAAGGAAGATCAACGCGACTGGGATGTTCACTTAAGTGACATCGCATGCGCGTTGAGAACTTCAGTGCATTCTGCCATCGGAGTGTCACCATATTTCGTTCTATTTGGAACAAATATGATGACACACGGAAGCGGCTATGCACTGGCCCAAAAGTTGAACGCGGTAGAGGATGGCGAGCTGTTGACTCTTCCGAAGCAGGAGCGATTACGAATAATTCGCGACAAGATCAAGAAAGGCATCGAGAAGGCAAACGAGAAAATCGAAAAAATATATAACACTCGGTCCCGAAATGTCCGATACGTTCCAGGTCAAGAAGTGTATAAAAGAAATTTTGTCCTCAGTGACTCGTCAAAGCGGTTATCTGCGAAACTGTGTCCCAAATATATAAAGTGTCGAATAATTAAACCCGTAGGAAAAAGTATGTACGAGCTTGAAAACTTAGCTGGAAAAAGAATAGGAATTTTCCACGCAAAAGATCTAAAGCAGTAAGCAGCTCTTAAAGACCATACGAACCTAAAACTCCAAAGTAACATTCACAGTTGTTTTAGTACGAGTGCTCGTCCACTCCAGAGAACAATAATATGAAGTGAAGTAAAAATTAATTTACTAAATGGTATCTAGTAGTTTACAAAAAAATGCATTCCCGTGTAGTCGAATTTTCAAACAAGGACGTACTTGCATTCGTTTCAATAGTCTTAAATGTTTTTTTTCATAAAAAAATAAAAAAAAAAAAAAAAAACCAAAGTCGATCTTGAACCAAAGTACCTGAACAACTGTGATAACGATTTTGTAGAGACCTGTGATATTAAGCCCTAAGTAAAAAAAAAAAAGAAAAAAAAAAAAAAAAACGTATTTAACAGCTGTGATATTACGCCTTAAGAAGTCATAAAAGTATTCAACACCTGTGATATATATGTTGGTTTAGTCAGTAGTGTATACCTATGTGCCAAGCATCTACCATCAGTAATAATACTGGATACCGGATTTTACGCCGGTGATTTTATTTCCCTCGGCTTGGGAAAATAATAGTCCATTAACGTTGAAGATATGCAATAACCAGTAATGGTAAGAAATTTTCTTATCTGTGAAGTCAAACGCAAAGTAATTATACACTATTCATAATTGAGCCCTTATCTTGATTTAAGAGATACTTCATATAAAACGGTGGTACAAGGACGTTCATCTTCCCTAGAGCAACGTAAGCAAGTTGGAAATGTTAAACCGAACCAAATTATCGACCTGACAATAATGCTAATGAGAGAAGGTACTCATAAAACAACATTAAACACACAAAACGATTTGAGCATAGATTACGTTTATTAAAAAGCTTTTGTACCCACTGTACTTTCTCAGAAATTGAGAATAATTTTGGTTTTTATATGACCGGAAATCCATTAACACATTTGAAAAATCTTAAGAATTGAAATTAAAGAGTAGTAGCGAGATAGTAAAACTATCGCCTGAGACGTAAACATTGTAAATCAATAGATAAAACAGAATAGTTAGATGGCAAGAATGAAATCCACCATCGGAAATCTTAAACAAATTTCAAATAAAACTTACCCACCTCAGCTCTAGGTGAGAGGTGAGAAGATACCGCGTATGGTAGGCGACGGCCGCTTGATGAACAGGTGTTACAGATGTATGTAGGTGGGCGACGTAGAGCAGCGCTCGACTGAGTAAATTCCGAAATATGTATGAGCATAAAGATTGCCCGGCTTCAGTGGTATGGGTTCTTCCCCACCAAACTAAAGTACCTGAACAGTGGGAACAGAAGGATAACAATGTTATAGCCTAAACTGTTTTGTCCGGCTGGTGGCTGATGGGTTCTTCCCCACAGTTAGGATGGGGGTATCCTTGAGGTTTCTTTCACCGTCCTCCTCATTTCCAAGATCATTTCCGAGACCGGAGTTTTGTTTTGGATACCCACTCACCGCTTAGGTTCAGCCTTAAATAAATAAATAAGGAAATACATTTTGTGAAGTTCTATTTTATTTTATTATAAAACATAACCATACCAACCCACCCTTCAGGACCTACATAGAAGTAGGTACCACAAGTGCAGTATTGCTCACTTGTAGGAAGCCGATACTCCCTGGCCTCAACAACAATCAACATTAATTGATTGTAGGTCGGAGGGTCGTTAGGTGCTCCAAGCAGCTCTAGAGATCCTTAATGAAGAAGTGGCAAATGGGCATCGAAGGGTTCTGGGAAAAAATAAAATAAAGAGAAAGTAAGAGCTGTAGTGGCAATTCTTTTGACGTAAAGACCTGGCACATCCGATTAGATACAGGATTTCATCCTCCAACTGATGCGCCTGACCTGATCCTGGTGTCGACCAGATACTTACCTCGTTCATAAGCTGAAGAGTATTCCACGGGGTTTTGAATGCTTCCTCTTAGGGCGATGGGTCCGGCTGGTGGGGGTTTTCTTACCAGGAGGTTGCGTGGGCAGCAACGCCGTCGAAAGCTGAAGCACTGGGAGCCCGAATGAGAGTTGAGATGAGGGTAATCCACTGCTCAAATGGGTAATGGATTCGGGGAGCAATCGGAAAATGATTATAAATTCACACGGATGAAAATTTAGCCCGACGTTTTGCACGATGAGGACGCGCTCGAAAATGGAAAATAATAACTATGACTGGGACAGGTATAATATAATAGGAAAGGGACAAAAGTACGTGTTGGAGCTTTTAGTAAAATCAAAGAAAGAGAAAAAAAGGTAGAAGTGAAATGGATATAGATGCAATAAGGTAGTAATAGGGATGTAAGAAAAGCTAAGTAGGAAGAGATCCTTGCGTCAGATTAGGGGGATTCGAATTTCAAGGCCAACCGAATTCCAGGCGGGGAGGGATATGTGGCCAAGTTGCATCAACAGCGGCAGCGTACCCAAGGTGTGTGTTTTTTTGAGTGGTGGTAAAGCTTAGTTGGCATGTTTTTTTTATTTTTGGAATAGGCGAGGTCTAGCTACGGGGGCAAGAGCCCCCCCCTACATCCGGCGAGCTGAGCTGAGCGGTGCAAGCATGCCATCGCCTCCGTAGCAGACAATCTACCCCTACCCCATCCTCTCCTGCTGTATCCTTAACCATCCCCTACTTTTCTTTACCTCTTTTCATTTCAATCCTCTTTTCATATTCCCATACTCTACTCCCAAATACCTCCCTTTGCCTCATTCCAAATGGCGCCCATCCGTGTTAGGAAATTTTTTTTTTTCGTTTTTCAGCTTAGATTGTCTCAGTTTTGAGTGGTAGCGAGGGCAACATCCGGTCGAAACGTATGTCGTTAACAAGATGGCTCCTAAGAACGCTTGTTAACTAGCGACGGAAAGATTGGATGGGTCAGCGTACCATTCCGAGCTGGGAAATTTAAATTTAACAATTTTTTTGTTAAAATAAATTTGGATCTGGTCATCGTCAGTGGCAGCAACCAGGCGTAGCGTATGTCGCGAACAAGATCGCTTTTGAGAATGCTTGTTCACTTGTGACGTAGCGAGTGGGGGTTACCAGAGACGGAAATCATAACCGAATATAGGAAACTGTCTTCGTTGTTTTCTTTGGAGGTCCTATATGTCTTTTTTGGGAAGGTCTTAACGTACCCAAGGAACTGCGATAGGACTAATCTGAATTGAACATCGTGGACAGGTCGTGTATGTTTTCATCTGTTTTGTTGCCAGGACCGATCCAATTCGTAGGTCTTGGAGGAGATGGCTCTTGAGAAAGCTCACCCAATTGCGCGAAGCGAATCTGGCCCTGTCAACAGAAGCAGATCAAACATGGTGATTAATTTTCAGATTTTAATTGTTCACACCTTGGGAAAATCTATTTATGTACGAAGGATAAGCTATGGAACCATATATAGACGGGAAAAAAAAGTAAGTCACCGAAGGAAACCGCCGGAAACACCCCCGTATTTTTATGCACAACTTTTTCAGAAGTACATTTGAGATTATTAGTTTTAGCAAAAGCAATTTTGAGTCGAAATTTTCTGAGTTCATCAAATATTTGTTTTAGATAGATTTTAGTGTTAAGAGGTAGATTTTGTTAGGTTGGTTGAAGAAAAAGGTTAGTTAGCTCCGCGTAGAGGTAATCTTAGTTTGGAAACAAAATTAATTGTTTAAGTCAAAAACCACTACTTCTAGTAAGTTATTTACCTGGTTTTGTTTAGATAAGATTTTTCTTAATTTACATTTTGTATTATATACATTAAGCCAGTTTCATTTTTGTTATAAGTTATAAGTACCTATCCAAACTATTGGGGCCAAGGTGTCAGTATATCAGGTTTGTTTAAACAATCAAAATTAGTTCGAGTTTAACCTTAGTGTAATTACATAGTAACAGCTTTTCTATTACAAAGTGAATGGGCCGGTAAGTTAAGAAGATAGAGGGGTAGATTGATCGACTCAATATCCAGAAATATTTTGGGGGTATAAGTCATAAAGAAAAAAAAAACAAAAAAAACTAAGCGTGAAGGGAAATATCCACAAGTTAGGAAAATATAATATAAGAATACAATTCATTTTGTTTGATGGTCTCCAGTCATAGATGGTTGGTCTTGTGAACTAAAGACTAAATTCGAAGAAAATCGTTCTATTAGAATCGATTGCCGTATGGTTGAATAGTTGGTTTGGTGTGTTGAGACGCATGAATCGACAAGAGGAACAACAAATAGAGGCCGATATAAGCAGAGTCCAAGAATTCGTGCAAAACCGAGTACTTACTAGAGCGTTACGCGAAAGGCTTTTGGGAGATTTACCTAAAATGTCGTTAGTTAAGCATTCCCCCATCAGAAAGAAGGGGAACCAACCCAAAAATAAGTCTGATGGCGAATTTCCTTCCGACGGCTCCAACCAGTCTGGAAACCTGAGGGGTCCGGTACTAGCCGGGGACCCAAATCTTCCACCAGGCGGTCCCAGTGGGTCGGGTGTTGTCGTGGGGACAGGAGCAGCGGACAGCCAAAATCAGAGTCAAGGTCTGTCGTCAGACCTAGGTAACACCAGCGGATCTGAGTCCGTTAACGAATCACTTTCGATACCCCCATATAGCGAGATAACCGTAGTCGGTGACAACTCATTGAGGCCCGTGAACGGGGCAAATGTGAGCATCGGTGATAGAACCGCAAACGGTATCGACCCAGGTAACCCTAAGGGGGACGGTGGTCTATGGACGGCGGTGGGGCAGGTTGTTGGAGACCAGCGGAGGGCTGATGATAACCCCCATGATAGGGGAACTGCCGAGTCGTTGAGAGATGAAATTAGACGACAGGTTTTAGATCTCTTGAAAGAGATGAATACATCTCTCCATGTTACTCCACCTTATGAGGAACGATTCCATCAGACCGCGGGTAACCCAAAAGTAGGACACAGGTCAGCACCACAGCTTTCTACGGAACTACCGCAACATTCTCAGCTGGATCCTCGGTCAAGACCTTTTCAACCACCTAGGGTTGTTCAGGGGAATGTAACCCAAAGACCGAGTTATGAAAATGGACATGCTTCGAATGCGGGGTACCAACCGAATTTACAGCAAAATCCGTATTCAGAATCCAGAGCGCCTTATAACAGACGTGTTCAGACCTCTTATACCTCACCTCAAATATATCAGCACTCTGGTATGAGATTGCCCATCAAGATGGATAAGTGGGGAGTTAAATTTGATGGCAAGGCAGGAACATTAAGTGTAGAGGACTTTGTTTTCCGGGTGGAAACGCTTCAAGGTCAATACGAATGCTCCTGGGCTGAGATCATGAGAGACTTCCATCTCTTGCTCTCAGGTGCTGCCAGTGAATGGTACTGGTGGTATCATCGATCGAACGGTCGACCGGACTGGCCCATGTTGCGAGATGCATTAATGCGCCAGTTCCGGAATTCCAAGTCGGACTATGAAATAATACGGGAAATAATGGAAAGAAAGCAGAACACCTGGGAGTCGAGTGATGATTATTTCGCTGCCATAACGAAGCTCCGATCTCAGCTCAGGACGCAGATACCAGAAGGAGAGCTCGTTCGGATTCTAAAAAGAAATTTGAATGAGCGTCTAGAGAGGTTAGTGTACCCGCCAGCCATTTATTCAATGGACCAGTTGAGAATGGCGTGTAAAGAGGCCGAGTATGCGTTTCCGAGAAGGGAAAGAGAAGTTCCTAAACCACATAGGGCCCCCGCTCGTTTGGTGGCAAACGAGTTGGAGTACGATCCAGATATAGAGGGGCTACAGTATCGCGATGAACAGGTAGACGCCTTCCAGCATTCCGGAGCCCGCCCAAAGACCTCAATGGGCCAAAGCGAAAGTAGGACATTGAATTGCTGGAATTGTAGGGTGCAAGGCCATACTTTCATGGATTGTCCTTCGACAAAAAGGAATATTTTTTGCTACCGTTGTGGCCAAGAAGGTGTTATTACGCCTAAATGTTCGCGTTGCAACCCGGAAAACCGGAATCGGAACGCGTCTTCGGGGGAGTCGCGTTCAACTCAGACCCCCCAAACAGAACAGTAAGAAACGCTGAAGCACAAACCTGTTTAGATGAAGAAAAAACAATACAAATATTAGCTAGAGAGAGGAAAGATAATGAAAGTGAAAATAAAACCAAAAACAAATTTGAGATGAGACCGTTGCATGAGAGATTGAGGGAGTACTATCTAACGCGGAAAAGAATATTTGAGGGTAAGGAGAATGAAGTTTCCAATAGAATAAAGAAGGCGAGATTGAGGTATCAGATAAGAAAACAAACCAGAATGAATATTTCGGCAACTGTTATAGACACTAACACTGACCCCCGGCCATACGCAAAGGTAAATATTGTCAACAAAGACATTTATGGTTTATTGGACAGTGGGGCCAGTGTAAGTATACTGGGAAAAGATTGCGTAAAGTTCTTGACGGAGTCAGGGATTCACTTCCAGCCTTACAAGTCCGGTGTCAAGACAGCGGACGGTAAAAGCCAAGCTATAATTGGAAAAGTCAATCTATTAGTAAGATACAAGAATTCTCAGCATACTATTACGTTCTATCTTGTACCTAATCTCGACCAAGAAGTGTATTTAGGCGTAGACTTTTGGAAGGCATTTCAAATCGCTCCAAATGTAGTCAGTTCCGTGTCGATTCTAGAGGAGGATGCAGACCTAATGAATTCACACGAACTTTCGTCTGAGCAGCGGTCTCGATTGGAAGCAGTCAAACTGAGATTTCTGGATTTTGATCGCCATGGCTTAGGAAAGACGACGCTCATGGAGCACACCATCGATACCGGAGAGGCGGTGCCGGTAAAGCAGAGGCACTACCCTGTTTCTCCAGCGGTACAAGCCATTTTGTACCAAGAAATAGACCGAATGATTAAGCTCGGCGTTATCGAGGAGAGTGAGAGTCCTTGGTGCTCGCCAGTTGTCCTTATTAAGAAGCCAGGTCCTGACGGTACGACAAAGTATCGTTTTTGCCTGGATTCACGTAAGGTCAACTCGTTAAGCAAAAAGGACGCGAACCCTCTCCCCCATGTCGAGGGGCTTATCAGTCGACTTCCAGACACCTACTACATTAGTAGCGTGGACTTAAAGGATGCTTTCTGGCAAATACCGTTGGAGAGAGAGAGTAGGGAGAAAACTGCGTTTGCGGTACCGGGGAGACCCTTGTACCAGTTCACGGTCATGCCCTTTGGGTTGTGTAACGCAGCCCAACGGCTATGCCGTCTAATGGACAAGGTAATCCCTGCACGACTCCGGGATCGTATTTTCGTGTATTTGGATGATTTGCTCATAATAGCGCCTGATTTCGAGGCTCATATCGCTCTGCTGGGCGAAGTGGCCGACTGCCTGAGGAAAGCAAATCTCACCATCAACGTTAAAAAATCCAAATTCTGCTTTAAGGAGCTAAAGTATTTGGGTTATATCGTTGGTGGTGGGAGATTGAAGACCGATCCGGCCAAGGTAGAGGCGGTCGTTGACTTTCCGATGCCAAGGAATCCGAGACAGGTTAGAAGGTTACTTGGCTTGGCAGGGTGGTATAGGAGATTTATTAAGGACTTCTCAACTTTGACTGCTCCCCTGACGGACACTCTTAAGAACAGGAATTCGAAATTTATCATGACCGAAGAAGCAAAAGCAGCGTTCGAGAATCTGAAAAAGGCGTTAACGACCGCTCCGGTGCTCACACACCCAGATTTCTCGAAGCGTTTCTATGTTCAATGCGATGCGTCCGACTCTGGAATCGGCGCGGTGCTTTTTCAGAAGAACGAGGCAGGCGAAGAGTTTCCAATTTCCTACTTCTCTCAAAAGTTGAACTCGTGTCAAAGGAACTACAGTGTGACCGAGAGAGAGTGCATGGCCGCGGTCATGGCAGTGAAGAAGTTCCGGCCCTATGTCGAGGGTATGGATTTCACTGTCATAACTGACCACTCTAGCCTGAAATGGCTTATGACAATGAAAGATCTCAGTGGTAGGTTGGCAAGATGGTCGCTAGAGCTACAATCCTATGCCTTCGACATAGAGCACAGGAGAGGATCACTCAATGTCGTACCAGACACGCTCTCTCGGGCACACTTAGATAGCTTGGCTTTGGGAGAGGTAGCGCCACTCATAGATCTCGAATCCGATGAATTTCGCTCCGTAGAGTATAAGGATTTGATAAATACCATAGAAGAGAACAAAGAGAAATTCCCTGACTTAAAGATTGAAGACTCGTTTGTATACAAACGAGCTCTTCCCTCAAATAGCGATGAGACACTCTTGGAAAACACTTGGCGGCTGTGGGTACCTTCCGGTTTAACCGAAAGCTTAATCGTCAAGGCCCATAATCCACCCCAAGCCGCTCATGGTGGAGTGGCTAGAACCTTGTACCGGGTTCGACAACACTTCTATTGGCCAAATATGACCGTCCAAATCCGACAATTTGTTCTCGATTGTGAAATCTGCAAACAATCCAAATCATCTAGTCAAGTTCAACGTCCCCCTATTTGTAACAGTTACGTTTCCGACCGTCCTTTTCAGAAGTTATATGTTGACTTTATTGGCCCCTATCCGAGGTCCAAGGCCGGAAACGCCTTTGTCTTTGTGGTATTAGATCACTTTTCTAAGTTTGTGTTTCTGAAGCCCTTGCGCGCCGCAAATTCCAGCAGCATAATTAGTTTCCTTAAAAACGAAATTTTTAATACATACGGAGTGCCCCAGATTCTGCATTCCGATAACGGAAAGCAGTTCATATGTAAGGAATTCCAAAATTTCTTGGAAAGGTATGGGGTACGGCACTTCAGGACTGCTAATTACGCGCCGCAATCCAACGCTTCGGAACGAGTGAACAGAACGTTGTTAGCCGCCATACGTTCATACTTAAAGGAAGATCAACGCGACTGGGATGTTCACTTAAGTGACATCGCATGCGCGTTGAGAACTTCAGTGCATTCTGCCATCGGAGTGTCACCATATTTCGTTCTATTTGGAACAAATATGATGACACACGGAAGCGGCTATGCACTGGCCCAAAAGTTGAACGCGGTAGAGGATGGCGAGCTGTTGACTCTTCCGAAGCAGGAGCGATTACGAATAATTCGCGACAAGATCAAGAAAGGCATCGAGAAGGCAAACGAGAAAATCGAAAAAATATATAACACTCGGTCCCGAAATGTCCGATACGTTCCAGGTCAAGAAGTGTATAAAAGAAATTTTGTCCTCAGTGACTCGTCAAAGCGGTTATCTGCGAAACTGTGTCCCAAATATATAAAGTGTCGAATAATTAAACCCGTAGGAAAAAGTATGTACGAGCTTGAAAACTTAGCTGGAAAAAGAATAGGAATTTTCCACGCAAAAGATCTAAAGCAGTAAGCAGCTCTTAAAGACCATACGAACCTAAAACTCCAAAGTAACATTCACAGTTGTTTTAGTACGAGTGCTCGTCCACTCCAGAGAACAATAATATGAAGTGAAGTAAAAATTAATTTACTAAATGGTATCTAGTAGTTTACAAAAAAATGCATTCCCGTGTAGTCGAATTTTCAAACAAGGACGTACTTGCATTCGTTTCAATAGTCTTAAATGTTTTTTTTCATAAAAAAATAAAAAAAAAAAAAAAAAACCAAAGTCGATCTTGAACCAAAGTACCTGAACAACTGTGATAACGATTTTGTAGAGACCTGTGATATTAAGCCCTAAGTAAAAAAAAAAAAGAAAAAAAAAAAAAAAAACGTATTTAACAGCTGTGATATTACGCCTTAAGAAGTCATAAAAGTATTCAACACCTGTGATATATATGTTGGTTTAGTCAGTAGTGTATACCTATGTGCCAAGCATCTACCATCAGTAATAATACTGGATACCGGATTTTACGCCGGTGATTTTATTTCCCTCGGCTTGGGAAAATAATAGTCCATTAACGTTGAAGATATGCAATAACCAGTAATGGTAAGAAATTTTCTTATCTGTGAAGTCAAACGCAAAGTAATTATACACTATTCATAATTGAGCCCTTATCTTGATTTAAGAGATACTTCATATAAAACGGTGGTACAAGGACGTTCATCTTCCCTAGAGCAACGTAAGCAAGTTGGAAATGTTAAACCGAACCAAATTATCGACCTGACAATAATGCTAATGAGAGAAGGTACTCATAAAACAACATTAAACACACAAAACGATTTGAGCATAGATTACGTTTATTAAAAAGCTTTTGTACCCACTGTACTTTCTCAGAAATTGAGAATAATTTTGGTTTTTATATGACCGGAAATCCATTAACACATTTGAAAAATCTTAAGAATTGAAATTAAAGAGTAGTAGCGAGATAGTAAAACTATCGCCTGAGACGTAAACATTGTAAATCAATAGATAAAACAGAATAGTTAGATGGCAAGAATGAAATCCACCATCGGAAATCTTAAACAAATTTCAAATAAAACTTACCCACCTCAGCTCTAGGTGAGAGGTGAGAAGATACCGCGTATGGTAGGCGACGGCCGCTTGATGAACAGGTGTTACAGATGTATGTAGGTGGGCGACGTAGAGCAGCGCTCGACTGAGTAAATTCCGAAATATGTATGAGCATAAAGATTGCCCGGCTTCAGTGGTATGGGTTCTTCCCCACCAAACTAAAGTACCTGAACAGTGGGAACAGAAGGATAACAATGTTATAGCCTAAACTGTTTTGTCCGGCTGGTGGCTGATGGGTTCTTCCCCACAGTTAGGATGGGGGTATCCTTGAGGTTTCTTTCACCGTCCTCCTCATTTCCAAGATCATTTCCGAGACCGGAGTTTTGTTTTGGATACCCACTCACCGCTTAGGTTCAGCCTTAAATAAATAAATAAGGAAATACATTTTGTGAAGTTCTATTTTATTTTATTATAAAACATAACCATACCAACCCACCCTTCAGGACCTACATAGAAGTAGGTACCACAAGTGCAGTATTGCTCACTTGTAGGAAGCCGATACTCCCTGGCCTCAACAACAATCAACATTAATTGATTGTAGGTCGGAGGGTCGTTAGGTGCTCCAAGCAGCTCTAGAGATCCTTAATGAAGAAGTGGCAAATGGGCATCGAAGGGTTCTGGGAAAAAATAAAATAAAGAGAAAGTAAGAGCTGTAGTGGCAATTCTTTTGACGTAAAGACCTGGCACATCCGATTAGATACAGGATTTCATCCTCCAACTGATGCGCCTGACCTGATCCTGGTGTCGACCAGATACTTACCTCGTTCATAAGCTGAAGAGTATTCCACGGGGTTTTGAATGCTTCCTCTTAGGGCGATGGGTCCGGCTGGTGGGGGTTTTCTTACCAGGAGGTTGCGTGGGCAGCAACGCCGTCGAAAGCTGAAGCACTGGGAGCCCGAATGAGAGTTGAGATGAGGGTAATCCACTGCTCAAATGGGTAATGGATTCGGGGAGCAATCGGAAAATGATTATAAATTCACACGGATGAAAATTTAGCCCGACGTTTTGCACGATGAGGACGCGCTCGAAAATGGAAAATAATAACTATGACTGGGACAGGTATAATATAATAGGAAAGGGACAAAAGTACGTGTTGGAGCTTTTAGTAAAATCAAAGAAAGAGAAAAAAAGGTAGAAGTGAAATGGATATAGATGCAATAAGGTAGTAATAGGGATGTAAGAAAAGCTAAGTAGGAAGAGATCCTTGCGTCAGATTAGGGGGATTCGAATTTCAAGGCCAACCGAATTCCAGGCGGGGAGGGATATGTGGCCAAGTTGCATCAACAGCGGCAGCGTACCCAAGGTGTGTGTTTTTTTGAGTGGTGGTAAAGCTTAGTTGGCATGTTTTTTTTATTTTTGGAATAGGCGAGGTCTAGCTACGGGGGCAAGAGCCCCCCCCTACATCCGGCGAGCTGAGCTGAGCGGTGCAAGCATGCCATCGCCTCCGTAGCAGACAATCTACCCCTACCCCATCCTCTCCTGCTGTATCCTTAACCATCCCCTACTTTTCTTTACCTCTTTTCATTTCAATCCTCTTTTCATATTCCCATACTCTACTCCCAAATACCTCCCTTTGCCTCATTTCAAATTGTCTGCATACGCGTGGCAAGACGTCTTTTTCACGTATAGCCATTATGCTAAAGGGTGCCTGCTCTATTTGGTTTTGAAAAAAAGCAATAAGTTAAGAAGCAAAAAAGCATGTCTTTGCATAAAACAGATACTTTGTATGTATTTTATTCAATATTAAATAATTTTGATGGACCATAATACATCTTTTGACAATTTTACACTTTTTTAATAACAAAAGAATTGGAAATCGTATTAATTGTAGAGGTTGAGAGGAGATGATATGTCAACCGTTAAATACCGGGACCGTGATTAAAGGCATTGCCTTGCTGCAAAAACATAGCTCAAGCTGTATATTCGATCGGATATTTTTTGTATCTTCATATTCGTCCTCAACACTGGGCCGCTTGTAGGCCAAAGTCGTATTTTTTAGGGGACACTCTGATGGACCAGCTGCTTTCACGACTTTTTGCTATATTGTTGCGTATCGTAAGAATCTATTTATCCACAAATACAAACTTTACCGGATGATATTGCAATTATATTTTTAAAATAACGTGACATTTCAAATAAATCGACAAGGATTTTTAGTTTTGACAGCAAACTTTAATTTTCAAATTCATTTCGTTCATTCCAAAAAAAAACGATAGACGAGACGATAGTGATTGAGTTACGTGAAGCAAATTATAGACGATATCGTTAAAGATAATCATTTTGACGATTATCGTTTTAAAAATTACGGAATGACCCCCAGGTTATTGTATGTGTAATGTGTTTTCGTTGATACATTAAAGTATTTTTTTTGGGGGAGGGTAAGATAACTTGGGCGCCGAAAATTGATAACGGATTTTTGTATAGGAGTTAAATACAAGAATGGTTTTCTATGGGAGGGGGTCTATTTTGCTCCGTTTGGGCGGAAGGGGCACTTTTATAAGAAAAGTACTAAAAATAAAAAAAAAATACTAGAAAATAACGCTTATACTTAAAATTAAGTATTATACCTTTTTTAAAGCCAATACTCTGTTCTATTAGCTAATTTTTGAATCAAGTGAAATCTACACATGGGTTTTAAGAAAACGACTTTTAAACTCAAAATTTGTGAAAAAAGCCTAAAAAAAGGTTTGAAGTGTAATTTCTCAAAACTGTAAAATTATATATAATTTTATTTTCTGAAATTCGTTGCTCTAATTAATTCTTAATCTAAGACTGAAAACTAGATGATTCTATGTCTCCTAGTTTTTGAGAAAATTGAAAATATGTATATGTATATATGTATGTATAGCTAAAACAACTCCTTCAATAATTTGTGGCGAAAAAAGAGGATGCCATCTGAATTCTTGATCAAATATGATTGAATGAAAAGAAATATTTATTTGAAGCGGTTTTCAAAAAAATTATTTTTTAATATATCAAATTCTTAGAACATTTTTTAGGAAAATTGTTGGTTTGCAAATCATAAGTAGGTATTTATTTATGTGCATAATATAAAAATAAAATTTCACTCAAAATTATCAACCCATTTTTGAGATATCATTCAATGGAAGATTTAATTGTTATTTTAAATAAATACATTGATTATAATTTTGTAATTTTATTTTGTCAGAACGAAATATGGAGATTCGACTATATTATAATTTTTAATTTCATTTTGTCAAAACAAAATTTCATAATTTATTGATTCGTTTTCAAACTCATTTTCTGATTTCTTTTTTTATATAATAAAACAGGTACCTACCCAAAGTGCATATAATTTTTATCCGTGAACTTTTCTGATATTTTAACAGTTATTCTCCTATTTTAGGCGGAGGCAAATCCAACAAACCATAGATCATTAAAATTCGTCCAGCCGTTCTTGAGTTATAACTTATAAATGGTGTAACTAACCCGAATTTGTTTTATATATGTATTAAGATATCAAACTTTATCATTTTGAGATCTTTAAATAGAAGAGTATTTAAAAGCAGAGTATAGATCATACTTTAACTGTGGGCTTAAATGCCAAATCCAAAAATCAATAGCATCCGCGGTTCTTATTTCTTTTCTTTCGTGGGTTATTGCCATTTCATTTATTTTTTCCTTTTATTTTGGGAAATAACGCCCACGGCCCAAGGGCTTTATTACCGCGGGTGTTATTGCACTGCACTTTTTTTGAAAATGGTATTCCACCCCAATGTAGCCTATACTAAAATATATGTATATTAGGGTGGTCCTTAAATTGGACATTGTCTTGGATAGCCCTCATTCGATTCAAAACATTGAAAAACAATTTCCCTAATTTTTTCAGATTTTTATTTCACCCCCCTGGTCTCCCTTTTTTCACTTCAAGGTACACATAATAGAGTTAGGGTGATTCTCATAACACGCAAAAAAAAGTCAGAACTTATAGATTAGATTCAGACGGAAAAAAAATCGTATGGGAGGGGGGGTCTATTTCCCCCCGTTCAGGCGGGAGGGGTAATTTTCTAAAAATTTGAACCAAAATAGAAAAAAAATTATTAAAAAACAACGGGAACATTTACAATGACATGCTATAGCTTTTTTAAAAGCCATGAATCCAGTCTCTAATATATTTTTTAAATCAAGTTTTTATTGTAAATAGTTTTTGAAAAAATAATTTTCAAAACACAAAAATAAAAACAAAAATAATAGTTTCTTACGTTTGAAAATTATTTTTTTCAGAAACTATTTACAATAAAGACTTGATTTAAAAAATATATTAGAGACTGGATTCATGGCTTTAAAAAAAGCTATAGCATGCCATTGTAAGTGGTCCCGTTGTTTTTTAATAATTTTTTTTCTATTTTGGTTCAAATTTTTAGAAAATTACCCCTCCCGCCTGAACGGGGGGAAATAGACCCCCCCTCCTATACGATTTTTTTTTCGTCTGAATCTAATCTATAAGTTCTGACTTTATTTTTGCGTGTTATAAGAATCACCCTAACTCCACTATTTGTACCTTCAAGTGAAAAAAGGGAGACCAGGGGGGTGGAATAAAACTCTGAAAAAATTAGGAAATTTTTTTTTCTCCATTTAGAGTCATTTGATGCCTATCCAAGTTGGAATTTCAAAAAAACCCAATATAAGGACCACCCTAATGTATATATATTAAGGAAAAAAGCGAAAGAAAAGTTTGAAACGTGCGAAAAGTTTGTATGTACATATGTAAAAAATCCTGCACATAAAACACCTACATTTGTGTAGATGAGAACGAAAATTCATCATACCTATCCACTTTTATCAAAAATTGAGATTTTGATCCAGGTTTGTTAAGCTGGTCATCAGTGGCGTATTTACACTAGGGCGATAGGGGCCATGGCCCGGGGCGGCACCCTGGCATGGGGCGGCACTCAACTTTGGGTGCAAAATGTAAAATTCCTTTAAAAAAATTTGTAGATATGGTAAAAGTTAAGCTTTTAGAGGTGCCAGGCGAAGTATCATCAAAACGATGTGAGGTAGGTACTTACGTAAATTTAATTCAAATATCTTTTTGTAGAAACTTTATTGCCTATACTTAGTATATTTCTTGCTACTTTTAATTGGACTAATTAGTTTAAGAGGTATTAAAGTTTACAGTAGGAACACATCACAGAAAATACCTAAAATTGCGATGAGTCACCTCTAAATATCAATGGTCCTATATCACCGGCTATCCGATTCGGATAAGTTATCCAAGATAACAGAGCTCAATTTCAGTCCCGGTTGTTCAGTGGCAAGATAACTGAGTAGCCAATACGTTTGTGAACAACCAGAAACGGATTGGTTAGCCGAAAACAGCAGACAAAAATTGAATAAAATATTTTATTTATATGCAAAAAATTGGTTACATTCTCAACGAAGTTTTATTCTATTGATTTGTTCACATTGAGTGGAGTCCAAGGTGATGGAAATAACCATTTTCTAGTTGCATCTAAGTTCTTACTTTTCCTTTCAATATGAAAAGCTCAAAAGCCTTAAGAAGGAAATATATTTTGGAAACCATTGAGAATTATTTCAAAGAAAACATAAATACAAAATTAATTATAGTTAAAAACTGTCATAATTATTCCAAAATGTATTCCTTTTGTGGGGTTTCATGAATAAAATTCAATAATAAAGGTTATTGTGGCCTTTACTCCAATGAATGCGTTTCGCCCAAGTGACAAAAACATTGCGTTTTAAATTGGGTATGGTGGCATCTAACTGATGAACCCACCACCATGTTTGGAAATCATTAGAGACATTTTGAGACCAATCATGAAAAACAAACATTTCGATTTTTCGGCGCAGCGCAGTAAATACATATATGTTTTAAAATACTATCATAGATTGCTTACTGGCATTCCGAGAAGTTCTAATTTAAGAAAAAATCAAGTATCTCAATGTTCTCAGACCATACACTGCATGCGTTTCTGAGGATTGCTGTGACAACTGACAAATTGTCATGAAGAACGTTCATGTTCCGTACTCAAAAAACAGATAAATTTCAAGTACGCTTTCTTAAATATGAATTTCATTTTCAAAATTAAAAAAAAAACGATCGATTGAAGCTACAAATTCATTTTTGCATACGAAATTATTATCTAAAAAGCTTAAGCTTTTTGGTATTTTCGTTCGCTAGCTTCACACTTCAGTCTTGTTTAGTGAAAGCTTTAATTTTCAAAAAAAGCTGTTGAAGCAGCAAAATCGGAGTGAAAACAAGTTAGCAAAAATTTTATATTCGTATAATTTTAGATTTTCTTAAGTCTTATTTTAGAAAAAACTTTAATAACAAGTGATTACTAGAGTAGAGATACAAATGTATGGTCTTTGCAACAAATAACCATTCAATTCAGGCATCAAAATTACTTTATTCCGACAATTGTTGGAAAAATCAAGGTCGTCAGTTAATCATCCCTTAAAATCTTTAATTCTGACTGAAGACTGAACACAATCGGTCAATTATAACAGTGCTATTGATGAATGTGTCCACTAATTTGTGCATCGGCAAAAATGTAAATATTAAAATTGTATTCATTATTTATGATTTTTTTTTTCAGTATGAAGTGTTTTAGTTCTCTTTCGTTCATTATGGGGCGCCAAAACTTCTTGGCCCGGGGCGCCAAATCTTTAAATACGCCTCTGCTGGTCATATTGAATAGTTTTTAAGGAAAATTTGACAGCCTAACCCCTCTAAGCCCCTTTAATATTGATGTCAAACACCGTTATTGTTTACAAAACTCTCGATATCCACAGTGCAATTTACATCAAAACTTTCCATATCCATTATAAGCAGTAGGTTTGCTTTCAAAACTCTTCTTATCTATCATAGGCTATTGATTATGGTATACATATAAGAAGGAACTAAAATGTTCACGGGTTTTTATTGTAAACAATTTTAAATGGGTCATTAAAGATTGGAAAGTAGGGGAGTGCTTTTATATTAGAGGGTGCCATTGTGAGAGGGGGGAATGGTGGGGAAACTGGCCATATCGAATCATTTGCAACAAAACTCTTCATAACCAAATTTAATTGCTATAAATATCTTTTAAACGGAACTTCCAATATTTGTTTGCTCTCAATCATAACATAGATTTAAAAATCGTCTATTATAGCTTTGAATATGAAAAATTTTCATAAACAAAGATTATAGGTACAAAATAAAATCTTTTATAACATCTACCATTACACCTTAATTAGTTTTTTTTTCATTTGCACAAAAATGAAAATTTTGGATATGACGAGTTTTGGTTCTCCGCTACCCACTCAGTTGTAAAAACTAACCCACATACCTACCTACCTATATTCCAATGTATAACAACCTCTTCCTCTTGCACCATAGAAACCCAAATATATTGAAGACAATGCGCCTACAGCAGTGAAAAAACAAATTCACCTTCACATGTATACCTACCCCTTCCTCTTGCACCATAAAAACCCCATAAGCCAAAAAGAATATCCAAAATTGTTCTTTTTGTGTCTTTCAGCTTTATCTGCATAGTAAAAAAAAATGTAAACAAAACCGATAACCAAAACAAAATTGAATATTTTCTCCAAAATGCCTTCTACCTGATTCACTCTAACTCTCATAAATTCAGTATACGTCTTTCCCATGCTTATACTATTCTTCACGTCCACACTTCCACTTATTCCACAATTCTCCACGTCAAGGTACCCCTTGGAGACTTGAGATGTCGCCCTCTTCGAGTGCCACCATGATAGTACTATGGTTTTCATATACAAAGTCTACTCGTAAGTACTTCGCCACCTCCAAAGGAAAACGGCTATAAAGTACCAAAAAGGGAAAATCTTTTACATTTTACTTGCACATCTCTAAGAAAACATCAGATGTTCGTGAAAAATCAATAAAAGAATAATGCTGTCGGTTCGGGTCTTTTCAATTTCTGTGTTAATAATTATAATTTTGAAGTTTCCTTGTGTCGTTTTTAGTAATATTTAATAAATATTTCAATAAAACTAATGTCGAATTCCTTACAACAATTTCAAATCGATTTTTTTTGTTGGTTGTAAGGAACACACAAAAAATCAAATTTTTATTGTGGGATTGTGTGTGTGTCATTTGACAGTAGCTTTGAAGCAAAAAAGTAAACAAACTATGCGCATACAAATTTGTAACAAATACTCCAAAGTGCATTCAGTTTTTCGCGTCATTTTGTTAGATTAAAAACATATAAATTTCCAAGAAAAGTTGCATAAATAAAGAGAAAATAGTTATGTGGCCATTAAAGTAAAAAAAAACAACCCAAATTCATCCAAGAAACACATCATTCGAGAAACACATCGGCGAGCGCGTGATTTATATCTTTAATTGACTTTGGGCACTTTGAATCGAAGCTAGTTGATATTTTTATATCTTCTAACTGACCATTCACTATTTTTTGATGAATTAAAATTAGTTTTAATGATTTATTTGCTTTTAATCTATTTAAATGACCGACGAACATTTAAGAATATTTGTTAAACCCGCCGCAAAATACTTTCAACTCCAGAGAAATATCAAATCTTGTTAGTGTGTGTGAAATCGATTTGAAATCTTGCTGCAAGATTTGTTTTGACAGAATAAAATCGATTTTGTTTAGAAAAAAATCGATTCTGTTTAGAAAAAAATCGATTATTTGGTTGTAAGGAATTCGACATAAGCTATTTAATATTCCGTTTTCTCAGTGCATTTTTATGAAAAGAAAAACAACAAATCAACCCCCATTCTTCCTTCTGCGCCGCCGGCGGCCGCCAAGCTCCGTTCCGTTTGGATTATTTTTAGTTAAAAATACAGTTCTCGTTGTTATTGTTAATAGTAGGTACGCATTATGTGCATAAATTAAATAAAAATGTTTGAGATAAAAACTGTTTTGTTGTTTTATTTCATTATTCCTTTTGCTCAGTTTTTATTGGGGAGAATAGGTTATGTATGTGTGTGTAGGCATACATATCTGAATATTTCACTTCTGTGAGTATATTAGTGACATTCCGATACTAATATATCCGTATATTGCCACTATTCAACCTCCAAACCCGTTTAGCTTATAATAAGCCTATTCTACGTTGTATAAGTTTTATGAATAAGGTTTTCGCGTTCGGTGGCATTATAGCGAGTGGATAGCGCTATATACTGGCTATGATGCGTTTATGAATAAGGCTGTTAATGTAGTCAGAAAAATAAGTTGCACTGCAGTTTGATTTGACGTATGAGTTTAATATACATATGTACTAGTGCTTCTCAGATGTATTCTCATATGAAATTGAGAAGCGAAATTCTCTTCTCAGAAGCGTCAGAAGAGGATTTTTGTGCCAATAGCTAATAGAAAACGCGATTACTGTTGTAAGAATCTCTGTCTCACCTTTTTGTCTATAGAAAAGATATTCCTGGCACAAGACGTGATCTCTCTCGGCATAGGTTATTGTTGATTGGTTGCAGTTCTTAGCTATTAATTGTTGGTGGTACCAAGCTTTTAATTAACGAATAAAAACAAAACTGTTTTATTTAATAGGTATAATACAAAATTTGGGTAATCCACATCCCGCTTTTCGTGGCATTTTGGTTTCCACTTTGTTTTTTTTTTTTCATGCGTATACCTACTCTAACGGTTTAACGGTGAATGAAAGCAAAACGAAATATATGCTGTCAACAAGAAAGGACACCCAACACCGACGTCTAGGACAAAACGTCACTATAGACAGCTATAATTTTGAGGTGGTCAGAGACTTTGTCTACCTAGGATCCGCTATAAACTCAGCGAACGATACCAGTGCTGAGATCAAACGATGATTTACTCTTGCCAATCGCTGTTTCTTTGGGCTAAGAAGGCAATTGAGAAGCAAAGCCCTCTCTTGAGCAACTAAACTGTCCCTGTATAAGACGCTTATCATCCCGGTCCTGATGTATGGTGCAGAGACATGGACACTGCTAACGGTGGATGAGAACGCGTTAGGCTGTTTTGAGAGGAAAATTCTCCGGGTGATTTTTGGTCCCGTCTGCATAGATGGTGTTTAAGCAGCTTATTTTATACACCTATGAACATCACTATCCATACCTTTCATATGGCTCCCACCAAAACTGTACTATCAGCGCTTTTTACAGGTGCTCTCCTATCTTATTACATTTATTTTCCCATAGAATAAGAATATTGTTTATGAATCAAGTATAAATAGCCATGAAAATTAATAATAAAATCACTTTTAATCCAGAAGTAAATTAGGTTGTTTCATTACAATTGCTACCCCCCACCCGAGGTAAGGAGCAATAAAATCAAGTGAAAACAATCGAGTCGAATTCAAAAGAGTTTTCGACGTTAAACATTGGTGACCCCGACGTGATCTTTAAAGAACACTCGACAAGTCATAGTGCGTTGCCAGGGCGCTAACACTGGCACTTCAAACATATACATATGTACATTAAAAAAAGCGTTACCAGGACTTTGAAACACTGGTAGTCAACGTTCGGCGTTCCCCGTTTCGTATCATTCCAGTTACGCAACGTTCCAGTCGTTCCAGTTCAGTCGTTCCAGTTTCGAAGTTTCCAGTTTCGTAACGTTCCTATACGCAAATTCAGCATTCCATTCTCGCAGAGTTCCAGCTCCTAGCGTTTGTGCACACAATCAACGTTCGGCGTTCCCCATTTCGTATCATTCCAGTCAAGCAACGTTCCAGTTTCGCATCGTTCCAGCTTCGTATCGTTCCTGTTTCATATCATTCCAGTTACGCATCGTTCCAGTTTCACACCGTTCCAGTTTCGTATTGCTCCAGTTTCGTATTGTTCCAGTTTCGCATCGTTCCAGTTGCGTATTGTTCCATTACGTAGTGTTTTACTTTTTATCCAGTCCTGCAGTGTTCCAGTTTCTTTCAGCAACAAAAGCAAACAGCCGCATGGCTTTCAAAAGAAATCAGCCGGAGCTGTTACAGGTGGAGCAAGTGCAACTACTTGTAGCCAAAATCAACCTGATGGAAAACATGAGGAATTCTCCAGAGTTATGAGAAGACATAGCACAACTGCACAGTCTCTACAGCGGTTGATCGCCTCTCTTCAAACTGCACAGGAGAATTGGAGCTCAACATTTTGTAGCGTCAAATTAAGTATGCTACAAAAGTACTGGAGTGAGCTTGAAACAACCCATCGCTTGATCCATGAGCTTGTAGATAATGTGACTCAAGTAGGGTATAACTTGGAAGAATTTTACAAATTCGAAGAAGAAGTTCAGCATTCCCTGATATCTTTAACGACTAAACTTGAACAATCTTCCACACTACCATCCACTCCAGCTACAAACCTTTCTATCGTTAATACAAATAAGCAAACTCTCAAGTTACCTAAGATAACCTTGCCAAAGTTTGATGGGAACTAGATATACGAAATGGAAGCAGTATTATGACCTGTTACAGAACTTGTTGATAAACAAGATATAGCTAATTGCCAGAAGTTGTTCTACGTAAAGACAACTTTAACCGGTGAAGCTGAAACCCTAATAAGTCATTTTTTAACATCTGACAACAACTACAATGCAGCATGGCAAGTAGTAAAAGATAGATACGATAACCCGCGGCTACTAGTAACAGCGCATGTGCACCCTAATCTAATGAGCGTTCTAATTAAGAAGCTTGATAGAAACACTTTAATACTTTGGGAACGATCGTTAAAACAACCAAAGGCATTGCCATCATTGAGCGAGTTCCTGTCATTCTTAGAACAACGATTTCAATTGTTAGAAGCTGTGGGATCAAAGGTAGTAAAAACAATCCCAGGCGACTCAAATAAAAGGTCAAGGGTAGCTCTTGCTTCTACCAACAAAACTAATAATTGTTCGATTTGTAAACAGAAGAAACATATGAAATTATATAAATAAAATAAAATAAAAATGATATGAAAACAAATTATTTTTATATTCAATTTATTAAAAAACTTAAGTTTTTGTTACACAACGATTTTTTATTTTTGTTTCGCTACGCGTTTCGGAATTAGAATTCCATCTTCGGGCTATGTCAACTGAATAGTTTGTACTTTGGTGTGGAATTTTAGTACATTAGTTCATTGTCATATTCTTCTTCTTTTGTTTTTATTGTCCCTTTCGTTTTAATTATTTTTGTTGTTTTCCTAGTTCTCTGTGACATTAGTGATTTGTATTAATTAGTCGATTTGGTTGTGTTGTTGTCTCGTTTTATTTTGGTATTTTAATGCAGTGTCATACACTAGTCAACAATATTAAAGGAACAAATTTTTTTTCAATTTTTGTTAGCGTTTTTTGAAGAGCTGTATCTTTGTGACGAGTGGTCGTATTGAGTTGAAATAAAAAGCATTTTACAGCTTTATATTTTTTGTTTTGAGATTTGTTTGCAAACAAATTTTTTTGAAGTACCGTTATTGCGTTATTGCAAAAAATGAGACGAGACAACAAAATTATTTTGTTTTCATTTTTTTTGAAGGTCCTCATTTCTATGGATACATTTTTTTGAGTCAATTAAATGTCATGATCAGATACCTTGTTTATTCAGCTTCAATTCAGTTTTTTTGTTGTTTTCGTACGATTTTTTTTGACATGGTTTATCTGACTTTGAATGAAAAAAGATACTTTTAGCCTTGATTACCAATATCTCAGCAAATAATGACGTTATAAAAAATTCAAAGACAGTTTTGGAAATTTGAGAAAGCGTTTTACAAGATTTTTTTATGATTTTGTAGAAATTATTTTTTTTTACCGTTCACCGTTAGTTTAAAAAAAGTACTAAAAACCAACGTTTTGTGGTCTTTTCGCAAATCTTTTTTTTTCGTTGCAAATATTGATTGCATGGCTTGCGTTGGTATGCAAATTTATAGACTTTTAAATCATCAATATTCTTGTAAATTTTCAAATTGATTCATCGAACCGTTTTTCCTCACCAAAACTTCAAAGTCTTACAAACCAGGTAAAGGAACAAATTGTGGTGTTCCTAAACAATGCGAAGTTGTCATCAAAATGACAAGAAAACCGCAATTCCAGTGGACTTTTTTCACAGTTTTGCATTAGTTAGATACTTTTTTGAATGGAAATGAAAAAAAAATTAAATTTTTCAAAAAAAAAAAAAATTAAAAAAATCAAGTTTTTTTGTTTGAAAATTTGTTTAAATTATTTTTTTTTATTTTTTTGTTTAATGTACTTTTTATTTCATTTCAATTCAAAAAAGTATCTAACTAATGCAAAACTATGAAAAAAATTCACTGGAATCGCGGTTTTCTTGTCATTTTGATGACAACTTCGCATTGTTTAGGAACACCACAATTTGTTCCTTTACCTGGTTTGTAAGACTTTGAAGTTTTGGTGAGGAAAAACGGTTCGATGAATCAATTTGAAAATTTACAAGAATATTGATGATTTAAAAGTCTATAAATTTGCATACCAACGCAAGCCATGCAATCAATATTTGCAACGAAAAAAAAAGATTTGCGAAAAGACCACAAAACGTTGGTTTTTAGTACTTTTTTTAAACTAACGGTGAACGGTAAAAAAAATAATTTCTACAAAATCATAAAAAAATCTTGTAAAACGCTTTCTCAAATTTCCAAAACTGTCTTTGAATTTTTTATAACGTCATTATTTGCTGAGATATTGGTAATCAAGGCTAAAAGTATCTTTTTTCATTCAAAGTCAGATAAACCATGTCAAAAAAAATCGTACGAAAACAACAAAAAAACTGAATTGAAGCTGAATAAACAAGGTATCTGATCATGACATTTAATTGACTCAAAAAAATGTATCCATAGAAATGAGGACCTTCAAAAAAAATAAAAACAAAATAATTTTGTTGTCTCGTCTCATTTTTTGCAATAACGCAATAACGGTACTTCAAAAAAATTTGTTTGCAAACAAATCTCAAAACAAAAAATATAAAGCTGTAAAATGCTTTTTATTTCAACTCAATACGACCACTCGTCACAAAGATACAGCTCTTCAAAAAACGCTAACAAAAATTGAAAAAAAATTTGTTCCTTTAATATTGTTGACTAGTGCATAATGCGTTTGATTTAAATATTAGTTTGTCGATGATTATGTTGTCTTCCTCTACTTTATGGGATTTATATATCTCATATTCTTCGAGGGCGTCGAGAAGTTTTCCTTTTTGGCAGCGGTGTAGGGGGACGAGGTTCGTTTCGAAGTCGGTGTATGTATGGTTCTCTTCCATCAGGTGTATTGCAAAACTAGATTTGGTGTTTGTTTTAGGTTTATGTTCGTTAAATCGGTCAAAAAATGTTCTTCCCATTTGTCCGATATAATATTTGTTGCAGTCATTGCATTTTAATTTGTAAACTCCTGTGCTTGTTTTTGTATCGTTTTTAATTCTTGGCTTAAGTAGTTTTGTTATGTGATTATTTGTTTTGAACGAAATACTAATGTTTTGTTTTTTGAAAGAATTCCTTATTATTTGTGGTAGTATGTTAGTGTATTCTATTGATATGTATTTTGGTGTGTCAGCGTGATTGTTATTGACGTTTGAATTATTGTTTCTGTTCATTTTTTCTTTCTTTTTATTGATTAATTTGTCAATCATTTCGACGTTATATCCATTTGATTTAGCTATGTGTTTTATTATATTAATTTCATCTATGTAATCTGTGTGTTTCATTGAAATAGTAAGCAATCTGTTAATTAATGCATTGTATGCTGCCATTTTTTGAGATTGTGGGTGGTGGGATTGTTTGTGGATAGTTATGTCGATGGTGGTGGGTTTTCTATATATTTTGTATTCGATTTTATTGTTGTTCTTTTTTATGTTAAGGTCTAAAAAGTTAATTTCATCGTTATACAGCCCCGGATCTACGATTTTTCCGAACCGGGGCAAAACTTAATTTTTTTTTGATAAAAATAAAAAAAAAAACACATATCTGCTTGGTTGGATTTTTTGTCACTGGGAGAATAAAACTTTGTAATGGATGTGCAGCCCATACCTATTCAGCAACTTATTACTATAGATAAGAAAATTAACAATACCTAAACAAAGACGATACACAACCAAGGTTCGTAGAACGATAAAATATGATTCGTTCTCTCGTGAGCAATTCAAAAGAATTTTGTTTTTGATTCGATCACGAATCTTATTTTTTGGTTCCTAATAAAATTCGGTTTCATTCGAATCAAATCTGTAAGGATCTATAAAATATGGTTTGTTCCCGAATTTATCATGGGAAAACTATTGAAAATTTACGACAGCACACAATTTCGAAAAGCCAAAGTTACGCAAGATAAAGTATCGAAGTACAAAGTTCCGACAAAAGTTTATATATCCTCGGGACTTCGTTGTTCCTTGAGCGATTTCAATGAAATTTACAGAGGTGATAGCTGAGACAGAGTTATAGCAGAAAAAAATGTTTTCAAAATAGGATGTTTCTAAAATATGTCAACATTTTTATTATTATTATTATTATATATTATTATATTATATATGGGTGTTTCCATCGTTACGGGTGTGACAGTGATACTCCATATTTTATTAATTATTCACATACTATTCCCAATTTTTAAATAATAACTTTACTATTCTATTAGACACCTGAAGTCCTTTTAAAAAATTAGTATATTAAAGTATGAAAAATTAGTGGTTCAGTTATAGGATGCAATTTAGTTGCGTTACGGGTGTGACCTTACAAAACTGGTAATTTGCGACTAAGATATCAAATTCTCATGTGGTGTAAAATATTGCATGAAAAGTATGCATCATTCTTTTGCAAATACTAACCCAGATAGTTGATCTTCAGTTTCAGTTAAGAAATGAAAACTAAAACTACAAAAAACTATACAAAATTTTTATTTGAAAACGTTACGGGTGTGACAGGTTATCGTTACGGGTGTGACCGAGTATGATGTTTGTGCATGAAAACAATATAATGTACCTTATTTTGACTGAAAATTTTTGTCATTGATGTATATTCATTTCTCGCATGATGTCAGAAACACTTTCTCTAGAAAAATGAAGCTTGTCTCACTGAAAAGTTAATAGATTTCACACTTCAATGAGATCTTTTCCATTTTCTTTTAAAATAGGGAAAACTTTCAATTAAAGCCGATAAAATTTAAACTTAAAGTAGATTTTCTTAGAATTATATCCCTTCGTCAAGAATTTCATATCTAAAAGCAACACAACTAAAATTGGGTTGACAAACAGAAAGATTATGATTTGAAATCCAAACCTGTTACGGGTGTGACATAGACTTAAAATTTTAAATACGGGGTCAGTATTAATTTCAAAGTCTTGAAATTTTGTCTGACAGTAGATCATAGTATTCTCCTTTTTTCCCCAAATTATCACATTGATACAAATTTTTTTCTTCTAGTAATGAAACATAATTTTTTTTTTGTTACAGGCGTGAAACTAACCACTTTATGAATCAACTGCCTAAAAGCTAAATTTGTATTTACTATTGAATAATTAAATGACTCGAAAACGTGCTTAGAGTTTTGATAAGGGCAAATAACCACCGGTTCTCAAATTGTGAAACAATGAATTATTGAAAATAGGGTTTCGAGCTTCTGATAACAAAAAGTGACTTTTGGAGACCTATTCTGCAAAGTGGTTCGAGCTGCGAAATAAGCGGCGATAAAAAAAGTTATTGATAATTTCACTTGTAAAATGAAACATGCAATCTTTTAAAACCGTCTAACGGTACTTTTTTCAATTCTAAAACATATTTTGTGATTTTTCTTAAAGGGTCGTTTTCTATGGAATCACCCATATATTTTGCAACTTCGTTCTTTCTTGAGAGATTGCAATGAAATTTACTCAGGTGATAGCTGATACAGAATTGTAACGGAAAAAAATACTTCACAACAGGATCTTTCAAAAAATGTTAAAATATTATAACTTCGTTGTTCCTTGAACGAAATTGATACACACAATTTCAAACCTTAATATGTAGTACGAAAGCTAAGCAACGTCAAAACACAAGCAATTTTAGATTGGCTGGTTCTTCGATACGCGTGAGAGCAGTCTCTGGCTGGTGGGAAATTTTGGGTTATCCGCCATTTTGAAAAAGGGTATTGAAAAAGGTAAATCCAATTTTCTCGGAGAGTAACATGTTTTATTTGATTTTGTAAGTTAAAATATTTTTTTAATTTTTTGTTTCCAAAAATAATCGACATCATGAAAAATTGTTGTCGAAAATTGTAAGTAAGGTTTTCAGCGTTTATCTCACTTTTTGTTCATCGGAACGAAAAAAGTTTTACGAAACAGTTTTTTTAGAGCACCTGATTTCCTACATTTGTGGGTATTCAGATTTTTTGTGAATTAAAAATGATCTAAAATACCTACAGTGTAATAAAGTTGTCAATATCCAGCAAATAATTCTTTAGGCAAAACTAGGATTTGTACGGCTTCGTGCGACGCTTGTGGAGAAACACAGTTCAAATGTTTTATTATTGAAGAAGGGGGATCTATCTCCTACAGTTTAGGGAGGAGGGAAAGTTTAGTAAAAATACACTTACATACAATGCAAGAAACTATTGTTAAAAAACATCAGAAAAACTTTTAACAATGTATAACAGCTCGTTTATTTTTTTAATTTTTAATTTTAAATTATTTTAAATGGAGAAATAATAATAATAGAAAAACTGCTTAAGGTTGGCGGAAAAATACAATTTGGCCGCATCTCAATTCATTTTATTTCATTAAGCGTCGCAATTCTCAGTTTTTTCAGTCACATAGATTTGGCGCCCTTGTAAGCTGACGCCCGGGGCACAGGCCCCGGTTTGCCCCCCCATAGATCCGGGGCTGTCGTTATTTTCAATTTCTTCTGTGAATTGTATTTTTTTAACCTGTCAAAGCAAGAGCATTGCTCGATTCAGGCTCACAAATGAGCTTTATAACCGAGAAGCTAGCTTCAAAGCTTCATCTCATCACGAAACACGAATCCCTCGAAGTCTCTGGAATGGGAAATCAACCTATCAAATTGAGCAAAAAGATCGAAGTATCTCTTCAGTCACGAGTTACGGGCTATCACACTCAGATTCAAGTCTTTGTACTCGATACAATAACGACACAACAACCCAGTGAATTTATCGACATAAGTCATTGGAAAATGCCGCAGAACATTAAATTAGCAGACAGCAACTTTAATCAACCTCATGACGTAGATTTACTCATCGGAGCTGAGCTTTACCCTGAACTTCTTTCCGTGGGCCAGATTAAAATAAATAACAGTGGACCAACCTTACCAAACACATTACTGGGATGGATTGTAATGGGTAAAACTGTCACAAATACTCTGTCAATACTATTCTGTGGCATAGGTGTAAACACTTCATCTAGCAACTAAAATAGTCTGGTCGAACGCTTTTGGAATCTGGAAGAAAATCTAGCTTCCCCGTCCCAAAGCATCCAAAAACCGCTCATAAAAGAAGAACGTCAATGTGAAGAAATATTTCTGAGAACTACAAGATCAGAATCTGGACGGTATATTTTAACCCTTCCTTTTGTAAATGACCCACAAAGTCTAGGGTATTCAAGGGAAATAGCAGTTCGAAGATTCCTTAATCTAGAGAAAAGGTTAGAATATAACCCTGAGGTTAATAAGCAATATATCGAATTTATGAAAGACTATATTACATTAAAACATATGGAAGAGGTAAAACCAAATGACCTCTCTCATAAAATGCCACACTATTTTCTTCCACATCATTGCATTTTACGCCCAGAAAGCAGTTCAACAAAATTGAGAGTCGTTTTTGACGGATCATCAAAAACATCTACAAATCTATCCCTCAATCAAATTTTGCACACTGGACAAGCTCTACAAAACGATCTCGTTTCAATTCTGTTGCGATTCAGGACTCACAAGTATGTGTAAACTGCTGATATTACCAAGATGTATCGTCAAATTCTTGTAGACGACTTTAGTAAACGATTCCAACGTATAGTCTTAAGACGTATCAACTAAATACTGTCACTTATGGTACTAAACCTGCGCCTTACCTCGCTATAAGGTGTCTTCATGATCTGGCAGAAAAGGCAAATCAGCAGCATTTACTTGGCGCAGATATTATTCGTCGAGATATTTCCATGGATGATATATTAACCGGCAGTGATAACCTTAAAACCGCTACTCAAATGCAGTTAGAACTAATAAAACTCTTGGCTCAGGGCGAATTTCATCTAAGAAAATGGTGTTCCAACATTCCTTTACTTTTAAAAGGAATCCCAAATGAACACAGCGAAACCGAGACGATTTTTCACGACCAAGAAGAAGGATCTATAAAAACATTGGGACTAACCTGGCTCCCAGCTTCAGACCAATTTATTATTAAAACAAACTGGAATGAAGTGACAAAAATAACTAAAAGATCAATATTGTCTGACACGGCTCATATTTTCGATCCACTAGGAATAGTGAGTCCAGTTGTCGTTCTTGCAAAAATCTATTTACAAGAAATTTGGGCATTAAAACTTGACTGGGATTCCTCTTTGCCAATGGAGTTGAATACAAGATGGAAATTCTTCAGAGAAAATGTTCTCAAACCTAACAATCTCAGATTTCAACGATATGTCATAATAAATGACGCAGTATCTATCGAACTTCATGCATTTTCAGATGCTTCCGAACGAGCGTATGGCGCTGTAGTTTATCTTAAATCAACTAACTTGAAGGGAGAGGTCAGTGTTCAGTTGGTATGCTCCAAAACACGAGTTGCACCAGTTAAATAGCAGACGATTCCTCGCCTGGAACTCTGCGCCGCAAAATTATTGGTACAACTAGTAAAAATTGTTAAAGAAAGCCTTCTTATCCAATTCAAACAAATACCATATTGGACCGATTCTCAAATAGTGTTGTCTTGGATTAACACAACATCACCTCTGAAGACTTTCGTAGCTAATCGTATAGCAAGTATTCATGACGAAACCACGAAATACCAATGGAAGTTTGTTCCTTCTGAAATGAACCCAGCCGATCTTCTATCACGAGGAGTGTCTCCGGATCAACTTTTAAAATCTACAATCTGGTTCCAAGGTCCAGCATTTTTGAAGAAGTCCAAATCACAATGGCCGCAACAACCATTAAGAAAAGAAGAAGAGAAGCTATTAGAGATGAAAGTCCTGAAGACTATACTGCTAGTAAAATCGAATAGGAATGACCACTTTATCCAACGAATTAATCACAAAAACTCGTTCAAATTCCTGCAACGGGTTACATCGTATACCATACGTTTCATAAGTAATCTAAGGCGAGCTAAAAAGTACCGGCTTGTGGACACTGTTCCTTCTCCACAGGAGCTAAAATCAGCAACCGCCCACATTGTAAAGTACATTCAAGAAACTGCCTTTGAAGAAGATTTAAAGGCACTTATTAAATATGGTTGTGTATCCCAAAGCAGCCATCTGAACTCGCTTGCACCATTTCTTGATCATAGAAATATAGTAAGAGTGGGAGGAAGACTAGATGCCTCTCATCTTCCATATGAAGCAAGACATCAGATGATTCCTCCATGCTCACATGAAATAACAAAATTATTGATGTTCGAACTTCACAAAGAAAATATGCACGATGGACCACAAGCTTTACTATCCATTGCGAGGCAAAATTACTGGATACTAGGAGGTAAACGATTAGCCCAATCAATCGTTAGTAACTGTATGAAATGCTTCAAAGCGAAACCCAAGCCAAGAGTATTACGCATTGATGGGAAATTTGCCTCCCGAACGTGTCCAACCATCAAGACCATTCATGAATGTAGGCATAGATTTCTTCGGTCCAGTATACATTCACTACAGAATTCGTGGTAAACAGTCAACAAAGGCATATGTCTCAGTTTTCGTATGTTTCTCAACAAAGGCAATACACCTAGAACTCGTGACGGATTCAACAACTCAGGCGTTCCTTGGAGCATTGAAAAGATTCGTGGCAAGACGAGGATGTCCAGCAAAAATATTTTCCGATAATGCTACCAACTTTATAGGAGCCCAGAACGAACTAAACGAGCTCAACTCCATGGTTTTTACTGAGGAAGGTCAAGAATTAATACAAAATTATTGCACAAGCGACACAATCCTGAAATATCTTCTGTGCCAACTCGAAAAATGAGAATAAATCCAATCAATACAATATTGGTTATTTGCTTATTAATACTAAGCACCGCATTTGGACAAACCACTCAACGAAGTGCAGTAGATATTCAACATTTTGAAACCAGTCCTGGATTATATTTTGAGGACATTGGAGAGGCAAAACTGATAACTGATGATTGCAACCTGTTTGTTTACTTCAAAATGACTGGCTTGAGTTTCAAGGAATACAAAGAAGTGTCACCCAATTAAAAGCCAGATGTGAGGAAAAATCAAACTTGAATAATCTTTGTAAGGCCATCATAAATCATCTCGAAATGCGTCTAATGGAATTAGAAAATTTAAATGACGTTCTGAAATTCAGAAACGGAATCGCAATAAGAAAGAGAACAGTTGCAAATACGTTATTCGGAGTTCTTGATCAAGAATATGCACAATACATCGAAGACAACATCCAAATGGTTCATAATAATGAAAATCATCTACTTGAATTGAGCAAAAATCAGACCTCAATACTAGAATCTACAACAAATATTCTCAACAAATCGCTGTCTTCAATAAAAGAACAGTTTAGTGAGGTGAAACATCAGCTGACCATCGCTTATGATTCAATGGACCGCCTAAATGAAACCATACAAAGAACAGAAATCCTCAACTTTGTCACGATTTACGTCACTCAAATAATGGACAGCTTTCAACGCATCCAAATAGCAATTCTAGATGCTATTTCAGATACTCATCATGGAAGAATAAACGCTTTACTTCTTTCTCCCAGACAACTTTTGACCGAAAGGGATAAAATTCGCAAAATAATACCCAGTTCACTTATACTACCTGGGTATGATGAACATAATCTTTCAAAGCTATACGAACTCCTCCATTCCTGCCAACAACACGCACACAGGAATGGTTGTGAGTTGTAAGTCACTAGGCCCTGGTTCTCCAAGAGCTGTTGCGCCACCCAATTTATTTATTTATTTATTTGTATACGAACTTTTACGAGTCAAAGCACGAGTTACGTCATCATCAATTTTACTCCTTGTAAAATTGCCATTATTAAATGCACAAATGTTCCAGTTGTTCAAATTAATACCGTTACCAGTTCAACAAAACACATCCTTCATCTTCATACAACCATCTACAGAATTTTTGGCTATCACTCCATTCAGAGATCAGCATTTCGCGCTATCAAATGCCGAATATCAGAGTTGTATACATCTCGATGACAGAAAGTATCTATGTAAACAGCGACATCCAATCTTCACACCACATTCAGTCGAAAATCGATGTGAGATCCAAATGCTAAATCACAATAAGCAGCTCTCTTCACATTGTGAACTAAAATCCGCCGAAGTGGACAGGATGTGGATTCAACTTCACAATCCCAACAACTGGATCTTCGCTTTTAAATATGAAGAAATATTGTCTGTACTATGCGGATCGGAAATTCTAACTACAAAACTAAAGGGAGTAGGACTTATGAAAATAAGAGCTGACTGTATCATAAAACAGCCAACCATGACTATTAATCCTCACAACTTCTACACATCAAATTCAACTGCGCCATTTTTGCCGACAATCAACTTAAGTTTATTCGTCCAAGACTTTCATATCGAACCAGTCAAAGACGAAATGTATAAAAAGGAAATCATCATTCGAGGGGAAGACAACTTAGCATTACTGAAGAAGAAAATTTCATTTCAAAAAACTCAGCAAGTGTTACCCAATAAAATGTCCCACCATGATATTCATCAGTACTCCATTGGTTACCTTTCATTTTTTGGAGTTGTAATCCTGGCCACTGTTTTGCTACTACTACAAAGGAAGATGACGAATGCTCATACCCCACATGCTATACAATTTGAGCTCCGAGATATCAACGCCGGGGAGGATGTTTAAGCAGCTTATTTTAAACACCCTATTAAAATCTAGAACACCTTATTTCCTATGAACATCACTATCCATACCTTTCATATGGTTCCCACCAAAACTGTACTATCAGCGCTTTTTACAGGTGCTCTCCTATCTTATTACATTTATTTTCCCACATTTATTTTCCCATAGAATAAGAATATTGTTTATGAATCAAGTATAAATAGCCATGAAAGTTAATAATAAAATCACTTTTAATCCAGAAGTCAATTAGGCTGTTTCATTACAATTGCTACCCCCCACCCGAGGTAAGGAGCAATAAAATCAAGTGAAAACAATCGAGTCGAATTCAAAAGAGTTTTCGACGGTTAAACAGATGGGGAATGGAAAAGAAGATACAACCACGAACTGTATGGGCTGTACAGCGACACCGACCTAGCCTCAAAAGTGAAAAGCCAACGACTAAGATGGCTGGGTCACCTACAGCGAATGGACACCAATGCTCCGGCCCGGAAAGTCTTCGAATCCAACCCCGTGGGACAACGCAGTAGAGGTGGACAGCGTAAAAGGTGGCGCACGCAAGTGGAAGAGGACCTCAACCAACTTGCCGTACGAAACTGGAGACAGCTAGCTAGAAACCGAGCCGGCTGGAAGAAGCTTGTTGGTTGAGGCCCTGGTCCACCCCGGACTGTAGCGCCACCTTAAGTAAGTAAGTAAGTATACCTACTCTAATGCAAGCCAAAAGTTGAAAGTGACATAAGAAAGTGTCATCTGTCACAACTATCCCAAGGATATTTTAGAAACTGCAAGTTGGTCAACTTTAGAATTTTAAATGGGGAGTTTAGATTTGAAGTAGTGAATAAAAGCAATTTTCAACTTTCCGTTCATATTGGATTTGAAATCAACTTCAAAGTTGGCCAAATTTGGATTTATCAGTCAATGGAGCAATAGCATTGTATATAAATCTAATAAATTCAATTATTTTAAGGCCAAAAACATCACACTAGAGGAGCATGAAGTTTTAGTTTCATACGATGCTGTGTCTCTTTTCACCAATATCCCTACACATCTTGCAATCAGTGTAGTTAAAAATCAATGGGAAACAATAAGCCAAAGCACAATGCTAAGCCAAAGGAAATTCTTAGAAATTTTAGAGTTCTGTTTAATAGAAAACAATTACCTTCAATAGTGCTTGCTTACTCGTGAAGAACGAAAGTGTTCAGATGTGAAGAAAATTATTCTGCAGATTTTGTTTTCCTCTATATGTTTTTCGTAGTTTCATAATGAAAGACCCGATTTGATTGGTTGGATTGGATAGAAGAAGCAACACAAAAGAGAACGTCAATTTTCTACACCGAATATTTTCAAATATTTTAAAATATTTCATCCCCCTCCCTCTTCTGCAAGTTACCCCGCTCACCATCACAAATCACAGAAAATGCTTTATTTTCTTCACGTGTGATCAGGGACATATAAAGACAAAATATATAAGCAAATACATGGCATGCCAATGGGTAACCCAGTGTCGCCCACTATTGCTGATTTGGTATTGGATCATCTTCTTAATGAATGTTTTAAAAAAATTGAGAGACCAAAAGCATTTTCAAATATGTTGATGACATATTCGCGGTTATTGATCACCGTAAAATTGATGATTTGTTGGTCGTTCTCAATGCTTTCAACCAAAAAATAAAGTTCACCGTGGAAAAAGAAAAACAAAACGAGTTAGCTTTTTTGGATGTTAAAATCCATCGTGAAGAAGACTGCCTATCTTTTGATTGGTATCAAAAAGAAACAGCATCAGGAAGACTAGTGAATTTTCGATCAAACCAGGCGAAACACATTGTGATAAACACCGCGTCTAACTTGGTACAAAAAGTATTTATGTTAAGTGACAAAAAATACCACCCAAAAAATGAAAAGATAGTCACTGAAATTTTAGCTAACAATGGCTACCCTTATGAACTCATAAGGAGTTTAATACAACGATTCAAAATTAAAGTTAATTCTGAAACTCCGGAAAAAAGTGCAACAGACTGCGTTTATATAAGCATTGTTTATGTCCCAACGTTAGCTACAAATTTCAAACAAGTTGTCACCAGTCGTTGTAAAAATGTGAAATTAGCATTCAAGTCACATTGTACACTTGTATCTGTTTTTACAAAATTGAAACCGAAAACCGAGAAGGAAAATAAAACCGATGTTGTCTATAAAATCAACTGCAAAGGCAAAGATGCAGAAAGCTGCAACCTTTGCTTTGTAGGTACAAGAAAGAAGTTCCTGCGACAGAGAATGGCTGGCCACAAATCGGAAATTCATAGTAAAAGTTCCGCCAAGACAGCACTGTGGTACGTTCTTTTTCTAACCATAGTTAACTATAGTTAACTTTGATCGTTCCTTTAATTCAAAAAAGTTACTTTATTTAACTCTATGTAAAAAGTAACTTTGAGTAACTTTTTCCAACTCATCTCCTTGATATGAGTTGAAAGGGTTAATCTGTCAAAAGCAGCTGAAATCACAATTGTTTTCATTTTGATTTATTTTTTGTTTGCTTCTCGATCGTTCGGTTTGGAATTGATTTAATTTTTGTAATAAATATTTTTAATTTAATTGATTTAATCGTCGATAGTGAGTTTTGAAATAGGTTTTTACGTTTTGCGACATTTTTTATGCGATTTGATCGATTTATAATAAAGAAATTTGTGCTAGTAGTGAATGAAAAAAAAAAATATTGCAAATAATTGCAAATATTTTGCTAAAATACCTATTCCATTTTGTGCTTGAATGATGTAAAATGAAATTTAATTAAAAAAAATATGTATTTTCAAAGTGCTAATAAAAGTTCTTTTCAATAAAACTCATGGAATCACAATTTGTTCTTGATTTTTAATTCCAAATCTATTTCGATTTTTTTTTTCATCCATTTTGTTTGACAGATCAACCATTTCTAACTTTGGTCGTTCCTAAATGAAAAGTAACTCAGAGTAACTTTTTTAACTATGACATTGCAACTCTTCTTTTTGACACATTAACCATAGTTAATAAAAGAACGCACCACTGGCGAACCATTGTGTTCAAACCGAACATCAGCCAGATTTTGATGAGGTCGAAATCCTTCAAACGGAGAGACATTTTAACAAAAGGTACACCTTGGAAACCAGAGAATATCAAATAAAGAAGCCAATCCTTCGTACGTTTCACCCCCCAAAACCCATTTGTTTATATTGTTGTATTTGTAATTTCATTTCGTGTCGAATACATCAGCTGTTCGCTTCCAGCTTGTAGGCAAATCAAATTGACAGCTGAGGATTGACTTCTTCATTTCATATTCTCTGTTGGAAACCCTCCACATTCTCAAAAACAATAACAACATGAACAGGAAACAAGACATACAAAACATTTCTGCAATATATTGCTCTCTTGTAACGGCTAAGAAATTTTAAATTTTGTTACTAAATACAACAAATCAAAGTAATACAAGACTGAACTTCGTGAGAAGAAGTGCTTCATTTTTGTTTTAACTCTTTTTTGTTTCCTTTTTTTTCGTAATTAATTTATTTATTAATTTATATAAATCCATTTCATTAACTTTATTAATGTAAGTTTTTTTTTTCTTTTTTATATATAAGACATCTGATCAATTCATTTATTTTCTTCAAATTACTTATACTAATTTGTTCAACTGTGTTTTGTGATTTATTGTTTCAATAAAGATCCCCTGAGGAAGACAGCAACCCCTGTCGAAACGTCGGGAAAGTAAATGGAATAACTTGTTTCATTGCATATACCAAAGTGACCAAAATAGCCGAAGAAGAACCAGATTTTTCACCCACAATATAAATCTAATAGTAGTATTACTTGAGGAAAAAGATACTAGCGCTACGGACGATTGAAGCAAGAAGTATATTATTCCCTCATCATTGCTTCACTCTCCACTCACAGGAGACGAGAGATCAAAAAATATATTATTTCCTCACTAGAAGAAGAAGTAAAGGAAGTGGTGTATATCACATATACAGTGTACGTGAGTGAAGCAGCAAGAATTGAAAAAAAAAAACAAATTGAGATTCATCTGTCATTTTGCCGAGCTGAAAGGAAGTGTTTTGAAATTTCAATTTGTTAAACAAGTGAAAAAGTTTATTTAAACTAAATAAAAAAGTGAATTTAAACATTGAAAAAATGCATATGTTTTTGATTATAACTTTTTTATTTATAACTTTAGGGTAAAAAGTATGTTAACATAAATTGAAGAGAATGAAATTTGCTACAAATTTGTACCAAAATTTTTTTTCTGAGAGTAATAAAATTTAAGTTGCCATGGAAAACTTTTTAGAAATCGTTTTTCAATATGGTCGCCAAATGGTGGGGCTTTCAACACCTAATATCGAGTTTTATACTTGCACTGAACCCCCTTACACATCAAAAGAGAAAATCCTTGTCCAACCCAAATTTGGAGGTTATTGTAACATTTTGATAGACATTTTGCGAAAATGTTAAAAGCAGCTTTATTAGATGATTGACAAATTTTCTTGGTTATTTCGTTAGTACACAAGCATGTTACCTATACCATTTTGGAAAGTGCATTAAATAGACAACTTTTTTAAGCAATTGGCCACTCATGTTCTCATACAATTCTAATTTATTGGGGGAAAAGGTCACAATCCCGCCGATCAAAATCCCGCAAGTCGAAATCCCGCCAAATAAAATTACTAATTATGTACACGAATCCCGCCAATCAAAATCCCGCCGATCGAAATCCCGCCGCAAGAGTCCCGCCAGTAGCCTGCTACTATTTTGCGGGATTTTCAATACTTTTTTAAAATAATCCCAACTTTTTAGATACTTTTTCATACTTTTGAAACAATATTTTATTTTAATTAGTGAATTTATTTTTATTGAAAAAAAGTATATAAGGTGTTTTGGCAATTTGGCATTTATGTATCTTCAGTTCTTCTTAGAACTCCGTAGAGGGAAGACCTCGAGGTAATTAGAGATAGAAATTGGATTTTATTTTGGTTTTGTGGGGACGGGTGACAACGACGACGACCATCACCACGATGGGACGAGAACGACCACGACTAATTAGACGAGAACGACGGTGACGACGACCACGACCACGGCGACGGCCACGATGTCGGCGATGTGATGGCTTTGACTTGCCGTCTCGGCATCAACTCGCTAAAGTCTTGCCTTGGTCGTGGTTCACAGTGCCGTGGATCTGGACAGAGGTGAGTCTGGATCTGGGCAGAGGTGGGTCGGGATTTGGGCATAGGTGGGTCTGGATCTGGACGGAGGTGAGTCTGGATCTGGACATAGGTGGGTCTGGATTCTGGACAGAGGTGGGTCTGGATTCTGGAAGCAGGTAGGGTTTTTTTTTGTTTGAAAGAAAAATTATATAGAAATATAAACTTTTTGGAAATTTTTTTTTTTGAAAAATATAAAAAAACAAGATTTTTTGAAGAAAATTTCAATGAAAAATTAAACTTTTCAATTTTTTTTTTCGGTTTTTAATTTTTCTTCGAAATATGAATGATAGGTACAGTTGCTCATGAAAACTTGACACTGGCGCTGAATTGATGCATCGAATCATACGAAAAATCAACTTTAATCTTTAAACGCGATTTGCGGCTAAACTAAGCGTCCTAGAGGCATCAAAGTTTACATCTTTAAACTTGATTTGCGGCTAAACTATCCGTCCAAGCGACTTTAAATGCAAAAGAAACTTTACATACACCCAACCTCGCACCCACCCCAAATCCTATAATGAGCCCAAGCAGGGGGGCAGCATGCCCCCCCATACATACCTCACTGTTTATTTGCGTTTATTCTCCACCCATGGTAGTGTTTCTCAAGAAAACTTGACACTGGCGCTGAATTGATGCATCGAATCATACGAAAAATCAACTTTTATCTTTAAACGCGATTTGCGGCTAAACTAAGCGTCCTAGAGGGATGAAAGTTTGCATCTTTAAACTTGATTTGCAGCTAAACTATCCGTCCAAGCGACTTTAAATGCAAAAGAAACTTTACATACACCCAACCTCGCACCCACCCCAAATCCTATAATGAGCCCAAGCAGGAGGTTGCAGGGGGCCAGCATGCCCCCCCATACATACCTCACTGTTTATTCGCGTTTATTTTCCACCCAAGGTAGTGTTTCTCAAGAAAACTTGACACTGGCGCTGAATTGATGCATCGAATCGTACGAAAAATCAACTTTTATCCTTAAACGCGATTTGCGGCTAAACTAAGCGTCCTAGAGGCATCAAAGTTTACATGTTTAAACTTGATTTTCGGCTAAACTAAGCGTCCTAGCGACTAATAAAATGCATAATTCGTGATCTTGGAATGTGTCCGTTCCCAAAAATCAAAACAAAATTGGTAAAAAAGTTTTTCCAAAAATTTCAAAAAAAATATTTTCAGTTTTTGTCGGCTAAACTTTAGCGATTTTTGTTGTCTTTCTTTAATTTTTTTTCGAATTATGTGTGAATGATATTTTTTTCTTTAAATGCAAAAGGAACTTTGCATACCCACCCCAAATCCTATAATGGCATGCCTATTATGGCATGCCCCCCATACACACCTCGGTGTTGATTCGTGTGTATTTGCCATCCTCAACTAATGCATCGCATTATACAAAAATCGACTTCAATCTTTAAACGCAATTTGCAAATTGCATAGGAAACAAAAATATTAATGAGCTGTCGCATAGTAGTAGAAACGGCGGGATTTTGATTTCCGGGATTTTGAAAAACGGGATTTTGATACGCGGGATTTCGACATACGGGATTTTGATTCGCGGGATTTCGACCCCAACCCATTTATTAGAGGTGGTCAAACTTTTTCGAAAATAAATTTTTGTACTGAAAAAAATATTTAAAAAAATTATAATAAGAAAAATGCAATAACTACTATTAAATTTTACCACCCTTCTATTACAACAGTTATTCTAGACAATTTTAAACTTTTCTTTTCGCGGACATTGATCATTTTAACTTATTTTAACTTTTCGGAACTTACCGCGTTAATTATTAAGAATTATTTATAAATTCTTCTTCCCGACGTTTCGAAGAAATTTCACTCTTCGTGGTCACGGGATTAGACTGACGTTTGATTGATGTTGTTGGTTACTTTACTTCTTAAGATGTACCGGTGCGTTGTTGTTGGTACATTTTCTGTGGGTGGTTGGTTGTTTTGCTCTTGTTGAATCATGTTTACATAAGCTTGGGTGCATACAACGCTTACAACGTCTGAAGTTTTTGCGTGTGTTTTATTCGATTTGAGTTTGCTTATGAGTGGATCCCATGTAGGGGATAGTTGGAGGCTAGAATCTCTATTGAAATTCTTATGTTTTTTTATTTCAATGGCTTCTCTTACTATCTTTGGCACATAAAATCTTTCTGTAGCAATTGATTTGGCTTGATCAAAACGAATAAAATGATCTTCGTTGTAAGCTAAATGCTCACAGATTGCAGACTTTGTGACGTAATTATGTTGAATAGCTTTAATATGTTCATTTAAGCGTGTTGTCATTGTTCTTTTTGTTTCACCGATATAGGTTAATCCACAACTGCAGGGGACAGAGTATACACCGGGATTTTGGAAAGGAATTGTATCCTTGGGTGTTCTTAAGAGCTGGCGTACCTTGGTTGGGGGTTTAACAACAGTTTTTATGCCGTGTTTTCCCAAAATTCTCCCAATTCCATCAGAAATCCTTTTTATATATGATAGAAAAGCGCGCTTTTCCACCGGAGGTGATACGGTATTTTGGGACTGTTTTGTTTTGGGCTTCCAAGATCTTTGTTTGGAGCTGTAGCCATTCTTCGTTAAAGCCCTGTCCACATGAATTAATTCCTCTTGAATATGTTCTGGGTCGCATAAAGTATGTGCTATGCATTCTTGGACGTGAAACTTATTAAAAATCTTGATGGTTCCATAGGACACACTGTATACAGAAAAGACACACATACAGATAGATATCTCCACGCTTCTTCCCATCATCACCCAGCTAGTTTCACTTCTGTAGTGTCAGCACTCGTGAATCGAGCACATACTTTATGTGACCCAGAACATATTCAAGAGGAATTAATTCATGTGGACAGGGCTTTAACGAAGAATGGCTACAGCTCCAAACAAAGATCTTGGAAGCCCAAAACAAAACAGTCCCAAAATACCGTATCACCTCCGGTGGAAAAGCGCGCAATCTGTGAGCATTTAGCTTACAACGAAGATCATTTTATTCGTTTTGATCAAGCCAAATCAATTGCTACAGAAAGATTTTATGTGCCAAAGATAGTAAGAGAAGCCATTGAAATAAAAAAACATAAGAATTTCAATAGAGATTCTAGCTTCCAACTATCCCCTACATGGGATCCACTCATAAGCAAACTCAAATCGAATAAAACACACGCAAAAACTTCAGACGTTGTAAGCGTTGTATGCACCCAAGCTTATGTAAACATGATTCAACAAGAGCAAAACAACCAACCACCCACAGAAAATGTATCAACAACAACGCACCGGTACATCTTAAGAAGTAAAGTAACCAACAACATCAATCAAACGTGTCTAATCCCGTGACCGCGAAGAGTGAAATTTCTTCGAAACGTCGGGAAGAAGAATTTATAAATAATTCTTAATAATTAACGCGGTAAGTTCCGAAAAGTTAAAATAAGTTAAAAAATTATTCTAGAATATTACAAAAATAGAAAAATAGTAAAAATTGTTCATCCATGGTCGTAGCGTTCACGTATTTGAGGAAAGTAGTACTTGTTAACAACTTTTGGAAAAAACATCATAACATAGTAACCACAGGGAAAATATTTTTTTTATATTTTTTTCTGGAAAGGTCATAGGGCCTGCTACAACCAGTTGCAAGGTTATCCATTATTTACAGGACACCCTGTATATGTTTCTGCTTGCTGACGAGGATGCTTTTTCTGAGTGTTGCAAATATAGTTTTTTTTTTATCAATTTTTGATATCAGGGCAGCAAATGTGTTTTTCCACTCATCGATATTATTTTCCCTTAGAGAGAATTCTACACCGTGTGTTGCTGCAAGTTGATTCCATTCTTTGAAAGGAGTGGCATTAGTTTGAAGAAGCCTTATCAATATCCGCTTGTGAAGTCCGTTTTCTCTTTTCATAACCCTGGTAAGATAATCGGAATATTGTTTTAGGTTTTGAATATAAATTGGAGCTATACCAGATTCGACATGTATGGCGTAGTATTCACTATATTAACTTTCATTTCACTTTTTTATTCAGTTCAATAGGCTTTTTCACTATTTTTATGATGTAAAATCTTTGTACACTTTTCTACAGCTCGGTAAAATGACGGAAGCATCTCAATTGTTTTTTTTTTTTTTTTTTTTTTTTTTAATCTGGCTTCCTTTGGGCGCCCCAGCCTTCAGCCGTGTAACTGCACTGCGACCCTGGGGCAATGCATTTATGTTTGTGTAACTAACACTATTTTGAAAAATGCTTCACTGTTTCCACGATCAGAGTTGTCAGATTGGGCTATTTATCATAAATTGGGCTATCTTTTTCCTAAATTTGCGACAAGAATTTGAAAAAAGTAGCCCAATTTGATATTACTTGTTATTATTTTTAAGAAAATTCGCTAAACAAGATCAGCAATATATTTAAATTCATCCAGATTTTAAGGATTTGCACTTAGAAATTATTCCAAAAAACAAGAATAACGTGGAATATAAAAGACATTTTAGATTTTTTAACTGAGATTGGGCAAATTTTTGGGCTACATTTAGGGCAGCGATTTTGGGCTACAAGAATTCTGAAATTGGGCTACAAAAGCGCTTTTTAACCTGGCAACCCTGTCCACGATATGCCAGTTCCTTTACTTCTTCTTTGACTACATGAGAGAAGGCAATTATCTTCTTTCTTCTCACGTCACAGCAGTGCCAATATACGAGAGTGAGAAGGAAACAAAAAAAGAGAACCAAAACAAACTGCCGTATGTATTTTCTAAACAGGAACAACTTCTTTTGTTCTCGATGACTGTTCTTTGCTAAGAAAAAGCACCGAAAATGCTTTACGTATAGGGAGCCTTTAAAATAGATTGGAATGAAAATAAGAAACTGATGTCTATTTGCGTCGGTATTAGGTGGAAACAGGTTTTTTATTTTCTTATCGCTTTCTAAGTGGTTTTTTGATGTGGAGCGTCGAGTTTCGAGTGCAAAAGTGGTGTAACCCATTTTTTGGCATTGTTGATATTTTTGTATCGTATTTTTACATTTATGCATCAAAAATCATCAAAGCTAAAATTTTAATTTCTAAAATATCTAAGCTTTCCAAAAATGTGATGTATACTCCTTGAATCTCAGTTAAAATAGTATTAAACATCGATTGAAAACGAAAAATATGATTAAAAAAACAGTGGGTTAAACCACTTTTGCACTCACAGCCTCATATACGATTGTATTTAAAAAAAACTTAAATCGTTCGAGCAGTTTTAAAAAAAATTAATTTTTAAATATCAAATTCTTACAACATTTTAAAGGAAAAATGTTGATACTTAAGCAAATCTTAAGTATTTATTTATGTGCATATAAAAATAAAATTAAAAAAAAAAAAAATTCAACTCGTTCTTAAGATATCAAATTTTCAAAAAAATAACTTGAAACATTTTTAAACGTCCAAAAATTAGTTTTTTGAAAATTTTGAAGTGCAATATTATTTGAACTTATTTGAAATATGTATATACAAAAATTAACCAAATCCGTTCTGCTGATAATGAAAAAAATCTAATTATAAAATACCATTGTATGAGAGGTACTACAAATAGTTGCTAAGATTAAATTTTTTTAATTTTTGATAGTTTTAGCATACGGAAAAATTTTAATTAAAATCGTAGGAGTCATTTTTGAGAAAAAAATATTTTCTTTAACCGTTTTTTAACTTTTGTATGTAAGGTACTGTTGATTTTTCATAAAAGTAAAATTTTTTCTTAAAATATTTTAGAAAGTATTAAAAAACTCTTGAGTATCAAGTTTCAAAAATATCGATCATGTCGTTTTCGAAATATTTGATTTCCAAAAAAAATGGAAACATTTTTTTGAAATCCAAAAAAAATTGTTTTGAAAATTTTGATATACAATACTGTTTTATTTTTTAGAATCTTCATTATAAAAAAATGATTGAAATCATAGTCATACAGTTTTGACAAAAATGTTCAGTTAAAATGAAGTTCAACTTTGGATCACAAATAATTATATACAGATGTCTCACGCTCATAGAAAAATCTGGGATATGAAACTGAAAATCTATGTCAATGAGCTTTTAAGAAAGCTCTTTTCATGGAATTATTTTAAGATCTGGTCAAAGTGCTTTTTCTCTTTCAAATTTGTACCTTCTAAAATCACAACAAAAATATATTTTCTGCGATGCTCTCTCACTTTTATTTCTGTTTCTCGTTACTCTTTTTTCAATCTAACATCCCGCCACAGTATTTTTTCAAGTATTCTCGTAAGGGATAGGTATACCTATGGTTATGTACCTAAATTTCTCATAGCGGGATCTTAATGAGAAAAAAGTGAGACGAGAAAAAAATGCAAGTGCAGGTGCGTTGTGTATTCCGATTGTAGGTAAGTACAAATTCTTGTGTATTCATTAAAGGAAACCAAAACCGAATTTTTCGTATTAGTTACATAGATGTAGATACATACATATGTTTGTATGTAGGTATTTGAATTTATTTGCCTTTTTAAAGATTTTCTTGATTAAGTTAGGAAAAATAATATTTGTGAGTGATTCGGACTATGATGAATTTTTGTGTGATTTGATTTGATAAGATTTGTGTGTCTGCTAAAAAATGAAAGAAAGGCAATGTACCTACCTACCTAGGCATGGGAATTTTTTTAAAGGTACCCTATTCTTTTTATATAAATAAACTTTATTAAATTCCAAAGATGGGTTTACAGATGGATTTGTATATAATTATTTGCTGTACTTATAGATTATACATAGGTACATAGGTACCTTCTGATGATGATTCACAAATTCAATGTTTGCTTAAAAAATATCAAAAATCCAGTGTTTTTAATTTTGTTTGATGCAAAAATGGTATCAAATATCTAGGCAGGTAGGATTATCTACTGTAGAAAAATAATGTAGGAAAAAAACTGCTATAATAACTGTGTAACAAAATTTGAATTTGAAACCAGTAACATACCTACCTAGAATCCGTAGTTTGGTAGAAATATTATAACTGTTTTAAAAAATTTGCGTCTTTACGTCCACTTTACATCGACCTAGAGCTTAAACGGATGAACTGATTTCCTTCAAATTTGAAATATAATTTGTCAAAGATTGTGCTCATAAATATTCCAAAATTGAAGAAAATCGGTAAACTCGTTTGGGCTCCAGCATCTATCTTAATGTTAAATGGACTTAAAGACGCAAGTTTTAAAATGGAGCTACCTAGGTATCATGGTTCTACAAAACACTATAGATATGTCTATACTTTTCCAGTATAAAATTTGAAAAATAGCTCGATTTTTCGGTATATATCGGGTTTTATTAGATATTTCCTAACAGCCGTATTATTGACACGATTCAAAACTAGTTTCAAGGTAAAACTAGTTCTATAGGGGTTTCGAGTTGCAGGCTTTGAACATATTGGTATTATTCAAACAAAAATTGACATCTAAAACTTGAAATCAGAGTTATAGATGCCAATTTTTGTTTGAATAATACCAATATGTTCAAAACCTGCAACTCGGAAACTCTATAGAACTAGTTTTACATTGAAACTAGTTTTGAATCGTGTCAATAATAGCTGTAAGTGGTTTTTTTTTTAAATAATTTTGGTATCGTTATTTTGAGGCATAAACATTTCCTTCAAATTCTTTTTTGATCTTTCAAATAGGTAGGTACTTGCATTCCGCTTCGAGAAATTGCTAATTAGTTGTTAGCTTTCATCTTAAATTACATATGTTATATAACATATGTAATTTAAGATGAAAGCTAACAACTAATTTATATATATAAAATCATGCTTATTTCATAAATTAGAAAAGAGGACTTTTAAGATATAAATAGAAATATCTTAAAAACCTGACGTTCTTGAGCAATTATTACCAAAAATTCGAATTCAGGACATTAAATACTTTTGAATAAAATAAATTTTGTGTATGTTACAGGAACAAACTAAAATTAAAGCATAAAAATCACTTTTCACATTGAAACAGAAAAAAATATTTGCATCAAGCATCGAGAAGAACATTTTAATAGTGCTTGATGGCTCACAGCAAGGGCGGCCTAGACTTTTGCCTGGGGGAAGGGGGGTTTACACGTTCTTTAAAACTCACGGTATTGTACTAAAAATTAATTTATTCTTATTGCAAATATTGTTTAAGAGCCGTTATTTTTGGCCTTAAAAACTTAGCCCTTAAAAGACCAATTTTTCGCTTATGTCTTGTAGCACAAAGCAACTTAGTGATTTACTACTTTTTTAAATGACATCCTTTACACAAAACAGAGGTACGCATACAAAAAAAACCTTGAATTCCAATAGTTTCTGCCAAATTCCCAGCTGGGCGAGTACAAGCAATCAAATTCTCCGGCAAAAATTAAAATAAATTAAAATTTACCTTCCTCTTTTTGAAAAAAGTCAATTTTTTCTTCAAAGTTAATTAAAGAAGGGCCCAACCTTCCTTAACACCCTTCTATAAGACTAACGAACGAAATGGAAAAAATATGTTTTTATATTTAATAAATTTTTATTTGGGGTTACACAAAATAAAGTTGACAGAAAAACAAATTCTTGTTCATAAAAATAGTTAGGTATTTATTTCCACTTGTTTTAACCTAAAAGCCCTAAGTTTAGGCTATAAAACAAAAATTAATTTAGAATAAAAACCGGTTCAAGGGAAAATTAAATGTTAAGTTTCCAATATTCTAACAAACTCTTTGAGATTTTGTAAAATAAGTTTTTCTCAAATGGGAAGGCGAGTCCGATTAAACCCAGAAAAATAATTATTTTTTAAATGTTTACTACCTTACAAATAAATATTTAAAAAGTTTTTAAATGTTTCTTTTTATAAAAAAAAAAATTATTGAACTAACCTCACCTTAGGGTAAGGTGAGCAAGGAAAATCATCGATAATATTCTTGAAGTTCTTATCGGGGAAAGATGCTGAAAATTTTATAATGAAATCAAATAATTGAAAACAAAATAGATAATTTGTTTAAGAAAATATCAGTTATCGACGCTCCAATATGAACACAGCATAAAAGCTGTGATTCGATCTTCGAGTTCATCGTTGCTCACATAGCTGCTCGGATTGTTTATCTCAGCTTTAGCATTGTAAAAAGCGCTTCTAATGAGCTTAAGTAAATATTTTTTTTTCACTTCGTTTTTTCCATTTTCTTTTTCAAAAACAGTTTGACCAATTTTATTTAAATTTTGCTAGTACATTACTACATACATCGGCCATTCCAAAAAATTCGAAACCAAACAACTCAATTTCAAATTAAAGAAAAAAATATATTTAAATATGCTATTATTTAGAGTATATTGTAATATTTTCTCAGGTTCGTTAATAAAACTTATTTACTTTATTCAAAACGTCCACTTATTTATTTCACAAGATAGAACACTTTACTTTTCTTACTACAAACAAAACAATTTATTATTCACCACTGAAATTAATTCACAAACTTTACTTTTCACTTTTATTACAACCAACTTTATTCTTTCACGATTAAAAACAAACTGTGTCGCTGCCGTTCAATCATGTGCTTTTATACTTGTTTTCCAAACTCTGGAAATAAGGAGAACGTTCTGGTCTCTGCTTCCAGAGCTTTCCGTAGGGGAAATTTCCCAATAATTTCCCTTCCAAAAGCTTTTATTTGACAGCTGGTAAATCTGCTATAATCCGGCAGATGGCGCTTCCTTCGTTTGAGAGTTGCTATAATTATAGCTAATAAGGGTATGTTTGCACTGCGACCGTAAGCTTTATTGTGTCCGTTTGTTTGCATTTCGGAGTCGTTATAGTTCAAATATGGAAAGTTATTACACTGCCCCCCTCTTAGGATTGATCGTCCCGAGCAAATCCATCACTTCCATCACCATTATAATGATGTAAACGGTCGCTGTGAACTACTTTTAGTTTGCCTCTTAATCCTCTCTGAATGCGGTAGACGACATCGTTTATTCGTGTTACAACAGTATAAGGGCCTTCCCAATTTTGTTGAAGCTTCGGTGAGAGTCCCTTCCGACGGTGGGGATTATAAAACCACACAAGGTCTCCCACTTGGAATCCTGTCGTTGTGGCTTTTGCGTCGTATCTTGTTTTCATCCGATCACTCGACAGCTTTATATTTGCCCTCGTCCTTTCGTGAATGTCAACTAGCTTTTCTTTGAGGTTGTCCACGTAGTCGTCTATTCCTTGTGGCTCACTTGTATAACATCCAAATTTGATTTCGCTTGGTAGTCGTATTGTGCTCCCGAGCAGGATTTCTGATGGTGTATGTCCTGTTGAGCTATGTACCGCACTTCGATAGGCCATCAAGAATAACGGAATATACCGATCCCAGTCTCGTTGGTTGTCGCTTACAACTTTGGAAAGGTGTTCTTTAAGGGTCCGGTTGAATCGTTCAACCATCCCATCAGATTGTGGGTGAAGCGGTGTTGTCCTCGTCTTTTTAATGCCAAGGAGTGTACAAACTTCCTGAAAGATTTTGGACTCGAAGTTCCTCCCTTGATCTGAATGGAGTTCCATAGGTACACCAAACCTGCTTACCCAGTTGAAAACAATCTGATCCGCGACTGTTTTGGTTTCCTGGTTTGGGATGGCAAATGCCTCAGGCCACTTGCTGAAGTAGTCCATTACTACCAGGATGTATCGGTTTCCGTTTCTGGTTTCTGGAAAAGGGCCTGCAACGTCTATTGCAATTCTTTCAAAAGGCGTGCCCACATTATACTGCTGCATCTTACTCTGAACTTTTCTGCCTGGTCCCTTGCTTGCAGCACAAGTATCACATTTTCGGCACCATTTTTCGACGTCTTCTCTTGCATGTAGCCAGTAGAATCGCTGCCTTACCTTTTCCAGTGTCTTATTGACACCCAAATGTCCTCCGGAAGCTCCATCATGCATCTCTTGAAGAACGTCATTAACTTTGGAACGAGGTACGACTAGCTGCATCACATATGATTTGCCGTCTGTGGACTCCCATTTACGTCTTAGTAATCCTTCTTGTACATGAAGCGAGTCCCATTGTGCCCAATACGCCTTAAGAGTTGGACTTCTGTCAGAGATGTCACCCCATTCTGGCTTCTCTTGGTGTTCCTTCCATGCAAGAATGGGTTCAATATCCGAGTCTTCTTGTTGGGCAGCTCTTACTTCTTCATTACTCCAACCGTAAATGGGGTCGGCTCTTAATCGCTGGATGGAAGCAACCTCTTTCTCTTCTTGACGTGTGCAGTGCTTGCAGTCCGGTTTGCATGGTCTCCGAGATAAGGCATCTGCATTTGAGTGCAACCTTCCTCTTCGATGTTGGATCTGGTAGTCGTATGTCTGCAATCTCTCAATCCATCTTGCCACTTGACCTTCTGGATTTTTGAAGTTCAACAGCCAATTAAGTGCGCCATGATCTGTTCGAAGAAGGAACTTCCGTCCATAGATGTACTTATGGAAGTGTTTTGTTGCCGATACTAAAGCTAGAAGTTCTCTTCTGGTCACACAGTAATTTCTTTCTGGCTTTGAGAGCACCTTGCTGTAATAGGCAACGACCTTCTCTTCTCCTTCGTGGACTTGTGATAGTACGGCACCAATTCCCACGTTACTTGCGTCAGCGTCGATGATGAAAGGTTTCCCTGGTGTCGGATAGGCCAAAACTGGTGTATTGCATAGGCGCTGCTTAAGTTCCTGGAAGCTTTTCTCGCACTAGCTTGACCATTTGAACGGTTTGCCTTTCTCTGTTAGCTGATGCAAACTTTTCGCGATCCCAGCAAAATCCTTCACAAATCGTCGATAGTACGTGGCTAGACCAAGAAAGCTCCGGAGTTGATGTTTATCCTGTGGTGTTGGCCAATTCTTTACGGTGTCAACTTTTTCAGGATCAGTCTTCACTCCTTGGGAAGAGATGATATGTCCCAAGTATTTTACCTCAGACTTGAAAAACTCGCACTTGTCTGGATTCAATTTCAAGTTTGCTTCTCGAAGCCTCTGGAACACGGCCTTAAGGTTTCCACAATGCTCATCAAATGTCTTACCATAAACAATGACATCGTCCAAATAGACTAGGCAAGATTTCCAAGTAAGTCCTTGTAAAACGCACTCCATCAAACGCTCAAATGTTGCCGGAGCGTTGCATAGTCCGAAAGGCATCACTTTAAATTGCCACAGACCATTTCCTGTGGAGAAAGCCGTCTTTTCTCGATCTTCTGGATGGATTTCTACCTGCCAGTAGCCACTCTTTAAGTCCAATGTTGAAAACCATTCAGCACCTTCCATCGCATCCAGAGTATCGCTGATTCTTGGCAGAGGGTAGCTGTCTTTCTTTGTCACATCGTTCAGCCTCCGATAGTCCACACAAAATCGAGTACTTCCGTCCTTCTTTTTGACAAGAACAACTGGGGATGCCCAAGGACTTTTTGAGTTTTCGATTAGCCCATCTTTCTTCATGGTCGATATCATCTCTTCAACTTCGGCTTGTTTGGCTAATGGGAGACGTCTTGCTGGTTGTCGAATAGGTCTTGCGTCTCCTGTGTCGATTCGATGCTGCACCAGTTGTGTTCGACCAAACTGCCCACTGGGTGAAGAGAGTATATCACCGTACTCGTGAAGGAGGCTTCCAGCAACACTTAGCTGACGTTCAGTTAATTTGGATGACTTCAGAATTTTTGCCTTCATAGAGTTCACTTTGCCGGGGTCCACAGATTTTTGTGCGTCAGCTTCTGTGATCGTAGTTATGGCGGAAACAGATTCACACTTTCCAACAATTTCTCCTTTTCTTAGCTTAACTTCGTACGGTTTGATGTTAAGTATCCGTACGGGTACCATGTTGTTCTTTGGTGCCACAAGGGTCTTCCCTAGGATGATGTTTTGGGAAGACTGCTCAGAGTCTGGTTCCACCATTAGGTATCGATGGCTACCCAAATCACCTTTTATTTTCGTCCAAACGAACACTTCTGAGGAAGGTGGCAGGCATATATCTTCTTTTATGACAGTCCTGAGAGTTGATGAGTTTTCATTGCCGTAAACCATAGGAATCTCCACATTTCGGTACTTGAGAACTTGCTTCCCGATGTCGAGAATTACTCCATGCTCTTTCATAAAGTCGATTCCAACGATGCACTCGTCACATATATCTGCTACCAGAAACAGATGTGAAAACTCCAGTTCTGCCAATCGAATTGTAAGACGAACTTCCCCGTAAACTCTGGCTGCCTCTCCTGTTGCAGTTTTCAGGCGGTAAGTGTTGGTGTTATGCAGCCATGTCATCTTCACCAAGTCCTTTCGAACAATGGAGGCAGTGGCACCGGTGTCGATCGTAGCCACTTGCTTTTTGCCGTTTAGTGTTGCCTCCACAGTCAGACTTTTATTGTTTCGTTTCGTCTGTGATACCTGGATGGTGGTTCTGGGGCCATCGATACCAGAAACCAGCTTCTGCCCCTCGAAGTTGGTTCTTACTCGTTTCCCGGTTGAGAAACGGGCCGAGTAGGAGTATTGACATTGTTGTTGTTGCTGTTTCTGCTTCCACAATGTTGACATGCAGGTCTTCTAGGTGGCAATCTGCACTGGCGTTGAAGATGTCCGGTTTTGTTACAGTTCCAGCATCGAGCAGGTCCATCTCGCTGGTTCCTTTGGAATGCAGTTCTCTGGCAAGAACACTCCTCAATTTCTATTTCTCTTACCCGATGAACTCCTTGAGAAGCCTGTTCTGCTGCTTCCATAGTCAGGGCGAACGCTAATGCTTCAGGGAGCGTGTGTTTTCCAGCCGTTCGAATTGCTCGCTGAAGGTTGATGTCAGAAACAGCACGAACAAAGGCTTCTGTTGCGAATTGGTTAATGATTTCATCTCCTGCAGCTGGATATGCCAGATGCGCCAGTCGTTCGATGTCTGCTTGAAGCTGTTGCAGAGTTTCTCCCCTTTTCTGGACTCTTGTATTGAGTTGAACACGGAAGACTTCTTGCATATGGCCATCTCCAAAGCGTTTGTCAATGGCCTGAACAAGAGCGCTGAAGTTGCCATTCTTTTCTGCTGGTATGGTTTGCAGCAGCTCAGCAGCAGTTCCTCTAAGAGCAAGCGTCAGAGCTATATATTTGTCTTCGTCGTCCCAGCCGTTCGTTGCTGCAGCTGCCTCAAACTGCTTCTTGTAGATTGACCAAGAAGTTTGTCCATCGAAGGTTGGTGGATGCATCTCCTTTCTCCTAGGACAGTCACCAGAACTTTCTCGAACCTTCATCTTCCTTACTTTGTCTAATTCCTTGGTAATGGATTCAATTTTATCTTCCATATTTTCGAACTTTGCTTCTACTGTTGACAATTGCTTATCCACAGTTGAAAATTGTCTATCGACTCGCTCGTCAAGGGCAACAATTCTGTTGTCAAAGGCATCTAACTTACCTTCGAGTAAATTTGTCTGTTCTTGGAATTGTTGAAGAAGATTCTTTTCTTGTTTTTCGAGCAGACTCTTTTGTTCTTGGCTTTGTTGTTCTAGAAGATTCTTCTGCTCTAGGCTTTGCTGTTCGAAACGTTCGAGAAGATTCTTTTGTTCATTGCGTTGTTCTTGGCCTTGTTGTTCTAGAAGATTCTTTTGTTCTTGGCTTTGTTGTTCTAGAAGATTCTTTTGTTCATGGCTTTGTTGTTCTAGAAGATTCTTCTGCTCTAGGCTTTGCTGTTCGAAACGTTCGAGAAGATTCTTTTCCTGGCTTTCAAATTTTGCGAGCAGCTGAGACAGCATATTGGTCATGCCCGATGTACTTACTTGGTCTTGTTGTTCTTCCATTTCAATGTCGAATATAAACGTGTCTGGGTTTTTTCCACATCTTCTTAAATCTTCTTGCAGACGAATTATAAGATCATTCTTTGTTCCAGCAGTAGGAAGATCTCGCTTATTCAGTTCTGCCTTAAGTTCCACTAAATTTAAATCATTCAAAGATTTACCCATTGTCTTTTTTTTTTCACTTTCCACACATTAAATTGAGTGCACAGATAAAATAAGTTTTATCCCACTTCTGACACCAATGTAATATTTTCTCAGGTTCGTTAATAAAACTTATTTACTTTATTCAAAACGTCCACTTATTTATTTCACAAGATAGAACACTTTACTTTTCTTACTACAAACAAAACAATTTATTATTCACCACTGAAATTAATTCACAAACTTTACTTTTCACTTTTATTACAACCAACTTTATTCTTTCACGATTAAAAACAAACTGTGTCGCTGCCGTTCAATCATGTGCTTTTATACTTGTTTTCCAAACTCTGGAAATAAGGAGAACGTTCTGGTCTCTGCTTCCAGAGCTTTCCGTAGGGGAAATTTCCCAATAATTTCCCTTCCAAAAGCTTTTATTTGACAGCTGGTAAATCTGCTATAATCCGGCAGATGGCGCTTCCTTCGTTTGAGAGTTGCTATAATTATAGCTAATAAGGGTATGTTTGCACTGCGACCGTAAGCTTTATTGTGTCCGTTTGTTTGCATTTCGGAGTCGTTATAGTTCAAATATGGAAAGTTATTACAATATATAAGAGTTAACGAAAAAACTGTAGATACAAAATTTTACGTGTTGTTGTAAAATAGGCAAGTGATCAAAAAAGCTCATACTTTATAGTCCGAACCTTCGCATTTTCGTCATTTTTGCCGCTTTCAGTTCTATATAAATTGTGATGCAAATGGCAATGTGCAGTGAGGTTTTTATAAGTATCAATACGCTACTTAAATTCGGAACAATTTTCATGATAGGAGTGCTGTAAAAATAGTAATATGTTTCTAAATGATTGAACATTTCATGTCTTCGCCGTTACCGAAAAATGACAAAAGTTGGTATAAATGGTGAAATATATAAGTGATTGTAAAATTATTCCGCATACAAAGCAAGACTTGAAACAGGATTATCGTGGATTTTTTTTAAAGATTTTTATATCATGTTTAACTGTCTGAAACGGAGAAGACAAAATTGCACTTTTCCCACCCAAATTTTAACGATTCATAGGCACTTTTTTTTAAAAGGTCTGAATTTCTTTGATATTCATGCTTAAAATGGATCAAGTTAAGTAAAAAAAAAATATATTTTAAATTTCATTGAAATCGGTTGACGTTTACACGTGCTAGCGAGCACTTGAAATTTTTCATTCAAAATACATGGTGTTTTCATAGTCTTTTACTCAAAGTGCCGGTAAAAGTGTAAATGTTGAATGAAAATTTCTAAACTTGGCACATATAATAAGTACTATAAGGAGTATACAAATACATTGTCTTATTTTTTTTTTAATAACAGTTAATCCATTAAAAATAGCAACAAATGCACAAAAACAATGATATTTAATTTCATTTTTTAATGGGGTAAATATTATACAAAATTATTGAAAACATCTTGTTACTCCTTACAGTACTAAATTTACGTGCCAAGTTTAAAGATTTTCCATCAACTTTTACAATTTTGCTGATATATTGAGTAAAAACTGTGAAAACCCCATGTACTTTGTATGACAACTTTCAGGTGCTCGCCAGCACGTGTAAACGTTAACCAATTTCAATGAAATGTTATACATATATTTTCAATTACCTGGATTACTTTTATCATTCATGAGAATAATAATAAAAATACAAATTACAACACAATTGAGCAAAAAAGAAATCTTTAATCGTACGTGTCTTCTCCGTTACCATTAGCTGTCTTCTCCGTTACCATGTTTCATATTTTTTCTGATTGTAGAATGAAACTTGGGTGGAAACCAAGGATGATTTTTGATAAATATTGTTTTTTTGAAAGTGTGCAAAAAAAATCAACTTCATATCTTAATGGACCGCGCAGAATTTTAAACTTCAAGGCAAAGGTCGGAAATCTCTAAATCGTACGTGTCTTCTCCGTTACCATCTATTTTTTTTGTATAAACTTACTGAATTTCATAATTTTTTGGTGTAACTTATGTGTCGTGTACTTTGTGATAAATTATTTAAAACCACTGAGTTTCATAAAAAAATATTAATTCCTTAACAAGAAAAACCTCACTACAAGCGTCCGATTGTCTTCTCCGTTACTTTGGAATGGCCGACATATGAGCCGGTTATTTTGAAAGTGGTCTAAGTCCACTTATTTCAAATTCGAGATATTTAAAGGTTTGCGTTTGACTTAATTCAAAAATATGGGAAAGAGCTAATATAAAAGTGAAGTATTTTTTTTCATCTAAATATATTTAATTTACTTACCCAATAAGAAAAAAAAATATTGTTGAACAAAAACCATTTTTTTACAGTTATTAATGGACTTAAACCATTTTCAAAATAAATGAATTCAAATTGTATCAAGTCCTCTAAAAAGTTAAAAAAAAAAATTGAAAAAAACAAATAAAAAAACGAAAGAGTGAGTTTTTATATATCGTCGGTTCAAAGGTAAAACTCACTAAGTGCAGAAAAAAAAGTTCAAGAAAATGAGAATGAAATGCATTTTTTTAATGCAAAAAGCCTCATTTTGCACGTTTTTTATAAGGATATTGAAAGGTATACCCTGGAACTTTATTAAAAAAATTTCGGAAATTGAATTTTCAGTTTCAAAAATTATGTTTCAGTCTAATTTCCTTCAAAAGTGTAAAATGTTAGTTAGTGAGTTTTACCTTTGAACCGACGATATAATAAGTAGATATTGTATATATTAAACAAAATACATATACATAATATATACACTGCCGGACAAAATTAGAGGAACACAGGTAAAAAGTAAAAAAGTTGGTTTATTTTCATTTTATCTTTATTTCTTTAATGAAGATTTATGTATGTCTTGATGAGTTAAGAATCGTTTGAAATGGTTACAATTATTGTGCTTCTTGTTTTCCTTAAAAACACAAAAGTCTAGAAGAGGGGTATGTTGCTGAGAAAATGGATTTAAAAAATTTCAAGTATTCCTTTAAAGCTCAGTAGAAATGAGAATGATTTAGTACTTGGTTTTCCCTCTCTTCTTGCTCTAAGGACAAAAATAAGTTTCAGCTCCCTCAAACTTCATGGACTTTTCTTATTCAATTGTCTACCAAAAGCATGTTCTAGACACGTTCATCAGAACCTAGATCAGGAGAACATGCTGGGCCAGTCTAGGGTGTTCAGGTGGGCCTTTTGAAGATACCCCGAAGCTCTGTTCGCAGTTTGGGGACGAGAGTTATCGTGCATGAAGATGACATTTTTGGTGATTCTTTGAGCAAATTGTACAACAATTGGTTTTGGTTCCAAAATATCCCTAACATACCTACCGTTCTGCTGTCAAAAACCAATTTTCAACCAAATATAACTCCATGCGGGTTGCCAAACATATGCCACCCAGAACATTTTGCTCTTTATCGCTTAACGTTTCAAAAATAATGGATCGTGGTACATTTAGCGTTAAGGCCAATTTATGGTACGAATATTTATTTTTGATCAAAAACATGGTATAGGTTATGTGAACTTCAATTTAGTCTGGAATTCTTACTTAAACTAAACACTTTTACCATAAGCAATATTCCAGCAACATTTTTATTAGAAACGGATGAAAACCCGGAAGAACAGAATAGAATAAGAATGCTAAGAGAGAAATTATGGTACATACCTGATTTAGTAAGTCCATTTTATCTTTGTATTTTACTGTAGGAATGGGTTGAACTTGTTCGCTTTTTAACATTTAATCAATTTTTTAATTTTAAAATGGGACTTAAACCATTTTCAAAATAAATTTTTTGTCGTTTTTTTAACTGAACAATTTTTGACTCACAAAATCTAAATGATTTCAAATAAAAACAAGTGGTTTTTTCTTATTAAAATAAAAGATTACGTTGTTTTTAGATGACTCAATCAATTATCTCGATTTTTTTGGAAAATGGACTTAGACCACTTTCAAAATAAACGGCTCATATCAAAAAATTATTCCCTTTTCCGTGACCTTTTTAATTTTAATCGCCGCCCTTAGATCAGTTTTTGTAAATATTTGTAATAATTCGGAATTAGAATACATATTCCAATTGATTAAATATTTTTTGAATTGTCTTTTCAAATATTTTCAAAAAAATTATAAAATAGAAAAAAAGCAAAATATACCAGTGATTTATGATTAAACTTTATAAAAATTGTCTGATGAAGTAACCAATCCTTCCATGTCACAGTTTTATTAAAAAAAAAACAACTAAAACTTACGTATCGCCGATAGCGAAAGGTTTTTAAAGAACTAATATGATTGCATACCAATATTTTTTGATAGAACTGAAATAAAAAGTGTTTAAAATGTGCTACCTCATCAATGTATTTCTTTTTAATTTTTCTATCAATTACAAAACTGTTTCCATATTACTTGAACTACTAAAGAAGTAGGTACCCATTTACAAAAATGAAAAAAGAAACAGTAAGAAAATATATTTATCCATACAAGAAAATGACAATAACTTCTTTCAGGGAAGCCGACTTGGTTTTGATGTCATTTGATGCAGCATTAAAAACTACCTTAAAAACATGTGTCATATGCTAAGGTCGCACCAAAAATAATTTTGCTTTTTCTCTTTTCAAAATCACAATGCCAGTGTCCACGATCTGCATCTGAATAGCAAAGTAATTAAAACCAGCTCCGCAGAAGAAAAAACATCTGAAAATCTACATACATAGCTACCCACAAAGCTAAATTTCTCCTGTATTTTTCATTTTTTTTTTTTGTGTGAGAGAAATTCTTCTGTCATTTGTTTTTGTGTTAATGAGAAAAGTATTCAAAGAGTTTTCCATGTTGATCTCTTTTCTTATTAGAAAAAGCTTTTTCTTCTTGGATATTTGTCGGCTTAAAATTCTCTTCTTCTCATGAAATCCACTTAAAAAGCATTTTGTCGGCTGATGATTTGTCGGCTGATAAAATTTTTGAAGACAGAATTTTCTATGGAGGTGAGACATCTGTATATAATTATTTGTGTTTGGATGCTCTGTCAGTCAATTTTATTCGTGTTGATAGAAGCTTAAGAGACTATAAATTGTGTAACTCTCGACCGTTACTTCAGAATTTTGAATAAAATAAAAATATGTAAAGGGAATAATTGTTATTTGTTACAGTTAGGCTAGGACCGCACTTGCGATTTCAATCGCGCGACTGTTTAGCCGCCAGAAATAGAACACATGAATTTGAATAAGAATGAACGCACATGCGACCTAGAAATCGCGACGATTAAAAGTCGAAAATTTGTTCCATTTTTCTGGCGATGCGATTGTCGAAAGTTAAAATGAAACAAACGGACTTAGATGCTTGTGCTCACACTTGCGATTTAAAATAGCGCGACTAAAAAATCGTAGTCGCAACTAGAAAAAATTATACACGCACTTGCGATTTTCAAACGTACGATTATTTAGCCGCAAGAAATGAGACACATGGTTTTAAATGTGAATGCACACATACGCGACTTTAAAATCGCAGCGATTACAAAAATGGAACCAGATCTATTTTTTAAGCGTTTTTTCTGTCGCAAAATTAAATAGACGCATGTGCGTGCATTAACATTAAAAGCTTTATGTTCTATTTCTTGCGACTAAAAAATCGTGCGATAGATAACCGCAAGTGAGTGCATGGCAATTATTTGTTGCGACACCGATTTTTTAATCGCACCGACTGGAAATCGTAAGTGCGGTCCTAGCCTTATACAAACTTTTTGTATTTTTCTCGGACCAAGTTGCGGGTAAAGGCTAGTAATAAATAATAATTGTGAAAAATGTATAAGGCTAGGACCGCACTTGCGATTTTCAGTCGGTGCGATTAAAAAATCGGTGTCGCAACAAATAATTGCCATGCACGCACTTGCGGCTATCTATCGCGCGATTTTTTAGTCGCAAGAAATAGAACATAAAGCTTTTAATATGAATGCACGCACATGCGTCTATTTAATTTCGCGACAGAAAAAACGCTCAAAAAATTGATCTGGTTCCATTTTTTTAATCGCTGCGATTTTAAAGTCGCATATGTGTGCATTCACATTTAAAACCATGTGTCTCATGTCTTGCGGCTAAATAATCGTACGTTTGAAAATCGCAAGTGCGTGTATAATTTTTTCTAGTTGCGACTACGATTTTTTAGTCGCGCTTCTTTAAATCGCAAGTGCGAGCACAACCATCTAAGTCCGTTTGTTTCATTTTAACTTTCGACAATCGCATCGCCAGAAAAATGGAACAAATGTTCGACTTTTAATCGTCGCGATTTCCAGGTCGCATGTGCGTTCATTCTTATTAAAATTCATGTGTTCTATTTCTAGCGACTAAACAGTCGCGCGATTGAAATCGCAAGTGCGGTCCTAGCCTTAATGTATATTTATTTTCTTGATTCCATATTCGTTTCTTATAATCGCTCTATGCCATGAATATAGTTTCTTTGGGTTTCATACTTTCTGCCGTTTGTTTCGTAGTTCATAATAGGGACCCTGCTGAAAGTTTTTACTATGACAAAGTGCTTAGAATTTTAAGCTGATAGGTACTTTTATCTATTTTATTTATCTAAATTTTGTTCATTCAAAAATCTTGTGGGGATGAACAGAATGCAAAAACTATCAATATGGTTGCTTTACGAAGCCTATCCTATAAACTATATAAATTAAATTAAATTAAATTAAATACACTAGTCAACGAAATTAAAGGAACAATTTTTTTTTTCAATTTTTTGTAGTGTTTTTTGAAGAGCTGTATCTTTGTGACGGGTGATCGTATTGAGTTGAAACAAAAAGCATTCTACAGCTTTATGTTTTTTGTTTCGAGATTTGTTTCCAAAAAAATTGTTTGAAGTTCCGCCATTGCGTTATTGCAAGTAAAGACACGAGACAAACAAATTATTTTTTTTTTTTAAGTTTTTTTTGAAATTTTGGTGAAGAAAAACGGTTCGATGAATCAATTTGAAAACTTTCAGGAATATTGGTGCTTTAAAAGTCTACAAATTTGCATACCAACGCAAGCCATGCAATCAATATTTGCAAAGAAAAAAAAGATTTACGAAAAGACCACAAAAAGTCGATTTTTAGTACTTTCTTAAACTAACGGTGAAAGGTAACAAAAAATTATTTCTACAAATCCTTAAAAAATCTTGGAAAACACTTTCTCAAATTTCCAAAACTATATTTAAATTTTTTAGAATGTCATTATTTGCTGAAATATTGGTAATCAAAATTAAAAGTATCTTTTTTTATTCAAAGTCTGATAAACCACGCAAGCAAAGATCGTACAACAACAAAAAATTTGAATTGAAGCTAAATAAACAAGGTATCTGATCATTACATTTGATTGACTTAATAAAATGTATTTATAGAAATGAGGACCTTCAAAAAAACTTTAAACCAAATTTTTTGTCCCGTGTCATTTCTTGTAATAACGCAATAACGGTACTTCAAACAAATTTTTGGAAACAAATCACGAAACAAAAAACACAAAGCTGTAGGATGCTTTTTGTGTCAACTCAATACGACCACTAGTGACAAAGATACAGCTCTTAAAACAACACTAACAAAAATTGAAAACAAAAATTGTTCCTTTAATTTTGTTAGTTTTTTGTCTTAGATTTGTGTCTACAAAAATAGACATACATAGGTATTCTTAATTCTTTTTTTTAACTTTCATAATGCAATGTTTGTATTGATATTTTGGAGTTCCCTCTTATTTTAACTTGATCGTTTAAGACGAGAAACACAGGAGTAGGTACCTACCTAACTACCTACAAAAAAAACTATAACAACCTTGTAAAAAAAAGTCACCCAAACCACAGTAGGGTAGAAGGGGACCCTCTGCCATAGGGGGACCTTTGCCAATCGAACTTTTATGTCGAACGAACAAAATGTAAGATATCGAAAAATCGATTTTTATTGCATATCCATATATACAAACTTCTGACAAAGTTTGGCAGTTCTCCGCTAGACACCAACCGAGTTGGAGGTGTGTGTTGCTTTTTTAAGTGCCAGATTCTAAATTACAAGGTAAGCAATCTTCGTTGATTTCTATTTTTTTTTCTCATTCAATATCTTTTCGATTCAAATATCTTTTTTTAGCATATTTTGCTTACATTGAAAAAAAGTTATAAGTAAATTAAAAAAAAAACAGCTAGTGGGGAGCCTTTTCCGGTTATTAGTGGGTAGGTTTTCCTGGCAAAGGCACCCCATGACGTGGCTCTGCCATTGGCAATGTCACCCCATGAAAATGAAATAAAAAGTCTGAATTATAAATATTTAAGTTACTTTTATAGCCCGATTCTCCCCCTTGTGAGGAATCACAAGTCACAAGCTCTTGTGACTACTCCTTGTGAGGATTGTTGTGACTCGAAAACATTTTGGTATTCTCCCCCTAGTAGTCACAAGAAAACTCACAACAAAATTCACCACAGCATTTTGTTGGTGCTTCTTGACCGATGAGCGCACACATAAACAACTTTACAAGTAATCGCAACGAACTTAACCAACACACCCACAATATGTATTCAGTTTATCTGTCTCATAAATACAAAGCAAAAGAATATCGCGCCTTTGTCCTATTCTTTTGCTTAAGAAATGAAAGAATACATACAATTTGTTCTCTTTTGCACAGAGAACATAACGCCTCCTTAGAAAAAATATAATTCAATGATTTGTAGAAGCTCAAGTAAATTGTGAGTTGTGACCTGCTCTGGAGGAGATCACAATGGGCACGTTCCGCTGGTTATTCTCAGTTATCCGGATAGCTTTGTGTTGTTGTAATCCCTTGTTAAAAAACAGCTGATAACAGCTGACGCAACAACAACTCAAGTTATCTTAAAATTTTTGGGATAGCTAGATAGCATAGCGAATAAACATTGGAACGCGAGGAATTTCGGTTGTTTTTATGACTCTCACAAGGGGGAGAATACGAAAAAGTCACAAAATCAGTTTCACCACTTCTTGTGACTTGTGAAGTATCAGTGATGATGGGGAGAATAGGGCTATTAATATAATTTAATTAATAAATATGTTTTGTTACGTTATTTAAACGTGTAATCATTTTTTGTATTTGTATTGTATTGTATATTTAGGTACCTGGCAAACGTACCCCATACCCATGGCAAAGCATCCCTACCAGGGAGGCTTTGCCATATCACAAATTTTTATTTTAAATTAAAAATACAGATCATTAAAGTATCAAGATGAAATGTACCTTAAACTGAAGATAATAAAGATTGGAACATATAAGATAGCAAGAAAATTGAAAACAAGCTAAAAGTTTCGCGTAAGGTCAAATTCCCGAAATCCTGGCAAAGGCTCCCCCGTCTACCCTACACGTATTAAAGGTAATATCATTAGAGTTTTGATTTTTGTTTCTTCTGCTCATATATCAAAATTTGTGTCAAATGTCAGTATTTGTTGTTGTTTTTATGTACGTGTATTTAAGTCATCACCTTCCCAGCCATTTTTGTTTCTGACAGTTTCAATTTTAAATTTTTTTGTTGTTTTTACGTGTGTTTTCTTAATCACGCTCATAGCCATTTTTTATTTTCGACTGACAACCTGCGCAGTATAATACCTTAGATTTGTGTACTGTGACCCAAACAAAGATTTAAATTTGTAAAAATTAAATTACTCTAAGCCCCGACAATTTAAAGATGAAATAAATTCTTGGTTGATGTTTTCAGCGAAAAATAACTTTTCACCAACATCAATAGCTAAAAATCATACATATTAATTGATATCACATTTCGGTAAAGAAATTATTTCCAATTAGGCAGGCAGATAACTAACTCCTTTTAGAGTTCATGAAAAATAGCTTGAAATATTGAAAACAAATTAATTGAAAAACTTCTGGTACAAGAAAACCAAACTCAAACTACCTACGAATAAGTTTCTCTATCTCTATTTTAATCTTTTTCTTATGCATTTATACTTTTTCTTATTTAAAAACAAACTACCAGATTTCAGACAAGAGAGACCGAAACAATCAAACCCGAAATCATAGATACCTATCTATGAAACCACAAACAAGCTTTTTTTTGTCATTTTTTGTGTGCATTGCTTATACTTTCAGTTTTTTTACATTTACTTATAAAAAAACTTATTGTTGCCGAAAGTAGATATACCTACATGCTACATGCTACCATATTGCTATCCTATTCCTCTTCCTTATTCCTAAACACAAGAAAATCGAAAAAGGAACCAACTTGTTTTTGTCTGTCGTTTGTTGTTGTTTGGAACCAGTTTTTCTTGTTTTTATCTGCCATTTGTTATGGGCTTTTTTTCTGTTTGCTCAGTTGATTTTTTCTCTGAGTAAGGGAATTTATAATTTCCCTTTCTCTGAGAAGCGATCATACGCCATCTGGTTTGTGAAGGACTCGAGAAAAAATTTAGTCTGATGATAATACTATTAGATTTATATTCAATGGCAATAGTCAATAAAATGGCTCTTAAACATTTTCTATGAATATGCCTCAAACTGTTTAAGCTCCATCCTTACATGTAACAAAAAGTTGTAATTAGTGTTTGATAATTTAATTAGTAAGGCCCATTGTAAACAAAATTACCGACCACTTTGTAGCTTTTTGTAAGATTTTATTTTCAATAATTTTATTTATAGTAAAATACAAACTTTGTCCCAAAGACACTCTATTTTGATGCTTTTGCTGTCTTTTGATTGACTGTTCTGGTAACAGCAGATACACCTTCTTCAAACTTAGTCCTAAACAAAACATTCGCATTGTTGAACATACCATCTTTGAGAGAAACAATTATAAACTGAGAACTAGTAAAATGGGCTTTTAGCATGTTCCCGATGTTCTGAGTATGAGACATGTCCAACGCAGCATCGACTTCATCCAAAATGTACAAAGGTGCTGGGGAGAACTTTAACATGGCCAGAACGAGTGACAGCGCCACAAGTGAGCGCTGGCCCCCACTCAACTCACCCAATGAATCCTTCCACACTCCATTGAATCCCACTTTAATTTCTAATCCAAGAAGACTGTTATTTTGCATGACGGGATTAAGACGGGCCTGTGCACCTTGCAACAAAGTACTAAATATACTGCTAAAATTTTCATCGACGACTTTCCAAGCTTTTTCCACCTTTTCTTTTTTTTTCTCATCCATTTTGCATATTATATGTTGAATCTTTTGTTTGTCTTGCTCAACAATTTTCTTTCGTCGTAGGGTTTCTTGATACTGTTCTTCTTCGCGGTCTAGAAGCATCATTGCTTTGAGATTAATATTTCGTTCCATTCTATCCTTTTGATCTCGCATAACATTTAATTTGACACCGGCTTCAACTGGGTCCTCTTTTGAATAGTCGTATCGAGTATTCTTAGTGCCGAAGAAATCTCTATCTTCTTTAATCCAGCCGTATTTTTCTTCCAAAGCTTCGATTTTGTTAAAACTATCTTTATTTTCGTTGCGTACCTTATTCACTTCATTTTCTTTTTTTTTTATTTCAAGAGTCATTTCTTGGGTTTGCTTGCCCAACTTTTCCTTCTTGATATAAACGAGTTTTAATTCTTTATTTTGTGAGTTAATTTTGTCTTTCTGTTGCTTGATTTTTTGTTTGATTTCATTAACCTCTTCAAGTAAACCAGAAGATTCGTTTTTGAGCGATTCTAAGTCGCTTTTAAGTTTCTCAAGGGTTGCAGTCATTTCTTCTAGCTGTTGATGAGAGTTTTCGGTACTTTTTTTCAATTCATCAATTTCTAACTGTAAGGTGTCAAATTGTTGTTCATGCTTTTTCCAGTTATTGCGACTTTGCTCACTTTTAATTTTTGCGAGTTTCATGTCTTCAACAGCCTTTTTAAGTTCTCTTTCGCGGAACCCTTTTGCATCTGCCAATTTTTCTTCTATATCTCTGACCTTAGCCGAAGAAGTTTTTCTTATTTCAACAGCTTTTAAGAGATTCTCTTCCAGCATAACTAAAAAATAAATAAAAACTATTATTATTATACATAACTTATTAACATACATATAATTAAAATTATATTGCTTATTATAAGAGCGAGCGTAATCTAACCATGGCATGGCTCGGAAAAACTTAAGCAGTGCACTGTGCGGTGGTTCTGTTTGTATGGGGAGGCGGTCATAATTCAATAAAATCTCAACAACTCAAAAAATGCCATCACAATAAATGTCCGCCCACTGACACGTCCACTTTTTAAAATAACCTAAAAGAATCCTTAAAGGAGAATGGGCATTTTTGGGCGTTAGCGGCCATTAATGAAATTAGTGTCAAATGAAAGGTATGCTACTCAGGAACAACTTTCACTATGGACGTTACATTGCATTTCATTTAGAATAGAAGATATTTCAATGTTAATATAATGCAATTGCATTGAGCAATATTGCATAGTGATTGTGTTTTTAGTGGGTGTAATGCTTTATTCTACCTTCATAACGTCTACTGACACTGTATTAGTGTGTTTAACGGGGTTTCAGAATATCCCAGGGACGCATTTCGGGTTTAAAAAGACCTAGTACTTACGTATTTCAACAACTTTGTAATTTTTTTAAACATATTATTTTACTCAGGATTTTTTAATATTGTGAGGATTGTAATATTATAGTTTTATGGTAAATGCTCTTATTAATGATGTTATATGGCCATTTTGATATTCAAAATATTCTTGAGACTGTCTAGATTTCTTGTTCCAATTTTTTTTCTAGTTTTGAATTGGTCAGAAGCCAGAAACTTAGTAAAACTTTATTAAAGTCATAGAACAAAAATGCATTTTTTTCGGTTTTGAAGTACACCACAATGAAAAAATTTCTGCACGGTGATTGTAGGACTAAAACACATCCAAAAATAACAAAATCATTCTTGGCCGCTCACGCCCATGTTTCATACAAATATGCCCATTCTCCTTTACTGAAACTTGGGTTATATTCTAGGAATATTTTAATGGCAATGTTCCTTTTAAATAATTCACCCATACAATGTTTTCTTGTCACGCCCATTGTTTGTAGTTTTTGTATCATTCTTTGAATTTTTATATTGAATTGCTGTCTCTGAAGGACTTAACCGACTTTGGTAAAAATTTTCAGACATGAACAAAAATAGGATATGAAATTAATTCAAAATAATTTTTGCGCCCACTGACAATCTTATTAAAAAGAAAAACTTATTCAAACTTTATTTTTCAAGATACTTTTCAATTATGCTAGAGTATTTTTGGAAAATATCAATTTTCTCTATATTTATTGGTATCTTATAACAGCTCATTGAATTTTATGGGATACGATTCTGCCCAAGGTGTTGAACCTTTAATTTTAAATTAAAAAAGTACCCACAAGAAAAATGTTCGTTATTAAATAAAGATTTTTTTAAATTATGCTGCACGCACAATGCACCAAAACTAAAAACACAAAACAAAAAGAGTGTCAATATGACACCTGGGGCCTATTTCAGCGCTACTACAACATAGCTACATCAACTACATCGTAAATTAAAATCCTTTAACTACATCATTTATTTTTGTCTGATTCAACTGGAGTTATGAAATAAAAGATAAAAAAATTAATAAATTACAAATGTAACTGGTGTAGTTGAAGGATGAAGCTCTAAAATGTAGTTGATGTAATTGAAGTAGTAGCGCAGAAATAGGCCCCTGGTAAGTTGCTTTCCACACCAATGTATTTCCCATAAGAGAAATGCAAAACATGGTCTTATTAACATTATTTTTCCTAATAACTATTATATGAATGCAATAGAATGAAAAAACATATGAGTTTATAAATCAAACGTAAAATATATTAAAACCAATTGTTAAAACACTTAAATTTTTGTATGAAAAATGTAAACAAACCACCTCTACAACTAGAAGCAACAATAACATTGCTCAATTGAGAAAAAAGCCACACAGGGACGTAGGTAGTCAGGATTATTTAAAACATGAATTGTTCGTAAAATATACTTATCTGTTTTCAAAACGAAGTTCTTCGAATAGTTATTTTTGTTCAATAAATTTTCTTGCATAATTTTATTAAAAAAATGCTTTTATTTTCGAAAGATGTCAAGATTCATAAACTATGAATTGAAAAATTAAATTCAGAAATGCAAATATAAATTTTTTATAATATGTAACAAACTTTTTTTTTTGATGTAAAATCAAGTAGTACCAAAGGTAAGAAATACCTATTCAGATACTTTTATCATTTTTTAAAAATTTTAGTAAAGTTTATTTAATAAAAAAAGCTGGGTAAATAGCCTAAACGCAAAAAACGTACAACAACAACATGTAGTCAAACTACAAACTACTCCTCGAACTTCATCAACATCATTCCCGAGTTGCGGAATTACTCATGCCGGACCCTTACAGGAGATGCGGACCATGAGCCAGTGGAACTTCACATCAAACTGGGCCAGCCAATTCTAACAATAGATGCCCAAAATGAGAAATACATAAACTACAACCAACTGGATATCGACCGATTCCAAAGAAAAATCGAGGAAACCATAGTGATGCCGGATTCCAACAGAAACCTTTCCAACAATGAAATAGAGGAGGCCATTGAAGCAATGGAGCTCACCATAAACAACGCCCTGGATGAGCAGAAGAGATGGAAGACCTCAAGGGACAGATACCAGCATCTTCCAGAAGGAATTGTTCGACTATATGATCATCGACAGCGATTGCGGAAGCGCCTACAAAGGATTCAACAAAGGGATTGGAACACGGCCAACGGAAACTACCAAATGGTGAAGAGTGAACTTCAATGTACGCAAATTATGTTGAGGAACGCTCTTCAACATTTTAAAAACAACCAGTTCCAAAATAGGCTACAATCCATCAAACCTGGACCCGATGCATTCAAGGAAATAAACAAGATCATCGGCAAAAGACAGCAAATACCAGAAAAAATCAGCACCAGGCATGGGGAAGTCACGACGACTCAGGATAAAGCGGAAGCATTTGCCGAATATTTTGAAGGAAATTTCGTGCCAAACCCATCCAGCGATCCTTCACTCTCAGAGGAAGTTGAGTCAACAATTGAGCAGCTGCAGCAGACAGACGCTGGAATTATCTTTTTTAACAATGAAAATCCTGCTAGTGATCCTGAGCTGACTGGAGGCTTCACCAACCCTGAAGAAGTAGCTGAGCTAATCAAAAGTGGACGACCTAAGAAATCATCCGGACCAGATATGATTTCCAGCTACATCATAAAGAAATTTCCCCAAGTTATGGTGCTGTTTCTCACGATCCTATTCAACAACTGCGTCAACAATTGTTACTTTCCGAAGCGATGGAAGACAGCAAAAATAGTACCGATACCGAAGAAAGCCGACAGAGGAAGCGTTTCTGGATATCGTCCCATATCTCTTCTTAACAACACCAGCAAAATCCTTGAAGGACTTATTCTTCGGATATTGAAAGCGTTCTGCACCGCTAATAACGTCGTTCCGGACATGCAGTTTGGATTTCGGGAGAGGCACTCTACCTTACATCCGCTCTTGCGATTTCATAACGACGTTGTTAGCACCCTCAATAACTGTCAGGTTGTTGTTGGATGCTTCTTGGATATAGAGAAAGCATTTGACAGCATCTGGATACAGGGGCTAATTCATAAGCTAACCACTTTTAATTTTCCAGGTAAACTAATAAAAATAATTTTCAGTTTTCTCAATTCCAGATCGTTTTTCGTCCAGATTGAAAACAGCCAGTCAACAACCAAAAACATCAGGGCAGGAGTTGCTCAAGGATCAAAGCTGGGACCGTACCTCTACAACATCTTCACATCGGACCAACCTCAACCCAACAATGCTATGAATTTGCTCTATGCGGACGATTCACTAACATACGCGAAATCTTTTTCACCAATAATTGCAGCCCAAAGAGTAGAAGAGCACGTGAGAAGGCTGTGGGAGTTCTACACAACATGGGGCATCAAAGTCAATTCAGTCAAATCTGAGTTGGCTTGTTTCAGAAGACCGGCGGGACAGCGAAATACACCGTCAGCTAAAAGCTGCCGCAGCATCATCATCAATCTGCCTGACGGATCGCAACTGACAACCAAACCATCGGTGAAATATCTGGGTGTAAACTTTGAGGAGAGGTTACGCTTTAATCCGCATGTAACAGCTGTTCTGAAGAAAGCAAACTACGCTTTCCACCGTATCCACCCCCTATTGCGGAAAAAGAATGGACTCAGCCAAAGGACGAAGTTGCTTCTCTATAAACAACTTCTCAGACCAATCATCACATACTGCTTTCCTGTCTGGTTTACTATTTCCAAAACCAGCATGAAGAAACTGGGAGTGTTCGAGAGGAAGATCCTTCGGATCTGCACGGGACTCCACTTCGACCAACGGCGGCGAAAACATTTCAGCAACAAGCGACTCTACGAGGCATCCGGAATAGCACCCCTTGACAAATACATGATCAGTGCTGCCAAAAGAGTGACGATCAACCTAAGGAATCATCCAAACCCTCTGGTGAGAACCATCACAAGTGAAGAGAGACACCCCGAGCCACGATACCTTGATGTGACAGCAGTACTGGACAACGGAATCATTCCTATCAACGACGACGAGGCAATTCAATTTTACGAAGATACAGCGTCAAATTATCACCGTGGCTAGAAGCCACAGAAACCCCACATCCTTCCAAAAGACAACCGGATTTGAAAAACCCGAGATGAATCATCCTCATAGTATTAAATAGTATAATCATCAATCACAATCTTTTAAATAATTTTTATAAAAATAAAACAATGTATAAAATTAGGCCCCTTATGTGCCAAAACAAATTAAAATGTCAATGTAATAATAATATAAGAATAGAATTAAGAACCAATTGTAAATATTAATTTCCGTTCAATAAAAACTAATGTAATGTAACATGTAGTCAAAAAAATAAAATCCTCTATATTATAGTCTATAAGGGGTGTCACTAGCCCCAAGGCTAAATATAAAATACATTTTATTAGTTTATTTCACAAACGGGGCCAAAAGGTTTCAATTCTTTTTCTGTAAGGAGAGTACAAATACACGAACGCAATGCATAAATAGGTATAAATATTACATACATTCATACTTATAAAAAAAGTACCACAAAGGTTACCCAACGAGCTTTTTCTTATAATAATAAAATAATAAAATTATATAAACTTTCTTAATAGACCAAGATCCCAGGGCCGCCAGACCTACGTCATTTTATAATAGCTGAATTTTTTTCTGTGAATTAACCCTATGGTAGGTATTAACGAATGGATACTACGAACCTTGAACCCGGGTGCGTTTCGGAGGTATTGAGTGCTAAAAGTGCATAAAATGATGCAACATTACGTTATTTTATCAGAGCTAATTTTTGTATATGTTTCAAAGAAAGTTATGATAAGCTTATTTTGACACTTGCCAGACACCTACGTGGGGACCCAATGCCTGCCAGACACCTTTTAAGGTATCAACAAATCATTAAATCGCGTTATAGTATCAAAGCAAATTTTTCTATAGACAACTGTCTTAAGATATTTCCCTGCCAAACATCCACAACAGTGGCACCTAATATCAGCCAGACAGATACACATTTAAAAGTATCCAAGATATTCCCCAAGCTATCAGACACCTACACTAAAAAGTTTTCAAAACAATCGTGTTTCATACGGTTCAATATCAAAGTTATTTTGATCTAACAAGCAAAAATATGTTCCTTGGATAACATTATTTAACAATATTTTTAGCCAAGAGTGCGAATGATATCCTTATCTAGGTTCCAAAGCTTCACTGGTGCTCAAATATACCTACCTATCAACATTTTCTTAGCATTTATTAAAAAAAAATATTTTGTTCTGCTACGACTAACTTTTTACCTATGTAGCAACAGTGAAAATGCCCAAATTAGTAAATTAAAATAACCAAATGGGAAATTGAATCCAAAATAGGAAAAATTGCCAAAAACCACTGCAATATAAGGAAATATCGCTCAAATGTGATCGGGGCGATTGCAAACATTTTTAAAAAACACTCACGGGTCCAGATTCTTTTAATGCGGAAGAAACTTTGCATATACCCAACCTCAAACCCACCCCAAATCCTAAAGTGCTCACTTTCTTTAATTGTTGCTAGGTAACAAGTTAGTCGTAGCAGAACAAATTTTTTTTTTTTTTAATAAATGCTTAGAAAATGTTGATAGGTAGGTATTAGACCGAGAGCCCACAGCAGATTTTGGGTGTGAGTGATAACAAAAAAAAGAAGTTACGGCGTCGAAAGCTTCATTAAAGGCTATTCAAAAAATCATGCCTTAACTATTTTTAGATAGCAAAACGTATGTAGTCTAGTATGCAGTCTTCTAACATATCAAAGAGGCAGACGTACTGCTACCACGTTTTCGAGGTCGATTTTTTCGACTTTTGTGACCCCGGTGCTCCCAGAGGTACTATGACTTTGGATTAGGAATGCCCATTCCATGCTCAGGGGGTCTAGTACTAGAATCGTACTGAAATACCGTAAGTCTGCCCACCACTGGCTCTTAGACTAATATTATTTATTGATGCACTTATCGCAAAGGCCCCAGTTGTGGACTCCAAGACTTTGATTTTTTGAATAGCTTTTAATGAAGCTTTCAACGCCCATACCTTTTTTTGCTATCACTCACATCCAAAATCTGCTGTGGGCTCTTAGTCTATATTTTTAAGCACCAGTGAAGCTTTGGAACCTAGATAAGGATATCATTCGCACTCTTGGCTAAAAATATTGTTAAATAATGTTATCCAAGGAACATATTTTTGCTTGTTAGATCAAAATAACTTTGATATTGAACCGTATGAAACACGATTGTTTTGAAAACTTTTAAGTGTAGGTGTCTGATAGCTTGGGGAATATCTGGGATACTTTTAAATGTGTATGTGTCTGGCTGATATTAGGTGCCACTGTTGTGGATGTTTGGCAGGGAAATATCTTACGACAGTTGTCTATAGAAAAAAATAGAAAAATTTGCTTTGATACTATAACGCGATTTAATGATTTGTTGATACCTTAAAAGGTGTCTGGCAGGCATTGGGTCCCCACGTAGGTGTCTGGCAGCTTGGGAAATATCTTGAAAAAGTTGCCCAAACAACATATATAAAATTCAGCTCTGATACTATAACGTAAATTTGACGACTTTTTTGACACCTTTAAACGTGTCTGGCTGGCATTGGGTCCCCACGCAGGTGTCTGGCAAGTGTCAAAATAAGCTTATCATAACTTTCTTTGAAACATATACAAAAATTAGCTCTGATAAAATAACGTAATTTTGCATCATTTTATGCACTTTTAGCACTCAATACCTCCGAAACGCACCCGGGTTCAAGGTTCGTAGTATCCATTCGTTAATATAGGGTTAATTCACAGAAAAAAAATCAGCTATTATAAAATGACGTATGTCTGGCGGCCCTGGGATCTTACTCTATAAGCATTGACCCTAATCTCTTAAAACTCCTTCCCTGACTACGCACATGATATTATTTTGGCTGACGACATAAATCCATTTTGAAAAGCAACAACAACAGTACAGGTTTGTTTAAATTTTTCATGTGCAATATAAAGGAAATTATTCATAATTTTGGATACAGATTCTTTTTGATTTACAAAGTAACATTATTTGTTATTGCATTGCAACTATACTATAGATTAGTGTTCATATAAAGTTAATTAGTAAAATTAAAGTTTTCAACACCATTTTCTGGTTTCCTCTTATGGGAAATACATTGAATGTTAAATCGAAAAAAAAAATCTATCTCAAAAGTAGGCTACATGCGCTGACTGCTAGGTGCCGTGACTCCATTCACCAATAAGGGTAAACAAAAATCTACTTTGACTGTGTGGATTTATTATTTACATAAAATTATCACTAATCCATTGAAAAGTTACATTCGGGGTTGCAATTGCCAGAGGATGCCATTTTCTTTTTTAGATACCAAGGGGGTCAGTTTAAAGTTTAATCCAAGTTTGTGGGGTTGCAACCCTTGTCCCGCGGCCGCCATCTTGGAACAAGGGGTTCAAATGGTTCTTATGGTTTATCTGACTAACTATAGGTCTCACAAAAAAAAAAATTAGTTAACAATTTTTGTTGCAAGTGTATTTTTGTCGTAGAGCCAAAAATAAAAAAGTTGTAAGCGAAAATCCATGAAAATTTGAGAAAAAAATTTCTATTGGTCGATATAACCTTTTTTTGTAATCATTTTACAAAATAATGACATCAGACCATTTTTATAGATGGTGTTTTAAGGAATAAATATAAAGTTTTTAAATTAAATTTACTAACTAAGTTATACAGCGCTGCGAAACGAATACTCCTCAGTATTCATAGCTATACATAAATATTAATGATTTGGTATAATTTTAAATCATCTTTTAATTTGTTTGTATGATAATCTTTTTAATTTTACAGGTTTACAAGGTTTTCGACATGACTAAGTAAGAGTTGATCTAAACTCAAATCCGTTATCCGTTTTTCGCTATGAGCTCTATTTTTCGAAGTATTATCTGCCAATTCTTTGATGACCATAGCGTATTCGGAAATAGTTTCACCTGCACGCTGCGCTGATTCCTTGCACTTAACTTATATCGCTCCGCTGTTATATTCTTTTGACGAATAAAATTCCTCTTTAGCTTAGTGCTCATAAGGTTTTGTATTTATATAGAATTCATTCAGTTATAATTTTGGGATAATTTTGAAAATTTAATTTCAAGAAGCATTTGGTTTGTTTTCTTTTCCATTGTTGTTTAAGCTGCATTTTATTATCTCCGGGTCTGGGTCGAGTTAAGAGCCTGTCTACGTTGTCTTCATTATGCAAAAAAAATCCTTTCTGTTCAATATACCGTTCCTTATTTCACGCAATTAAGGTCCATACATCTCTCAGTCGCACAAAAAAAAAATTCGTCTTGAATCCAAGAATTATTTTCAAAAGTGGCACATCGGTGGATTTTGGGTAAAATCTTCTTTCCCTTTCTTTTGCACATAAAATCTACCTATTTCACTGGATGCACCTTTCAGTAAGAAGACAATGTAGACAGGCACTACTAATTATTACAAAAACAACATACAACAAACAATAACATAGATATAAGTTTTCACCTTGACCAGCATGTGGCTATTTACCATTGTTAATCTTGTCACCGATTTTTCAGCAGTGTAAGGAAAAGAGGTAGGCCGTACATGAAAAATAAGTAAACAAAAGATAAAGAGATGGATATATAGCACTGTTTTCGCACTAACCCACATCGTTTTATTTTCACGAGGATGATGGTTGATTTACATAGATGTGTGGTGAATGTGCATGCTTCTGCATCTGCAGACTTGAAGAAAAGTGGAATTAGACAAACCACAATGCCAAGAAATTAATCCATCAAAAATATATTAGAACGTGTCTACACTTTCATTTTACTGAAATTCCCGTGTCTACACTATGCAGAAAAAATGCTTTCAGTTCATGAATATCCTTCCCTTTCCAATCACCGGATGCACTTTTCACAACAACAACCATTTATAGAGGTAATTATGAAGATGAACGATGAATATGTTCGTTTGCGTTCGTTTTGCTCCGTCAGTAATTTGACAGCAAAACTGAAAAATTTTGTTGAGGAGAGGTTGCTGAGGTCTCCGAGATCTCATTTTTCTGAACATGCCTAATGTGTTCGTTTTAGAGCACCTTATATGAACAGACCTAAGTATGGAATGGAAAATAAATTGTCAAAATAAACACTTCCACTTTCCAAATCGGTTTGGACTATTTGATGGGAAATTAGGTCTGTTCTGTTAACCTGAATAGGTGGATGAAAATAAAGCTAGGACCGCACTTGACATTGGAGGAACTGCAAAATGCAAATGATAAATGTCTGATCTTCATAAAAGCTAAATGCAGATATTTTGAGCGTAAATGTATGCATATTCAAAATATCAAAACTCAAATGCATTGTAATTTGCTTTAATAAAGGAGATAGATACAATGAAAAGGATAACATTTCTTGACAGTCTTGACGATGATGAAAATCAGAAAAAGTTTTCACAAATGCAGTGTAATGATGTTAATATAACTCTCAACATTTCAAAACGCTAAAAAAGGTTTTTACCATGTTCTTTGTTTTTGATAGAAGTCATGGATTAGAAAAGTGATATATAGTTAAATAAGAATTTGGAAAGTTTCTGTGGGATGACAGTCATGATATTAAAACTACTTCATTCACAATTCCCGTTTTTAAAAGAGTTTGTCGGTACATACATATAACAGAGGGAATATGATCGAATTCAAAATGAGGGAAAGCAATTTATTACAACAACAAAAAGATTGTATTTGGAAAAATAGATCAATGGAAATGCCAACTTAGTGAACAGCTCTAAAGTTTGTTTGTTCTTTGATTCTGACGTCCGGGGGAAATTGCAAATCGACGAATAACCTGGATCGAAGAGTTGGTTTTACAGATAATGCATTATGAACCGTTTATTTGCATGTTTATGAATAAATGTGATTTAGTTTCAATAGGTACTCGTGTTTATTCAATTTTAATTGTTTTGCACTGAAATTAAAACGTAAATGCCGTTAATTTTTGTCTGTAATTTTCAAATTGTTCAAACAAAACTCTTTAGCTCCTTTTTTTTCAGCACTGAGATAGCTTTCATATATACGATATATTTAGTAAAACATAGAACTTTTAGTTCTGTAAAAAATCTCTAAATCTTATGTTGGTCTATTTCCAAAGGAAAAATTACCCGAACTCAAACATTTTCAAATTCTGTGCCTACGTTCTGTAATCTCGCATCGAAAAAACTGGTCGAGAAACGATGAAAACTGATGAGTTTTGTTCCATTTTTCAACGTTTCTCGACTGATTTTATAGATGCGAGAGTTACAGAACGTAGGTACTGGTCACTTAAAATCGATAAAAAGTAACTACAGATATCTCAAAATAAATCAAAATGGACTTAGGGAGTTTTCATTGAACGACGACGACCTATAAATATACACTGAGAAAACTGAACTATGAGTTATTTAAACAGAAGCGTGTTTAACTATATGTTTAAATTAGTACAAATAGAAATCAATTTAAATCTACCTCTTATCTATTCAAATTCAAAAATACTATTATTTTGGGTAAAATCTGTTTAATTCAAAGTAAATCATGTTTAATTATTACATTGGAAGCTATACACCTAACTTTTTACATGAATTCAAGCCCACTTGAGTTTGATTTTCGAAAGACCTGTTAAATTATTTTACTCAATTAAAAATGTTAAACATTAAATTAACATGCACGAGTTTGTTTCGAATATAAATGCACTCAAAATATTAAGAAGAAACAGGGATTGAACAGAAATGTTTAATTTAAACTCGAATCAATTTGAATTGAACTCAAAGGAATACAAAACATAACTGTAACTGTCTTATGATTCTTACAGGTACTTTGCGTCTAAAAAAATTGCAAAAGAATCCGTCGCGACCACGTCGTGCAAAATGTTCAAATAGTTCAAAAATTAGTGCCACCGTAGTATCGTCGGTCCAAAGGTAAAACTCACTAAGTGCGGAACAAAATGTTCAATCAAATGATAATGAAACGCATTTTTTTAATCCAAACAGTATAATTTTTCCCAGATTTTATAAAGACATTGAAAGCTATGCAAAAGAACTTAATTTAAAATTTTGCAAAAAGTGACTTCTAGTTTCAATCCGATTTCTTTAAAAAGTGTAAATTGTTAGTAAGTGAGTTTTAACTTTGAACCGACAGCACGATATATTTGTATGTGTTACAGCTATAGGAAACGCTCCCATCATTACAAATAGAATAAATTCGTATTAAATTCAAAGGATCTAGCATCTATTTGAAAAAACTAACAAACTAACATTGAAATCAAACACGAAAAATATTCAAAAAAATTAATATGATTCTATTTGAAACAACATCAAATGAAGTTGATTAGAACAAACAGAAATATCCTTATGTTAAATAGAAAGCATAGTTAATTTGAACAAAATCATGTTCAAATCGTTTCAACGATGAATTAATACGATTCTATTCAAATTAAATAGAAATCGCTTCCATGCCAAATCATATGTGTTTGAGTTTGATTTAAATACGAATATGTTCAATATTTTTCTCAGTGTATATATGTTAAAATTCTATATATATAAATAAAAACTTTTTGTTCATCTCTTATTTTTATACTGAAGTAGGCCGTCAACGTCAAGTGGTTTCTAACCTTTATCTTCATGCACCCCATATATTGAACAGACCTAATTTTCCAATACGATTGGAATGTGGAAGTGTTTGCTTTAAAAATTCATTTTCATTGGAAGTTCATTTTTATTGGAATAATATTTAATTTTTGAATCGAGTTATTAATAAAATTATAAATATTTATAAAATAAAAATATAATTCGCTTAATCCTCAGGAAATTTCGAATCTTTTGACACCTCATTCATTAAAATCGGTTCAGTTTGTGAGCTTAAAAAGGGAGACATACTACAGAAATAATATATATGATAATCCATTTCTTCTATGCCGTCTGGCCTTGAAACATTGCGTATGAGTTCATACAATTCTTTTCTTCCTAGATTAATTAAAAAGATGTTATAATAATAATAATAATAATAATTTTAACTATAAAATTTAAAGAATTCATATTCGGTGTTAAATTTGACTTTTGCTTTTATATTTTTGTGTAATTACGTTATGTTCAAAGGGTAGACATGATGCTCCTACTCTCACCTCCCCGTGGTGAACATCGGGTGCCTAGTGCCTTTAACTGAAGATGGGGTTCCAATCCCTGTGGACGGTTTTAGGGGGCAGCAAACGAGAGAGGGGGAGGAATGTTCCCACTAAAGCACTTCTCCTTTATCCAGGCGGCAGCGGAAGAATTCCCCAGATCGAATCAACGGTGGCGTCTACAGTTCCAGTTAGGTTGAACTACTTAGTGAACACCTTGTACGTGCTACTACGACATATTCGGAGCTCAGGCTTATAAGGAGCGGTTAATCCCCCGTCTTTGGAGTTATATTGTAAGGGTCTGGTCCACCAGGTTGTGGGTCGTGCCTTCGGGGTGACTTCCCGGCCACGTAAAGCTATTTTAGTTGCGAAGCAACAACAAGCCTCGGATACGGACGGATTTATTGTTGACGAACCTAGCAAACAAAATAAGGACAACGAACTTCGGATCTGCACGTGGAATTTTCTGTCTCTCAATAGACCACGTGCAGCCGAATATTTAGCGGAAGCCCTAGACTGCTTTAGCAGATGTAGCCTGCACGCCACCACCTCCGATAACGGACTCAGGCTAATCGACTTTGCTGCGGGGCGAAACGTTATGGTAGCTAGTACGCAGTTCCCGCATCTCGATATACACAAGGGGACATGGCGAATTCCTGGTCAAACAACCGCTAACCAGATTGACCACATTGCAATCGACGCAAGGCACTCCTCCAGTATCAAGGATGTCCAAACATTCCGAGGAGCCAGCGTTGACTCGGACCACTACCTCGTTGTAGCCAAGGTAATGCTACAGGTATCCACACCAAAGCCAAAGCAGGGAAATACTGTAAGGAAGTTGAACGTCGGACGGCTAAAGTCGCAAGAAATCACCTGGTCCTTTTCCGATCGAGTCTCTCGCACGCTCTTAAATAGTCCTATGCCACCAACTGCAAGTATCGAGAACCAGCGGAAGAATTGGCGGGAGCCATCAGAGATGCCGCCCCTGACGTGCTGGGCCTTGCACGACCACCACAGCGAAACCCCTGGTTCGACGAAGAATGCCGCCAAGTACATGCAGCCAAACAACAGGCATACAAAGCGGCGCTGCATAGAAGGACCAGAGCCGCTCGCGAGCTCTACGAGCAGAAGAGGAGAGAGGAACACAAGCTTCTAAGAAGGAAAAAGAAAGAGCATGAGAAGCGTGCGATCGAGGAAATAGAGGGATGCCATTGCAGGAATGAAGTTCGGAAGTTTTACCAAAAGTTAAAGAGAACCTCCTAGGGTTACAAGGCCCGGACCGAAGCCTGCAAAGATGATCAGGGGAGCATCGTAGTAGAATCGCGGTCGGTGCTGAGGATATGGCAAAATCATTTCTGCAAATTGTATAACGGCGATGACAAACCGAATTCCGCTACCATGCAGATTGATTGCACCATTCAACCTGGACGACTCACAGTGGGGCCAAAAATGCGATTTAGGGAAAAAATCTCTAAGTGGTATTATTTCGCATGTATTTGCACCTGCTTAATTAAATGGTATCATCCGTTTTGTGATCGGAGTTAAGGGGAAGTTTTTAATTTTTCATAAAAGTGGGATATTTTGTATCAAGTATAGTCAGGTGGAAGCTAAAAAGTAAATAATGATTTCTCAAAGAAGAAAAAGCGGACTGGAGTGAAACAAAATTATGTTTAAAGAAGAATAATTGAATTTTCATATTCCGTTACGAATTTTGTGAAAAGAAAATCACATCTATATTGAACCGGTTATATTCAATCAGAAATTATCTTATTTCTCAAATTGCATTTTTATTCACTGATCCCAAAACTGGTAAAATCTGGTGATGACATTTTAACAGGATCTTCATTACCACTAGGACTACTAGAAAAGACCTGAAACAGACACTAGGAAGGTGGAGCTTTTTTTTGTATGGCTACTCAAGTCTGGAAGTAGACCCGAAGTTCAAATTTTGGCTAAGTTTTTCGGTGTAGTCGAAAAAATGGAGTAAATTATTGGCTCATCAGAAACTTTAATGTATATATTAACATAGTACATTGAAAGAAAAATTTTAAATAATAGTCCATAAAACGAGAAATTATGGAAAACATCGGTTTTAAAGGCTCGAAATTTCAATGGTCCGTTTCAACCTCTTATTTCGGCTAAGACATTTTTTTTATCATAAAATCATTATAACAGCTTGATTCCGCATGAAAAATACTGAAAGAAAAGTGTATCACAATATATATAACTTTTATATATGAGGTTTTTTCCACCTCGGCCTCACAGTGCGACGCAATGTCAAAAAAGGTTTTAGGCAAGGCGACAGCGCGTCGACTTCTTTAACATCGTTCTTGAAAGAATAGTGCAAAACTCTCACGTCAATACTAGAGGCACAATCTTTCAAAAGTACGTCCAATTACTCGCTTACGCTGACGACATTGACATAATCGGACGAACAAAGCGTGATGTCAGTGGTGCCTTTGTGAGTATTGAGAAGGAAGCCAAGAAGATGGGTTTAACGGTGAATGAAAGCAAAACGAAATATATGCTGTCAACAAGAAAGGACACCCAACACCGACGTCTAGGACAGAACGTCACTATAGACAGCTATAATTTTGAGGTGGTCAGAGACTTTATCTACCTAGGATCCGCTATAAACTCAGCGAACGATACCACTGCTGAGATAAAACGGAGAATTACTCTTGCCAATCGCTGTTTCTTTGGGCTAAGAAGGCAATTGAGAAGCAAAGCCTTCTCTCGAGCAACTAAACTGTCCCTGTATAAGACGCTTATCATCCCAGTCCTGATGTATGTTTCAGAGGCATGGGCACTGCTAACGGTGGATGAGAACGCGTTAGGCTGCTTTAAGAGGAAAATTCTCCGGGTGATTTTTGGTCCCGACTGAGATGGCTGGGTCACCTGGAGCGAATGGACACCAATGCTCCGGCCCGGAAATTCTTTGAATCCAACCCGGTGGGACAGCGCAGTAGAGGTGGACAGCGTAAAAGGTGGCGCACGCAAGTGGAAGAGGACCTCAACAAACTTGGCGTGCGAAGCTGAAGACAGCTAGCTAGAAAACGAGCCGGCTAGAAGAAGCTTGTTGGTTGAGGCCCTGGTCCACCCCGGACTGTAGCGCCACCTTAAGTAAGTAAGTAAGTAATCCCCGTAGATGAACTGCTATCAGTATCAGATATTCCATAAAACTAGCTCGCTTAAGCCTAGTATGCTGCTGATGCGAAACGAAATTTTTAGTTGGTCTCCAACAAGACAACGAAATGAGATTGAAACATCATACCAAATTTGAACTTAAACCTCTTGAAATATATTGCCTTGAATTTTCTACATATACAGGAAAACTTGTTTATCAACAAGATTTAGCTCCATTTCATACTTTTCAGATAATTATGAGAGTATGATGAACATATAAGACTAGAAGCTAAATTTGCAATCTAAAAAAAATAGTTGACAGTAACAAAAAAAAGGAGTAATTCAAATGTCAATTAGAAACGAAAAGCTAGAAATAATTGCAAATATGTGGTGGAATCCATGCCGAAAAGAAAAAAACTGTCAATGCAAAGAGGAGGGTATTTTCTTACATGGACATTAAAAAAAAAAAAATTACAAATTTGAGTACTGCACCAAGTATCTGCACATAATTTTTTTATTGAATACAACTAAATTTGTATGGAATTTTTTAATGCGATTTTCCAACATTCCGTTATAAATCCAGGTATCCAGGAGGCACACATATTGCTTTAGTTAAAACCAAAGAAGAAGAAGAAAATGAACTGGCATTTCGTGGAAACAGTGAAGCATTTTTCAAAATAGTGTGAGTTACAGAAACACAATTGCATTGCCCCAGGGTCGGAGTGCAGTTACACGGCTGAAGGCTGGGGCGCCCAAAGGAAGCCAGATTTAAAAAAAGAAAGAAAACCATTGAGATGCTTCCGTCATTTTGCCGAGCTGTAGAAAAGTGTACAGAGATTTTACATCATAAAAATAGTGAAAAAGCCTATTGAACTGAATAAAAAGGCGAAATGAAAGTTAATATAGTGAATACTTTGAAAAACTTTATTAATAAGAAATATATGTACCTATAAAAAACATGTGGTGCTCATTAAATCATATAAAAACACCTATAATACCGTGGGCGAATTTTTCTTTTCACAGGTAAGTTTTCTATCATATTCTACTTAATAAAGTGATGTTTTTATGGTAGCGTACTTTTAAACCAAAATAAACACTTCTTGATGAAGATATAAAACCAACAAAATAAATAGGGGCAACAGCAGCAGAGCCTTTAAAAATATTTTATTTAAAGCGTTAAAAAATAACTCTGCACTACGGGCGCTAAACGGATTTGAGCGCCTTGCCATCACCAACAAAATCTAGATCTACCCTGTGCGAGAATTTCTCATGTGACAGATGAGTCTCAACGAAATCACTGGATTAAAGTAAATTTTTGTTTTCAACAAATTTGCTATTTTTATAGCAAATTGCGATAAAATATTAATTTTAAAGTATTCTAAGATAATTTATTTACCTAAAAAACATCACTTCACGTTACTTTATATAGCAATATCAGACAAAACTAACTTGTGAAATTAAATATTTGTATACTCCTTAGTATAGGCGTTTTTAGAGGATTTAACGTAGCCACCACATGCTGTTTTATATTTTTTTAAATAAGTTATTGACAGTATTCACTATTCTATTTTTTATTTCACTTTTTTATTTAGTTTAATAAACTTTTTCACTTGTTTAACAAATTGAAATCTCAAAACACTTCCCTTCAGTTCGGCAAAATGACAGATGAATCTCAATTTGCTTTTTTTTTTAATTCTTGCTGCTTCACTCACGTACACTGTATATGTGATATACACCACTTCCTTTACTTCTTCTTCAATGGTTAAAACTATATTTATTTCGGAATTTGTATGGAATTTTTTCCAAGCCTTTTTTTTCAAAAATTCCATTATAAATTCAGGTACTGTACCAGGGTCCTATTTCATAGTTCAGTTGTAGACTTGTAGCTACAAGCATAAATAAGTATGGAGTTTAACTTTTGTGTTTTATTAAGATTTCCTTACACTTGTAGTGGGGCAAATTCAAACTATTGAGAATTGATTAAGCAACTACAAAAGTACAAGTCCGTAACTATGAGTAACGAAAATAAACAAATTTTTGATTTTGTTGGAGCAGCAGCGAGAGTCTCAATATTATAAGTATTTATTTCTATGGAAAAACATCGATGTGGTTCCATTTAAAAGCCTTTTACTTGATTGCTAGTGGTCGCATCTGCAATGTGAGGACCTTTTAATACAAAGAAAGAAAATGGGTAAACTTTTTTTGAAAAAATATTGGAAGTTTCATATGTATATGCGGGTAGATTGTATAGTATTCTTTAAAAGAAGGACCATAATAAATGCGCAAAGATTGTTTATTTGGTATTGTTAGTTAAAATTAAAGAGTTTATAAATTCAATATTGCCCAAACCATTTAAACAAATATAATGCAAAATGAGGACCGATAAAGATACGATAGTGGACCTTTGACTAAAAAATGTATTTTATGTATTTTAAGGTGCCAGTTATAGCTATCATTGAAACACATAATTTTTAATGATTGATTTTGAGACATTTAGTAACCGAAATCAATTATTTTTTAGGTGAAAAAATAAATCTTAAGACTTAATTAACATTTTTAGTCAAAAAAAATTCAAATAGGCCCAATTTTCCACAAAAAATGACTTAATTTTTCAATGATCATTGGTAAGTGTGTCCAAGGTGGCAACACTGTCAGAAGGACAAGAGAAGGGTTGCCACAATTCCGAAATGTTGCTTATAGATCGAAAACCAAAGGTCGGACGATGACCCGATAACTCCCGTTGGATTCAGCACCCTTGAAATCATAGGACCACATTGTTGTTCTCCCACCCCTCCCCTTTGTGTTAACACAAACTTTAACTTCATGTGGTTAAAATTCACGGTGAACAAGAATTATCGCCCATTATCCTAACACTGAAATCGTCATTGCGGGCGATTTCAATGTACACAGTTCCAGTTGGCTTCGCTTTTTGGGCCAGACAACATCCGAAGGAAGGTATGTCGAGATCTTTGCTGAGTTAAACCACCTAACCCAGCTTTTTGACAAGCCAACTCGGATCCCTGACGTTGCAGGTCAATCCGCCAACACACTAGACTTGTTCCTTACCTCTGACCCTGATAAATACACTATCAGCGTATTATCGCCTCTAGGCACATCACACCATTGTGTCATATCTGCAAATTTCTCGTGCCGAAAAGCCTCAGTTGAAGAGAAAACCCCTAAGAGAACCGTTTGGCAATACGAGAAAGCCAACTGGGACGGTCTCAACCATTTCTTCAGGAACTTTAACTGGTCACTATGCTTCCTCGATATTGACGTAGACTCCAGTGCAGATATAAATAAATAAATAAATAGTGCAGATATGACTACAAATTTAATTCTTTACGGGAGGACAAATTTTATTCCGAATAGGATTATCAAGGTCAGAGAAGTAAGTTTCCGTTGTTATAAGGCCAACCCTACTGAGGAAAACTGGAATAAGTTCATACAAGCTAGAAAGACCTGCAATGGCCATACCCAAAGCACCAAATTTTTGCATGATCAGAAATTACTGCAAAAAATACTACAATGTCCCAAAGGTAGTACAAATTGTTGGTCATTTGCAAAAAAAACATTCGTAACACTACTTCATCCGCGGTTCCAACGCTCGTCATTAATTACACTCCCTATCTAAGCTCACCTGAAAAAGCCACCTTGCAGCACAGTTTGCTGTTAATTCGACGCTGCCAGAGTGTTATGACTCCTCCTGTACTTGAGAGCACTAACGTTTTCATGGGACGAATCTTTTTTCCACTCATGCAGTTGCAAGAGTCCTGAAAGATCTTGATTGATATACACAAATCCGCTGGTCCGGATAGTATCCCTCCCATTGTTCTGAAGATGTGTTCTTCAACGCTGGCAAAACCTCTGCGTAAGCTTTTCCATCTATCCTACTCTACAGGTCTCTTTCCGAGCGGATGGAAAACTGCATTTGTCCAGCCTGTCCCTAAAAAAGGCGTATCTTCTTCTCTCTCCAATTATCGTCCCATTGCACTTACCTTCTTTCCAAGGTCATGGAAACGCTGATTAATAAACAGCTCAAGACATATCTTGAAGAACGAAAGCTTCTTAATGACCGGCAGTATGGCTTTCGTAGCAATAGGTCCACTGGTGATCTGATGGTATATCTCACCGAACAAGAGCAGGGCGAGCTTAAGGTGGACACCTGCCAATTAAGGCCTAATTTCACCCTTGGCTACCCCGGATAGAGCTTACAATGTCAACCAGCATTGCCGACTAGAATCTCTCCCTTTTGAAAATGTTTTTGTTTTGTTATAGGGTTCCTCAATGCCAGACTAGTTTGTGAACCCTTATAACACCGTGCACCATCAATTTGAAGAGACTGTTGTCTGCTTCCAATTGCCTTTACTCTGCAGTGTAAAATCACTTTGGTAAAGTTTTTTTCTATCTAATCAAAGCAATGTCTTTTTACCTTGACTGATCGCGAATTTGATTATAACCATTAGCCACTGCGAGACTGCGACACACCCCGAAGGTGCCATCCCATACCACAAGTATGGCCTGGAATTAGCGAGGACATCTTGTGGCCCCGCAGTACCTTTAAATATATATACTTTGTAAAGGTAGACGTTATAACTTAGAATTATGAATATATAAAATATATCCAATAACTCAACATGCGCAATCATTACAAGTAACAAATGCAGTTAAGTAATTTATTATTTGCTTTTGTACCTTAGTACCTGCAGAAAAAGCAGGGACGATAACCCTTGGCTCGTGTGTATAAAGAAAAGCCAAGGGATGGGGATTTAACTAGATATTCAGAGCCTACCGTCCTTCTGTGATTTGCCGCACCTATTTCGTAAGGAGAGGTCGTAAGCTAGTTGTCTCGGTTAGATAGTCGATTTCACTCACTCGAAAGTTCGTAATGATCTGGGTATTACTTCACTGACAACTAACAAACATCCCGTCCAAACTACATAGGTACGTTGCCCAGGTGCCACCGCGAGGAGGTTCACAGTTCGGAATATGAGACACCTATGATGATTGGACTAAATCGTTCTTTCCGTAGAAAGAACAACCAGTACCTAACATCAATCTAGTGTCTCAATTCGGCACCTACCTCACGGAACAAATCTTTTCATCGTTTTGGAGAAAGTAAGATTATTGCACTTGATAATTCAAAATCGTTAGATACAGTTTGGCACCAAGCTCTCTTATCGAAAATGCGTGCATTTGGTATCGATGAATCTCTTCTTCGTTGGATTGGAAATTACCTTTCGGGCCGTGCAATACAAGTTGTATTGGATGGTTACAAGTCTGATATTCATAAAATAAATGCTGGTGTGCCTCAGGGCTCCGTTCTCTCTCCGACTCTCTTTCTTATTTTAATAAATGATCTTTTGTCTGAAACTTCCAATCCATTAAATTGTTTTGCTGACGACAGTACCCTCAGCTTGTCATATTCGTTTCAAGATTCATTTCCTTGTTCTTCGGATGTGGAACTTGAACGGCAGCGTATGATAAGCTCATTAAATTCTGATCTCGACAGCATTGTGCAATGGGGGATAAAAAACCGTGTAGAATTTAATGCTGTCTTCTGTCGTTAAAGCGAAATGCACCTCCTATGCCAATATCCATGAGTGGTACTTGCATCGAGGAAACCGAACAGCTTTCAGTTCTGGGTATGTGCATCACAGACCACCTTCTGTGGAATGATCATATTTCCGACGTTGCTAAAAATGCTGCGAAATGTCTTGGTTATCTTCGAAGATGCAAGATATTTTTCTCTCCTTCTGGTCTGGCTGTAATCTATAAAGCCTTCATTCGTCCAAAGCTTGAGTACAACTCCCATATTTGGGCGGGTACTCCTAAATCCCATTTAAGTCTCTTGGATAGAATTCAAAATAGAGCTTTAAAATTGATAGGTGACAGAGCTATAACGGAAACATTTGCATCTCTCGCACACGTCCGCAATGTTTCGTGTCTGTCATTATTTTATCGCTATTTTTACAAACAATGTTCTAGTGAAATAACCAGTTGCATTACTCCCCTTAAATAATTCCGCCGTAATACTCGTACTTCTAGGAATGCACATCAGTCTATCCTTGAGCCCAATTCCGGGCGTACCGTCAAGTACAGAGATTCTTTCTTCAGCCGCACAACACGAATGTGGAATGCTTTACCCTACTATATTTTTCTTTCCCATTGTGATATTCAAAAATTCAAAACCAATGTACATCGGTATCTTCTTTTAAATCCTATCCTACTTTCCTAACACTCGAATTGTGTTTAACATATTAAGGGTAGTCATAACCCCTGGAGTGCGCGTTATTTATAAAAAAAAGTCGAACAGCGTACTGTAGAATGAAGTGATAAAAAAAGTTGGCACCTAATATATGGGAAATTTGAGAAAAAATAATGCCATCTAATTGGTGAACTAGCCTAAGAAATTGGTCAGCCCTAGATAACTTGTAATCAAGGCTTAAAGGTAACGCGATACCCCGGGATTGGAGAATTTCAATCCCGGGATTTTCGATATATGTATCGGGATCCCGGGATTGCAATCTCTAGTTATATGGGCATTTTTATATTCTTGAGACTGTTTAGATTTTTTATTCCACATCCCTTTTCTATTTTGGCAGTGGTCAGAGGCCAGAATACTTAGAAAAACCACATCCAAAAATAACAAAACATTCTTGGCCGCTCAAGTCCATGTTTAATTCAATTTTCCCATTTTTCTTTATTAAATAAAAGAACTTTAATTAGCAACAATTATTTGGAATGTCTAGCCGATGTAAAACTAGATTTTTAGTTAGTTGCCAACAAGACAACGAAAACTAAGATGAAAAATATTCATTAACAGTTGCACAAATTAAAAAATTAAAGCAAACGCAAGTGCAAATAATTTATGTCAGTCATGTTGTAATGAAAGAAACAACAAAAATAAATACGAAATACACAAATGCCATTTTTCCGCTCAAAATAAATGGTCTCGATAGTTAATTATGTGCGAAAAAAGGATGAAGACTTCTCCAAATAATCTGCTAGTTGTCAATTTCACTTGTCGAACAGCAGCGTACTGCAGAACGAAAAGTAGAACACAATTTTTCGTTTATGATTTCGTTACCATTTTTGTATGGAATTTTTCGTTTCGCATCAGCAGCGTACCAGGTTTGAAATGTAAAAAATCCAGTTTTAGGCCCCGCCTGGAAAAATGGCAAGTTTTTGTTAAGTTTAATCGAGGTCGTGGAAAGGCTTCGGTAGGGGAAATCTAGACAAGGCAAACTTGTCAAATATTCGCGAGGCCCTCGCTAATAAAAACTTGTTGGATAGGTCTTGTTATCCCATCACAAATACCGCATACATGACAAAAACAAATTTTTTATACCCATCATACAATAGTCAGAAAAATTAAAGTATATAGTTTTTCATTTTCAACATTGCACAACTGTATAACGAAATAGCTCAGTAGTTAAGGTATAGGACTGGCAATCAGAAGATTGCAGGATAGAATCCCAGTAAAGACAACTTTTTTTTTTGTCTCTTCACTGGCGAGGCCCTAGAGAATTTCAAGAGTTTTCCTTGCTGGGCCCTTGCTACTATCTATGCTAAACTTTCTAGCCCCTCGCCAAAAACTACAGATTGTTTTTCCAAGCGGGGAGCATTATCAACTGCAAATTCAACTCAAAATCATTGTACCAAGTCTAACCCTAAATAAGAAAAAGAAAACAGATAATAAATAATAAATAAGTAAAATCTGTAGCTCCTCAAACAAATTAGGTCCTGAACTTTCTTAACTTATCTTAATCCTAACCCCTTGAACAGAATGAACGAAGCTGCAGCTGGTAGCAAGAGTTGAATTTAGTTTAACTTCTGCTACACCATATATTCCTTGCTACATTTACCGCTTCTCATTGTGGCACTGTATACTATTTTTGTATCTTTCTACTTTGACAGTGCTACACGCGACAACTACAGCTACACCATTCTGTTTGTGTTTGGCCAGTAAACAATCAAATCAGCTGGTGCTTTGACACTACCCACTCGTTTGCTCTACCGCAAAAGTAGGTGCAGGAAATAATGTATGTAGGTACCTTCTAAACTGTGCTGGAGAACTTTATAGAAAACACAATTACAGAGCAGTTTGAAGGATGGGTTTTACTGTTCTTTTCTGTAATTTTCTGTGCGGAACAAATTCATTAAACACACCTAATAAGTCACCTCAAAGATAACGAGATGACAACTTACTACATGTACTTTTTTAAATATGTAGGTATACAAAAAAAAACAATTTTAAACTCACCTATTTTTTCGTTGAGAGACTTGATTTCTTCTTGATGTTGATGGAATGTTGTTTGTGCTAAACGCTGGGTACACGCATGCAGTTCATGTTGCCGAAGCTCTAGCCGTTCTTTAATTACCCTATTTGCTTTAGCAAGTTTTTCAGTGGCACTAAAATTATAACAAAAAAGAAGCATCTTTATATTGCATTTCGTCAAATAAGGTCTAGATTTATTGAAAAAACTATAGGTGGACAATAATAAATACTAAAAAAAATATTACAAACTATTGCATCATTCAACATGTCAAAAGAAATGAATTCAGAAAACAACTTTATTCAAATTAAAAGTTTTTTGCGACCTTTAGTCCAAATGCGTTTCGCCCAGGTACAACAGTCGGGCTCAACAGTTAGATGCTGTTGTACTCTTCTAAGACGCATTATTTTCAATCGATGGATACCGACAACTAATAAAATATACAGCGTGTAAGCACTGTAAATTATATTTTTCCAGGGGAATTTGTTTAAATTCAGACACCTAGAATAGAATATTTTATTAGTTGTTGGTACCCATCGATTGAAAATAATGCGTCTTAGAAGGGTACAACAGCATCTAACTGATGAGCTCAACTGTTGTACCTGGGCGAAACGCATTTGGACTAAAGGTCGCAAAAACTTTTAATTTGAATTATATTCAATAGTCCACAAAACATAAACAAAAATAATTTTCCATTATTCGCGTTTATCTTCATAAAACAACTTTATTTTAACTTTTTTTTTTAATATCTAAACAGCTTAGCCTTTGGAAGAATATAATGTGGGCCCGACAACAGAAAAATGTTTGCATTTTATTGACTTTAACTTTAACTCTTCACTTTACTATATTTATATACATTAGGGGTGTCGGAATCTTTTTTTATTTTTTATATTCAAAATGGGTATTGTGGATCTTGTAAAGGAAGAAGTACATGTTCTGGGACATTTGACAAAATTGAATTTTGAGACCCCGCGGCCGTTTTTAGGTTAAAAAACCTCACTTCGAAAAAGTGGTCTGAAAAACCAATATTATATGAGGCAATGAGAGCCATAGTGGCCTAACTGCATTTTTCATTATTTTCAGTAGAGCAAAAATAAGGAGCAGATTATTTTTAAGCACTTGTTGTTTTACATAAATTCAATAATAATATTATTATTAAAAAAATTTTTGTATTAATGATTCTTCAAAATCCCGTTTAACAGATTAGAGAGGCCACTCTAACACTCAAGCTTGAATTTTCTTGTGGTGGCCTCTTTATGCAAAAAGTCCTATAAGTATGGCATGGAGCTATCAATTCAAAAATTTTAAATGCAGAAATATTATTTAATACATACAGATTCAATTTTTGCAATAAGCTCATTTTCGATAAAATTGCAGTTAGGCCACTATGGCTCTCACTGCCTCATATGAGGTCACAGTAACTTATAATGATTTTTTTTTTTGCCGTTGTAACCTATTGCTAAGAAAATAGCATTAAAATCAGCTTGTCAAAATATCATGACATAACTTTTTACATTAAATCCCCAATAAAACATTATAAGTAATTTTGGGAGCATATCGATGCAAATTTATTTGGTTTTGCTGACCACTTTTACGAATTGTGCTGTTTTTTAACTAAAAACGACCGGGATCTCAAAATCCCTTTTTGGAAAATGTCCCAGAACAAAAATTTCATCTTTCTAAACCCTTGACAAGATCCCCATACACATTTTGAATATAAAAAATAGAAAGAATAGATGTACAAATGCCAAAGAAAGGAAACAAAATTGTAACAGAATGAATTTTGGTACACACGTTGAGATTGAGATAACTTATACAGGGTGTCCCGGACCTGAGTGGAAGTATTTCAGGGGGTGGTTCTTTGGGTTATTCTAAGAAAAAAATTGTATGGGGGGAAAGTTGTATCTCCCCTCCCTGAGGCAGGGTTGGGCAGTTTCTGAAACATTGACTTCAAATGCAAAAAAAACATTAAAAATCAACGGAAACACATTTAATAATTTGCTATAATTTTTTTGAAAGTTAATACCTACTCCATTCTTGTATTTGGTTTTTAAATCAAGTTGTTTAAGCGAATAGTTTTTGAGAAATTAAATTTCAAAGTCAAAATTAAAAAAAAAATTGTAATTTTTTTTTCTTAAGTCGATATTTTTCAAAATTTTACGTAATTAAGGGCATTTTTTGTGTTCAATATTCCATGCCCTCATTATTTTTTAGTCCATTACCGAAAACAAAATGTAAAAATCTTTCTTAGTTTTTGAGAAATTAAGAAAAAACAAAAGGTACTTTTACCACAAAAGCCCGAAAAAGGGTTAAATTATGGATAATTCATGAATAAATTCATTTTTTCAGGCTTATTCGGGAAAATTACCTTATGTTTTTTCTTAATTTCTCAAAAACTAAGAAAGGTTTTTACATTTGGTTTTCGGTAATGGACTAAAAAATAATGAGGGCATTGAATATTGAACACAAAAAATGCCCTTAATTACGTAAAATTTTGAAAAATATCGACTTAAGAAAAAAAAAATTACAATTTTTGTTTTAAATTTTGACTTTGAAATTTAATTTCTCAAAAACTATTCGCTTAAACAACTTGATTTAAAAACCAAATACAAGAATGAAGTATTAACTTTCAAAAAAATTATAGCAAATAATTAAATGTGTTTCCGTTGATTTTTAATGTTTTTTTTTGCATTTGAAGTCAATGTTTCAGAAACTGCCAATCCCTGCCTCAGGGAGGGGAGATACAACTTTCCCCCCATACAATTTTTTTCTTAGAATAACCCAAAGATCCACCCCCTGAAATACTTCCACTCAGGTCCGGGACACCCTGAATAATCTGACAAAAGTCCTCAAACATCCGATGACAGCTAGTCCCGTTATTAGAGGTCAAAGGTCACGAAAATAGGGTTTTGTTAAATATCTCGAAAACGGTAGGTTTTAGAAAAAAAAAATGTTTTACAAAAGGTCTGAAGTAATAAACGTGCGAGCCAAATTGTTCTTTACATTAACCGTTAAGAAGTTATTGCGCTTTAAGGTTTCACACGTATCCCAAAAGTATACAATTTTGTATGATGGGTACTATTTCTGTTAAAAGTTCAACAAAAAAAAAATAGAAAACGTGATGAATTCTTGGATGTTCATTGATATTGGGATTCTCTTAAGATTAGAAAGTTTTTTTTTTCGAAAGGTTACGAATATGGTTTTACGGCAAATACGCACATATCTGAAAAACAATTAGTTTTTAGAAAATTTTATAGCCGCAAAAAAATATTTTGAAATTTAGCTTAATAACCCGACCTTGCAGTTTTTTAATAAACTGCAAGATCGGGTAAGATTTTTGTTATTTTAATTTGGTTTCACAATTTTTTAACCAATCTGATTAATGTTTGGAGTTTTTTTTTGCGGTTACCGTTCTGTCGCTTGCCATAACGTTTGAAGAAACTAGTGGACACACGCGTGTGTTGATTGTTATTTGAATAAATTTTTTTTGTGTAAGTCTTTATATTTAAACATGGAAGAAAACTGTTTAATTTGCAGTACTTCGTTGGGAGAAGGTTAAATTTTAACTGTTAGCCGTAGGTTAAAACGATGATTGAGTCAAATATCGAAAGAGGTGACGGTAAAATAAATCATTTGAAAAATAAAACTTCTGTGATCGTTCATGTTCAGTGTCGTAACAACTACAACCGAAAATGTAGTATTGTTGCGTTTAAGAGACAGAGAAGCCGAAACATATCTTAGTCCACCACGGGTTGAAACTAGATCAAGTGACGTTTATTTTGCCTTTGAAAATATGTGAATATTTTGTGGTGATTAAATTTCAAAGAGGAAAAATTTGAAGCTCGTCGCGCTATACGTCATGTTTCAACATCCTCATTTCAGGAGTCCATTTTGGAATTCGTTAAGATACGTGGTGACGATTTAGCAACAACTGTTAGTATTAGATAAGCTTTTGTTGATGATTTGATTGCGGTTAAAGCAAGGTATCACGTAAATTGTTGGATCTGGTTTACGAGGTCAAATTCGGAAAATAAAGTCGGTAGTCCAGAGAATGAAGATATAATTAAAGCGGTGGAACATATAAGTATACTTCTACATAAAGAATAATGAAGATTGTCAGTTTACAGTAAGTGAATTAAAAGATATTTGCAAGCAAGAATCGAAAAATGATAAGACCATTCAAATAAAATTCAAACAAAAATACGGATCTCATATTATAATATCTGAAAAAAAGGAAATTCTGATTTGTTTAAATGATAAGCATCATGAAATTTTATATAAGTCCAGATCGTAAGCAAAATGAAAGTGAAGAACGTCTAAGAATTTTGAAAAGAGCTGCATCCATTTATATGACTTCCTCCATTTCTGACAACCAATTTTATCCACCTCCCAGCCAAATGTTCGAAAACATGAACAGTGTTGCCAGATTTTTCAAGACGAGTGGGGCCCCACTTGAAAAATCTTGGAGCCGAAAACAGCCGCTATCAAAAATGATGTTCAAAAATTAGTAGATTAAAATTTTTCGTCTTAAATTTATATTTTTCTTTCAATTATAAAAATTCAAAATTTGATTGAGCATTCTACATAATGTTTCCTCATACAAAACTTCTTTCGTCTTGGGGGCTGGGTTAATGGGTTAATAATGAGCTAACATTTTATAAGATTTTTTTTAAATTTATTTTGAACAAATTAGAGACGTGCGTCATCTAAAAAGAAAACACTGCTTTACATAAGTTTAAAATGTTAAATTTTAGTATTTTTATATTCGAATTTAGCTTAATTTTTTTTTAGCCAGCAATTTTACTGCTTTATTTCTCATGACAATTTGCGCCTGTCCGCGATCTCTCCTGCGAAATAAATGTTAAAATTAGCTACCATTCGCAGCTATAATTCGTAATGTGAAGCACTTAGAGTTGAGTTGAGCAAATATTCAAATGTAGTAGGCTCATTCACTACAGATTTCTCTAAAGTTTAAAGTTCTCATCTACAAAGGTAAATGGTAAATAAAAACAAAATTATTTTTCTCTCTCCATTTTTGAGGAGCCTTAAATCGCCCAATTTCAAAACTAAATAGCCCAAATTGGGATTTATCGCAAATCAAAATTTCAAGGAGCGAGGGAAAAGATCGAGTAGCCTAATTGACGATAAAGAGCCCGATCTGGCAGCCCTGAACATGAATGATAAAGTGCCACATTTCTAAACTACTTTTTGGAATATAGTTTTAAAAAACAAGCGTTGCAATCAACAAGGTATAAAATTAACTTTCAATTCAATGAGTCATGCTATTATGTCGGGAGTTCGTCGTAGATCGTTTTTGTCAAAGCTTTGTCACAAACCCAAAATGTCAAGCCAATATTTTAATTTTACATGCATTTAGTGTTTGTGAATCAACTTCGGCTTTATACAACAAAGGCAAACTAAAAATCTTCAAATTATTTGAAAAAAGTGAACACCTTGTGAAATTTGCGGAAGTATTTCACGAACCCAATTGTTCTCCTAATATGATTTCCGAAAATGGCTTAAGTCTACTTCTTGCATTTTACAAAGCACCAGCAGAAGTTTATTCCATCGTTACTTTAAGGTATTCAACATTTGTCAGATTGGCAAGGCCAAAAAAAGATATGCAGTTATCTTCCCTTCCTCCAACTTTGAGTGCTGTTAAACAATGGGCCATATGCATAAACGGTAGTAAGTGCTTTTACTGGTAAATTTTGATAGTATTTACTAGTTGTCATATGCATAAAACTGAAGTAAATACTGAACAACAAGTATTTACTGGAGTTAAAAGTATTTACTAGTTTCCGATGAATTTAGCCAGTAAATACTTTAAATGGTATGCATAAAAACTAGTAAGTACTTTTTATTTCCAGTATTTACTGCTAATTGTTCAAGTTTGTAAAAACCAACTTGAACATTTTATAGTAAATACTTTTGTATGCTGAATGCATAAATTCACAGTCGTGAGTCAAGTCAAAGCAATCGAAATCTCGCATAACGAAATCTCGCAATTACAAAATCTGGCTTTTCATAATCCCGCAATTACAAAATCCCGCAACTAAAATCTCGCATATCAAAATCTCGCAAAATTGAATTGCATTGCAACAAATAAATTTTTTTAATCAAAATCTCGCAAATTAAAATCTCGCGCGAGATTTAAATTTCCGAGATTTTGATTAAAAAAAATGTATTTGTTGCAATGCAATTCAATTTTGCGAGATATCCTACCTACTGCAAAATATATAATCCAGTGTCTGGGTACTTTAAGACCACACTGTTATTTATTAACTTCAACTTTTGATTTTCAATATTATTGCTTTCAAAAGAACAAGAAGGAGAGAGAACATAGAGATGGTACATCCAGTTGTAAAGTGTCATGTGCAAATCGCATAACTCGTATTTGGCCTTGAACCCGAAAATACTTTTAGTTCCATTATGAACGCGTAAATGACTATAGAGGTTATTAACAGTAATAAAGGATGTACACATTTTTTTTATTGACAGGTACAGTTATTAGTTGGAAGGAAAATTATCCAAAATGCTCTTGGGAAGGTATATTCTCAAAAAAAAAAAATTCTAAAAGTCGTGTGTGATTCGTTGCTGTGAAATTTGAAGTTGCGAGATTTTGATTTGCGAGATTTTAAATTGCGAGATTTTGGGTGAAATTTGCGAGATTTTTAGGTTCAAACTGTAAATGCGAGATTGTGAAAAGCGAGATTTTGTAATTGCGAGATTATGAAAAACAAGATTTTTAATTTGCGAGATTTCGTTATTCGAGATTTTTAAAAAAATGCGAGATTTCGTTATTCGAGATTTTGGTTTGCGGGATATCGTAGCGCTCCCGAGACCCTTCATGGATCGGGAGCCGGATAAGTAAGTAAGTACACAAAATTTAAATACACACCTTCATCGATCAAATATCGTGGAATAGTCCTCCTGGGGATAACACAATATAAAAAGCACCTGGCACTCGACCTCTAAGGTGGTGTGGAAGAAAGTGCATACTTTTGGAATAATGTGAAACTTTGAAGTGCTGTTACTTCTTAACGGTTAATGTTACGAACAAATTGGTCATTGTAAAACATTTTTTTTCAAAAACTTTCCGTTTAGCAAAAACCTATTTTCGTGACATTTGATCCCTAATAACGGGACTAGCAGTCATCGGATTTTTGAAGACTTTTGTCAGGGGTCCCCCGATATTCAGCAGCCAACTTCGAAAACTCGTTTTATCAAATGTCATGAACCGTGTATCGTACCACAAAAATGGTAAATTTTTTTTAAAGCTTTTTGTTTTTTTTGCCTTTTTTGACAATTTTTTTCATTATTACAGTGTGATTTTTTTTAACATCATCTTAAAGAAGAGGTATCAATAAAAAAAAAAGCCGTTCTAAGATTTTCAAAATGAAAATTGGGGCATTTTTTAAATTAAACTCACAAAAAATTCAAAAATTTGTATTTTGATTCACAAAAATTACGGCTTGCTTGAATCCCAAAAATGTTTATTTTCTCCTAATTTTATCAAAATCGAGTTAATTTCGTCGAAGGTAAAAATAAAAACCAAAAAATTGGTTTTTGGTATTATTCTCAATATTTTTGAGGTTTGAGGAACTGTAAACTATGCTATAAGCATAGTTTACAGTTCCGATGCGAAAAAAAAATCAAAATTTTCAAAACGATTTTCTACCTATTCTGCGCACCAAGTTGAATAATATTCAAGGCGAAAAACGTTTGCTTTGGCCTAAACCACCCATTGAGTCATTAATTTATTCTTAATTGACAAGCTATAGGCCTAAAAATGGAAAATAATTATTTTTGGATGCGAAAACCATTTGCATGCAAATAATGCCTTGAGGTGAATATATTTTTTTTTTTTCGGAAGTATAAACCGACCATCAAAAAAAAAATATTTTATTCACCACACTTTTTTTCGCATGCAAATCAATTGCCGGTCCATTGTTTTGCATGACATTCCATGACAGCATAGTTTTTTTTTTTTTGCATGAAACTGTAAACCAGTCATGCAAACAATTAATTTTACATTTCACCTCAATTATTTTTGACATGCGAGAATATTTGCATAGATTTTTTTTTGCGCACGGGAACTGTAAACTAGGCTTATGTGAAAAATGGTCTCTTGATTATCTATAACTTTTATATATAGTTTTTTTCAATAGGTCTACTTTTGTCACCATTTCGCCCACGCAACCCACATCCGGTCATCTGTTGCGGGGCAATTTATGTTTGCCCTTTTATATTCTAACGCCCAGTTTCACAGTGGAAGTTTAAACTTAAGTTAAGCTGAACCTGAACTTCAGTTAAAGTTTTAAGTTAAACTCGTTCGGTTCCACAGTGCAAAATAAACTTCAGTTTTTTCAGATTATATGAATGCAACTTGGCAGCATTTTAGAAGATAGTGTGATTTGTACTCCATCGAACGTGTATTTTTCTCTTTTCACTCTCACAAAGTTGTAGGTACCTACACACACACGAGCGAATACTAAATTTGATACATGCACTCAGTTCAAGGTTTAAGAGAACACTGTGCAACCGAATAAGTTGTTGAACTTAAGTTTAAACCAAAAGTAGAGTTTAAACTTGCACTGTGAAACTGGGGGTAATAGTTCATGTCCTAACCTTACTTTTATGAAGTGTTGCCAATGGCGTCGGCGCAGAATTTCACAATCTACTACATTACATCCAGAGTTGCTTGAAAAACCAACTTTGTTTTATTTTTTAAATCCGCTTTTAAAGTACTAGGGAGGGGGGAGGGGAGATACAACTTTCCCCCCATACAATTTTTTTCTTAGAATATACTCAGGAACCACACCCTTAGATACTTCCACTCAGGTGCGGGACACCCTGTATATCTTGGTATAACATAAGCATATGACACATGTTTTAAGGGTATTTTTTAATGCCCAATCTTACTAAATCAGAATGAACTCGATACAACCACCATTTAAAAAGTTATAGCCTTCTTCATAAATGATGACCGGGTTATTAGTGAAACAAGTAAAATATTACCAAATTTTAACAGCATTGACACGAAACTTGGTCCACATATTTCATTTGTCATAAGCAACAAGAATCAAAAGAGTCTGCACAAATATTTATAGTGAAAGGGTGTTTTTTTCATTGAAGTGGAAAAATTTTGAACTACTACCATGAATCCCCTCCCGAAACTTAAACGTTAATGAAAATTGGTTAAAACATTTGACTTTTTATAAAGACCAAGAAACAAAAGAGACCAAGCAAATATAAACTATCTGACAAAAAGTATTAAAATTTAATAAAAATTGTATTAAAAATATCGGGACTCGTGTATTTTTAATACAAAATGTATTAAAATTTAATACAAATTGTATTCAAATATTCGGGATTCGTGTATTTTTAATACAAAAAGTATTAAAATTGTATTAAAATAGCTAGATGCGTAAACTTTCAATACAAGAGTATTAAAATCTAATACAATTTGTATAACAACAGAAAGCCATTACAAGCAAGCATCAGCCATATATAAATATGAATATGAAGCATATGTTTTTAATACCAAAGTATTAAAAATCAATACAGATTGTATTAAAACAGCAATAAAACAAAAGTGGCAACCCTTTTTCTGCTTAATAATATAAAATAAACTATTTAAATATGCATTATTTTGAAGGCGCGTTGAAATATTTCAAGGTAAAATATACAAATTCGTAAATAAAATTTCAATCGCATTAAGATTTTAGTTCTCATATATGTGAAAAAAATAATTGCCTTAGAAGATAAATACTCTTAGAAAAAAGTCCTTCATTACTATCATTTTTGTAATATATTTTGTATTAATTTTCATGAAAAGGATCTACAAATTAAATTTCAAGTAAAAAAAGTATTATATTATAATACCTATGTATTATTAAAATATAATAAAGATTCCGTATTCCTTTGTAATATCTGATATTATTAAGTTTTAATATATTTTGTATTAACTTCCAAATTTAAATATTTGCCAAGTATTAAATTTCAATAAATTTTTGGTGTTGTCATATATGTAACCCAGAAAATATTAAAAAGTACCCCAAAATTTTTAACCGTGTGCCTTTAAATGGTTTGTACTAATAGTTTTTGAAAGACAGTTTATAAAAAGATTTAGCTATTTTTTCTTTATGACATTAAAAAGTACTCACGCCAACTCTTGCTCCACACCCTGCAATTCAGTTCTGCACTTCTGGATTTCATTCTCTAAATGCTTAATTTCGGCCAATTCTTGAAGAATATTTCCACCCTTAGGCTTTGATCCTCCAGAAAGTGTACCTTCAGGGTCTACAACATCTCCTTCTAATGTAACTGAACGGCAGTATATTTGGCGATGGTATGTCACCTATTAATATTTCAGGTATAAAAACAAAAAAAAAAACAGAGAACAGATCTGTAAGTTAATAAATTAAAAGACTTAAATGAGTTTAAATATACAAAATCTTATTAGTTCTTAAAAGATATGATAAGGTAGTTATAAGTGGTCAATTTAAAAACAGGTTTTTGCGTATACATATCTCAAAAACTATTCATTTAAATAAATGAATAACTAAATTATCTAAAAACATTTAGTCGATATAAATTGCGAATGTTCTAGTATTATTTGTTTAAATATTAAATTTTAAAATTTTTTTTAGGTAACAGGGCATGAAATCGCATTTTTCGATGGACAAAATGTTTGTATGGAATCTGTTTGGAAATTGTGTATACTTTCAATGGTACTTTGACGTAATTTTCGAATAGTTGGTAGTTCTCGAAAAAAAAACTCCCAAGAAATGCATTTTTGCATAATTTTTTGCGTTTTTTTCCATGTTGCGTCACGAAATTTTTTTGGCAAACCTCAGATTCTGATTCAGCACCCCCGAAAACATAAAGGAGGGAAAAAATCAAAACTACCTCATAAAAACGAGTTTTTGGTATTTTTGGGGTTAGGGAAGAGCCGCCATCTTGAAATAGAGATTGGTTTCGTTTTTATGCAATAGCTCACTCGCATTTTATTTTACAGCAAAGCGTCCAAGTTCCACTTTGTAGAGAATAAAATTGCCTATAAAATAAGCTATCAACGACCTACATAGTAGGTTGTTTAATCTTTGAGTTATAACGGGCCAATGTTCCTCTATGGGTTGTGTTTTTGCGGTGGTATGACTTTTCTTGAGTTATCTCGGTTACCTTTGATTTTTTTGGATGATGCTCTTAGAATCATTTTTAGTTCTTATAACGACCTATAAAATGAGCCTTTAATCGATATCATCAGCCACGAATTGTGTGAATTATCTAATTCACTAATTCATAAGTTTTCATTTTATGAGAGAAAAAAGTAAGTATATTTTTTTTCGAAAATGTTTATCCGATAAATCGTACAAAGAAGATGTTACTTAAAATTTTGTCCATAGTAATGAAATGATATTAATTTAACATATAACATACGTGGAGTTGCATCCACGACATAGAGTGTCGTAGGCAACCGTGAAGGTCAGGGCACCGACGTTACTTTTTGTTGAAAACTGAGTTATATATTTTCACTCCAAGTGTATGTTTTATTATGTTTTATTCTTTAATATGGACCAATTATAACGGAACTTACTTAACAATAGTTTCTTCTTATAAGTTAATCAATTTATTCAGTTAGATACGATTTCATATATTGGACTATTTATTATAAGAACCTCTTCTAAATTTTATTGAATTCACGTTCAAAATATAAAAATGATTGAAATAGGATTGAGATACGTAACATCCATTTTTGTACTTAGTTTTTGCAATTTTACATTCACTGAAATTTTAAATGTATTATATGTTCATACGTTCATACGAGTATATGTAAGCTAAGAATATATAAATATTTCAGTACCGGGCTTAACTTCAGAGAGCACATCTGCAACCGTCCCAAAGTTCGACTTCCTGAACAACTGTACCATCTGCTCCAAAAATATCGGGTTGTCGAATCATTCACGGCAACAGAGAAGTTGCCAGGTCATCCGTCAATTCAAAGAGAACTTGCTTCAATCCTTGGGTGATTGCACCGATGAACTCGCAAAGAAAGTTGTTGGGCGGATTGAAAAAATCCGTGACCTTACAGCAGTTAAGGCAAAATACCATTTCGAATGCAGTAGGCGATTATACCAACACAAATCGTCTCCTTCTCCAAGAGCCAATCACATTGAGGAGGCGATACTCTTATTTGTCAAAACATAACGAAGAATGCCAGTTTAAACTCTCTGATCTTATGCGAAAAATTCAAGCTCCTCAGTTTCCAGATTACCGGACAGTAACAGATCGGTTGCAGAAAAAATATGGTAATAAACTTTTCAGTTCACACTTGGAGTGAAAATATACATATAACTCAGTTTTCAACACCAAGTAACGTACCTCGTACCTCGTGGCATGATGGTTAGTGCGTAGGACTGTCATGCCGAAGGCGTTCTCATTTAGCCGTTCGGACTCGGCATAAGACTTTAGGTCCCCTCCATTCCTGCCAACAACACGCACACAGGAATGGTTGAGACTTGAGAGTTGTAAGTTACTAGGCCCTGGTTCTCCACGAGCTGTTGCGCCACCCAATTTATTTATTTATTTATTTATTTAACGTCGTCGTCGGTGCCCTGACCTTCCCGGCTGCTCTACGACCTTCTATGTTGTGGATACATCTCCACGTATGATATACAGTGGGGAGCAAAAATGAGTATATGTTTGTAACTCGCGCACTTATTGATGCATAACAACAGAAATAGTAAAGCAAATTGAAAAATTTTGTTTGCCCTGTATTTTATGTTCAATTCTCAACAAAACGGTATATAATACATAACGGAAGGGAGCAAGTTCTAAGAAAAAAACAAATAAAACAGAAATAAGTCGCATGTACTCAATTTTGCACCAAGCGTTAATCAGCAAAATTATCGAAATTTGCTGTTAGATTTTGAAGTTTTTGGTTTGTTTATGACTTCCTTTATCTTTTGTAGTTTGAGATATGTTTAATTGCGTATGGTTAGAACTTTCACCAGCGTATTTTAATAAATGAAATAAATAATTATAAAAATTTCATTGCTCTTTAAGATTATGAGGAAATTATCATGACAGATTGAGGACAGTATTGTAGTCATGACAAAGAGTGGCTTCTCGACACAAATGACAGCTAAAAAGCTTAAAACAAGCCAATCGGTTGTCATAAAAGTCCAGAAAATGCGAGTTATTGTTCCTAAGGCACAAGTCAAAGGCCGCAAAAAATTTTTGACGGATGCGGACGGCCCTCGCAGGATATTAGGAATGAAAAGGAACAAGTGTTTAACACCGAATCATGTTTCTTATGCAATAAATAAGCCCATTAGCCGAGAAACTGCAAGAAGAACCCTCAACGACATTGGTTATATCTCAGCGGTTAAAAAAACAAAAGCCTGCATAGTCTGTAAAAATGGTAAGGTGCGGTTAAAGTTCGTCAGAAAACACAGAAATTGGACAGTAGGTAATTGGAAACGTGTAGTGTGGTCAGATATCCAATTTCTATGTTCTCAGTCGAGCTTTAATCACACCTTAGCATTTTTTCCGACAATGCAGACTTTTGTTCTTTTAACCGCTGAGATATAACCAATGTCGTTGAGGGTTCTTCTTGCAGTTTCTCGGCTAATGGGCTTATTTATTGCATAAGAAGCATGATTCGGTGTTAAACACTTGTTCCTTTTCATTCCTAATATCCTGCGAGGGCCGTCCGCATCCGTCAAAAATTTTTTGCGGCCTTTGACTTGTGCCTTAGGAACAATAACTCGCATTTTCTGGACTTTTATGACAACCGATTGGCTTGTTTTAAGCTTTTTAGCTGTCATTTGTGTCGAGAAGCCACTCTTTGTCATGACTACAATACTGTCCTCAATCTGTCATGATAATTTCCTCATAATCTTAAAGAGTAATGAAATTTTTATAATTATTTATTTCATTTATTAAAATACGCTGGTGAAAGTTCTAACCATACGCAATTAAACATATCTCAAACTACAAAAGATAAAGGAAGTCATAAACAAACCAAAAACTTCCAAATCTAACAGCAAATTTCGATATTTTTGCTGATTAACGCTTGGTGCAAAATTGAGTACATGCGACTTATTTCTGTTTTATTTGTTTTTTTCTTAGAACTTGCTCCCTTCCGTTATGTATTATATACCGTTTTGTTGAGAATTGAACATAAAATACAGGGCAAAAAAATTTTTTCAATTTGCTTTACTATTTCTGTTGTTATGCATCAATAAGTGCGCGAGTTACAAACATGTACTCATTTTTGCACCCTACTGTATGTTAAATTTATATCATTACTAAGGTTCTTTGCGAGCAAATTGTGGGGTAGTTTTGATTATTTCCGTCCTACATGTTTTCGGGGGTGCAGAATCAGAATCTGAGGTTTGCCAACAAAATTTCGTGACGCAATATGGAAAAAAAAACACAAAAATGATACAAAAATGCATTTCTTGGGAGTTTTTTTTTCGAAAACTACCAACTATTCGAAAATTACGTCACAGTATCATTGAAAGTATACACAATTTCCAATAAATCCCTATTGAAGGCTTTTTTCTGCGACAACCCATTTGGACTCCATTCGCCTTCGAGAAATCGTTGGTTTTCATCTTACTACCTAATTCGAAAAATCCAATCAATTTGTGCTCAAAACGGTAAAATTGTGGAATATTTCAAATTACGTAGTAAGACAAACTATTTTTCGAACACGAATGGAATTATTTGAGAGATTCAAAACAAAATTTGAATTAATTAGAATGACCATAAACAATTTTTCGAAAAAAAAAATACCTCGAGGAAAAAATATAACTCCAAAGTTATATAAAAATGCATTTTTTTTAAATCCTTAGATTCGAATATCTAAAACGTGACGTGATAGAGCAATTTAAAAGCCAGATTCGAAATCAACGCATCAAAGACCATCAGAAAAATATATCTTAGTTCATGTTTCAGACAAAAATTCAAATTTCGTCATACAAAGTAATTTCTTAGAGCTTTCGAGTGGATTTTCGAAAACAGCAAAAATACGTCAATTTTCGACTAGCGCTTGAATCCGAATGGTTTGTCGCAGAAAAAAAAACCTAAAATAGGAATTTATTGGAAATTGTGTATACTTCAATGGTACTTTGATGTAATTTTCGAATAGTTGGTAGCTTTCGAGCCATTAGTAAAAAACTCCCAAAAAATGCATTTTTTGCATCATTTCTTGCATTTTTTTTCCATGTTGCGTCAGGAAATTTTGTTGGTGAACCTTAGATTCGGATTCAGCACCCCCGAAAACATAAAGGAGCGAATAAATCAAAACTACCCCACAATTTGCATGGTAAAAATACAATATGACTAGACTATAGGTACAAAATTAAAAAGTTTCTCCAATATTGGCATAGTAAAAATATGGAATTTTATGTTATTAAACATTGTTTTGCAAAAAATGTTAGTGTAAGCTACATTTACTTTGAAAAACAGCCATTTTTGCCATTTTCTCGTTTTCTTAGAGGCTTTTACCAAAAACGAGAGCACAAAATTAAAAAAAAAATTCAATGATGTCCTAGAAAACAAGTTTATCTGTCCATAAACACCTTGATTGTTTTGATCGGACAAGTACACGCTTCACAATCTTTTTCATGAAATCATCATTTCAGTCCGGAACACTTTTAGGCGCCAGTTATAGCTATCATTGAAACTCATCATTGAAAACTTTAATGATTGATTTTGAGGCGTTTAAAAAGCAAAATCTTTTATTATTTTAATGGACGATTAAAGCTCAAAACTTAATTAATATTTCTAGTCAAAAAAAAAATTCAAATGGGCCCAACTTTCCACAAAAATTGACATTAATTTTTCAATGATCATTGGTAAGGTAGTTCAATCATTGAAATAAGAAAAGTCTTTTTGTGTCGAAAGTTGGGCATATTTGATATATTTTTTTGGATAGAAATATTAATTAAGTCTTAAGCTTTATTTGTTCATCAAAATAATAAATGATTTTACTTCGTAAACGTCTCAAAATCAATCATTAAAATTTTCAATGCTGAGTTTCAATGATAGCTATAACTGGCACCTTAAGGCTGCTAAATAATTTTATATAACATATTTCCGTTGAATGGTTCCCTTACAGTAAACGATTACTTTATTATGAACCACTCAAATTTTGTATCCGTGGTTCAAATATTTTACCGGCTGATTTTGGCGGAATTACTGAGGTTCAAAGATGGTGCAAGGTTCAAGTATGTTGTAGTAGCCAATTTAACCAACGTTGAACTTCAGTTAATTTGCCAAAGTCAGTGAGTTAAAATTGCTGAAATACGAGTTAAATATTTGTACAACTGACCCTTAGGACCTGTTGTACAAACGTGGTTCAAATGTTGATCCGTAGTTAAAATACTTTTACTGGCTGATTTCTTCGAAATTAATGAGGTTTAGCGATGGTTCAAGGACCAAGTATGTTATAGAAGCCAATTTAATGCTACTTCAGTTAATTCGCCAAAGTCAGTGAGTTATTTATATTTAACCTCAAGTTAAATTTTTGTACAACTGGCCCCTTAGTGTTCGATTGCTGGGGACATGAACTTATTAGGAATAAAATGGATTTTCCTATGAAAATCAGCACTGAATGCATTATTTTCTATTTTTCGAGTCGACTCGAAGTAATCTATCAAATTTTAGGTCAACGACTCAAAAACTCGAAAAGTTTAAAAATAACCTAAAGAAACAGTTTTAATAATGTTGATATTTTTTCGGGTTATATTAATTAAATTTTTCAAATCAAATTACAGTTCCTGGTAATTTCTTTTTCTGCCAAAATGTAACCTATGCCTGCAATAACGCACTGCTTTTCTTTTATCAAAATCGTTGGAGCCGTTTTTGAGATAAATAAGCTTTTCCTTAACGGTTGTAAAGCAAGTACCGTTATATTTCAATTTCCTCTCTGGAGAGTTACAAAAATTTTTAATAAAATCGCATCATTGGTTTAGGCTGTAGATCCAGATATAAACAGACAGAATTGTGCCCATCGTAATGTCATGTTTGATTGTTATCTCGAATCTTTTTTTGTACGAATATAAAACTTGCCGTATAGTATACCTATATCGAAAGTAAATGAAAAAGGCTATAACTTTTTTGAAGGTGGTTGTATCGAGTTCATTCTGATTTAGTAAGATTAAAAAATCCTTTAAAACATGTGTCATATGCTTAATTATTCCAAGATAAATATTTAAGTTTGTAAGTCCTTCATATCACCCCTCCCCAGCACTTTGAAAGTGGCTTTTAAAAAAAAAACAAAGTAAATTTTCAATCAACTCTGGATGTAAAGTAGTAGATTGTGAAATTCTGCGTGGACACCATCTTTAAATTTTATTAGTATCTAAAAATATTTTCTAACTTTTCTTGGCTTTTCAAATTTTGTTTCCAAAACTACTTTTTCCACCCCCTTCATGCAAGGGGAGGTGTGGGAGAAAAACAATAATGTGGTCCTTTGGTTTCAAGGGTGCTGAATCCAACGGGAGTTCTCGGGTCATCGTCCAACCCTTGGTTTTCGATCTATAAGCAACATTTCAGAATTGTGGCAACTCTTCTTTTATCCTTCTGACAGTGTTGCAACCTTGGCAACACTTCTTAAAAGTAAAGTTAGGACATGAACTATAAGTGTACTATCAGGTCGAAATGAAAGGTATGCCCTGATATCGTGCACTAACGCCCCTACTATTTCGAAGCTTCTGTATAAAAAAAAATAATTGAAATCGGTTATACCGTTTTGCAGAAAAATAAAAATTTAAAAAAATGGTTCTTTGGGAGGTGGCATTAACAACCATTTTTGAAAAATGGTTTTCCACCCAAAGGAAGCCTTTAGTTAAGTAAATTTATTGATTTTTTTTTGTAGGAAAAGTTGTCGAGCCGTTTTTGAGAAAAATACGATAATGTAAAATTGCTAAAAAAAATTGTGTGGCAGGTACCGTTATTTTTGGTTCTAGAAAAAAAAAAACGAAAAAAAAACGTGTGAGCATAATCACCAAAAATCACTATGTACCAAGTTTGAAGAAAATTGATCGAGCCGTTTAGGCTGTAGACGAACAGACAGACAGAATTCTGCCACCTACTTTGTTGGTGTTCCCTATCATCGCTTTTTTGTTATCTCAAATTTTTTTTCGCACGTATCCAAAACTTGCCTTATAGTACCTATATCGCAAGTAAAGAATAGGCAGTTCCATTGAATTCAGCATCCTTAAATCATTAAGTGTACCAAATTTCATTAATTTGTGTAAAGAATTGGCACGGGAAATGATTTTTGTCGCCGAAGTTCAAAAAACGGCCCACTCTGCGGCAGCGGCGCCATCAAACATCCATCCACACATCAATGCGTCAACATGCAGTGCCAATATCACCACAGCGACGAGTTATTCTCCATGGATCTAATTGGAAAAACCTTTATAATACTTAAAATCTGCAATGAATTACCGGTACACTATATTAAATGAATTTGAATAAATGATTTAACTAACGAATCCAAATTGTATTATATCATGTTCTTAAAAATGTTATAGTTAAGTTTTATAGTTAATTTTATCTAAATATGCAAATATTTTTAACAATGAGTCAATCTGGCAGACGGCAACGCCATAGCCTTTTAATTTTTGTTATGTAAAATCTTGTTTTTTTTTTAGCAAAAAGAATCTTATTTTGTAAACAAGCAATTTTATGTAATACAAAATCTATCTATCTATATATCTTATTCTCCGCGGAAGAACCTAATTCTCTCGTCATTGAAATGATAACGAAACTAAGCTCTTGTAAATCAAAAAATTAACAATTTTATGCAATCGCTCAGTTAGCTACTAAGTTTTTGTACAACAATGTCATATAATATTATAAGTCATTAAATATTGTTACATGAAATGCCCGTGGCATCCGAAACAAATACATCGAATTCTTAAGCTTTGTAAATATAAACAAGATTGATATTGCTTTAACTACAGGTTAGATTTAGAAGTTTAAATTTCAACTCCCGGTTTCTATTGCTATTGTGTTGCTAGAATATAAGAAAGAGGTGGGGGCAATTTTAGTACACTTTCAATTAAAAATTCTGTTTTACTACGTAGGAATAGAAATAAAATTAAATAATAATACCACTATTTATTTATGCTTTCCTTCGGGGGGGTCCTTCATCTACTTTAATGAGGCAGTATCTTTAAGTTGACTTAGGAAAGCTTTTAATAAAAAACAATAATATACTGTAGGGGGTGATTTGAATTGCAAGCACAGAGATTGGGGCTGTAGTAGAGCAAATTCGTGGAGTAACATACTGTCCGATTTGACAAACATTTTTTTCTTTTTCTATATTGTTTCCATCAGGGGCCTGTACCACAAAACAACAAGTGTGCTTTAACAAGCAAATTTTAACAATTAACAATATTTTCTGTACCAAAAAACATTAGTAAACAATCATCTTAACAATATATAATAAGTGGAAAAATTGATGAATTCTTGTGTTCTGTACCACAAAACGACACTTGTTAAGAATGAATAAGTTGCCTTTACCTCTAAACAACCGAACAAACTTTCTAACAAGTCATTTCTAAATATGCAGAGTTAAAAAGATAGTTAAATTCTGTAACACAAAACTTTTCGCTTTAAAAGAACAAGTAAAATTTCCCTTAAAACTTGTTAACTGCGTTACTAAAGAAAAAAAGGGCTGAAGCATTATACTCTAGTTGCTTTTTTGCGCAAAGTAACGATATTTAACAAAGTTGAAATTAAAAAGGTGATACGTATTTTAAAATTAACGCGAGGTTTAATTACAGTTTAAAAACGTCTGTTTTAATATTATTTTCCCAGTTCTTATATTTTCAGACTATATTTAAATTCTGCATTAAAAAAATTTAAAACAAAAATCCTTTTTTTCAAAAGCAATGCTTACTAAATAAGCTGAGCATGTACAAAACTTATTAACTTACTAACAAGTAATCTCATAGCAAAGTTAGCAAGTAAGGTTAATTCTTTATATAATGAAATAGGATTCCGTTATAATATGTAGCATCATAAATATTGCTTACCACTTGTTTCTATTTGAAGGTGACATAATTTTTGCGGCAAGCCTAGTAAAAAGATATTCTACCGCGGCGCTTGAAATTCAAAATTTTTCAATAAAAAATTGTTCGCTTATCTATCATTACCCAATCAAATCAAACATCAATTTTTTAACAAACTGTGATATCTCCGATAATCCTTTGACTGTCGAATTAAATGTCTAGTAGAAAATTTCATCTTAATTAGTGCATTATTTAATCTTTTCACTGTTATTTATTAATCAATAAAATAGTTCTTGTATTTATTAATTTATATATTTAATTATTAAGTATGCAATTAAATAATTTATTTATTTAAACTTGTTTTTTTCTATGTATGTATTTGTTTGTTTATTAAATTATCTATGTTTATTTATTTCCATATAAATTTATTTATGTTTTCCTTTTTTGTATTTATTTAATTATTTATGTTATGTTATGTTATGTTATTTATTTATTTGTTTTTGGTTTGTTCATTAAATTATTTATTTATATATTTATTAATTAATTTATTTTTGTTTCCCTTTTTTGTAATTATTTAATTATTTGTGTTATTTATTTATATACTTACCTATTTTTCGTACACTTTTTTATAATTATTTATTCCTATACCTACTTATTTATTCATTTGGTTTTCAAAATTTGTATTTCTTAATTATTTAATTATTATTCTCGTTTAGTTTGACATTCGTTACTTAATTTGTTAACCTACAAATAAACCACTTTTTTGTATCAGAATATACATTTGATTATATTGATCTGTGATTATTATTTATTTATTTTTCTTTTTTATTTCTATATCTAAATATTGTAAAATAATTCTTAAGTTTTACACACATTCCTTAACCATTTTTATTATTTTTTCTCTAGATTGAAGGGTTTTGTCAAAATTTTCTTTCAGCATGTAACTCTTTTCCCTTGTCAGAATAAACTTATAATAATATTAAAACTTATTATTCAGTAGAAAGATATAATATACATAAATATCAAATCTCTGTGTAAACTGAGCGGTAGCAACTATGTAATTTATATTATTTAAAGAATGAAATAAAATATCTTTATATCTAATCCGGTTTCGATAAATTCTAACTGTTTCATTTTCATCACTTTCACTTTCGTCAGATAATTAAAAAATTAACATTTTACTTATTTAAAATATCACAATGGGTATAGGGAATATCCGTCTATGAACGCGTTTTAAAAGAAACATAATGCAACGGCTTTATATTATATCCAAGCTAACAATAGGTGCTTTAGCCTCACGTTGATTAATGCACACAGATAAATTATCCCATAAAGCAATATTTAGGTACCTACTGTCAATTAGAAAAAAACAGTTTTTTTTATTTTGCTTTTTAAAACAAATAATCAAATAATGCAAATGTAAAACAGCAACAATGCATTTCTCTCCTTCTAATTCTTTATATAATTTAGAAAACATAAAACTGCATATTAATGCTTCATATAATGTAAAAAAAAAGCATTTGTTATGAGCTAACAATTTTGAATTCATCAGCTAAATTTTCTTAACAATCTAACAATCATTTTTAACAATTGTCGTTTTGTGGTACAGACAGAACCCGAGAATTTCAAAATTTCCCACTTGCTCTAGACTGTGTTAATTATTGTTAAGAAAATTGCTAACTTTTATTTGGTGGTACAGAAAACATTGTTAGTTGTTAAAATTTGCTTCTTTAATTATGCTTGTTGTTTTGGGGTACAGAATTCTCGTGTATTTTCTTCAAGTTATTTAGCAATCGTTAAAGGAAATATAACTTGTTAAATGTTAACGCATAAATCTTTGTGGTACAGAAATTTATTTTCTTGTTAAATTTGTATGCTAAGAATTTACTTGTTAGAAAGTTAGATTGTTGTTTTGTGGTACAGGCCCCTGATCCTACCTACATACCCGCAGGTACAAGAGAATTCCATCAGTGTTGGACCTCTTTCTCACAAATACTACTAATATTGCCTATAGAATTTAGCGAACTTCCATCTGATCATAAACCTGTTGTATTGAGATTTCTTCGTCCTGGTGAAATAAGAGAAGAATGTTATTTTGACTTTAAGCATATGCTAACTGGTCACTTTTTAAATCGAATTTAAAAAAAAAAAAACTTAGAAATATGCCCACTAAACTAGAGACAATCACCCCGATTACAGAATCCGACGAATGAGCTGCGGAGGGAATCAGACTCAATTTTGACATTTTTACTATGAGCCAAATGTCAAAATTAGGTCTGACTCCCTCCGCAGCTCATTCGTCGGATTCGGTAATTGGGGTGAATATTTCTAACAAAGAAGGTATAGACATTGAATAAATACATATAGAAGGTGACACCCGGCAAATGTCCGCATAAGCTCTGCTTTGCTTAAAATATTATAGCCGACAGCAAGTTTTGGGAGTGGAGGTATAACCAAAATCGGAGTATGAGGGATTATAGGTACATGTATCGTGATATCAAATACCAAAGTCTGGCAGGTTTTGTTTTCAGCCTTTGGGAGGTACGATACATGTACCTATAATCCCTCATACCCCGATTTTGGTTATATCTCCACTCCCAAAATTTGCTGTCGGCTCTTGGTCTATTATGATAAGATTGGTGTATTACATAAAATGAATTTCCTTAAATATAAAGAGTTATGACCCTGAACTTTAAAAAATGAAATGGCAATCGATTTGTCATGACAAAATCTTGATACGCCTGTTTTTATTTTCTTTCTATTTACCGTAGTAAAAAAGTAATGATGAAAAAAGTAAGAAGTGCCGAGGAAAAACACATTGAAAATTTTTGGACTGTCACCGCATCGATTTTAAAAATTGAAACGGCAATCACCTTGTCATTTTTTATTTTATTTTTATTTACCGTAGTCAAAAAGTTATGAAGAAAAAAGTAAGAAGTAACGAGGAAAAACACATTACAAATTTTTGGATTGTCACCAGCACCGTAAAAATGCATCGATTTCAAAAATTGAAACGGCAATCACTTTGTCACTCGATACGCCATTTTTTATTTTTTTTTTATTTACCGTAAAAAGAAAGTTATGAAGAAAAAAGTAAGAAGTAACGAGGAAAAACACATTACAAATTTTTGGACTGTCACCAGCACCGTAAAAATGCATCGATTTCAAAAATTGAAACGGCAATCACCTTGTCATGACAAAATCTCGATACACCATTTATTATTTTATTTTTATTTACCGCAATAAAAAAGTTATGATGAAAAAAGTAAGAAGTGCCGAGGAAAAACACGTTGAAAATTTTTGGACTGTCACCAGCACCGTAAAAATGCATCGATTTCAAAAATTGAAACGGCAATCACTTTGTCATGACAAAATCTCGATACGCCATTTTTTATTTTTTTTTATTTACCGTAATAAAAAAGTTATGATGAAAACAGTAAGATGTGCCGAGGAAAAACACATTGAAAATTTTTGGACTGTCACCAGCGCCGTAAAAATGCATCGATTTCAAAAATTGAAAAGGCAATCACTTTGTCATGACAAAATCTCAATACGCCTTTTTTTATTTTATTTTTATTTACCGTAGTAAAAAAGTTATGATGAAAAAAGTAAGAAGTGCCGAGGAAAAACACGTTGAAAATTTTTGGACTGTCACCAGCACCGTAAAAATGCATCGATTTTAAAAATTGAAACGGCAATCACCTTGTCATCATGGCGTTTCGAGAATTTGTCATGACAAAGTGACCGTAAAAATGCATCGATTTTAAAAATTGAAACGGCAATCACCTTGTCATTTTTTATTTTATTTTTATTTACCGTAGTCAAAAAGTTATGAAGAAAAAAGTAAGAAGTAACGAGGAAAAACACATTACAAATTTTTGGATTGTCACCAGCACCGTAAAAATGCATCGATTTCAAAAATTGAAACGGCAATCACTTTGTCATGACAAAATCTCGATACGCCATTTTTTATTTTTTTTTATTTACCGTAGTAAAAAAGTTATGATGAAAACAGTAAGATGTGCCGAGGAAAAACACATTGAAAATTTTTGGACTGTCACCAGCGCCGTAAAAATGCATCGATTTCAAAAATTGAAAAGGCAATCACTTTGTCATGACAAAATCTCAATACGCCATTTTTTATTTTATTTTTATTTACCGTAGTAAAAAAGTTATGATGAAAAAAGTAAGAAGTGCCGAGGAAAAACACGTTGAAAATTTTTGGACTGTCACCAGCACCGTAAAAATGCATCGATTTTAAAAATTGAAACGGCAATCACCTTGTCATCATGGCGTATCGAGAATTTGTCATGACAAAGTGATTGCCGTTTCAATTTTTAAAATCGATGCATTTTTACGGTGCTGGTGACAGTCCAAAAATTTTCAACGTGTTTTTCCTCGGCACTTCTTACTTTTTTTCATCATTATTTTTTTATTACGGTTCATAAAAAAAATAAAAAATGGCGTATCGAAATTTTGTCATGAAAAAGTGATTGCCGTTTCAATTTTTGAAATCGATGCATTTGTACGGTGCTGGTGACAATCCAAAAATTTTCAACGTGTTTTTCCTCGGCACTTCTTACTTTTTTCATCATAACTTTTTTACTGCGGTAAATAAAAATAAAATAAAAAATAGTGTATCGAGATTTTGTCATGACAAGGTGATTGCCGTTTCAATTTTTGAAATCGATGCATTTTTACGGTGCTGGTGACAATCCAAAAATTTGTAATGTGTTTTCCTCGTTACTTCTTACTTTTTTCATCATAACTTTTTTATTACGGTAAATAAAAAAAAAAATAAAAATGGCGTATCGAGATTTTGTCATGACAAAGTGATTGCCGTTTCAATTTTTGAAGTCGATGCATTTTTACGGTGCTGGTGACAGTCCAAAAATTTGTAATGTGTTTTTCCTCGTTACTTCTTACTTTTTTCTTCATAACTTTTTTACTACGGTAAATAAAAATAAAATAAAAACTGGCGTATCGAGATTTTGTCATGACAAGGTGATTGCCGTTTCAATTTTTGAAATCGATGCATTTTTACGGTGCTGGTGACAGTCCAAAAATTTTCAACGTGTTTTTCCTCGGCACTTCTTACTTTTTTCATCATAACTTTTTTACTACGGTAAATAAAAAAAAAATAAAAAGTGGCGTATCGAGATTTTGTCATGAAAAAGTGATTGCCGTTTCAATTTTTGAAATCGATGCATTTTTACGGTGCTGGTGACAGTCCAAAAATTTTCAACGTGTTTTTCCTCGGCACTTCTTACTTTTTTCATCATAACTTTTTTACTACGGTAAATAAAAAAAAATAAAAAATGGCGTATCGAGATTTTGTCATGAAAAAGTGATTGCCGTTTCAATTTTTGAAATCGATGCATTTTTACGGTGCTGGTGACAGTCCAAAAATTTTCAACGTGTTTTTCCTCGGCACTTCTTACTTTTTTCATCATAACTTTTTTACTACGGTAAATAAAAATAAAATAAAAAATGGCGTATCGAGATTTTGTCATGACAAGGTGATTGCCGTTTCGATTTTTGAAATCGATGCATTTTTACGGTGCTGGTGACAATCCAAAATCGAGATTTTGTCATGACAAGGTGATTGCAATTTCAATTTTTAAAATCGATGCATTTTTACGGTGCTGGTGACAGTGCAAAAATTTTCAATGTGTTTTTCCTCGGCACTTCTTACTTTTTTCATCATTACTTTTTTACTACGGTAAATAGAAAGAAAATAAAAACAGGCGTATCAAGATTTTGTCATGACAAATCGATTGCCGTTTCATTTTTTGAAATCGATCCATTTTTACGCAACTTTTCACTATTAGCATTGTTGTTATTTTGTTTATTATGAATTGCCATGGAAACGATGGATGTCAGGACGATTGTTCTGATTGTTTTGGATGTCTGTTGTGTTCTAATCTGAAATTTAAATTTTCTTTTAGTCCAGTCATTTAAGCATTTTGCTTCGGAAAAAATGGCGGAAAGTTGAATTTTGGTATATAGTCTCCTCTTGGCATTCTTAAAAAACTGTAAAAAGTCCCCATCGATATGAGCGCCGCTAACAATTTTACGGGGGGTCAAAGGTCCCCCCAAACGGTTTTTAAGCAATATCTCCCGAATGGTAATTCTTACAGAAAAAATGTTAAAGACAATGTTGTAGCTTAGAAAATTTCCGACAAAAAATGTTAAGTACCTTTTTTTCGTAAGAGTAACCGTTTTCGAGATAGTTCAATCGGTAGAGTTACAGATTTTATGTTTCTGTACAAAATGTACTCTTTTACGCCACCTTTGAGGTAGAGTGCCAGGTGAGTTTTTCTTGCGTGGTACCCCCTTGGAAAGCTAGAAAACAGTTCAAAAAAATATACACAGGGATTTCTTTAAAGTTTTTGGGAAAGTTCCCCATCGATTCGGGCTCCACCACATTAATCATAAGGGGTCGAAGGTCACGAAACATGATATTTCATTTATACAGGGTGATTCGTATAAAGTGTAACAAAAAGTTAGAGCGCGTAGGGTGGGTTGATAAGGAAAAAATCGTACAGGAGGAGGGGTTCTATTCACCCCCGTTTAGCCAGGAGGGGCAATTTTCTAAGAAATTGACTTAAAACAGAAAAAAAATATAAAAAAATAACGGTCATACTTACAATGCCATGCTATACTTTTTTGTAAGGCCAAAAATCTCTTCTTTTATTTTTATTTTAAATAATAATGTTTAAGCCAGCAATTATTTTTCAAACTCTAAATTTTGAAATAAGAATAAAAAAAAAAATATTAAAGTATTTTATTCGAAATTTTATGTAAGTAAGTACTCTTTTTGCTTTCGAAATTCAATGGTTTTCTGTTTTTGAATAGATATAAATAAAAACATTGAATTTTGAAAACAAAAATATCACTTAATTATGTAAAAGCAAGTTTGAAATTTTCTTTGATATTTTTCTCTTTAAAATTTTGATTTTTAAAATTAATTTTTCAAAAATTGTTCACTCAAACAATTTTATTTAAAATAAAAATAAAAGAAGAGATTTTTGGCTTTACAAAAAAGTATAGCATGGTATTGTAGGTGTTACCGTTATTTTGTAATAATTTTTTTTCTGTTTTAAGTCAATTTCTTAGAAAATTGCCCCTCCTGGCTAAACGGGGGTGTAAAGAACCCCCCCTCCTGTACGATTTTTTTCTTTATCAACCTACCCTACACACTCTAGCCTTATGTCACATTTTATACGAATCAACCTGTATAAACGAAATACCATGTTTCGTGACCTTCGACCCTGTATGATTAATGTGCTGGAGCCCGAATCGATGGGGAACTTTCCCAAAAACATTTTATAACACCCTGTGTATATTTTTTTAAACTGTTTTCTAGTTTTCCAAGGGGATACAACGCAAGAAAAACTCACCTGCCACTCTACCTCAAAGGTGGTGTAAAAGAGTACATTTTATACAGAAACATAAAATCTGTAACTCTACCGATTGAACTATCTCGAAAACGGTTACTCTTACGAAAAAAAGGTACTTAACATTTACTGTCGGAATTTTTCTAAGCTACAACCTTGTCTTTGAATTTTTTCTGTAGGAGTTACCATTCGGGAGATATTCCTTAAAAACCGTTTGGGGGGGCCTTTGACCCCCTGTAAAATTGTTAGCGGCGCTCATATCGATGGGGACTTTTTACAGTTTCCTTAGAATACCATGAGGAGGCTATATAGCAAAATTCAGCTTTCCGCCATTTATTCCGTAATTTGGATGATTTTAAGGCTTATATGACTGGACTATTTTGAATTTTGTAGATTTGAATGATTTTCATTGCCTTTTTAAATATTTTTTTTTAAAGCTAAGTATATATGTATATTAGGGGTGTCGGAATTTTTTTTTATTTTTTATATTCAAAATGGCTTTGGTGGATCTTGTAAAGGGTTTAGAAAGACGAAATTTTTGTTCTGGGAATTTTGAGACCCCGCGGCCGTTTTTAGGTAAAAAACAGAACAATTTGAAAAGTGGTCAGGAAAACCAATTAAATTTGCGTCGATATGTACTCAAAATCTCAAAATAACTTATAATGTCTTATTTTGGCTTTCTTTTCTCATTTGTATTGACCGAAAATTAATTTAAAAATGCTGTATAGTGTTAAGAAAGAAAGTTTCAACCAATTAGAACATTCCATTTAGAAAAAATAATCGAAAACATCTAGAAAATCGATCTATTTGTCGGTGGTTTTTAAAGTAAAAAGCTATGTCATGATATTTTGACAAGCAGATTTTAATGCTATTTTCTTAGCAACTGGTTACAAAAGCAAAAACAAATGATTATAAGTTACTGTGACCTCATATAATACAGTAGACGCTCGATTTAGGGAATCTCGGAATAGTGAACTATTCACAATAAAATTGTATCCACACAAAATTGTATATAAAAACGTATTTTTGTATACAAATTTCGCGCAAGCATTTTCCATAGTTTGAGAGCTCTGAGGAATTGTTTCTGTTTTTTTGTTTAAACCTGAGTGAAAGCCTTGTTTAATGCTTAATTAAAATTGAAAACATTCACATCGAACGAAATGTGCATTTTGGATTAAATTCGCCTTTAGAAAGCCTAAGAAAATCCCGCTCGAAAAAGTGAACAATCTCGAAACAGTGAACAGGCCTAGTTTTTATTACTTCACTATATCGAGCGTCTACTGTATTGGTTTTTCAGACCGCTTTTTCGAATTGAGGTTTTTTAACATAAAAACGGCCGCGGGGTCTCAAAATTCAATTTTGCCAAATGTCCCAGAACAAAAATTACTGCTTTCAAACCCCTTTACAAGATCCGCAATACCCATTTTGAATATAAAAAATAAAATAAAATTCCGACACCCCTAATGTATATACAGGGTGTCCTGTAAATAATGGATAACCTTGCAACTGGTTATAGCAAGCCTTATGACCTTTCCAGAAAAAAATATAATAAAATATTTTCCCAGTGGTTGCTATGTTATGATGTTTTTCCAGAAGTTGTTAACAAGTACTACTTTCCTCAAATACGTGAACGCTACGACCATGGCTGAACAGTTTTTACTATTTTTTATTTTTGTAATATTCTTGCAATAGATAGGTGATAAATTTTAATAGTAGTTAGTGCATTTTTTTTATTATAATTTTTTAAAATATTTTTTTTTCGGTACAAAAATTTATTTTCAAAAAAATTTGACCACCTCTAATAAATTAAAATTGTATGAGAACATAAATGGCCAGTTACTTCAAAAAGTTTTCTATTTAATGCACTTTCGAGTATGGTATAACACATGCTTGTGTATTAACAAAACAACCAAGAAAATTTGTCAATCATTTAATAAAGCAGCTTTTAACATTTTCGGAAATGTCTAATAAAATGTTTCAATAACCTCCAAATTTGGGTTGGACAAAGATTTTCTTTTTTGATGTATAAGGGGGTTCAGTGCAAGTATAAAACTCGATTTTAGGTGTTGGAAGCCCCACCATTTGGCCACCATATTGAAAAACGAGTTCTAAAAAGTTTTCCGTGGCCACTTAAATTTTACTAGTCTTAGAAAAAAAAACTTCGGTACAAATTTGCAGCAAATTCAATTCTCTTCAATTTATGTTAACACAACTTTTTACCCTAAAGCTGTAAATAAGAAGTTATTATCAAAAACATATTAATATTTTCAATGTTTAAATTTTGATTATAACTTTTTTTATTTATAACTTTAAGCCTAGTACGCAGATCGAGATAAAATTTATCTCCCATATAAAATTTTTCCAGGACAAATTTTATCTCGGATTTTTTTTCCAAGCGGTACGCAGCTCCAACGCAAAATTTGACAGGCTGGATGGCTTGAAAGATGAAGAACATACTATATTTTGAAGGAAAAAAATAATTTGATCCAAATGTCAAACAAAAGCCTAAAATCACTTTTTCCCGGAGAAGTAAAAAACCTTCAAAAATTTCGAAATTTTTAGTGGTTTTTTAATCCATTGACATCGTAGTGATCCTTCAATATAATTTGACAGTTGATGGCTTGACAGACAAACCATATTTTGACGGAAAAGTGTATTTTAATCCAAATAATACCAAATTGCCCCAGAATCGCCTTTTCCAGAGAAGTAAAAAAACTGAAAATTTCAGACCTTTTAGAGGCATTTACTTCCATCCACATTATACTGTTCCCCATCAAGCGCATGTGATCAATTTTGTTTGCTCCGCAAATGCTTTGAAGGAATCTGATTTCTGGTAAAAGTTTCAAATTTATGTGAAGTGAAGGATATTTTATAACTTTTTTAAATTTTAACTACAGTAGCGTAGTTCTCATTTGACTTTTGTTTTATCTCTTCACCTTCAGAATTTGCCTCGAGAAAAAAAATGTAGAGATAAAATTTGTCTTTGTTCGATCTGCATACTAGGCTTTAGGGTAAAAAGTATGTTAACATAAATTGAAGAGAATTGAATTTGCTACAAAGGAGAACAGGACAAAACGGTCTACAAGACCAATAACGACGAGATATACACTCCCGTTCAATTGAATAGGTTCAAAATTTTCGAGTGCGATTTACCGTTATAACTCCGAACTATGTGGTATAAATGAATTTTTGAAAATGGCATTAGAGAAAGCATCCAATTGAGGAGAGAATAAGAAAACACACAATATCAAACTTACATTCAATACACGTTTTATTATCATTTATTTAAATTCATAATGTTTCTTTTTCCTTCCCCCTACCTCCTCACTTCGTTCAATCTCTCTCTTTATCCTCTTCCATATCTGCTTTTCTGAATCCTCTGCTCCCTCCTCCAAGCTCACTCCTCGCATTCTCCTCTCGAATTCCCGTTTCATCTCCTCCGACCACCTTCCCGTTTTTGTTCTTTTTACCTCCTTGCTTTATCTCTCTTTCTCCTTCTTCTTCTTTCAATTGTGATCACCAATGGGTGTTGAACCGACTCTACTTTATCTAGTACTTTCATACTTTCTACATCTCTTCTCGTCTTATACAGGGTGTCCGCCAGGAAGGTATACAACTTTCTTGGTTTATAATTTTTGATTAAATGAAAGAGAATGGATCTTACATTGATAAATGTTTTATTTAATGTCGGCAATTATGTACGGAATATAATATCAGGTAAATGTCCGCCTCCAATAGTCTCACGAATGCGAGCCCTTTTGAGCACATTTTTCATTACATTCTCACACATTTCACGCGGTATTTTATTAATTTCATCACGAATATTTTGTTTGAGTTGCTCAAGCGTTTCTGGTTTGTTTGCATAAACCTTGCTTTTTAGATATCCCCACAAAAAGAAGTCCGGAGCAGTCAAATCAGGCGACCGTGGAGGCCAATCAACATAACCATTTCTTGAAATAACTTGTTGTGGAAAGAGGTTTCGCAGTAATTCCATTGTAATCCTGGCTGTATGCGATGTGGCACCGTCTTGTTGATACCACATGTTAATTAAGCCCGAAGCATGCAGTTGTGACGTTAAAAAGTTTTCAATCGCTCCCCATTCACAGTTACTGCTACGCCGTTTTCATTTTCAAAGAAGTACGGTCCAATGATTCCTCCTGACTAAATTGCACACCAGAATGTAACTTTTAATGGATGCAAAGCTGACTGATGAATAGTTTGAGGGTTTTCCATTGCCCAGAACCGACTATTCTGTTTACTCACCTATCCATTCGAATAAAAATGTGCCTCGTTGTTTGTTTCAAAAATTTCACGTAACTTTCTCATCGTCACAGTAATCGATGATTGATTTTGATAAAATGTTTTAACGATTAAAACACGTTGGTTTATCGAATATTTGTACATAATAAATTTGCCACGTGTCTAGTTCACGACTGCCAAATATGAACTGTCAAGACTAATGTTAACCGAAATGGCGGCAAAACAAAGTAGTATACCATCCCGGCGGACACCCTGTACATAATCTATTATTGTCTCCCCTCTGCGTCCTGTATACATGAACTCTCCCTCCTCATCCTCCTCTATATTCCCGTTAAAAAATTACTACCTTAATTCTGCTATCATCTGCGTTAGTTTCTTTTCTCCGGCGTTCACTTTTTTTTTCTTTCGATCTGCTCCCACTCTCTTCGTCTTCCGTATCCACCCTCCAGTCCACTTCACGCGTTGAAGTCCCCCATATTATCACTCTTTCTTTCTCTGACTGCCTCTCCATCCATCTTCTTAGGCTTTCGAACTTTTTGTCTTTGTCACCATTTACGTACGTTATTACTATGACCCATTCATCCGTCCCAGCTTGTACTTATCTGCTCATAAATCCTTCTTCCTGATCCTGAATCTCGTCACCCTCTATTGCCATTTCTTCTCTAACTCCCATTATCATCCCTCCCATTGCTCTTCCCTTCTTGTTCTTCTTTTTTGCTCAATGTCTTGTCCATTTATACCCCTTTGGCAGTTTTATTTTCCATTTTTCCCAATTCTTTTCCTCTACTCATGTTTCTGGCATCACTACAACTACCCATTCTTTGATCCCTCCCCAAAACTCTTTATCTTTATGCATTATTCGCTCTTTCCGCGTTAAGCCCTCTTACCTCAACTTTCATTTCTTCTCTCTCCTTTTCCCTTCTTCTTATTTCATCTCTCATATTTCCAAGTTCTTCCTTCATCTACATTCTCAAGTCTTTCACCTCTTGCATCTCCTGTTTGAATTCATGCCTCATTTCCTTCAATATCCTCTCTACTTTCGGCTCCTCTCCCCCCTTCTTCTGCGGCGATCGTGGTATTTTCATGCTAGCTTGGAATACCTCGATTCCTTTCTCATTTTCTTGCTCAACTCCGTTCGCCTGTTCTCTCTTCCTCTTCCATAAATCACTAATATCTCCCATCGATCCCGTGGTCATATTTCTCGACAATCTTTCGAGGTTTGTCGGACTTAATCTTCTCTTCATTTCTTCCTCGCTACATTCTCCTCTTTTCTCCACCATGTTTTTTTTTATATTTTAATTTTATTTATTTACTTCTTCTATTTTTTTAATTTCTTTAATTTGTTGTTATTTATATTTATATTTATCTTATTTATCTTATTTATCTTATTTTATTTAATTATTTATTTATTTTATTTATTGTATCTATTTTATTTATTTTCCAAGATCGACCTTAAAACACGTCCGTTCATTTCAAAGACCATATTCTCAATGACAGCTGATATTTAGCTGTCAGAATAATTGTCCCCTCATCCGTAATGCTTATTCACTTTTTCTCATACACTTCGTATGTGCGAGGGAACCAACTTCTTTTTTTGGATCCAGGGATGTGAGGAACTCAGTTAAATTAAAATTTCCCTAAAATATCCCTTTTCTACATTGGTGAAACTGAATTTTTAAATGTCTGATAAAACTTAGAAGGAGTTTAGATAAAGCAGTTTAAGTGTTTATTTATGAATTCAGCCATCAGTCATTCAAAAGTAAAAATTAAAAAACCGTTATTTATGTCTTTCGACCAAGTTCTTAAAATACCTATATCTTTTGAATGGTAGATTTAAGAAAAAAATTAATTTTTATCTTCTAGAGTACCATATAATATACAAACTTTGCATAAAGTACCTTATGATAACGGTAACCTTTTAAGAGTTGAACATGACATTTGGCCATTTAAAAATCGCAATATCTTGTAACCGACCACTCGTACGCGAAAAAATGTCGGAATCTTTTAAGTAGAAAATTTTTACATCTACAAACTGAGCATACATTTATTTCGAACAACTTCGTCACTTACGAGTTAAAATCAGAAAACCGTTATCTTTGACTTTTGACCAAATTCTCAAAACAATTATATTTTTTTCGGTAAGCTTTACTACAACAATTTTAATATTTTCTTAAAAGGGGTCAAATGGTCTACAAACATTGCTGAAAACACTTTCCGACAACATTTACCGTTAAAGAGTTATACCTGAAAAACCAATATTTCGTCAATATACCTTCTTTGAAAAAGCTATATTTCCGACTTACTCAATCGATCTAAAAAATTGTCTCACATTACTTTTCGTTAGCATTCATTGTTTAAAAGTTTTGACCTTGAATAACTTTTTATGCTCGTGTAAGATTGACAAGGACTTTTCACAGTTGATTTGTAATGCCGAAAGGAAAGTTTACACCAATAGTCTCAAAGGATTTTCGGCTAAGTCACCGCTCTGCTTTGACTTGACTAGAATCCTAATCTTATGTTTCCGACTAAAATTATCTGACGTAACATGGAAAAAATTAAAAAAATTGAAGAAAATACATTTTTTTTAGTTTTTCACTTATGGCTCGAAACCTGTTTTTTTTCATCCTCTATAGTCGATGTAGTAGTAAATTAAATTTCACTTTTGTTTGCATACTAGGAAATTCGTGTAAAATCTGCCAAAAAATTAAGAGCATGTACCTACATTAGGGTGGTCGTTATAATGTTTTTTTTTTAGTTTTATTATTTGGATGGGCCTAAATCAGCTTTAAATGAAGAAAAAAATTTCCCTAATTTTTTCAGACTTTTATTTTCATCCCCTATAATCGCTGTAGGGGTAAATTAAATTTCCCCTTGTTCTTTGGAAATCCGCATAAATTTGCCGAAAAATTCAGGGCATGTAGGTGAAAAGTAGACAAGACAAAAATTCAACTGGAGGGGGGTGATATCCCCCACCGCTTGAAAGGGAGGGGCAATTTAATAAAATAATAACTAATAATTGAATATGAAGAAAATTTAAAAAGAAATTCTTCTGTTTAAGTGGAGTGACCGAATATATAATTCAAAGTTAAAAGTTCAAGTGAGCTCAACTCCATGATTGCGTTTCGCCCAGGTACTTTTAATTTTAAATTATAAAATAATTACATAAACTAGAAAAAAATTAGTTAAAAAACAACGGCAACACTTGCAGTAATGTTTTGTAGCTTTTTGGAAAGCCAGAAGTCCATTTTAATAGTTGACTATTAAATAAAGTTCTTTGAATAAACAATTTCAGCAAAATAAGTTTTCAAACCTATAATTAAAAAAATAAAATGATAATTTTTCGTCAAAATATTGAGTTTGAAACAATTTTTTGCCAAAACTGTTCATCAAAAAACCTTAATTTAAAAACAAGCCATAAGAATGGACTTCTGGCTTTTCAAAAAGCTACAAAACATTACTGTAAGTATTGCCTTTGTTTTTTTATTATTTTTGTTCTATTTTATGCAAATATTTGATTAAATTGCCCCTTCCGTCCATGCGGGGGGAGATATTACCCCCCTACAGTAGGATTTTTTTCTTGTCTAGTTCCCACCTACATGCTCTGAATTTTTTTGGCAGATCTTACGCGAATATTCTATGCTCTATCCAACAAAAATTGTCAGTAAAGGGAAGATAGGACGTTTGCCTCTCAGTCTGGTTGCATTGGCTTGCATATATCTGTCTCAAGTTAAAGCTCTCACAGGGTTTCCGTACTTTGAATTATAAATTGCCACAAATCGAAGAACAATGTGCATATGGTTACCATTGATACCATTTCAAACATATTAAAAAAAAGATCCATTTATCTTTTTTTACCACAGCACAACTTTTTAAATGAATTTGATCACGTAACGCTTTATGAATGTTTCAAAACTTAGCGCAAATAACCTTTTTCTTCTTAAAGACTAAAATCGTACAAATTTTAACTGCATTTTATAGCTTTATTCAAATATACAAACATATAATAAGGGGACAATCAAAACGACAACACTTTTGGCTCTCACCTTTATAAATATTGTTCTCAAAAGCTTCAAAACTGAAAGTTCTTTCATAAAAACCACTGAAAAAGCTCTTTTGTACTGTTGCAACATGGAAAAGGCAAAGGCAACTCTGTTGGAATTTGAATTTTTTGTTTTATTTCACACAGCGAAGGTAGAAGCGAAAGCGAGTATACGATCAGAATGCTTTTGGCATTGAAAGACGACGGTTATGTTGGAGCGTACGAAATGTTTCAAGGAGTTGCAACAACAATTCCTGTATGATTATCAGTGGTTTAGTATCTTTTTCAGTGGCAGGTTTGTTATTTGAGTGTTGTGATGGTTTACACTGGCGCCACTGTTTTGAAAAAAGCTCGCCCATAAGCCCGGTACTGACAATTTTTTCTGGATAGACTATAGTATGCAAAAAAAAGGGACATTTATTTTACCCCTACAGCGACTATAGGGGATGAAAATAAAAATTTGAAAAAAATAGGGAATTTTTTTTTTCTTCATTTAGAGACGATTTGGGCCCATCCGGGATAACCTTCTTTTTAACGACCACCCTATTGTACATATATGAGAAATTAGACAAGAAAAAAATCCGAGGGAAGGGGGTAATATCTATCCTGCTTGGGGAGTGGCAATTTAATAAAATAATTGCATAAAATAGAAAAAAAAAATATTGAAAAACAACGTCGACATTAACAGTAATGTTTTGTAGCTTTTGGAAAGCCAGAAGTCCATTTTTTTTTTACACTATCAGATCTTTGCCGAAGAGAGCTTAGTACAAGCGACATCTTCCGACCAAAGAATTGCCAAACACAAATTAAGTGCTCATCACTTTGTGAAGTCTTAGTAGTAAGTAAGCAACAAACTACTTAATTTAATTTAATTTAATTTTAATTTTAGCTTAATACAAGCATATATACAAATATAAATATATAAATAACTTAAATCTAAAACAATAGAGTACTTAAGACTAAATTAAAAATAAAAAGATTTAATGAGCAGGATTATGGGGAGAGTGCAAGTTTTAATTTAAGGGAGGTTTTAGAGAGGTTTAAATCAAAGACGGCGAAGTTGTTTACTTTTTGGAGCATTCTTGAAATTGGTTCGTTTTTACCGTACTCGGTACGGTGGAAGGGGATAGAGAATAGTGGTATTGACCTGAGAAGACGGTGGGTGAGTAGAATTAGCTCTATTGATAATTTGTTCATAATGGGCACGAAAATTGAGTTGGTTATCGCAAACAACACCTAAGTCACGAATGGAAGTGACGATGGGAATAGGTTCGTTATTAATGAAATATTTACGCTGTAACAAGGTAGGGCGATTGCGAGAGTAATTAATGGCTTGACATTTATTCACATTCAGTTCAAGAAAGTTATGTTGGCACCAGGTAGAGAAATTATTTAGGTCTGTTTAAAGTAACTGAGCATCAGCCAAGCATATTATATGCTTAGAAATACTCATGTCATCAGCATAAATCTGAAGCTCAGATCCAACAATTACAAGTTCTACATCATTAATAGTAAGCAAAAAAATTAAGGGACCTAAATGACTTCCTTGTGGGACACCATATGTTGAGCAGATAGGTTTCGAAATACATGATCTAAATAGGACTGTATACTGACGGTCGTTGAGATAAGACTGAAGCCAAGATATAAATAATGATGGAAATCCAAAAGCTTTAAGTTTAAAAATGATTACCCTATGAGAGACTTTGTCAAATGCTTTACTAAAATTGGTTGCTATTGCATCAACTTCATTGCCAACTTCAAGGGCACATAAGGTATTTGACACGAATTAGGTAAGATTGGTGGTTGTTGATCTACCCTTAAGAAAACCATGTTGTTTAATAGAGAATAGGGAACTACAATGAAGAAGCAAGGTATCATAAATAATACTCTCAAACAGTTTAGGTATACAGGAAAGTTTGGCAATGGGTCTATAGTTTGAGATATCGTTTTTACATCCTTTTTTATGAACAGGGATAATGAAAGATTCTTTCCATACTTTGGGGAATAAGCCCAAGAGATTGAAAGCTGAAAGAGAGCAGTGAGTGGTTGTGCTGAATAAGAAACGCATTTTTTAATAACTACAGCAGGAATCCCATCAGGGCCTGAAGAAAAATCGTCATTAAGCAGCCGGATTTTATTAATTACTGCTGATACAGGGATGCTTATGGATGTTAGGGAGGTTTGGGAGCAGCCGTTCATATAGCCGAAGTAGCTAGGATCAACATCAGAGTTAATGGGGGAAAAAGCGTGTCCAAAGAAATCAGCAAAAAGATTTGATATAGTTTTTGTATCGGTTGATGACGTATCAGAGTATTTAAATGATGAAGGATAGCCATCAGATTTTTTTTTTTTTTTAATTTATAAATTGAAAAAAGTGTTTGGGATTCGAGATTAAATCAGATTGAGTTTGGATGAGGTAATTGGAGTAAAGTGATTCACTCAAGTAGGAGAAGTTGTTATGAGCTGAGACATAATTAAAGAAGTCTTCGTTTGATTTCGACCTGAGATATTTTTTCCAGAGTTTGTTCCTCTTGTTCCTGAGAGAGCGCAGTTCCTTATTATACCAGGGAGGTGAGGAAGAAAAATGCTTTTTAGACAATTTGTGATGCTTTTTTGTCGAGGCTGAGGTAGGCTCGTCGGTGTCCAGGGTTTATCCCAAAGAAAGCAAAAAAACTTGGGTAGAAGTTTCCAAACTCCAATCAAAAACAAACTTTATTAATTCCAAATCAATTTTACAGTATTTTACAATATTCGTTTTTTATACTTTTATTTTTTTTATATAACAAGGTATTTCGTATAAGTAACAATAAGTATTCCTACAATAATATAACACGGTATTTCATATACGGGTGTGGGGCCAGCCCTGCCTCCAGCAAGAAACTGAAGGATAAATCGGTGCACTATCCGCGATGACAGGCTTGTCTATGGTACTCTTTGAAGAAGCGTAGCCACAGAAATAATCGGTGGGACACGGCCCTGCTCCTAGCAAAACACTAGAAGAAAAATCGTTGTAGGCTAAGCCTTGTCCACGCTACACTTAGAGGAAGTGGAGCGCAGAAAGAAACAGGTACAAAATAACCTTCTTGCTCCTAGCGGCAAACTAGAAGAAAAATCGGTACTATGTTCGCGGTAACAAGCTTGTCTGTGCTACTCTTTGAAGAAGGGTAGGCACAGAAATAATCGGTGGGACACGGCCCTGCTCCTAGCAAAACACTAGAAGAAAAATCGTTGTAGGCTAAGCCTTGTCCACGCTACACTTAGAAGAAGTGGAGCGCAGAAAGAAACAGGTACAAAATAACCTTCTTGCTCCTAGCGGCAAACTAGAAGAAAAATCGGTGCTTTGTTCGCGGTAACAAGCTTGTCTGTGTTACTCTTTGAAGAAGGGTAGGCACAGAAATAATCGGTGGGACACAGCCCTGCTCCTAGCGAAAGACTAGAAGAAAAATCGGTTGATGTTAGTTCTTTGTCCACGATACACTTAGAAGAAGTGGAGCGTAGAAATAAACGGGGGGAAAAGATAGATGCAGGAAAAGGTAGAAGTTTAAAAGCAAAAAGTTTTTCGAAACTCCTATCTAGTACACTTCGTACCCAGCAGTGTGTTTCTACTTGCTAATTTAAATTTGGTTCCCAAATTTAATTAAATCAGCGTGGTATTCTTGCTTTCTGTACACTAAATTGGTACTAAACAACAGGCGAAAGCAGAAGACAAATTGGTAGTGAAATTCAACCTCCCCATGTTAACTTTTCAGACATAAGAGAGTGTGAACCGAGAGACAGTAGAAAAACTACCAACAACGTCATGCGTGTTCAGCTCAAACAACATTTGGTTGCTTTTATTCCTTATATGGGTGGACGTATTAAATCAACCCAGGGCTCGGTGCGGTAAATAACATTAGGGTTCGGTAAATAATTCTTATTTATGAAAGGGGGTTCGGCGGAAAAGTGAAAAAGTGTAACGCTTCGTTACATTCCCCCCTTACTTCGGAAGACGAGAACCTTCTCGTCTTAAGGCTTATGCATACTATGCATATATATCTTTGTATTCTTTTTTGTAGGATTCAGTTGTTTTTTTTTCGGATGCATATCTTTTTTTATTCTTTTTTTTGTAGGATGCATATTTTTGTTTATGTTTTGTTTTGTTTTTTTTTTTTTTTTTTTGTACGGATGCATATCTTTTTTTCTTCTATTTTGTATGATGCATTTTTTTTCATATTTTTTTTTTGTTTTTTTTTTTTTTTTTGTTTTATAATAATAAATACATTTTAATAAACTTAATATTTAGTTCCGAAATAAAAAAAAAATTATTTCAGATCAATTATCTTCTGGTGGTGCTTGAATTTCAGGTCTGCCTGAGTCCCACAACTGTTCATCCGGACGGATATCCTACCCCATGGTCGGTAGATAAAGAAGGTTCTTTGATGATGCGCACCCTTAAGTTTTATTCCTCGGAAAGGATCAAAAGGCACAGGTGGAGTGGTGGCATCTTTCTTTTCCCGCCACGGTACGTGGTGATGAAAAATACTAGGGTTTTCGCTTACTCGTCGTGGGCTTTCTATTCGCCTTCTTTTGGTGGCAGTGTTGAATCTCGGGTTAGAATCACTGGGGTACTCTGATGACGATCGGTGATGAAATCTCGGTGGTCGCTGGGTCCGTTGAGGCTTGATTCTTTGGCAGACGGTGGTTATATAATTCTTTTTATCAAGCCGGTTTTGGTCGATGTGTTGTTCATGACGAAAACTATTTTGTTTTATTGGATGCCTGCGTCTTTTATTCAGCTTTTGTTGATGTATTGCGGCGGCGGTCGGCATATGAATAAAAATGGCGGTGGATTCTTCTGGTATTCGGTTCTGGTGCGGTGGGGCAATCAACGTCTCCGGGTACTGTAACAATTTTGGTGGTTCGGTTGACAGACGACTTTTTTGAAGGTCGCCGGGAGGATGAGAGCTAGCTAAGCATTGGAAAACTCCTTCAGAATCTCGGTCGGGCTTTCTATGTGTAACTGGTTTTCCTCCAATGGAAATTTGAAGGCTGGCTTGTCTTAAAAGATCCATCCCCAAAACGGCATCAGCTTCGAGAGCGGGAATGTATGTTACTTCACCCGTAAGGAGTACGTCTCCTAGGGGGAAGGTAAGCATGTAATGCTCGGTCGTTGTAACAGGCTCACCATTAGCCAAATATATGGTGCAGTCGTGCTCTTGTATCGGCAGGTTTAACTCTCGGATCTTTTGTCTCAGGATTGGACCTACAAAAGATTTTGTTGAGCCGGTATCGAGCAAAGCTTGGTAGGTCTGGTTGCCAAAGTTAATCGGCATAAAAATACGAGGGTCTGGTGAAGGTGGTGTAGCAATGAAGGCTGCTACATTTCGGCGGCAGGGACAATCTTTTGACAATCTGCCATCTTGCCCACAAAATGAACAGAAAGGCCGGAACGGTCTTCGGCAATTCTCCTTACTGTGACCCCTTTCTTTGCAGTTCCAGCAATGGGTGCGTCGGTCGTAAGGGATGGCGGCGGCAGGCAGGTATCGGGAAATCGGAGTAATAAGTGGATTGGCATTTGGCGTAGGGCGAACGTTCCGTTCGTCGTTTTTGATTGATTCGAATTCTTCAGCCAGTTGAGCTAGTTCGTCAATCGTTTTGAAGTCCTGACGCCTTATATAAAATCGGTACTCTGGTCGCAGGCTGTCAAAAATTCTGTCAATGTTGTCAGCAATAGACATGCGGGGATGTTGGCGTATCAGATATTGACTGGCAAGAATGTATTCTTTGGCCTTCTCACGAGGTCCTTGACGTCTACGGTAAATTTCGTCTTCCAACTTGTGAAGAAAGCGCGCAGGTAGAAAGTCGTTCAGAAAGGCTTGGTGGAAATCCTCCCAAGTAGTGAAGCCATCTCTCTTTATGCGCAGCCATTCTAAAGCTGTACCTCTGAACAACTCTGGAAGAGCTCGTAGCATGTCACTTTGCGGTATATTATAGCATCGAGTCAGTTCGGATATTCTCTCGATGAATTCCAATGGTTTTCCAGAACCGTCAAATCTCAAACCCCATTTGCGGACGGTATTCATAACCTCTGCTTCATAGCTTAAGGTCAAACGGGTGGGTGGGATTGGTCTTTGATCTGCTCTACTGGAACTTTGGTCTACAGGAAGTTTTGGAATATCTTGAGTGGTCAATGATTTCGGAATCTGAAGGACAGGCATAGTGGTTTGCACGTAGAGCGGGAATTTAACCTCAGTCCCAAAATTAATCGGTGCAGGCATTTTGATCTCAGTGCGGTGTATCGGAGCGGGTGCGGTAGGTAGGCTTTTGTCTGACTGGTTATCTGGTGCAACGTCTTCGTTGTTTCGTTCTTCTACAATGCCTTCCCAATGTTCACACAGGTTTTGAGTGGAACCGTGATCGCGAACTTTCTTGAGATGTCGGCTAAGGCGTTGTCGAAGAACTTGCATGGTTCCGACTGAATCTAAGTTCCGAGCACTAAGCATCTCGACTAGTTCAGGTTTCTTAAGGAAGTAGATGAACCCAAGATTTTTATACGGATTCAAATATTGATCGTCTTGATCTTCAGAGTCGGACATGGTGCGGCGGTCGTGTGGAAAAATTGATCAGCTGGTGATTGCTCGTCGCTGGTACCTTTAAAGGCAATGACGATGAAGTTTGTTTTGGGGTGGTTGGTGGACGGTATACGGCGGTCGGTGGTACCTTTCGAAGCTTCCTGGTCGGTCGGCGGTCGGAGTTCGGTTGAAACTTCTTAAGGTCCCTGTTCGGGCGCCAATTTGTGATGCTTTTTTGTCGAGGCTGAGGTAGGCTCGTCGGTGTCCAGGGTTTATCCCAAAGAAAGCAAAAAAACTTGGGTAGAAGTTTCCAAACTCCAATCAAAAACAAACTTTATTAATTCCAAATCAATTTTACAGTATTTTACAATATTCGTTTTTTATACTTTTATTTTTTTTATATAACAAGGTATTTCGTATAAGTAACAATAAGTATTCCTACAATAATATAACACGGTATTTCATATACGGGTGTGGGGCCAGCCCTGCCTCCAGCAAGAAACTGAAGGATAAATCGGTGCACTATCCGCGATGACAGGCTTGTCTATGGTACTCTTTGAAGAAGCGTAGCCACAGAAATAATCGGTGGGACACGGCCCTGCTCCTAGCAAAACACTAGAAGAAAAATCGTTGTAGGCTAAGCCTTGTCCACGCTACACTTAGAGGAAGTGGAGCGCAGAAAGAAACAGGTACAAAATAACCTTCTTGCTCCTAGCGGCAAACTAGAAGAAAAATCGGTACTATGTTCGCGGTAACAAGCTTGTCTGTGCTACTCTTTGAAGAAGGGTAGGCACAGAAATAATCGGTGGGACACGGCCCTGCTCCTAGCAAAACACTAGAAGAAAAATCGTTGTAGGCTAAGCCTTGTCCACGCTACACTTAGAAGAAGTGGAGCGCAGAAAGAAACAGGTACAAAATAACCTTCTTGCTCCTAGCGGCAAACTAGAAGAAAAATCGGTGCTTTGTTCGCGGTAACAAGCTTGTCTGTGTTACTCTTTGAAGAAGGGTAGGCACAGAAATAATCGGTGGGACACAGCCCTGCTCCTAGCGAAAGACTAGAAGAAAAATCGGTTGATGTTAGTTCTTTGTCCACGATACACTTAGAAGAAGTGGAGCGTAGAAATAAACGGGGGGAAAAGATAGATGCAGGAAAAGGTAGAAGTTTAAAAGCAAAAAGTTTTTCGAAACTCCTATCTAGTACACTTCGTACCCAGCAGTGTGTTTCTACTTGCTAATTTAAATTTGGTTCCCAAATTTAATTAAATCAGCGTGGTATTCTTGCTTTCTGTACACTAAATTGGTACTAAACAACAGGCGAAAGCAGAAGACAAATTGGTAGTGAAATTCAACCTCCCCATGTTAACTTTTCAGACATAAGAGAGTGTGAACCGAGAGACAGTAGAAAAACTACCAACAACGTCATGCGTGTTCAGCTCAAACAACATTTGGTTGCTTTTATTCCTTATATGGGTGGACGTATTAAATCAACCCAGGGCTCGGTGCGGTAAATAACATTAGGGTTCGGTAAATAATTCTTATTTATGAAAGGGGGTTCGGCGGAAAAGTGAAAAAGTGTAACGCAGTGGAATGGATTGTGAAAAACATTTATGGATGAGAGCATAGAAGGTTTCAATCTTAACGTCAATGCTAGATTCGTCGGAAATAAAATCAAAATTGATATTTTCAAAAATATTATTAAGCTTATTGAAATCCGCTTTACGAAAATCAAAAATTTGCGATGTGATGGGGTAAGGTAGGATTTTATCGCATTCGCATTCAAAAGCAAAAGTAAGAGAAAGGAGGGGATGATAATTGTCGAGTCTGGATAGGAGGTGAGAACTTTGTATGACATCGGTGTTATAAGCATCAGATGAGAAAATCAAATCTAATTGCCTAAGTAAACAATCTTTTACACTACTCATCTGATTGAGGTTTGAAGAAAGAAAACGATCAGTAAAAAGGATATCCATATAAGAAGGCTTTATAATACAAATTCTATATACTACTGAAATAAATCAGCCAAGTAGAAGACTTAGCATTAAGGATTGGACTTGTTGAATTATTGATTCAAAATAGCTTAAAGTGGATTTTCGTTGAAAAATTCATGTAAGTTGAACTGAACTTAACACAAATTGCGTATGACAAAGCCCTCACTATGTCACTGATGAGTTCAAGCCGAACGAAACGCCAATTTGTAGGACTAAAGGCCATAAAAAGCTATTTTGAATCAATAATTCAACAATAATTCAATAATAATTCAATAATTTTTAATGCTAAGAATTTCTTATATAGAAACTATGCCTGGCCCCGGGCAAAAAAACTTCCAGCTTAATGATTAGGAATTCTAATCTTGTTGGATATAGTTTACAGTGGATTTTCGTTGAAAAATTCATGTAAGTTGAACTGAACTTAACACAAATTGCGTATGACAAAGCCCTCACTATGTCACTGATGAGTTCAAGTGAGTAAGCCGAACGAAACGCCAATTTGTATTACTAAAGGCCATTAAAAGCTATTTTGAATCAAAAAGGATTTCCTTTTCAGAGATAGCATTGGACGAAACGAAATAGAGCTCATCATCTGAAACTTCCCAGATAAGTCTTGGTAGATTGAAATCACCAACGATCATGGATAGAAAATGGTGTTTTTAAGGTTTGAATTAAGATGGTTAGGAACGAAAGGGATTTTTATTCCGATTTTTTTGAGGTTTCGAAAGCTGCTTAGAATCAACGAATGAAGCAAAAGTGGATAGATCTTTTTCAACATCAGAGGGAGTTAAATTTAAATGTTTGTGGAATTCAGTAAATATTCTCAGGAGCTAACTAGTGTCGGTTGGAAGACCTTCTTGATGAATGGATACCATTAAGTTGGTTCCAGTCACGCCATCAATACAGATAGAATCATGCTTATCATGAAGATATGCAAGATACAAGCGCACGTTTTCATAAATGCGATGGTTTCTGAGGCGAGAGAGAACGTATCGGCCGTCGTCGTTTAGATCGGCGAATTTTCTCGTTATTTTAACAGTTGGGGGATTAAGGGGATCAAGGAAGGGCGATGTTTTGGATAACTTATTGCTAGCAAGAATGTGATGTGAAGTCGAGGGAGGATTGAAATTTTGATTAAGAGAAGTACTTGGGCTATTTGTAGGATGTAGGGAACTCAATTTTTGTGATGGATTAAGAGTGTGAGAGTGGATGAAATTGGGGTATTTAGAAGTAAGGGAACGATTAGAAGTAGAGGAATTAGAGTGTTGCGGTAGATCAAATGATACTTTTCTATTGATGGATGTACTAGGAGCATCTGAATATAGGAGAGGAGAAGATCGAGGAAGAAACTAAGATCTAGGCTCACTATAAAAATTTTGAGAAGATCGATGAATCCATGGTTGTATAGATATACCATCAAGTTTTAGATAACTGTTGGATGGATTAAGAAAGAGCCATTCATATTTAATTGGAATCTCAATTTTGAACGATGGGAATCTTTTCGATACTGGTTGAACAACTACGTCGGTTATACCATATTTCTTACTAAATAGTCGTTGAAGCCAGGATATATTAGCAATTCTTGGAGCGCATCGCAGAAAAAAAGAAGAGGAAGACATGATGTTAGATTTATGAAGACGTGCAAGGCGATTGTCCCATTTAAGCTTTGTCCATAAAGTTCCAAATTTTGTGATTTTATCTGTAGACAAGCTAATATTTGAATGCTCAACGAGATATCCAAATTATGAAGTTCAGCAAATAATGAATTATTATTGGTAGAAGTGGATGTTGATGGAGCAGATGATGAAGGCGTACAATCTTGCGGAGCAGTTGAGTTCATGTTGGTTAGCTCGCTACAGTTCCCAAGATCCTCTAGTTCAAACTATAGCGTTTTATTGTTGCGAGTGTCGGGGTCGTGTGATGCTAAGTTATTATTGCTAGAGATTAGTCTCATCTCATCAGACATCTCGGATAAAGCGGAGCAAATGGCAGCGGGTTCTTTGATTAAGACGTCGGCAAGTATTATGGAGTCGTTGGTAATTCTATTTTTAGTCGCTGTATAATCCGCATCTATAGTTGAGAGTGCAATCGATTGATCTTCCACCTCTCTGGGCCTAAAGTAAAATGTCCTGTGCTGACGTTTTAAAGTGTACATATGTGTAGGCCTATAACCAAAACTTCTATTAAAAGCGGCTGCAAAAATTCCTCCGTGACATGTCTATGCAGTTTATGAAACGATATCTCTGTAATCAAAGCTTATTATGAAAAGCAGCGACATGTACAAATGCTTAAGGCTGAGGAAAAGTGTTTGTGTTTGTGCACCGATTCACCTATGTATTTATGATCTTTTATGGATTGCTCGACTCTCATGAATCATACAAGGCTCAATTTTTTGTAGATAGAAGGTAGAATACTCCCAGCTTAATTTTGTCTAATTTTTCGATCAATTAACCGGGCAGTTCAATTGACCGAAACATTAATATGTTTTTAGTTTCTTAGCTATGGTTTTTTTGAGATCAATTAAGCGGGAAAATCAAATAAGCGAGGTGCAATTAAAAGGGGAATACTGTATACCTTTATCGTTCTTCTTAAAAAATATCTTCAAAATCGTGGCTTTTCAGTCTCCCAGGCCTTAGAGATGCAGACATCCTCATAATATAAAATGCCCTCACATCCAAAACGGTTGAGAATAAGACCAATTTAATTGATCTTTGCAGTGGATTAGGCCTACAGGGGATACCACAAGATTAAAAAAACGCGCCTCATACTCTACCCCTTGGGTGTTGCGGAAAAGAGTTAGCGTGGGTGGAATAAGAAAAAATTAACTTCGTTACTACTAACTTTAACTTTTGTAGGTATGTAGATATTAGAGAAAATAAAATTCCTTTAAGTCCATAATGAATATTATTAAAAATAATACAGTTTCATTCCATACTATGCATACACAGAGGTCAAGATATTCACAAAAAAAAAAAAGAATATTGTTATGCGTTAGTAAACTGTCATTTTTGATTCATGAATAACTTGGCTCCTGTTTGTCCTAATGGACTAATTTTTTTTTATTTATAGAAAATTTATAGGACTACAAAAAAAAGTAAACTTGAAAAAAAGTACCGTTAAATACAGTTTTTCTCAATAGTTATGAAAAAGGTATAAAATCAAGACAAAAACACCTTTTAATGAACTGTAACTTTTTTCTATTTGCTTAAACAAATTGAATTTAACGCAAGTTAATAGAAAGAATTATTATAAACAATAAAACTTTCTAATTTTAACTTTGCAACATACTGGGGCTGAGATATAAAATAAAACCTAAAAACATAAAATTGCGTGGGTGCGCTGACTTACCTATGTTCATAAATTTATTTCTCGGCTTGTGTTAGTAGTTAACGGCTGATTTTTTTTTTAAATTGTAGGTAATTACAAAGACTTTAAAAGTAAAAAATAAAAACCTCATCGTTAAATGAGCTTTTTTCTTAATAATCACGAAAGAGTGATTTTCAAACAATAAAAACTTACTTTAACTAACTAAAACTTTTTTTTTATTTGTTTAAACAAATAATTTTTTTAATAATATAATAGCTAATCTTATTTTAAATAAATCCATTTTTTATTTTTTTTCTGTGCGACATACTGCAGTCGAGATGTTCACAAAAGGTGAAAAAATGGCAAAACACAAATTTTTACCAATAACTTCGGTAAAAAAAGTTGTCAGGTGGTGCAAATTTGGATTTAAGCTTTTTAAATGAGCCTCTATCGATCCATGAAAAAATCAGACAGTGAAAAACCAAAATTATAAAATGGTAACAAATCCAATGACATTGAAAATATTAACAATTACAAACATTTAAAAGCGTGGTACACTGGTCTTCAATGTAGCTTTGAGTCTATTCTTACTTACATATATTAAAATCAAAAATATTTGAGTTCAAATTCAGAATGTTGCACATGCGGGTAAAAGGCATGCATTCCATAATTGGTACAGCACACAACACAGCACCGCATGTAGTCTGATAAATTTTTGTATAGTAAAGTATTGCACTCTGTATGTTTGAAAATCTTTTTTTTTACTATTTTAACGATTTAAAATCTCTTTATGCTACATTTCCACCTAACGCTAATCTGAGATTTAATAAGATTAACCGCAAATCTCTTTTAAATCTCGAAGATTTACTATACAATTTGTTTTCGTAAATCTTGAAGATTAGAAATTAATCTTGTTAAATCTTCCTAGGACAAATACTTTTACAAATCGAACTAACCTATTCCTGTATGGCGCTGAAGGATTCATTTATGGCTGAATTCAGTTTTCCACAGAGGAAACATTCCATCTCACTTTCTCTGTATGAGAAAAAATGAAACACCATTTGCATTTTAAAAGGGGCTGTCAAAGTAAATCTTTTTGTGCAGTGGAAACACCAAATAGATTTATTAAATCTGAACTGAGATAATCCTTTGGTGGAAATATAGCCTTACACTTTCTTATAGCGCGGCAGAATGATAAAAGCATTTCAATGATTTTTTGGTTTTTCTTTTTTTGAAATCTTTTCTTTCCTTAGGCGCCCCACCATACGGCCGTGTAACTGCACGCCGACCCTGAGTCAATGCATGCGTGTTCGTGTATTTCTTCTTCTACGTAGTTACTTCTCTTAGGCTAGGACCGCACTTGCGATTTTCAGTCGTTGCGATTAAAAAATCGGTGTCGCAACAAATAATTGCCATGCACTCACTTGCGGCCATCTATCGCGCGATTTTTTAATCGCAAGAAAGAGAACATAAAGCTTTTAATGTGAATGCACGCTCATGCTTCTATTTAATTTTGCGACAGAAAAAACGCTCAAAAAATAGATCTGGTTCCATTTTTTTAATCGCTGCGATTTTAAAGTCGCGTATATGTGCATTCACATTTAAAACCATGTGTCTCATTTCTTGCGGCTAAATAATCGTACATTTGAAAATCGCAAGTGCGTGTATTATTTTTTCTAGTTGCGACTACGATTTTGTAGTCGCGCTATTTTAAATCGCAAGTGTGAGCACAACCATCTAAGGCTATGTCCTAATTGGACAAAGATCGCGCAACCCAGCGATGAGCTTCGGTCGGTCGCATCGCTTGTTGATAGCGCTGCCAAAAAGTGTGTCCTATTACCGATCGCTTCTAATTAATACCGTGCGTGGTAAGTAGATGTAAGCACACTATCAGGCGACCACGAAGGTGAATTTTGTATGTGGTTTCCTATTTGGAGTTTGCACCAAACCTCAATGTTGACCAGAGTAAACAAAATGTTTACAGCTAGTATTGAATGTACAAGAGAGACTTTTCAAATGCGCCAATCGCAAAATATGATAATTGCGAGGTTCAATAAATGTATAACTATAAATCTAAAGCAATAACAATTCTAAAACCCCACCTCAATTGTATTGAATCTATTTTTGCAACAATCCAAACATTTTTCCCATAAAATTAAGATTAAATAAGATTCATTTATCACATTTTCCTTGAAATCCGTTGTATTGTAGTGCGATCAAAAACAAACTCGTTTGATTTTAAGCGATTAAACATTTTCTTGTAGCGTCGGTCGCGCAAATTCAGTACCTGATTAGGACATTTCCCTTTAGGTATTGAGTTTGTTTTTGAAAGCTTGTGTGAAATAGCTTGAGCGATCTCAAAACAAACATGCGCGACTGTTATACCGAAGGACACATTGATTGATTTATTGAAGTTTGATAGTTTGGTTGTCCGATACAGCGATCATCGCTTCTTGCTCAGTCGTGTGATGGGTGCCAATTAGGACATAGCCTAGGTCCGTTTGTTTCATTTTAGCTTTCGACAATCGCATCGCCAGAAAAATGGAACAAATTTTCGACTTTTAACCGTCGCGATTTCTAGGTCGATAGTGCGTTCTTTCTTATTCAAATTCATGTGTTCTATATCTGGCGACTAAATAGTCGCGCGATTGAAATCGCAAGTGCGGTCCTAGCCTTATTGTAGTGTGCGGTTTTGTTTGATGGAATTTGATGCAAATTGTAGTAGATTAAAAGGAAAATCTGAGGATTTTGTTAGCAAAAGGGTAAAATTGTTTATTGGTAGCATTCTGTTTAAGCACCACATTTTATTTTAACCTCTCAGTTAGTTAATAGTCGACATTAGTGTTTGATTATTAGTAAGGCCCAATATCATTATTAATTCTCCTTTGTGACAAAATTCAAAGATTAAAAGTAAAATGAACCCCTAGGTCTTTGAAATTATCAACACGACGCAATTTGTGCTGCGATATTTTATAATCAAATGAACTAGGAACTTTTTTTTAAAAAGAAATCATCGCCTGACATTTAATAGGGTTGAGATTTAAACCGTTTTTATTGCACCAAATAACAAAACTGTTTATATCTTCTTGCAAAAGTAAACGATTACTCTCAGATTTGACGCTTTTGAAAATTTTCATATCATCCGCAAAAATTAGAATTTCAATATAACGTATACAGAGGGATACATCGTTGATAGCAAAGATACAAAAAATTGGGCCTCAGTGGCGTGGCGTCCATATAACACGATTCCCTGCGTCTTCTCTTTCTAAATGCAATTAAAACAATTCTCATTGTATTTTTTTAACATGAATGTAGCCTATTATTTTTCCGTGATTTCAAGGTCTCAATTTTGAAGATCCGACCAGTAAAACTCAAGTTAACCTTTTATAGTCCGGTGCATTTATAATCTGACCCAGCAGTTTGTAACACCCCCAAATTATATTTTATTATTCGAAGGGTAGTTGATTGAAGATAATAACCCTGATTTTTCGCACTCGTGAAATTTACCGTTTGGCCGCCATCTTGGATTTTGTTTCATTTTAGTTTTTATTAAATATCTCGGTTCCTAGAAGTTCTACAAAAAAGTGTTCAATACAAAAATGTAGAAAATAAAATTTTCTATCTTTTATGTTAACAACATTTTTTCGATATTTTTAATATTTAAAAAGTTACAAGCCAACAAAAGAAACTTTTTTTTTATTTTCTAAGTGTTTTCGAAAATTTAGCACATTCGCCTCCGGAAATTAAAAAAAAAATCTATGAAAAGTTTGTTGGCCACTAAATTTACAACAATTTTGCTATATAACTTTTTTCTGTATTCCAATAAATGACAAAGATATGAATATTTTTGTATTAATAGTTTTATATTGTTTTCCAAAAAAAAAATTAAAATCACGACTTTTTTCTTGGAATGCAAGATAGTTTGGAGATTGACCTGTTATTGCATATATCAGATCTGTTACCCTTTTTAAAAACTGGTGTAATAAATGCTTTTTTTCCAAATACTTGGAAATTTACCTGAGCTAAGTGATAGGTTAAACAAATTAAGAAGAGGAAGTGCTAATATTGATTTACATTTTTTCAAGATTATTGGTGGGATGCCATCAGGCCCAGACGAGTAATCATCATGAAGTAAGGACATATCGTCACCAAATTGCAAGAACTAGGTAACTCAATTTTATAAATTTTGGAGATAGCAACCTTTATAGAAGCCTAGCTACTGGAGAACGATGGAAAGTTTAATTTGTATGTTCCTGAAACTTCACAAATATCCTATGTTTGTCAATGGTATAAAAAGATTGAACAAAATATCTTTAAAACTGTACAAAATAATACCGTTTTTGCCGATATATTATAAAAATAGAAAATTGAGTTACCTAGTTCTTAAAATCAGGGGACGATATAATGTAACATTTTTTCAAGTATAATTGGAATATTATTGAATGTAGTTTGTGGGCAGTCTTTTAAGTAGAGAAAGAAGTTCTCATCAATATCAACACGGGTATCAACGAAAGACTGGCGAAAGTTGTTAGCAAACGCATCAAGAGAGTTGGAGACAGAACGGAGCCCTGGGGCACACCAGCATTTATTTTATGGATATCAGACTTGTAACCATCCAATACAACTTGCATTGAACGGTCCGAAAGGTAATTTCCAATCCAACGAAGAAGAGATTCGTCGATACCAAATGCACGCATTTTCGATAAGAGAGCTTGGTGCCAAACTCTATCAAACGCTTTAGAAATATCAAGTGCAATAATCTTACTTTCTCCAAAACGATGTAGATTTGTTCCACTGTTCGGTGAGATATACCATCAGATCACCAGTGGACCTATTGCTACGAAAGCCATACTGCCGGTCATTAAGAAGTTTTCGTTCTTCAAGATTTTTCTTGAGCTGATAATTAATCAGCGTTTCCATGACCTTGGAAAGAAGGGACGTAAGTGCAATTGGACGATAATTGGAGGGAGAAGAAGATACGCCTTTTTTAGGGACAGGCTGGGCAAATGCAGTTTTCCATCCGCTCGGAAAGAGACCTGTAGAGTAGGATAGATGGAAAAGCTTACGCAGAGGTTTTGCCAGCGTTGAAGAACACCTCTTCAGAACAATGGGAGGGATACTATTAGTCCAGTCATTAGGTCATTTGACCTTGCGCGCAGAGGCACTGTCTGATTTTTTTTCATGGATCGATAGAAGCTCATTTAAAAAGCTTAAATCCAAATTTGCACCACCTGACAACTTTTTTTTACCAAAGTTATTGGTAAAAATGTGTTTTTTTGCCATTTTTTCGTCTTTTGTGAATATCTCGGCTGCAGTATGTCGCACAGAAAAAAATAAAACATGGATTTATTTATAATAAGATTAGCTATTATATTATAAAAAAATTAATTTGTTTAAACAAATACAAAAAAAGTTATAGTTAGTTAAAGTAAGTTTTTACTGTTTGAAAATCACTCTTTCGTGATTATTAAGAAAAAAGCTCATCTAACGATGAAGTTTTTATTTTTTACTTCTAAAGTCTTTATAATTACCTACAATTTAAAAAAAAATCAGCCCTTAACTACTAACACAAGCCGAGAAATAAATTTATGAACATAGGTAAGTCAGCGCACCCAGGCAATTTTATGTTTTTAGGTTTTATTTTATATCTCAGCCCCAGTATGTCGCAAAGTTAAAATTAGAAAGTTTTATTGTTTATAATAATTCTTTCTATTAACTTGCGTTAAATTCAATTTGTTTAAACAAATAGAAAAAAAGTTACAGTTCATTAAAAGGTTTTTTTGTCTTGATTTTATACCTTTTTTCATAACTATTGAGAAAAAAACTGTATTTAACGGTACTTTTTTTCAGGTTTACTTTTTTTTATTGTAGTCCTATAAATTTTCTATAAATTAAAAAAAAATTAGTCCATTACGACAAACAGGAGCCAAGTTATTCATGAATTAAAAATGACACGTCAGTTTACCAACGCATAACAATATTCTTTCCTTTTTTGTGAATAGGCTATTGATTATGTCCTAAAAAACAGGTAAATAAGGAAGTAAGACGTTCTTGGAATTTTATTGTAACAATCTTCAAAGGGTTCTTTGAAGATGAGAAAACCGCGGAGTGCTATTAAATTAGAGGGTGCATTTTGGAGAAAGGAATACAAAAGCACCCTTTTTGGTTTTTTGCATATAACTCGAAAACGAAGCAAAATTTCGAGATAATTCCTGAAACTTTTTTGTAGAGAATACAATTTGCTATCAAAATGGATTTTTGAAAAAAAAAATTTTAATTTTTAGTTGGCAAAATTTTTAAAAATTCTTTGCCAAAAAATTTGAAAATCGCATTTTTTGTTTTATTTTTACGTATTTGTTTATAATTTTCTTACCAGCGGAGATAGGTATAGGTATTCCTTCATATAAAACAAAGATGATTAAATTTCCTTTAAAATAAATTAAAAAAAGGAACGGTTTGGATAAAAATCGACCGAGAAACAGTCGTTCAAATTAGGCTGATTTTAAGTTTTAAAGCTTTATGAATGACATTTTTGGCTATTTTGATGGACTTGTTAGATTATACACAAACTGGGTGTAGTAGGAAGTCATGGCCAGTTAAGTCAAAAATAAGAGTTAAGTTTCAAATTTTTCGCAGTTTTAGGATTGCCATCTAATTTTTTCAAAATTTAAAATAATTGTCAAAATCAACATACTTGCTTTTACAAAGCCGGGCTTTGAGCACATGTTAGCAGTTAGTATACCTTCTCAAACGTGAAAAAATAGTGCTGGACCAGTTTTTCGGTTGAAGGTCCTTGCCAGAGCAGCTCAACATTTTCTAAATATGTAGGTATTAAAGAAATAACTTTTTTTATTTTGGAAAACCTAACTCGTCTGGCACTATTTTGTCCATATAACGAAAGGCATAAACTACTTAATACCCCAGCAGAGTTGCAAAAGCTTAAGTCACTTCATAGCTTAAGCTTACTTTTAATTCACAAGTTCGTTGATGACTTCTGAATTACAAAAAATTTAATTCACAAGTCACTAAGTGACTTATGAATTAAAATAAATTTAATTCACAAGTCACTAAGTGACTTATGAATTAAAATAAATTAAATTCATAATTCACTTAGTGACTTATGAACTAAAAAAAATATAATTCACAAGCTAGTTGATGACTTATGAATTAAAAACAAATAAATCACAAGTCTCAAAGTGACTTATGAATTAAAAAAAATTTAAATCATAATTTACTAGGTGACTTATGAATTAAAAAAAATTAAATCACAAGCCATTAAGTGACTTATGAATTAAAAAAAATTTAATTCGCAAGTCACTTAGTGACTTATGAATTAAAAAAAATTTAATTCACAAGTCACTTAGTGACTTATGAATTAAAAAAAAATTAATTCACAAGTCACTTAGTGACTTATGAATTAAAAAAAATTTAATTCACAAGCCACTTAATTTTAATTTTTTTTGGAAAAATGTACTTTTTATTTCATTTAAAGTCAAACAAATATGCAACCAATGCGAAACTGTGAAAAAAATTGTTGTTTTTAATTAATTTTGATGACGACTACGCGATATGTATAGGAACAACACAATCTGTCCCTTTAATTAGTTTGTAAGACTTTGAAAATTTGATGTAGAAAAACTGTTCGGTGAATCAATTTGAAAATTCACAGAAATATCGATGCTGTAAAGTCTATAAATCTGCATACCAAAAAGTCGTTTTTTAGTAGGTACTTTTTTTTAAACTAACGATGAAGAGTCAAAAAAAAATAATTTCTACAAAATTAAAAAAAAATCATGTACAAAACTTACTTGTGATTTATTTGTTTTTAATTTATGAGGCACCAACAAGCTTATGATTTAATATAATTTTTTAAATCATAAGTCACCAACTATCTTGTGAATTAATTTTCTTAATTTATAAATGACAACCTTAGGCCGTGTGCCAATTGCGTTAAAATTCTGGTTAAATTTGATCCCAGTTAAATGTTATCCCTTTTTATAGGGGTGAGTAAAATTTAAGGTTTTTGCTGTGTCAATTGGTTTAAATAGGTATTTTTTAACATTCACTTCCCATCAGTTTTTTTGTTGCATTTGCAGTTTGCAAAATGAATGAACCATCTGAAAAAGTATTTTCAATAAATATTATTGATTCTTTTGCATTATCAAGGATTTATTCAAACTTCTTCTTGAGTCCATACCTATACTTACGTTTATTATAAGGTCTTTGTCTATATTTCTTAATCCTTTCATTTAATTTTAGTTTTTTTTCCATTTTTCGTCTTTCCCGATAGGATTCATGACTTCATGATAGCAAAATAAAATATTTATCTACATTCATCTCCCTCACTTCTTCATGAGCATACCTCGCGTTCGGCAGGCTAAACGATAGGCTATCCATAATCCAAAAAATTTTCAGATACCTTGAGTTGTTTTTGCATTAGCTGACATCAGCTGTTTTTTTTACAGGGGATTACAACAAGCCAAACGTACCCATAGACATGTCAAAAATTAACCACCGGCTAAAATTTTAACGAGCTCCTGAGCAGGTTAAATTTTGACGTCTATATTCACCTCAGTAATGTCAGAATTTAGCCATGGGATCAAATTTAGCCAGGATTTTAACGCAACTGGCACACGGCCTAAGTGACTTGTGAATTAAATTTTTTTTAATTCATAAATCACTAAGTGACTTGTGAATTAAATTTTTTTAATTCATAAGTCACTAAGTGACTTGTGAATTGAATTTTATTTAATTCATAAGTCACTAAGTGACTTGCGAATTAAATTGTATTTAATTCATAAATCACTAAGTGACTTGTGAATTAAATTTTTTTAATTCATAAGTCACTAAGTGACTTGTGAATTAAATTTTTTTAAATTCATAAGTCACTAAGTGACTTGCGAATTAATTTTTTTTAATTCATAAGTCACTAAGTGACTTGTGAATTAATTTTTTTTAATTCATAAGTCACTAAGTGACTTGTGAATTAATTTTTTTTTAATTCATAAGTCATTTAGAGGCTTGAGAATTAAATTATTTTAAATCATAAGTCACTAATTAGCTTATGAATTAAACATTTTTTAATTCACAAGTCACCTACTAGCTTATGACTTAGTGATTTTTTAATTCAAAATTTCGCAACTCTGTACCCCAGTTTGTGAATGTAGATTTGTTAGTTTTGATAATTATTTAAAAAATTAGAGAACAAAAGAAAAAAATCACCAACTTTATACCGCCACCTGGCATGCATTTTCGACAGCCAAACTCGTCTGGCACAATTTTGTCTCTGTATAAGGAGACATTAGTTAACATATATTGAAAATCCGGCTTTGTTAAACAAGATTTGATAGTTATTTAAAATTAAAAAAAAAGTAAATTCTTATAATATCTACTATAAAAATGTTGAGCTTGTCTGGCAAGGACTTTCAACCGTAAAACTTGTCTGGAACTATTTTTTTTCATGTTCGAGAAGGTATAAGCAAACATGTGTTCAAAACCCAACTTTATAAGAGCAAGTGTGTTGATTTTGACAATTATTTTAAATTTTGAAAAAATTAGATGGCAATCCTAAAACTGCGAAAAATTTGAAACTTAACTCTTATTTTTGACTTAACTGGCCATGACTCCCTACTACACCCAGTTTGTGTATAATCTAACAAGTCCATCAAAATAGCCAAAAATGTCATTCATAAAGCTTTAAAACTTAAAATCAGCCTAATTTGAACGACTGTTTCTCGGTCGATTTTTATTAAAAACCGTTCCTTTTTTTAATTTATTTTAAAGGAAATTTAATTATCTTTGTTTTATATGAAGGAATACCTATACCATCTCCGCTGGTAAGAAAATTATAAGAAAATACGTAAGAAAAAAACAAAAAATGCGATTTTCACATTTTTTGGCAAAGAATTTTTAAAAATTTTGCCAACTAAAAATTAAAATTTTTTTTTTTCAAAAATCCATTTTGATAGCAAATTGTATTCTCTACAAAAAAGTTTCAGGAATTATCTCGAAATTTTGCTTCGTTTTCGAGTTATATGCAAAAAACCAAAAAGGGTGCTTTTGTATTCCTTTCTCCAAAATGCACCCTCTAATTTAATAGCACTCCGCGGTTTTCTCATCTTCAAAGAACCCTTTGAAGATTGTTACAATAAAATTCCAAGAACGTCTTACTTCCTTATTTACCTGTTTTTTAGGACATAATCAATAGCCTATTCACAAAAAAGGAAAGAATATTGTTATGCGTTGGTAAACTGACGTGTCATTTTTAATTCATGAATAACTTGGCTCCTGTTTGTCGTAATGGACTAATTTTTTTTTAATTTATAGAAAATTTATAGGACTACAATAAAAAAAAGTAAACCTGAAAAAAAGTACCGTTAAATACAGTTTTTTTCTCAATAGTTATGAAAAAAGGTATAAAATCAAGACAAAAAAACCTTTTAATGAACTGTAACTTTTTTTCTATTTGTTTAAACAAATTGAATTTAACGCAAGTTAATAGAAAGAATTATTATAAACAATAAAACTTTCTAATTTTAACTTTGCGACATACTGGGGCTGAGATATAAAATAAAACCTAAAAACATAAAATTGCGTGGGTGCGCTGACTTACCTATGTTCATAAATTTATTTCTCGGCTTGTGTTAGTAGTTAAGGGCTGATTTTTTTTTAAATTGTAGGTAATTATAAAGACTTTAGAAGTAAAAAATAAAAACTTCATCGTTAGATGAGCTTTTTTCTTAATAATCACGAAAGAGTGATTTTCAAACAATAAAAACTTACTTTAACTAACTATAACTTTTTTTGTATTTGTTTAAACAAATTAATTTTTTTATAATATAATAGCTAATCTTATTATAAATAAATCCATGTTTTATTTTTTTCTGTGCGACATACTGCAGCCGAGATATTCACAAAAGACGAAAAAATGGCAAAAAACACATTTTTACCAATAACTTTGGTAAACAAAGTTGTCAGGTGGTGCAAATTTGGATTTAAGCTTTTTAAATGAGCCTCTATCGATCCATGAAAAAAATCAGACAGTGCCTCTGCGCGCAAGGTCAGGCCCTTTTTCACGACGTGATGACTGGACTATATCCGGACCAGCGGATTTGTGTATATAAATCAAGATCTTTCAGGACTCTTGTAACTGCACGAGTGCGAAAAAAAATTCGTCCCATGAAAACGTTAGTGCTCTCAAGTACAGGAGGAGTCATAACACTCTCTGACCAGCGTCGAATTAACAGCAAACTGTGCTGCAAGCAAATTGGCTTTTTCAGGTGAGCTTACATAGGGAGTGTCATTAAAGACGAGCGAGGAAACGGCGGATGAAGTAGTGTTACGAATGTTTTTTGCAAATGACCAAAAATGTTTACTACCTTTGGGGCATTTTAGTATTTTTTACCGTAATTTTTGGTCATGTAAAAATTTGGTTCTTCGTCCTTGGCTATTGCATTATGATTATTGATTATTTTTGTTTATTTTTGATTTATGATAGGTATATTGCTTTTTTTTATGGGGTGTTTCACTTGTGGTTATTTAATTTAACGATGAATGGACAGGGACTTTTTTTTAATGAAATTAACAATTAGAAAATTATTTGTAACACAACAGGTAGGTAGGTATTTCACTTTCACAGCGCAGACGGAGTTGATGTGAATACGTTGGTATGCAGATCGGCACTGTTATCTTTTTTTTTATTTGAAATTAGTCCTTGATCATGAAAACTATAAATTCGCACCTCGCAGGTACACTCAACCGCGCCAATAGCTTTTCCTCCACTTTTTCTCAATTTGTTTGTGTCATATCAAAGAAACCATTAAATAAACTCAAAAATAGCTTTAAAAGGTCTGACATTCAACGTTCAAAGGTGGTGATAAAGGCTGTGTGCCTATTCAAATGAACGAAAAAACGGCTACGATTTCAACATTGATAATAAAACGTATAAGACTGTAAGTTAGAGATTGTGTGTTTTCAAATCCTCTCCTAAATTGAATGTCCTATCAAATGCCATTTACAAAAATTCATATATTCCACTTAGTTAGGAGTTATAACGGTTAATCGCACACGAAAATTTTGTACCTATTCAAATGAACGGGAGTACCTTCATTCATCTTTGAGAAATCATTGAATCGTTCATTATGAAAAGGGGATAAAGTCCACTTTACGACATTTTTCAGGAGAAGCAAAAAAAATGTCTAGTAGTTCTTGTATACATATTGCACTATTTCAATTTTAGTTTATTGAAAGCATCCTATGAGACGCACAGAATATGTTCATTTCAATCAAAGGGCACGGTAGTGCCCAGCCAAGTTCGCGGCACTACACCCTTTTTACAGGAACAAACTCAGGCGGTTTTCAACCCCCCTCTAAATTCAGTACCAATAAAGTCAGAAACTTCGAATTCGCAGTATTTGCTGAGCTGATCAAACACAGGTGGCTCACCAAATTTCAACTCTTTAGCTTTAGTAATTCCCGAGATACAGGACTTCAAAAATAGCAAAACCGTAACTGACTGACTGACTCACTGACAGATCATCAAAATTATGGAGCACTTCCCGACAACGTAGAAACTTGAAATTTCGCACAACGGTAGGCCTTGTGGTACATACAAAGGAAAAAATCGAAAATCTGCAATTTTCTATTCAGGGGGCGTGGCATCCACCCACTTTCTTAAAAATTCTTATAAATTATATGGAGCACTTTCAATTTCTGTAGAACGCTGAAAATTGGTAGGTCGGTATGGCTTGAAATACTAAGAAAGAAAAAAATTGAAAAAATGATATTTCCATTCAGGGGGCGTGGCATCCACCCACTTTCTTAAAAATTCCTATAAACTATATGGAGCACTTCCGATTGTTGTAGAACGATGAAAATTGGTAGGTCGGTTGGGTTTGAAGTAATTAGAAAGAAAAATATCGAAAACTTGAAAGTTTCAGTTCAGTGGGCGTGGCATCCACCCACTTTCTCAAAATTTCTTATAAACTATATGAAGCACTTCTGATTGTTGTAGAACGATGAAAATTGGTAGAGCGGTAGAACTTGAAGTACTTAAAAATACAAAAATTGAAAAATTGGAATTTTCTTTTCAGGGGCGTGGCATCCACCCACATTCTTAAAAATTCTTATACATTACATGGAGCACTTCCGATTGTTGTAGAACGATGAAAATTGGTAGGTGGGAAGGGCTTGAAGTAAGTAGAGTAATATTGAAACAATTCCAAATCATGACAGAAATTTGGTATTTAATGATTACTGATTTAAATTTGGTGGATTTACTTGGCAAGTTTTCTCTTTAATACTTAATCAAAAATTTAAAATGTATGAAAACTTGACCAGTAAACCCACCAAATTTTAATCAGTAATCATTAAATACCAAATTTCTCTCATGATTTGGAATTGTTTCAATATTACTCTACTTAAGATATTAAATATTAAATTTCATGAACTTAAAACTTGGCATATATTTTAGATCTCATTACTTTTTTTGGCAGACTTTTTACGCACAGGTTTCTTGTACATATAAGAACTTGGCTCTTTTTTAACATTTATGTTTTTGTTGTGATTATATTTATCAACATTATCATAGAAATAATATTGATTTTCTGTAGTGGACTTATCCCCTTTTCAAAATTCATGAGTATTTCTTAATAAAATACACCTTGTAAGTTGATTTCTTTTAGTATTTATTAACTGACTTTTTATATATTTTTTTTATAGTAATATAATATTATAGGGATAGCAACGTTGTTGAAGTGTCTTATTCTTCATCTGTATTTTCATAGGGCCAGTTCATAATTAAGGCATAAAAATCCATGTTTTTAGTAGGAATGTACTTCATAACATTTGTGTCTTCAATTTTTGTTTATTAATAGAAGTTTCTAAACGCTTTTTCTAATGGTAGCTCTAGATGTATACTACGGGAAAATTTTAAGTCGTGTTTCGTACAACCAACAATGAATTCACTGGTTCCATAAAAGCGTAATAAAATTAATTAAATTATATTCTATTAAAATATATTCTGTCATCTTCTTCTTTGCTTTCATTGGTATAGATTATTACTTAAACAGAATTTATTTAACGCTTTTTTAATAGAAATTTATCGAGCATCCATTAAAAATACCCAAAAACTAAAAATTTCGTAGAATAGGCCAACTCTAAGTGTACATTGTATTTACTCTTTAATTTGTTTATTTTGAAAAGGGTATAAGTCCAGGGACTTATCACCTTTTTAAAACTAAATATAATCATAACTCCTAAAGGAATGGGTTGACATGCGTGAAACTTGGTAGGGGTATAGAGAGCACATAAGCCAACATGATACTATTAATAACTCAATTTGCCAAAAAAGTGGACTTACCACCTTTTCAAAATAAGCGATTCTATTGTTAGCCTTTGTCTTAAACTACCTAATTTGAAAATTTTCCAATTAATAAATTTCAAGTGAGGATTTTTTAGAGAGAAATAGGAATGGATTGTTGCAGAAAAAAACATTATTCTGCTATTCTGTTATTCTGCTATGAATTTCTATTCAAAAGTTTAAGCTGTCAAAAATTCTTTTTATGAATTATGATTTTGGTATTCGGCATGCTTCATCTCTTATTAAATCTGCTATAAAATCTGTTATGAACTGCCAAACTTTCGAACTCATAACATAATCTTTTACAATTCGCATTTTTGGTATCCAGCATGCCAAAATCTGTTATTAAATCTGCTATAAATCATAAAAGAATAAAAGACAAACTTCTGTGACTTTTATCATAAGAGATTTCAATGAGAACACAGTTATATCAAGTAAAAATGGATATTTCATCAACGAAATGTTCTTAAAAGGAGACAAATGTAAGAAGATATATTAAAAAATAGTTTTATAAACAAATTAGCAAATTAAAATAATATTCTCTTTGTAGAAGAAAGCGCAGGACACCGGAAAGCTCGCTGCATTAGATCAACAAGCTCCATCGGCTAAGAGGAGTTTGTTGAATGTCGCTAACAGCCCCAGTGTGTTTAGCTATTACACAAAAACGACGTTCAAATCACCTTACAAAAAGAAAAGAGTCCTTGCGACTATTCGCAGAAGATCAGCACGACAAAGTGGAAGCGCCAAGAAACGACGAACGTCATCAAGACAGCCCTCAGCCGCACTCAAAAACAACTTAATTAAAAATATTTATGTTTTATTTAATAAAGCTGAACTAAACATTAAAAAAATTACTCTATGCTGCTCAGATTTATTCTTATAAAAACGCATATGGGAGTTGCATTCTGTGAACGAAATTGGATCCACTCCAACGGCAGACATCATCCAACCTTATCTCCTGGGGTGGAATCGGCTAAAGTGATTTGTGATAGTTGACCACAGAATAATCAAATTCGGTCTGCGTAAGGTGATTGTCACATGTGATAATCATATTTTTGTGACTATTTCTTGTGGCAGCTATGTTGTGTCATTTTCATATAAAATCCAAATTGTATTTTGATTTTCTAAGGTTCAAAAAGAAAAAAAACTAATTTATTAGTGCCGGTGAAATCATTTTTACCAAACCAAAATTTGGAAAATGAAAAACATTTAGGTATCTACAGTAGAAATGTGCGACTCTTGAGGATTAACCTGTCAGAAAAAAACCGAGCACATAATTCTGTCCTCACACATACATATGTACATATAAGTTCTAATTATTTATAAATAATTGGGAGTTCACAAATGTAATCTTCTGTTTCATAAGAATGGCTATAAGGCGAAGTTTGATTAACCCACATATTTCCTATTGTCCAGTTCCAGTTATATGCAATGCAATTTTCTTGGAGTTGGTTGATGCCAAATGGAAGTTCATTCGGAATGGTCAGCTTAAATGGGCCAAATTATAATTTGTGAGACAACTTCTGCAAGTTTCAAAATCAGTAGTAGTAGTAGTAAATTTTTATTGAGTTTTTCCTTAGATTTTACATTTAATTTTTTATGACTACATTAATCACTTAACATTATAGATTGCCGACTTGGAATTGGCCCAGCTACACACTTAATATTTTTATTGTTTTATTTTAACAGATTCTTAGTATTTATTTATAGCGATAACTTTAAATATCAGTTCACTCAACAAGAACCATACTTTTGTTTCAAAATCAAATAAATGCATTTTGACAGCTCTCAGTACTTGTCTCTCAAAGTGATGCCAATTTTATAATAATTTTTGGTGATCACCTCACACAGACGGAAAAATAAATGTGATCACATTTGATTATTATCATAAATGTGACAATCACCAATCACCTTAGCCGATTCCACCCCTGGCCTGTTGGTAGGATAAGTCTCTTTTAAGCTGCAACACAGAAGAAATAAATGAAAATATGTTTGCCCATTTTCAACGAAATTCATAACAGAACAGCTGATTATGACAACAGATTTTAGGTCTGTACGTTAGCTGATTTTGTTTCGAAGTTTTATAACAGAGTTTTATAAAAGTTCGAACACCTGAATAGGAATCATAAAAGATCTTTTCTGCTGAAAATCTTTTATGATTCATAACAGAAAATCCATAGCAGAATAACAGATGTGGCAGAATAAGCCTAGTTATTTCTGAAAAGCCAACAGTTTTCGAGTTATAAGCTCAAAACTTCAAAAATAGATTTTTGTATCACTTTTTGCGAATTTTTGCATGTTGCTTCATTGAATTTAAGTCGCAAACCTCAGATTCTGATTCAGCCATATTCCCTCCATAACATAAATCAGGAAAAAATCAAAACTGCACCCACAATTTGCTCGGTAAGAGTCTTTTTAAGCACTAATTGACTGGAATATACATCAACTACAAATTTGAATAAAAATGTTTGCATTAAAAATAAGTGGCGACTTTAATGCGAAGCACACCTTTTGGGCTTCAAGATGCATATCTCAAAAGGGTCGAATGCTCTATGAGGCAGGAATGGAAAATAATTGCGATTTTCATTCGACTGGAAAGCCAACTTACTGGCCAACTGATCCGTCAAAAATACCTGATTTAATCGATTTGTTTATGGTAAAAGGAATACCCTCTAACCGTATTGAAATTTCAGAAGGTCATGATCTGTTCTCTGATCATTCTGCAGTCATACTCACTATGAGCGAAAGCCTTGTCAAAATTGAAAAACCACCCAGGTTAACAAACGGTAAGACCAACTGGGAAGGATTTAAGAAAGATATCGAGGACAACGTTGAATTGAGGGTATCATTACAAACGCCTCTTGAGCTTGAAGACGCAGTAGATACCTTTGTTGATATAATACAAAAGGCAGCGTGGAATAACACACCTTATCAAAGGGTTACGCCGCGCTATAAAGATATAAAATATCCGCAGGAAATAAAAGACTTAATAAAAGATAAACGAAAAGCACGTAAGAAATGGCAGCGAACCCGTGCTCCTCAACACAAAGCTCATTTAAATCGCTTGTGTAATATGCTAAAAACAGCGATATCAGATTTCAAAAACCGTGAAGTTGAAAATTGCCTTGAAAGCTTGTCAGCTGGGAAAGAATCCAACTACTCACTTTGGAAAGCTATAAAAACAACGAAAAAACCAAAGCTTCCAGTACCCCCGATTAAGAAAAGCCAAAACGAATGGGCTAAAAGTGACAAAGAGAAAGCGGCGGTATTCGCCGATTACCTGGAAGACACATTTAAACCTTCCGATGGGCAAGCACTCAATGAAAATATTAATATGAGTTTTAGCTCAAGTGAGAATTACAGAACCAGAAATGCTACGCTTGCTGAATTGAACAGAGAAATAAAGAAGCTAAAGTCTAATTAAGCTCCGGGGTATGACTTAATAACAGCGGATATATTAAAAATGCTTCCTAATAAAGGATTAATTAACCTCCTTTATATAATAAATGCCGCTCTAAGGCTAGAATATGTTCCAAGCCAATGGAAAGTTGCGGAAGTCATAATGGTTTTGAAACCTGGCAAACCATCTCACGAAAAGAATTCTTACAGACCGATTTCGCTTCTTCCAATAATATCGAAAGTTTTTGAAAGAATACTACTCCTGCGCCTGCAGCCTATAATAGAAGAGAAACGATTAATACCTGAACATCAGTTCGGATTTAGAAGCAAGCATTCAACAATTGATCAAGTGCATAGAATAACTGACGTAATTGAGAGAGCTCTTGAAGAAAAGAAAATCTGTTCGACGGTCTTTTTGGATGTGTCGCAAGCGTTTGACAAGGTGTGGCACGAAGGCCTCAAATTCAAATTACGACAAGTTCTGCCTGAAGGACTTTATAAAATTCTTAACGAATATCTAGAAAACAGACTTTTTCGTGTAAGACACGGAAATGAATATTCTAATTTCAAAGAAATAGTGGCTGGGGTACCACAAGGTAGTGTTTTAGGTCCAGTTCTGTACCTTCTATTTACACGTGATATACCTCAAACAGAAGACACTTTCTTAGCAACGTTTGCTGATGATACTGCAATACTAGCAGTAGGCAAAACGATTAACGAAGCTACGATTAAATTACAAAATGCTCTTAATAATGTTAATGAGTGGACAAAAACATGGCGAATAGCGCTCAATGAACAAAAGTCAGTCCACGTGGACTTTACGTATAAAAAATAAATAGATTGCCCGTCTTTCTTAATACCGGTCGTGTACCATTTGCGAATGAAGCAAAATATCTGGGAATGACTCTAGACGCGAAATTAAAATGGAAGCCGCACGTAAAAAAGAAATGCGAAGAATTAAAAAGTAAATTAAGAGATATGAACTGGCTACTCGGTAAATATTCCAAGCTTAGTATTGATAATAAGTTGATTTTATACAGGCAGGTACTTAAACCTGTCTGGACTTATGGTATACAACTCTGGGGTTGTACCTGCGATAAAAATTTAAATATCTTACAAACGTTTGAAAATAAATTGCTTAGGTCATTTGTAAATGCGCCATGATATATAAGAAACGAAGATCTTCACAGGGATCTCGGGATTCCTACGGTTCGAGACGAAATTAAGAGTTTCGCGCGAAAACATAGAAATCGGCTATTAGATCACGCTAATCCAACGATTATTGACATTCTTGACGAGTCGAATTTAGTACGCCGTCTGCAAAGAACAAAACCTTCCGACTTGGTGCGGTGAACACAACACCGCGGAATAAGCAGAAACTTTCACCGGAAAGTTACCTGCAACACGTTACTTAATTTCGTTAAAAATAAATTGCTAGATAAGTTTCAACTTAGTTGCAATCGGGAAGTGGAGGTGGTTTTAGTGTAGTAAGAATCTCACACTTCTATGAGCACGCGTTTTCCGGTCCTCATAGAGCCTGATGCAGGTTTTGCGCCTACCCACGGTCAAAAAAAAAAAAAAAAAAAAAAAAAAATTAAAAATAAAATGCACGACTGGGTCGCACGTACTTGCTCTTATGTTCAAGACACTGTATGTCTAAGAAAATTGTACATAAAAACATGGAAATTATGAGAGAAATATGTAGAGAAGCATGAAATACGAGATTAAAATTGGCTAAAACAACTCTTTTGACAGTTTGAGGTGGAAAAAAATGCCATCTTAGTTCTTGATTGAATATGATTGTGTGGGAAAAAAATTTTAAATCGTTGGGGCGATTTTAAAAAAAATTTATTTTGTATATATACACTCCTCGTCAACTGAATACGCACAAACATTTTTGAATATATTTTATCCATTTTTTCCAAACAGTGATGGTTATTATGCCATCTGTTGATGGTAAAAATTTTCGTATCATATAAATAACAGAATTTCAAAGTTTTATCCAAAAACAACCGTGAGTTTTTCCTTCAACCACTTCCAAAGTGTAACTTATGCAAAGTAGAAGTTTTTTTTGAGTCAACTGAATAGGTACAAAAATTAAAATTGGTATTGGAATGGAATGAAACAAGTTTTTGTTTAAGTTTAGCAGTGGGTACTTCCACCTTTATTTTTAATTACTTCGTAAATTCGATCCGGCATGGAATCGTATAGCTTTTTAATGTAATTTAACGAAATTTCGCTCCACGCTAATTTGATTGCAGAAATTAAGGTTTCTTTGTCTTCGAACTGACGACTACCCTCATAAACTTTGCGTACTAACCATCCCCAGACATTTTCTATGATGTTTAGATCAGGTGAGTACGGCGGCCATTGAAGCAACTGCACTTGTTGCTCCTCTATCCATGTTTTTATTATGCGCGCTGAGTGAATAGGCGCATTATCATGTTGGTAGGTCCAGTTTATGGGTCCAAAGATGTTAGAAAATTTAGGAAAATTTCTTTCCAAAATTACTTTATACCCAGCTGCTGTCATTCTTGATGTTACAACCTCGAGCTCAACTGTTCCATAACAACTGACTGCTCCCCATATCATGACACCTCCTTCACGACTATGATGGCGCTTTAAAAATCTTTTTTCTTTTCTTAAGTCGTGAAAATAGAAGTTGAACCCATCAGGGCCATCGAAATTAAATTTTTTTTTCATCTGAAAAAACCACGTGATACCATTCTTTTTTCCAACTCATGTGAAGTCTTGAAAAATCTAATCGCAACATTTTCCGTCTCTCGTCAAGTGGTGGTTTTTTCTTAAGTTTCATTCGTTTAAGATGGCTTGAGTTGTTGATTACTCTTAATACTGTTGAGCAACTTGCGTTTACGCCGACTTTTTGTTTTATTTTTGCCACACAATCAGAAGAATTTGATGCATATCTTAAAATTCTTCGTCTCTCAGCTGCTGTTGTTGCTGTTTTCTTACCTCCCTTCATGTTTTTGCCGTATGCATCTTTATTTTTCAAGTAAGAATAAACTACATTAAAACTTCGGCCAACTTTATCAGCTATTGCACGTCCAGTTAGGCCTTGGTCTCTAAGTAAATCGATTTTAGCTTTTTCAACACTGTTAAGACACGTAGATCTCTAAAAATTTGAAATCAAGAATTAAATTTTACTGAAAACACTAAAATCGTTAATTTAAACTGTCAAGCACTCCAAAAAACTTATAAACAACGAAGAAAATGGCGTTGTACCTATTCAGTTGACTAAAAAAAAAACTCCTACTTTGCATATAAAACACTTTGCAAGTGGTTGAAGAAAAAATCACGGTTGTTTTTGGATAATTCTTTCGGAATTATCTGCTTAACATCTTAAGGGAATAGTTAGCATCAACAGATGGCATAATAACCATCACTGTTTGGAAAAAATGGATAAAGTATATTAAAAAATGTTTGTGCGTATTCAGTTGACGAGGAGTGTATAATGCTTAAAACATTTTTAGGAACAAATTTTGGTATGCAAATCGGAAGTATATATTTATGTGCATATAAAAACAAAATTAAAAAAAAAAATTGTCAACCTGTTTTTGAGATATCGACTTTTCAAAAAAAAAAATTTGAAACTTTTTTAAAAATACAAAATTATTTTTTTTGAAAATTTTGACATGCAATATTATTTGATCTTATCTGAATTTTGTATATAAAAAAATTCATCTAAATCCGTTTAGGCGACAACGAGAAAATTCGAAATAAAAAAATACGTTCTATGACAGGTACTATTAATAGTTGGTAAGTGTATAATTTTATAATTTTTGGAAGTAGATCGTACTAATTTTACACATAGTTTAGTTTATTAATTCATTCAATGCCTATACACAGTAAGAGTATAATTATTCTTATTAGTATACAGAAAAAGTTTAATCAAAATCGTAGGATTCGTTTTTGAGAACAAAAATATTTTCCTTGGCGGTTTTTTAACTTTTATATGGAAGGTACCGTTATTTTTTCATTAATACAAAATCTTTTCTAAAAATATTTTAAAGAGTACTAAAAAACTCTTAGTATCGAGTTTCAAAAAAATCGATCATGTCGTTTTCAAAATATTTGATTTTGATTTGAATTGAAACATTTTTTAAAAATCCTAAAAATATTTTTCAAAAATTTTGGTACACGAAACTATTTATATTTTTTGGAAGCTTCTGTATAAAAAAAAAAATATTTGAAATCGGTGATACCGTTTTGAAGAAAATCAAAAATTAAAAAAATGGTTCTTTGTGAGGTACCATTAATAACCATTTTTGAAAAATGGTTTTCCGCCCAAAGGAAGCCTTTATTAAAATAAATTTATTGAATTTTTTTTAAGAAAAGTCAAGCCGTTGAATAAAATAAAAATTGTATGGCAGGTACCGTTATTTTTGGTTCTAAAAAAAATGAAAAAAACGTGTCGGCAGAATAACCAAAAACCACTATGTACCAAACTTGAAGAAAATCGATCAAGTCGTTTAGGCTGTAGACGAACAGACAGACAGACAGAATTGTGCCACCCACTTTTTTGGTGTTCTCTATCATCGTAATATAATGTTTGATTGTTATCTCAAAATTTTTTTTTGCACGAATCCAAAACTTGCCTTATAGTACCTATGTATATCGCAAGTAAAAATAGTTTTGGAGATATTTCAAACAAGTTTTTACCATTGGAAACTGGCATATCGGTCATCGGGTTTTCCAATAAAGGTGGGTAGATGTTGAAATGGAATGAAATAAGCTTTGTGGTGTGAGCTATTAACGAAGATCCTTTTTATTAGATTCTGCTGCATAGATCCCGATCCCGCTGAATTTTAGCGTTGGCCTAGGTTGAGTCAACTTTGAAGGCAACGGTCAATTGCGGCTTAGTGGCATATACTTGCGAAAGAAAGAGTTTAAGAGGGCTCCGGACAAAAGTTCTAACTCAGATTCGAAGATTTTTATCTTCGAATAAAAATCTAAAATATTTGTTTGGTTTGATTCGATAATACTACATGACGTTCAATTTCGAGGAAAAACCATCTTGTGAAATATTTCAAAGTAACGACTTTTTATTGAAAAAAAAAACGTTTATAAAATATGTTATTTCTAAAAAAAATGTGAGTTTTTGGGCTAGTTTTTTATTATAAATTAGGTTATTAAAACATTTATTTCATTATAAGAAAGTTTCGGGTTGTTTGGTTCATTTCTTGTTATTTAAAAAGACAATTGAAAAATAGAATATTTGTATTTTCCAAAAGCAAATATTTCAAAAATAAGGACGAAATTCGAATTAATCGTTGCCACAAGAGAACAACCATGATAATTAAATGAAAATTTACAAATGCTTCGTTGCAGAAATGATGCATAATCATTTCCGTCAATCATTCATAAATGCATCAAACCCGCATCACTTTTTGTGTGACGTTTTCATTAGGGGTGTTTGGTTACTGAAATTTCGTACGAATTCGTACGACCTCGCACTACATTTTAAAAATTCATGTTGTTGACTCCAAAAAGTTGTAACAAGATAGCACAAAGATGGAGCAAGAAATTTCCCCTCCATGAAAAATCTTGTAAGTTTCTGCTACAGGAAGTTTCTGAGGGCAGGAAGTAGACAACTGTCAAACCCATGCCTGTCTGTATTTTTTTGTGTGTGTGTTTTAAGGCCTGGTCAAACAGAACGCGATCCGGCGATACGATCAATACTTCACTGGGTCAAATTTTGTTTGTAATTTCTCACAAAGACCACCGGATCACTTTCTGTTTGACCAGGCCTTTAAGATATGTCGGTTGCGTTTGATAGTGTGTCATGTTTGACGTTTTATACATAAAATTTATACATAAAAGTGATACAAAACCAGTTCAACGCGTTTTTTAACTTTGTATTTGTAGCAAGTTTTCCCTCTATAAAAGGTTTAACCCCTTCTTTCAATAATTTGAGTTTTTGAACTTCGTGCTACAAAAGTAACTAAAAACACTTATTATTGCATACTTGGCTCACGTGATGCGCAAACTTCAAACAAACTAGCTGCGTTGCGTTGCGCATCAGCATCACAAAAAAAGAACAGTGATGCAAGAATATTTGATAGCGATGATTTTAATTTAACAAAGTTTTCGCATTTTCAAGTGCTGCTCAATCGAGTAACTTGCCATTGTGATTTGGCATAATTGACTGAATAATAAACAACCGATGAGACAGATCGATCCGCCTTTATTTGAAAATCCTTTATAAAGATCTCTCTTATCGTATAGAGAAGACTATCATCAATGGATATTATTTTATTATTTATTTACATATTTATGTATATTCATCATTTTATTGTTTTTTATATTCACACTCGACTAAAATGCCTAAATTGTACTTACTTGTTTAGCAACATTGAGATCTTTGCAAATGAGTGTTTGTCCAAACACAAATTTCATGACAGGATCAAAATATGTGTCATATTCAATCAGTGCGAGGGCTGAGTTTACATTTTCTTCGCCCACCTAAAAATAAAAGATATAAATGTTCATTTCGTTTTCGAGAAAAATTACTGTATTATTTCAGAAGAAAAACACTTAAAAATTTTTAATTAAATCTGCGGAAATAGTGACCGTAATAAAAGAAAACAAAAATCATGTATGTACCTTAAATTATAAGGTGTAGTACTCGATCAAATATTAAAAATTATTCAAAATAGTTATAATTTGAGTTTATTATAATTTAATAATTCAAAAAAAAAAAAAAGTAAGAGACGAATATAAACTTGACTCAACTTTTCGGGCTGACTTTACGATTACGAGAATGAGTGCTATGTTAAATAGTTAAATTGGAATATGGGACTAAAGGACATAATAATCTGGAACTTAACTTGTCAGCTTCGCTTTGGTCCTCAATTCGGTCTTTCTGTTCATTCGACCGACTGACTCGGCGATGGGGATCTTCTGCTTCCGATTCTTCCTTTTCTTCGTCATCGTCATCTTTGTCATCATCGGACAAATTGATTATCCAATGTTTCATATAAGCAGCTGCTGTTGAGGTAACATTTGGACCCTTGCGATCTCTTATCTTGCGAATTTCATAACGGTATTTTCGCTTTGCTTCGGTTACTTCATATGGACCATGAAACTAAAGACATGGCTTAAGGCCTGCCCCGAAATGCGTTCGTTGGATCGCCACCAGCCCATTTCCCTTATATTTGACGGATTATTTAATTTTCCGGTTGAAGCCTTTTCTAGTTTGTTTTTCTTTTCATAAAATCCAACAAAATTTTGAAAAAACATCTACCAGAACGTATAAATATTTATAGCTTTTCGCTGTCGAAAGTAAAGGGCCAACATGATCTTAGTGTAATGTGAAGAGCGGTACGTCCATTTTGTCTTCATGCTTGCCAATACAACAATTCTCACAAGTTTGGACAGAACAGCGTCGGTACATAGTAATATCGCTGAAGTAACGCTTCTACCTTACGAGCATTAAAAGGACCTTGTTCATGAGCCTTCCTTACAATTTGGCCTGGCATAGACTTTGGAACTACTACCAGATAATGTTCATTGCTGATCTTTCTCCTGCCATCTCTTAACTGAGTTACCGGATACCTGCGCAATGCGTCTACGTGTTGCATACATAATCCTGGTTGATGATGTAATTTGCAATCATACTCTTGCAACAGATGTGCCCAATTGGCTACCCTGCTGTACTATCAATGCAATCTGACGAATTCTAATCCTTTAAGATGTAGTCGTCTGGGAGCCCGCGACATATTTGGGTTAGCCACTTAAAAATAGCTTACTTTTTGCAATATGGTTAATTTGGTAAAATAAAGCCTAGTGGGAGTCAGCTGGACAGCCAGTGGGGGGGTTCTATAACGAAATGCATTTTACTTGCTAATTTTAAATGTTCCTTAAATAACATAATCCACGACAGGGGAACAAAGATGGAGATGTTGAAAGTCTTCCATCATAAGTGGCAAACAGAATTTTATTTAAAAATGTTTACAAATAACCAATAGTAAGAAAAACATGACAGTACTGAGCCCGCAAAAAATGTCGCCCATAACGTATAGGCCTCGCTATAGCGAGTTTTTAAAGTTCTTCAAGTCAATTTTGTTTTTTGCATTTCATTTTAGTTTCAATACAGTTCTCTTAATAGTTTTTATGGGTAGGTACATGAAATTAGGCCCCAATCCCCAATGAAAAATGGCCCCAAACATAAAATGAAAAATGGCCCCAAAAATTTATATGAGAAGCAACAACAACTAAAATAAAATAAAATTTTGTGAATTGGGGTGATTTTTCATGGTTTTGGGGCCTTTTTTCATTTTTAATTTGGGGTCAAATTTCATTATGAAAAATGGGCCCACACTTTCATTCTTAAACAAAAATGAAAAATAGCCCCAAAAAATGGGGCCTTTTTTCATTATGAAAAATTGCCGCAATTTGAAAATGGAAATATAGCCCCAAATTAAATGAAAAAAGGCCCCAAAACTTATCTTAAATTAAAAACTCATAAAAATGGGCTGTTCTAAATCGGAAAAAAATCCAGTTATTTTTCGAAAAATTGACGTAGATAAGAGTCAAGCCATTTTTTTCCTATTATTTTAAATTAATTGTTACTCTGGGATGGTGATTTAACAATCGTCCATGGAAATAACGCGATTTTCGTGTACTATTATTTTTAATCATGGTCTCAAAATGATCCTTGTAGCTTTTGATATATGTATCTGATCGCGCGATTTTTGGTTTTAAAATAAAATAAAATGAAATACTGCATAAGTACATGCATATATTTTTGCCAATCGTGCGATTTTCCAGTACATTTGTTTAATCACTGTCCCAAAATGATATTTTAATAATTTGATATAATGTATATGATATAATTGATATAATGTATATTATGAACATATCTAATAAAATTGCGCGATCGGCATCAAAAGCCTGTTTAAATAATCGTACAAAAATCACATGATTTTAGATTTAAAAAAGATTTGTCATTATTTTTAGGGAGATTTTTCCAATTTAATTAAATTAGAGCTTGCTAGGAAAAAATCTCTTTAAGCTTGGGGCCATTTTTCATAATCAAACTAAACTAAAAATGAAAAAACGCCCCAAAAAAATGAAAAATCACCCGAAACCGTAAAAATAAAATAATTCAAGTTGTTGTTGTTTCTCATATAAATTTTTGGGGCAATTTTTCATTTTGTGTTTGAGTATTCGTTTTCTTTTTGGGGCTTTTTTTCATTTATTTTGGGGCCATTTTTCTTTTCTGAAAATGGGGCCATATTTCATTATGAAAAAAGGCCCCATTTTTGGGGCCATTTTTCATTGGGGCCAAATTTCATGTAGCCAGTTTTTATAATATGTTTTCAATTTCTCTTTTTTTTCAGTTTCATATAGTTTTTTTTATCAATTGCTTTTAACTCTTAACTTTTTATTTTTATTATTTGATTTTACTTTTGATTTCATTTTTTTTAATTTTTTAGTGAGGAAATAACTTCCCGTCATAGATTCAAATATCCGAGATGTGTGACCTTGGTACTGCGTTGCGATGACGGAAGTTTTTTTTCTAAATTGATAAGACATGGTGTTTAGCGGTCTGAGTCGTAAGTTCAGTTTCCAAACTGTTTATATAAGACTGCGAGCACATGCATTCAGTCTTCAATTCGAGCAACTTTTGAGTTTTTTTTTTTTTGAAGCAGAGGAGTTGATGCTCATCCAAATCCGAATGTGAAAATAAGTTGAAGTTTCAATTGTGTTTGAACCTATAATCACAAATAATCATATCCAGATGTCTCATGCCTATGGAGCAAAATGACCTATGAAATTGAAAAAGCTATATTTTTCAAAGCTTTTAAAAGGCGAGTTTTACTACAAAAATGAAAGCACCTTCCCCAGAATTGTGTATCTTTGACTCTGTTGGAAAATATCTATGTCTATCTCTTCTTCTCTGTCTATTCATTTTTGTTTCTGCAATGCTAGCTTTGCCCCTTAAGCAACGATCAAGGCAGTGCAATTTTTTTTTGTTTAACTTTGCTTCACCGGTTGTTGAGTAGGTATCTACGTTTTTTTGTCTGAGGCTTGCCACGATGAACAAAAAGTATGAACTCATTTCTCCATTGTAATTGTATGCATGTATAGGATATAATTTGTGGCCTTGAGGGTAGGTAGAGAAAGATTTTTTTTGTGGAGGAGATATTTTTGAAGCTGAATTTGTTGATTAGCAAAAGGAAACAAATAGATAAATAGAATAGAAAGGTATATGTATATGTTTATATGTAGGTACCTTTATATGTACATATAATCAAAACATAAAAAAGAACTACATACCTACGTTAGGTGGGTAGCTTTTAAGGACATTTTTTTAGGTGTCTTTATGATTAATTTAATACCACTGGTTTTGTTAGCGTTAAATTTTACACCTCTTTTTTTGTATTGTTTAATATAGGATGATTCACTTAAGATATGAAGGTACGACCAAAAAATTCGTATCTGTATGATTTAAACAAATTCAGGATAAAAAATCAATAAATTCTTATTATTTTAGTCAAGTAAATCTATAGTTTAGCCCCAAACAAATTATAACAAAAAAAAATTTCGTGCTGATAGACTCAGAACACTGGTGAGGTTCTTAAAACATATCCAAAATTAGTTTCTAGAATTCCCATTTAAAATTACTTTCAAATTAACTTCAAATTCATTTGCTTGGCATGGTAATTTAACTTACCATGCTTCGAATGTAGGTAGGAGGTACAGAAATTTAATACCAAAACTAGATTTTCTGAAGCGAACATTTACATATAGTATAATGTTTATTAAAAAATTATGTACAAAATATAGTCCAGTCAATTTAGACTTTTTGTAACAAAAGATTGAGGAAGGAATTTTTTTCTTGACTTCGTTAAAGTAATGGTATCTTCTTTAACGAAGCTTAAGTCAAAATTTTCGACCATCTATATTGATTTAAAGAGTGAATTCGTTTTTAACGGATAATATCCGTAATTTTAAATTTATCGAAAAAATAAAAATGCATTCCTAACAAATACATTTCTACAAATTTCATTATATGATATTTTTTCAAATTTTGTGCATATAACGAGTTTTAACCAATTATCAGCAATAAAAATGGAGTTCACACTTTTTTAGTCATTTTTTTCTTTCCGTATTAACCGAAAATTTCTTCCAAAAGTTCTCGTAATCACTATATCCTACAGTTTTGCTCTTAACATTCTCTTTTTATAAGCAATTATTGCTTACCAACTGTATTGCCTGAAAAGTATCCGCACATCATTATAATTATAAGTGTTTCAAAAGTGTGAGTGGGGTTTTTCAATATGGAAACGGGAAAGACATTTTTTATTTTTGAGTTCGTTGAAGGACTAGCTCAAATCCAAACTTTCGACCATCAACTCCTTTCAGGGTTGCCGCTATCTTTAATTAAGGAGTGAACTTGTTTTTCACAAATAAAATCCGCATTTTTAATTTTATCGACAAAATACAAATGCAGTCCTGACAAGAAGAATAAGTTTAATAAATTTGTAAAAAATGCCACATTTGTTCATGTTTTGTATATTTAAAGAGCTATAACCAATTTTAAGCTAAAAATGGAGCTCACATATTTTTATTCAATTTTTGTTCAGTGCTACGTACAAAATTTTAAGATTCAGAAAATGGTCTCACAATTTATTAAAAAAAATTAGTGTTTTTTTTTACTTAAAATGTGAACAATATAAATAGACTAATTTGTTTTTCAATGCACTGTTAATTCCAAAGGCCCCAGTTGCGGACTGTAAGACTTTGATTTTTTGAATAGCCCTTAATGAAGCTTTCGACGCCTATACTTCTTGTTTTGCTATCACTCGCACCCAAAATCTGCTGTGGGCTCTCGGTCTTAAAGATAAGGCCACAAGCTGGAGAAACAAAAAATCTTTGGAATAATTGTTTTAACACATTTCTAACGATTTTATTTTAAAATTAAATTTTGACAAAATCAAGCCCAATCAGAGCATTTTATGAGCTGTGATCTTTCGATCACAATGAAATTTCTTTATAAAGATTTTTTGTTCGTTTTGAGGTTATCATGCGTTTAATTTATTTTACTGTAAATAAACGTTAAAATCGATATCAATTTATCAGCTCGATTACTGAATCCGGCGAAATGAATGAATTGAGCAAGATCTCTGAGTCCGAGTTAACGAGCTTGAACTCACATGAGCCGAGCTCGGACTCGATCTTATATTCAAAAAAATGAATTCGCTCTGAACCGCTCTGCCTCGATGAATATGAGATCGATCTCTAAGCTCTTTGTCTTAAATAGTTGTGACTGTTATTTCTGTGCAATGCGTATAGAAGACGAAAAAACATAAATTTCTCTGAACGCGGAAATGAAAAATTGGTGTTTAAAATTAAGTCGGATTATGTTCGTAAACTTTTGCGAGTACTTGGGTTTAAATAAATGAAATGAGATGCTACATGTACATATGTTTATAAAAACCAATTTGGTGAATAAACAAACGGAAAGAAAATAATTGAAATAGTGGTCAGTATGAAATTGCGATTAAAAAGCTAAATAATACAGTCCCTGTAGTGAAGTCCCGTAGAAATGTCCGTACTGATTTAACTAACCGCCAGAATCGATTGAAGTAAATATAGGAGAGTCAGAAAAACTTGGGTAGACATCACCGTTTTCTGGAGGGGGTTTTTTAGACGCCATTTTCCAAAATGGCCGACAAATAGTAGTATAATTTGTATGGGAGAACGGAAAAATCTCCATAAAAACTAAACCACTAAACCGATTTTGATGAAATGATCAGACATGATAAAAAAAACAAGATGAGAAGCCAATATAATGAATTTCCGCCCACTGCCACGCCCCCTTTTTTGAAAAAGTAATATTATTCGTCAAAATTAATACAAATTCATTTGTTGCTTTAGTTAAACTTATAAAAATATTTTTGTATGGAATGTAAGCTGTTAAAAGTTCCTACCACGCCTATTTTGTGGGCGTTTATTATTTTGTGACTTGCATGGAGTTCGTTTTAGTAAAATAAAATCTGAACCCCTTCACCCAATGTATAATGAAATTTTCACACATGATAGCGAACAGTATAGGATTGTATACAATTTTCGCCCATTGACACGCCTACAAAAGCCCATCTTATCACTCTTCCTCATTAGCTGCTAAAAGCCGAAGGAAATGATATCAATTAAGATGTTTTTGGAAATTTCCTGATTGATACTGACTAAAGAAAATCTATTATTTTTGATTTTTAGTAAAAAAAATTACAAAATTATAAAAAATACAATTACATATATTTGCAAATCATTTGTATACACATTCATCTCGTACATTGCTCACCACATTTGCAATACTCTGTGCATGTCAAATACTTAAATTTACATTTACACCTTTAAGTAGAACATGTTGTAAAATTGCACGGAATTAATAGTTCAGAAGGCATTATGTTAAGGCACTGATCGGGCCTAAGAACACCATTTGCATCTTTGGAGAATCCACAATCTGTCAACTGCAGGCTTGGATCTGGAAAATAGCTCTATGATAGGCTTAAGTATTACCTTAAAAAACAAAACAGCATCTTCGGAAATGTCCATTTCTAATTTTAAAAGATAAGATGGTAGCTCTGGTATATGTTTCTGTTTATGTAAGGAATAACGAAGCTCGTCGAATGTCTTACACTTTTCTGATGAATGTAAAACTTGAAAAAGGTATTCCTCTACTTTGTCAAGTATTTCATCAGATAAAATATTATCTTCTGCAAATCGAAATAGTATCTAACGGTTCTGGCGATGCTTTAACTGCAGATGATTTTGTTCCCATCTTCCTTGTGGTATCACAAACTGGGGGTCAATTCTCGATCTATGAAACTGTGAAATGAAAACAAAGTTATCATTTCAGTTTTCACAGAGTTTTATCATTTTATCACTTCACAAACACGCGACAGGTGTCAAAGTGAGTATTAAAAAGTACTAAAATGAAAAAAATCCACCACTTGCTCATAGAAAAAGACGATTGTGACGTCAGAGAAAGACCAAGATAGCAACTTGGGAGTATCAAATGAGCACAATTTGTTTCTGTTTATCATTTTTCTTTTCATAGGTTTTCGCAGAATGAATTGATTGTGATAAAAGAATCATCATATGAAAACATTTATTTTCATTTTTGCACACTTCGAGAATCACATTTGGCGTGAAGGGGTTATCATATTTATCACTTCACAGTTTCACGGATCGAGAATTGACCCCCTGTAAGTATGTGGGCCTTAATTAAATTGCTGTAAAGTGCAGCTCCCAATTGTTCCCCAAGAGTGTGTAGAGGCACATAGCGCATTTTATCACCCACTTCCACTTTGATCCACAATTCTTGCAATAATTCACTGAATAGTTTAAAAGTATATCGAAGGATGAGAACAACGACATCAGTGTCATTTGATAACACTATAAGGCATTTTATGCATGACTGGACGGCATTGAACATTTGGATTATAATTCTGCTATCTGCTTCCTCAACAAAGATTTGAAGGTCCGAGCACGTTTGAAGTTCTTTGTTATTGTTATTTATTATTAATGCTTCCCTGCTATCAATTTCACCTGTGAGGGTTCCACTTAGAGCTGTAGTGAAGTCAGTAACTTTTGCCTTCTCAATGAAGCTAGAAGCAGCAGCTAGTTGGAGCATCTCTTTGTTTTTACCTGAAGACCTGAATCTATCCATCTGTCTAGGAATACGCGTCTCCTGTTTGATATTTATCAGTTCGATTGGATCTAGAATTTTTTGTCTTTCTCTTTCATATTCGTTAAGTGACTGGTCAATGTCAAAGTCAACTGGCTTAATTTTCTTGTTTTAATGCTTTTTTGTTTTAAGGGAATGCTTAAGCCTATCACAGAGCTATTTTCCAGATTAAAGCCTGCAGTTGACAGATTGTGGATTCTCCAAAGATGCAAATGGTGTTCTTAGGCCCGATCAGTGCCTTAACATAATGCCTTCTGAACTATTAATTCCGTGCAATTTTACAACATGTTCTACTTAAAGGTGTAAATGTAAATTTAAGTATTTGACATGCACAGAGTATTGCAAATGTGGTGAGCAATGTACGAGATGAATGTGTATACAAATGATTTGCAAATATATGTAATTGTATTTTTTATAATTTTGTAATTTTTTTTACTAAAAATCAAAAATAATAGATTTTCTTTAGTCAGTATCAATCAGGAAATTTCAAAAAGCATCTTAATTGATATCATTTCCTTCGGCTTTTAGCAGCTAATGAGGAAGAGTGATAAGATGGGCTTTTGTAGGCGTGTCAATGGGCGAAAATTGTATATATACTATACTGTTCGCTATCATGTGTGAAAATTTCATTACATTGGGTGAAGGGGTTCAGATTTTATTTTACTAAAACGAACTCCATGCAAGTCACAAAATAATAAACGCCCACAAAATAGGCGTGGTAGGAACTTTTAACAGCTTACATTCCATACAAAAATATTTTTATAAGTTTAACTAAAGCAACAAATGAATTTGTATTAATTTTGACGAATAATATTACTTTTTCAAAAAAGGGGGCGTGGCAGTGGGCGGAAATTAATTATATTGGCTTCTCATCTTGTTTTTTATCATGTCTGATCATTTCATCAAAATCGGTTTAGTGGTTTAGTTTTTATGGAGATTTTTCCGTTCTCCCATACAAATTATACTACTAAAGGGTGATTTTTTAGCTGGTTTGGTTTTGGCAACACTGGTTTTGACAGCTGACGTGTGTTTAGTACCTTGTGTCACTGTCAAACAGCTTCAGTTTGGTTTGCAATTTAACCATGGATCGTCTTAAAAATGAACAACGCTTGCAAATTATTGAATTTTACTATCAAAATTCGTGCTCGGTTCGAAATGTTCATCGCGCGCTGCTTCCATTTTATGGTCGGCTCATTTTTGGTTGAATGGGTACGTAAATAAGCATAATTGCCGCATTTGGAGTGAAGATCAGCCAGAAGCATTGCAACAGCTACCAATGCATCCCGAAAAAGCCACTGTTTGGTGCGGTTTATGGGCCGGCGGCATTATTGGGCCATATTTCTTCAAAGATGATGCGAATCGCAGCGTTACTGTCAATGGTGAACGCTACCGAGCGATGATAACAAACTTTTTTTGCCCGAAATGGAAGTTCTTGACTTGCATGATATGTGGTTTCAACAAGACGGTGCCACATGCCACACAGCACGCGAAACAATGGCGCAATTGCGAGGCGAGTTTGGTGAACAGTTAATTTCACGTTTCGGGCCGGTCAATTGGCCGCCTAGATCGTGCGATTTGACACCATTAGATTATTTTTTGTGGGGGTATGTCAAGGCTAATGTCTATAGGGACAAGCCCGCTTCGATTGACGCACTGGAAGCCAACATCCATGCATTCATTCGTGAGATACCGGCCGATATGTGTGAAAGAGTATGCCAAAATTGGACTCAGCGGATGGGCTACCTGAGACGCAGCCGCGGTCAACATTTGCATGAAATTATCTTTAAACATTAAGTTGCAAGGTTCAAACTATCGATTCAAATAAATATTTCATTCATTTTTTCGAATTTTTTGTGTTTTTTTTTTTTTAAAGTTCTAAACCTCTTAAAAAATCACCCGTTATTTGTCGGCGAATTTTGAAAAAGGGCGTCTAAAAAACCCCCTCCAGAAAACGGTGATGTCTACCCAAGTTTTTCTGACTCTCCTATATGTACTTCAATCGATTCTGGCGGTTAGATAAATCAGTACGGAAATTTTTACGGGACTTCACTACAGGGACAGGAGTAAAATGCGATAATCAAAACAATAAAGAAAACAAGATTTAAATACAAATTTTTAAGTGTTTTTTGAGATGAAACAAAAAACATCCTACTGCTTAATTTTTCTAGTTTCTAGTTTTGTTTCCAAATAATTTTTTTTGCGCAAGACAAATATTTTCTATTTTTTATTTTCTTTAAGGTGTGAATTTATTTTGAATTTAAATTTTTGAGTCAATTGAATGTATAAGTCATGTCACATGTTTTTTCTGCTTCAGCTTCACTTAACTTTATTTTGTGTTGGTGTACAATTTTGTTTTGCCTGAGATATCTGCCTTAAACTGAAGGAGATACCTTAGTCTTTGGTCACTAATATTTAAGCAAATAGTGACAAAATACAAAATAGATTTATGATGAATTGGCTCTAAAAACTGGAATATGTATTCTAAAGGAATCTTTAAGCATTTTATGGATTTTCTTTCGCCGCTTAGAAAATCCCAAAAAAAAAATTAATTTTTGTGATTGTCTCTTGGTTATTTGTTTGCCTCTTTGTATTGAATTATTACCTGGTGTTGATTTGCAGATTTTCATATTAATATACCTTAAATATTCCTGTAAGTTTTTATGTTAATTTTTTGAACGGGTTTTCAATTTTTTCACTTTTATTTTCGAATGGTAAAATGTAAAAACATAATCCTATACAATTTTCAAAGGTTTTCTTAGAATAGGTACGTGGCAGATACTCATTCAAGTTTGAGTTTTGTATGTTGTCATTATTTGCTGAAATATTAGTGATCAAATACAAATAAATCATAGAAATAAAACATTTTTGTCTCGTATCATTTCATATGGTTAGCAATAACGGTACCTACATACTTTAAGCAAATATCTGCCAACAATCCTCCGTATAGGAAACATGAAACCGCAAAATGAATTTTCTTTCATCGCAATACGGCCACCTACCACAAAAATACAGCTCTTCATAAATCACTAAACAAAATTGAAAAATATCTTGTTCCCTACAAAATTGCAAATAAAGTTCTTAGCTCCAATTTTTATAAAATTAATTTGTAATAAAATTAAGCTGAAATTCTGGTATCTTGACGGTTGTATATGAGCTGAGTAAGAGAAAACTCATGCTCAATAATTTGTGAGATCGATCTCACGGAATCAACTCTTTTCTCACCATTTTGCATAGCAAATCGAGTTCTATCTCATTAGATCTTTCAAAATGAGATCGATTTCATCACTGTGAGATTGAACTCACCACATGAGAAGTTCTCAAAAAAGTGATAAAACAGCTTCAACTCATCTTCTTGCATATGATTTCCTCCGCAGCTCATTCGTCGGATTCTGTAATCGGGTGTATATTTTGATTAATTCTTACGAAAAAAATACAGGTTTTTCTTAAAAACCATTAGGTACATAGGTTATGTACATATGTAGGACTATATTTTCAAAAATTTAAAAACTCAAAAAATAGTTTTTTTTTATAAATTTAGATTTCAATCTACGAGTTAAATGATTTTTTTCGTAGCGATTGGAATACGATCTCAACTTACTTATTGTATTTAAACCATAGATAAATCTGTTTTTTCAACCTTTTTAGAATCATTTAATTATCGTATTATTTAAATATCTGTATTTTAATAAAAGGAAATCCGCTAACTGTCATGTTGCATTAATTTGCTTGTCGATACCACCCAATATTTTAGTATCTACCTGAATAACTATCTTATCAAAATATTGAAATTTTTCATAAGATTTTATATTTAAAATAAAGTAGATAAATACCTACAATGTACCTGAGTACCTATCTACTTCTACCTATTCCTTCATACCTACTTACAAAAAAATACAATTTACCTTGTGTCCACCTCACCCTTAGTTCATTTTCTTATTGTATACATAATAACTGTTTATATGTATGCATAAAAATCCATAAATACATAATAAACCTTCCTAAATATTTTTTGTTATTTTTCCCTTATTTAAAGGGATTAACCATCAAGATCCGATCAGTAGATCCAAAGTTATAAGCAAATCAAAATTTCCCTACAAGAAAATCATTCACCAAATCACATTTCCTTTACCAAAGAAAGTTCCAATTCAAAACAAAAAGATCTTTACGAAATCACATTCACAACAATCACAACCCGCAAACTCCTAATACAAAAACAAAACAACTACCAGCCACATAGACGCCAGCCAAACCAATGCACACAGAAACAGCAGCCAGCAATAAAAAAAAACAACACACGCACAACATGAGAATTGAGGAATTGAGGTAGTCCACGAAACCCAACGAATAAGAAAAAAATATATCAAGGGAAAATAGAGTTCACGAACAAAAATGACAACAGAAAGAAAGAGATGCGTGTACCTTACCTAATGAGAATGAGAAACAAATTTTGTTTCTAGATTTTGTATCTTTGTCACCTACCGCTGGTGGCTTTTGTATCTTTGTTTGGTAAAGCTGTTGGGTTTTGTATCTTTGTCAGGTAAGACGATGTCAGGTAAGGCAATTTCTTAAGACATTTCTTTCTATGGGGCTGAGACATCTGTATATGGTTATTTGGGCTATAATTTGGTCTTCTAAAAGCTCATTGGGATATTTGAGCGTTGTTTTGTATTTATAATTCAAGTTAAAAGTTCAAGTGAGCTCAACTCCATATTGCGTTTCGCCCAGGGTTGGGCTCATCAGTTAGATGACTATGGTACCCTTCTAAGACGCAATCACCCGGAGAATTTTCCTCTTAAAACATCCTAACGCGTTCTCATCCACCATTAGCAGTGTCCAAGCCTCTGCACCATACATCAGGACCGGGATGATAAGCGTCTTATACAGGGACAGTTTAGTTGCTCGAGAGAGGGCTTTGCTTCTCAATTGCCCAAAGAAACAGCGATTCGCAAGAGTAATTCTTCGTTTGATCTCAGCAGTGGTATCGTTCGCTGAGTTTTAAGCGGATCCTAGGTAGACAAAGTCTCTGACCATTTCAAAATTATAGCTGTCTATAGTGACGTTCTGTCCTAGACGCCCACAGTGTGGGAATTCGCTAATCTAGCGGAATTTAATTCAAAAAATTACTGCCACAAACTGATGTAAAAACTTATTTTGCTTGCAGCTTAAAGCTTCTTCTTAGCGATTATGAAAGAAATTTTACGTGGGAGTTATGCAAAATAAAATTAATCGTTCTTAAAGTTGCGATTGGTGATAAATTCAAAGAAAATTGGCTTGAGAAGGTAGTTTTGAAATATCTTTTTTTGTGAGTGCATGGTGCATTTTTTATTGAAAGTTTTGTTTTGATTTAATAGATGCCATATCAGGGGACTGAAAATTAAGTAAAATTACAGTCCTTAGGGTGTTTAAATATATCTGTTGGGGATGGGATTAAAAAAGGGGCAATTTTTATTCAATTTCTGTATTCACGAGAGAAAAACTTTAAGTATTCAGTGTTGTTCGGATGAGAAACTATATGCATTGGAAAGCCTGATATGTCAGCTATCATTTAGCGCTTTAAGTTGCTGCGCGTAGGTGCGACACCCATACATTTATTTTTCATTTTCGAATTGGCTTTCAAAAAAAATAAAAGGGGAAAAATTAGACTTTCACTGAGAAAGACTTCCGACAAAGTTGAATTTTGATGGAGAGCTTTGTTTTGACATCCTTAGCATTTTCTAAAAATTACCCTAAATTTGGGCCGGGGCTAAAATATTTAGGGGGGGTGAAAAGGGGTAAAATTAATTTTGTTGATAGTTTCTTGGAAACATTTTTTTTTTTTGAAAAAATGCAAAGTAAAAAATAGTAGATCATATGATACTACACAGTAAGGATGAGCATACTCTTTTTCGAATAATCAATAGATTACGAGTAAAATGAATAAGAACTTCCTGGTGTAGCAACCTAGGCCAAAAAATTTACCTACTTAAAAAGCATTTATCGGTTGTAACTTTTGTATGCAGGATTTTGTGTAGGTACATCTTCTCATTATAAATCCAAGTTATTAGGGTGCCTCCAAAATTAAGGAAAAAATGGGCTATTAACGAACTTTGTAAGTTTAAGAATATTGAAGCTATAGCGGTTCAAAATTAAACTTTTGGTTTTGTACAAAGTTCAGTTTTCTTGTAAATATCTCGAAAACAATTAATTTGTTCAAAATCAAAAATGAAATAATATTTTAGCTCATAAAGTTTCACACAAAATAGATCATAGCACTTTTTTCGAAGAAGCAACAAATTTTGAGAAAAACTTAAGTGCATAAAATGCGTACTTTCAGAGCTCCGTTCGCCAGAAATTTGCCAAAGTATACAAATTTCTGTAGAATTATTTCATTTTTGTATACATTAATTATAAATACTACAAAAAAAAATTACAAAAAGCTTTTTTTTGGAGCGAATTCATATTTTTAAGAGGGTCTACCAATGTGCAAAAAACGTGTACTTTCTGAGCTATGTATATCAAACATTTGTTTACATTATTCAAAAAATTGTAGTTGTATTTATTGTTGTATATATGCATAATGAATCTTATGCAAAAAATTTTAAAAAGGCTATTTTTTTGTGACCGTATTTCATTTGTCAAAATGGGTCCACCAAGGTGCAAAAAACTTGTACTTTCAGAGCTCTGAACATGAAAAATTTAGCCAAGTATATTAATAATTATCCTTACATCCTTCGTACATGCCGTACGAAGAGGAAAACCCACCATCGAAAACAGTCCGCGATCTTGTGGGTCACACCACAGCAAGAGGGACACCTTTGGTGTTGGGATGCGATGCTAACGCCCACCACACTCAATGGGGAGGTAAAGATGTTAACAAAAGGGGTGAGTCAATTTTTGAATACATTCTCTGTTCAAACCTTATGTTATGTAATAAGGGTAATCACCCAACATTTAGGAACAAAAACAGGGAAGAGATTCTAGATCTCACTCTTATGAGCAATAACGATAAAATTTCTGTAGGGAATTGGAGAGTCTCACCTGAGGAATCTTTCTCAGATCACTTCAGGATACTCTTTACTCTAGACAGGAATAATAATGAGATTAAGCCCTTTAGAAACCCAACAAGAACAAATTGGACAGAGTACACAAAATGGTTGAACGATCGTATCGACCCACCAGAGCAAGAAACGCTTTCGGCAACCTCAACCATAGATACTGTTGTTCAAAACCTTACTAGTGAAATGAGAACGGCCTTCGAAAGAAACTGCCCTATATCTCGTAACATTAAACCCACTAGCCCACCCTGGTGGAACAGTGAACTTAAGAAACGAAGAACAGGGGTCAGAAAACTTTTCAATAAGGCCAAACTGAGTAAATTAGATGTAGACTGGAATTCTTATAGAGCTGAACTTAACTCATACACCAAGGAGCTAAGACGGGCCAAAAAGGATTCATGGGCTAGACACTGTGAATCCATTGAGAACACAAGTGAGGCGGCGAGACTTCGAAAGGTCCTTGCCCATAACCCCACGATTCCAGGATATATTAAACATCCCGATGGATCGTGGTCGAACTCGAGCCAAGAAACACTTGAACTCTTTATGGAAACGCATTTTCCTGACTGTAAGAGCCCTGAGGACTCTGTTTATAAACAACCAGACTCCTTAGAAGCTCTACAATCAGCACCTGAATTGGATCAGGTTATCACAGAGCAGAAGATTATGTGGGTAATAAACTCGTTCAAACCCTTTAAATCAGCTGGACCAGACGAGATAATTCCGGCATTTCTTCAACATGCTCTACAGATAATCACCCCATGGCTTAGGGTAATCTTTAAAAGTTGTGTTAAACTTAGATACGTCCCTACCAGCTGGAGAAAAGTTAAAGTTGTGTTTATTCCAAAAGCTGGGAAACCGACACACTCGACAGCAAAAGATTACAGACCAATAAGTCTCTCTTCGTTCCTCCTCAAGACGTTGGAGAGAATTATTGATCTGCATGTTAGAGACCTTCTCAATCCAAACATTTTATGCAACTACCAACACGCTTACCTTAAGGGTAAGTCAGTGGAGACTGCGTTGCATGAGGTCGTTTCACAAATTGAGAAAAGTTTCGAGCACAAAGAACATACCCTGGCAGCATTTTTGGACATTGAGGGAGCGTTTAACAACGTAAAGACGGAGTCCATTAAATCTGCTCTGGAAGAGGTTGGAGTTGAGCCTGTCATTGTAGACTGGATTTATACCATGCTCAATGGCAGAATCATAAACTCGCGACTAGGAGATACTATTGTTGAGAAAACAGTTACAAGAGGCACGCCACAAGGAGGGGTAATCTCACCTCTCCTTTGGATCCTAGTTGTTAATAAAATTCTTACAAGATTTAGGAATCAGGGCATTAAAATTGTGGCCTATGCAGACGACATAGTAATTTTGATATCGGGTAAGTATCTTACCACCATCAAAGATATTATGGAATCCGCACTTAAAGAACTATCTTCTTGGGCAACACAAAACGGTCTCGGGGTTAACCCTACAAAAACCGAACTAGTTCTGTTCACGAATAAAAAGAAATTAGGAGATTTTACTCCTCCCAGACTTAATGACATTCCTCTGAAACTTTCCAAGGAAGCTAAATATCTTGGAGTTATCCTTGATTCCAAGCTAACATGGAAACGTAACACAGAGGAAAGAATGAAAAAAGCACTATGCGCTTTCTACACATGCAAAAAGACCTTTGGTACACGGTGGGGTATGCGACCGCAGGTTATCCAGTGGATGTACACGACGATTGTTCGCCCCATACTTACCTATGGATCTATAATGTGGTGGAAAGCTGTTGAAAAAGTAAGCTATCTCAAAAACCTGAATAAGGTACAGAGACTAGCCTGTATAGGAATAACGGGGGCACAGAGGTCTACGCCACAGGCAGGTTTGGAAATTATTTTAAATCTTCCACCCCTAAACGAGTACACTGGATGCACAGCAGCCAAAAGCGCATTTCGACTCAAAGAACTGGGCTCTTGGAAGCACAGCACCTATGGTCATGGGTCTATCCTACAAAGGTATGACACAATGGCTGCACTTGATGTGAAGACTGATTATATTCCTCCTGTAATGGATTTTAACAAACACTTCTCTATTTCAATACCCGAAAGACATGGATGGGAACCCAAATCACTAATTAGTGAACAGGGTATCCCCTTCTACACTGACGGGTCTAAAATGGAAGAAGGAACAGGTGCGGGGGTGTTCTGTGAAGCCCTTAATATAAGAGAGTCATATAAACTCCCAGATGAGTGGTGTCTTTCAGGCTGAGATTTACGCTATTCAAAAAGCAGCAGAATTGGTACACAAGAAAAAACTGATCTCGTCGGAGATCACATTTTTCGTGGACAGCCAAGCTGCGATCAAAGCAATAGCCAGTGAGACCATAAGATCCAAAACAGTGGTAAAATGTCGAGGCATACTGAACAAAATTTGTAACACTAACCAAGTCAAACTCTGTTGGGTTCCTGGACATAGCAATATAGAAGGGAATGATATAGCAGATGAACTAGCAAGGAAGGGGTCATTATCAAATAGGAACAGTAGTAACCAATTAGACATGGGACTAGACATCCCGATCGGCGTAGTTAAAATGAAAATGGACCTAGCAACGAAAGAGCGAATCAATAAATCCTGGATTACCAGGAACGATTGCGTTATCTCTAGAAGTCTATGGCCTAGAATTAATGAAAAGGAAACTCAGTATATTCTATCGCTGAGTAAAAAGAACATTAGAATCTTGATAGGTGTACTAACGGGTCACTGCGCCATTGGCACAATGGCCACCAGATTGGGTGTACTCGCACCCGACTGTTGTAGGAGCTGTCAGGATGTTGAAGAAGTAGAAACCATTAAACACCTGCTCTGTGACTGTCCGAACCTCCAAACAAGCCGCCTCCGTTACTTGGGAAACAGGTTTGTTGGAGAACTGGATGATCTAGCGCAGGTCTCAATGGCAAATATGAGGAAATTCATAGAGAGCACAGGCTAGTTCGTTAATGAGCCAGTCTATCTGAATCATTAGTTAGGAGCATCTCTGCTTTCTTTTTGTAAGGGGATCACAATGGACCAACAGGCCCCCGTGTACGCAACAGCCTCTGTGCTGTGCACACCCCTCCTAACCTAACCTAACCTAACCATCCTTAAATTTCATTGTCCACATATTTATGATAAATCTTGCAAAAAAAATTATTAAAAACTTTAACTTGTAAGCGCTATTAATTTAATTCCGCTAGATGAGCGAATTCCCACACTGTGGCGTCGATGTTGGGTGCCCTTTCTTGTTGACAGCATATATTTCGTTTTGCTTTCATTCACCGTTAAACCCATCTTCTTGGCTTCCTTCTCAATACTCACAAAAGCACCACTGACATCACGCTTTGTTCGTCCGATTATGTCAATGTCGTCAGCGTAAACAAGTATTGGACGTACTTTTGAAAGATTGTGCCTCTAGTGTTGACGTGAAAGTTTTGCACTATTCTTTCAAGAACGATGTTGAAGAAGTCGCATGACAGCGCGTCGCCTTGCCTAAAACCTTTTTTGACATCAAAAGTGTCGGTGAAGTCTTTGCCGACCTTGATGGAGCAGCGTGCATTCTCCATCGTCATCCTGCACAAACGGACGAGTTTGGCAGGGATGCCAGAACTAGACATTGCTCTATATAGCTCGTCTCTATAGATGCTGTCATATGCAGCCTTAAAATCGATTGTTGGCATACGTCATCCAGGTTGAATGACGCAATCTACATGGTAGCGGAATTCGGTTCGTCATCGCCGTTATACAATTTGCAGAAATGATTTTTCCATATCCTCAGCACCGACTGCGATTCTACTACGATGTTCCTCTGATCATCCTTGCAGGCTTCGGTCCGGGCCTTGTAATCCTGGGAGGTTCTCTTTACCTTTTAGTAAAACTTCCGAACTTCATTCCTGCAATGGCATCCCTCTATTTCCTCGATCGCTCGCTTCTCATGATCTTTCTTTTTCCATCTTAGAAGCTTGTGTTCCTCTATAATCTTCTGCTCGTAGAGCTTGCGAGCAGCTCTGGTCCTTCTATGCAGCGCCGCTTTGTTTGCCTGTTGTTTGGCTGCATGTACTTGTCGGCATTCATCGTCGAACCAGGGGTTTCGCTGTGGTGGTCGTGCAAGGCCCAGCACGTCAGAGGCGGCATCTCTGATGGCTTCCTGGCAATTCTTCCACTGGTTCTCGATACTTGCAGTTGGTGGCATAGGACTATTTAAGAGGGTGCGGGAGACTCGATCGGAAAAGGACCTGGCGATTTCTTGCGACTGTAGCCGTTCGACGTTTAACTTACTAACAGTATTTCCCTGTTTTGGCTTTGGTCTGGATATCCGTAGCATTACCTTGGCTACAACTAGGTATTGGTCCGAGCCAACGTTGGCTCCGCGGAGCGTTCGGACATCCTTGATACTGGAGGAGTGCCACAATGTTTCGTCCCGCAGCAAAGTCGATTAGCCTGAGTCCGTTATCGGAGGTGGTGTCGTGCAGGCTATATCTTCCGATTGTGCCACCAAAGATGTATTCTTTTCCTAGCTTGGCATTAAAATCACCCAAGACAATTTTAATGTCATAGCTAGGGCATTGCTCATATGTCTTGTCCAGGAGCTCGTAGAACTCATCCTTGGTGTCGTCATCTTTCTCCTCTGTGGGGATTAGATTCAGGCGAAAAATCGTATCGGTCTGTTTTCTCCCATTCAGGCGGGAGGGGTAATTTTCTAAACTTTGACACCAAATAGAAAAAAATTATTTAAAAACAACGGGAACACTTACAATGCCATGCTCTAGCTTTTTTTTTTAAAGCCACGAATCCACTCTCTAATATTCTTTTTAAGTCAAGATTTTATTGTAAATAGTTTTTGAAAAAATAGTTTTCAAACTTAAAATAACAAAAAAAAAAAAAAAAATAGACCCCCTTTCCAATACGATATTTTTCTCGTCTGAATCTCATCTGTACGCTCTGGTATTTTGTTTGTGTGTTATAAGAATCCCCCTTAGCCCATTATTAGTAACTTAAAGTGAAAAGAGGGAGACGAATGGGGTGAAATAAAAATCTGCAAAAAATTAGGGAAATTGTTTTTCAATGTTTTGAATCGAATGAGGGCTATCCCAGACTGTCCAATTTAAAGACCACCCTAATGTGCATACTCATAAATATTACATAATCATACATAGGACTCCATCACCCTTTTAGTATAAAGTTTGTCGCTACTCGTCAATATTTTTAAATACAAATGCAGTTTGGTATTTTAACTTTATTTAAATATCTTTATCTTGTAGATCCGAGCATTAGAAGCAAAGATATACATTTTTGAATCTAATGTAATCGACGTTTTAAGTATTTGTTATTTTCTTAAATTAAAATCAAGCAAAAGCAAAGTAATAATTTTTTGAATCTAATGAAATCGACGTTTTTTAAAGATTTTATTTTTTCAAATTAAAATCAATTTTAAGGTGGAAAATTTAGATAAGTGCCCCTGCCGTCTCTCCTGTTGCATTAACCTGTAAAATATCACTAACAAATTTGTTAAGGCGGGTTGAAGAGATAACTTTTTAAGCATAATTTTTCAAAATTGTGAAATTTTTCATTCACATTTGAAAATCAAATCGATGTGAGGCTCAATCTGCTCCCTAATACGAAATAATTTCTTTAATTTCGACTATTCTCAAAAAAAAATTATACAGCAATGAAGCCTGACAATTGTTCTTTCCGAAAAGCACTTTAAAGATCGGACAATTAAAACCAAAGTTAAATAAATAAATTAATTGGGTGGCGCAACAGCTCGTGGAGAACCAGGGCCTAGTGACTTACAACTCACAACCATTCCTGTGTGCGTGTTATTGGCAGGAATGGAGGGGACCTACAGTTTTTTGCCGAGTCCGAACGGCTAAAATGAGAAGCACTTTTTCATTACAAGTATACTCTTGGAGGATTTGTCAGTTCCTCGCAAGAGGCAGTACCTCGCATAAAACATTTCTGTTTTTTAGGTGGCACGGCTGGGAATCGAACCCACGCCTTCGGCATGACAGTCCTACGCACTAACCATCACACCACGAGGTACTACTAAAACCAAAGTTATTGGCTTTTCAATCGATCAATTTGAAGGCTACTTGTGCATAACGGAACTTTTCTATAATGAACCTGGTCAGCAGTCGACGAACAGCCACTTGAATTGAATTCAATTAAATAGAATTGAATTGAACTTAACTGAATTTTATTGAATTAAATTGAATTATTATAGCTGCGAAGATGCGCAGCAAATCTTCGTACTGCTCTGACTGCATGCAGCTCTTGAGTTTTTCTGCTCGTGAAAAAAGATGCTCGTGTGATTAAGTCATAAGATGTAAGAGGCGTATCTTCCGTCGATTAGTACACGATCGATTTGGTTGACGTGTAGACCATTTGGGGAGCTACAGTTTGCTTCGGGCATTATATAACCGTTTTTCGAGACTGTGAAAAGGCTGTTAGTTGGAGGCTGTTATCATTTGCCTCTTCGTGGAGGCTGTGTCTACCAACTAATCCGTCGAAGATGTCTTCCTTTCCAACTCCAGGCAGGCTCCGTAAGTTCCTATCCATCGCATTTTCTGGAGTTCTGTTATGTCTGCCTGACAGACTCAAGTTTTTGAGTTGCACCTTGAGTGTAAGGCATTCTTACGTTCCAAGCACAAACCCTCAAGTAGTTACCCGTTGATGCACTGGGTTAACGACACAACACCCAAGCCCGGAGGGCCTGGTCCTTGTTAAGCCTTGAGACAGCGGGCGGGATAGTCCGATGGCAGTAGCCCACACCACTTCATCCGCCATCATTTCTTCTTCAGCACCCTGGAAAGTACTGAATATCCTTACTGACCTAATCTCAGAAAATGCTATAGTAGCTCATGTCTCTCTCTTCCAGAGTATTTGTGACGCCGTTGAATCTCTATGCTGAATAAACCATTGATTAAACTATAATATAGCCAAATTTCAGTTATGGTAATATCAACCATATTGAGTTATTCTGTGAAACGTGTATTATATAATGCCGCTTACAAACGTCATCTAAACTTAATCACGCAATTTATCTACTTCATATTAAAAGCTTCATTTAATAAACTTTCTTAAAAGAGGTTAAGCTATAAATTGAATATCTCAAGATTGGATGGGTTGATTAATTTTATATTATTACGTAAATAAAAGTTGATATTCTAACTAAAAATGAAACCATTAACAAATTCTCTCCGTCAATTTTTCCTGATGAAATCATTACCTGTACCTATACCTCCTATGAGTTGACTTTTGTTGTTACTTTGTGTAACTCAAACAAACCTCAATGTTAGAAAACTTGAATAAATATAGATAAAAGTACGAAAAAAGAACAAAAACGAACGGGGATATACGTTCAAAAGCCGGCAGGTGTCGCGACTGCCAGCGAAGGCTTAGCCTCAGGTGAGGATAAGTCGCCAGCGATAAACGATTTTTTATCCATCAGCAAAGAAGTAAAGAGCGGTAGAAATGTTGAGCCGACCATCATCCCAGGCACTCCTGGGAATGATGGAACGACTCACAATCTAGACGCTATTACTAGTAAAGGAGGAGGTGTACCTCCCGCTAGTACTACACACAATCCGTACTCGGTGGGTTTGCCCAGCGTTAGTAGTGGTACGACTGCGACTGTCAAACTCTCAACGGCTCTTGGACTAACTCTTGTGCGGAATCACTCGACTTGCTATTAGATACTCACTTCCCAGGTAGCTCCCAAAATATATGCAGTTCTGACTCAATAGAGTCTGACAATATAACAATAAATAAACTAGGTCTGATTACTAGAGAGAACCTCAAATGGGCAATCGACAGCTTCGATCCATATAAATCAGCTGAACCTGACGGTATTATACCAGCTGAACTGCAAATGGCTTCAGACATCATCATCCTTTTCCTTGAGATAATTTTAAAAGGGTGTATGAACTTAGCATACGTACCATGCTTATGGAGAGAAGTTAAAGTTGTATTCATACCCAAAGTGGGTAAAAGCTCTCTTCTAAATCCGAAGTATCTCAGACTTATCAGCCTATCATCATTCCTTCTAAAAACTTTAGAACGACTGATTGATATCCATCTGCGTAGTGCCACAGAACCTAATCTTTTTTTTGCGACACATCACGCTTACCGCAAAGGGAAATCGGTAGAAACGGCGCTGCATAATTTGGTACGTACCATTGAATATTCCCTTCATCATAGGGAATAATACTAATACACTAATAAATCCGTTAAAGAATAGATAACGTCCAAATATTAGCTCCTGGGAATTTCGTATTCTACTCGGTTAATTGTGCAAATTAAATTATAAAGTTTGCTGCATCTTATAAAATAGTGCCACCATAGCCAAAAGCACTTGTGAGATTATCAAAATTTATAATTGCACTAGTGAAAAAAAAGAATTAATTAATCCAAAATTACATTATATCTAATTCTTTGATTTGAGTGAAAAGGGAAGAGAATTGTAGTGGTGAAAACTGTGCTAAAAGAATAAACCGAAATGATGAGTTTGTATTATGTAGCGGGATGTGCGGAAAAAAATGTCATGCCAAATGTGTTGAATTAAGTAAATTTGATTTGAACCTGCTTAAAAATAACGCAAGAATTAAATTTATGTATTCCGACTGTCCGAATATCTCTTAGTAAACAAATCGCAGAAATCGCGAGGAATTAAAAAACATAAACGTAACAACACCAACACAACCAAAGTTATCATATGCACAAGCATTGAAAGAAAACAGTGAAGTTATTGTGATAAAACCAAAAAGTGATCAAAACAATGAAAAAATGAGGGAAGATATCAAAAATGTTATTAATCCAATGAGCATGAAACTAAAAATTGAAGAAGTTAGAAATGTTCAAAATGGTGGTATTCTAATAAAATGTGACAAAAACTCAGTTAAAGCTATAGAAGGTGAAATCAAAACAAAAATGAGTGAATATGATGCAAAAATACAAGAACATCGTAATCCTCGTATAAATATAGTGGGTATGAGTGAGCTAACTAGTGAAGACAAATTAATAGAAGCCATTAAATGTCAAAACCATATTGATGATAGTGATATGAAATGTGTCAAGATATATTTATCGCACAAAACAAAAAAGTATAATGCAATTGTTGAAGTAAACAGAGTTACCAACACCAATATTATCAATATGGTAAAATTAAATATATGTTGGGATAGGTGTCGTGTTTTTGCTTAAATGTTATAACTGTTGTGGATATAATAAATCATATTTCAAAATATTGTAATAAAACAAAGATTTGTATGAAATGTGCTGGAAACCATGATGTAAGAGATTGTAACAGTGACATATATAAATGCACTAACTGTACATCTTTGAGAGAACAAACAAATTAACAAATAGACACTCAACACGCAGCATCGGACAGCAATTGCCCAGTGTTTTTGAGAAAGCTTAAAGCTGCTGAAGTACGTGATAGTTACTAGCAACTAGAAACTATTAAGTGCTTCTTCTCTAAACTTTACAAGTCTACAAATAATTATTAATGAATCCAACTGTGATATAGTGTTATTGACTGAAACCCATGTAACAAAAAATCATAATCTTGCTGAAATAGAACTGGATGGTTATTATATGTTCAAATGTGATAGTGAATCCAGTCACACTAGTGGATTAGTGATCTATGTCAAAAAAAACCTTTAAATGCTCGTTTGTAAAAAAATTTGTCATTGCAATGAACTATTGGAGTCTTATTATTAGAGTGCAATATGAAAATACATCTGTGATATACTTGAGTGCAATATATCGATCTCATATGTCGACAAAAAATAGTTTCTGTGATGATTTAGAACAATGGATAGATTTTCTTCAACAATGCAATTGTAATTAAATAATAATGGGAGATTTTAACATAGACTGGCTTCACAGAAATAATACATACACTAGACGTTTAAACCAAATTATGACCGCCAACAACCTAACTATGTTAAACTCAGAACCAACGAGATTAACACCAACATCTCGCACATTAATAGACTATGTGTTGACAAATAACAGAAATATATGTAGTGCTAAGGTTGAACATAATCTGAAAATAAGTGATCATGAGGCACTTGGAAGTCTTTGTCCAGTGCACCAAACAAAATAAACCCAATGAAAAAACCATCAGCTATTGTAAGTACAATAAAGAACATCTAATTAATGAACATAGACTTAACCAATTTTTTTCTGACTTTGATCCTGAATATCCATATAATGTTCATGTTTTAAGTGAAAAATTTGCACAAGAATTAAAAAATGTAGTTAATAGTAAGGTAGTCATAAGAGTTGTCCCCTATCAAAATAGTGAATGGTTTAATGGTGAACTAAGAAGTTCTAAAATATTCAAAATAAACTTGTACAAAACTGCAGTTTTAACTAACGCACTATGTGACTGGCAGGTGTACCGTCAATACAGAAATTATTATAAAAGACAAATTGAAACAGCTAAGTCTACATTTATATCTAATAAAATACATAATGCCAGTAACCAAAAAGATATGTGGAGACAATTAAAAAAATACGTGTTAAAATCCACCAAAAATGAAATTACTGAAGTGCAATTTAATAACTGTGATAGTGACAACCATAGTGCAATAATAGCTGAGAAGCTTAATAACTTCTTTATTCAAAGTGTAAACGATCTTAGCAATTCTGTGATATTTTCTGAATATATTATTCTAGTTGATGAGTGCAATATAGAATTTACGTTTAGCTTAGTAGACACTGCTGAAATAATCAATACTCTTTCTGTGATAAACTCTAAAAACGACTAAAATGTTGAAAGATGCCTTAGAAATTATTGGACCTGTTCTTATTCGCATAATAAACAGTTCATTTAGCTCCGGCATTTTTCCCGAAACTTGGAAAGAATCACTTGTGCTTCCAAAAAAGAAAGTAGCAAGTTCAATAAAATGTAATGAAAATGATTATCGGCCCATAAATATGCTTCCACTCTATGAAAAAATCACTGAAACTGTTAATCACGTAATCCTATTAAGTAAACTTGAAAAATATGGTATACAAAACACAGAACTTAAGTGGTTTAAAACTTATACACTCCCGTTCAATTGAATAGGTTCAAAATTTTCGAGTGCGATTTACCGTTAAAGCTCCGAACTATGTGGAATAAATGCATTTTTGAAAATGGCATTAGAGAAAGCATCCAATTGAGGAGAGAATAAGAAAACACACAATATCAAACTTACCATCATTACACGCTTTATTATCATTTCTTTAAATTCATATTGAAATCGTAGCACTTTTTTTCGTTTATTTGAATAGGTGCAACGCCTTTATAATCACTTTTGCTTTGAACTAGTTGAGGGTCAGACCTTTTCAAAGCCATTTTTGGGCCTTATATCATGGTTTCTTTGATATGACACAAACAATTTGAGAGCAAACGTAGAATGGGTGGAGGAAAAGCTCTTTTCGCGGCTGAGTACGCGCAAATTTATTGTTTTCATAATAAATGGCTAACGGGACATCAAATTTCGGAAAAAACTTACAGAATCTATTCTTTGATCTATAATTATCTGACAAATAAACAAAAAGACGGTGTCGATATGAAAGGATGCAAATAACCTGCTATCTCCGCAAGTGATAGGCGAAAAAGTCTGAGGGTTGCGTCTAATTCGTCGGTTTGAATGGAAGAAGCTAGGTTGAGTGTCAGTATTTCAGCAGTCGAGAGTATTATTAAAAGTTCTACATACCGAAAAAGAAGAAAAAAATAAAATAAACCACCGCTTAGTTGAAAGAATTTACAATTTGAGAATTCAAGGAAAAGATATCTAGCCCCACATTTTTGAACTATTAGTATGACTATGGTTTAGTTACACAAAAATACTCAGTCATGGAAATACAATTTGAATCCATCAATTCCTTTGAATTTAATCCCTTTTTAATCAGAAAAAACGACTTTACGCCACTTATTCTTATGAAGCTTACAAAACTGCATTCGGTTTTTTTTTTTTTTTTTTTGTTTTTGCTAACTTCGTTTAGGTGTGGGTTCATTTAATTTTCTTCTTTTTCGGTATGCAGAACTTTTAATAATACTCTCGACTGCTGAAATACTGACACTCAACCTAGCTTCTTCCCTTGTTTTAGCCATTTAAACCGACGAATTAGACGCAACCCTCAGATTTTTTCTCCTATCACTTGCGGAGATAGCAGGTCATTTGCATTCTTTCATATCGACACCATCTTTTTGTTTATTTGTCTGATAACTATAGATCAAAGAATAGATTCTGTAAGTTTTTTCCGAAATTTTATGTCCCGTTAGCCATTTATCATGAAAACAATAAATTTCCGCGTACTCAGCCGCGAAAAGAGCTTTTCCTCCACCCATTCTACGTTTGTTCTCAAATTGATTGTGTCATATCAAAGAAACCATGATATAAGGCCCAAAAATAGCTTTAAAAGGTCTGACCTTCAACTAGTTCAAAGCAAAAGTGATTATAAAGGCGTTGTACCTATTCAAATAAACGAAAAAAAGTGCTACGATTTCAATATGAATTGAAAAAAATGATATAAAGCGTGTAATGATGGTAAGTTTGATATTGTGTCTTTTCTTATTCTCTCCTCAATTGGATGCTTTTTCTAATGCCATTTTCAAAAATGCATTTATAACGCTGGAGTTCCACAAGGAACAATATTGGGAGTGCTTTTATTTCTCCTATACATAAATGATATGGAAAAAGTGATACAACACTCTAAACTTGTACTGTTTGCAGATGATGCTTTACTTTACATTGCAGGAAAAGACCTAAATATTATGGTGCATAAAATCCAGAAAGACTTGAGTGCAATGTATATGTGGTTAAATACGAATAAACTAGTGCTAAATACAAATAAAACTAAGTTCATGACACTAAATAAACCCTTTTCACTACAACAACAAATAAACATTAAAATAAACAACATTCAAATAGAAGAAGTAGCATCGATAAAATACCTTGGTGTTATTCTTGATAACAAACTATCTTTTAATGAACACATAGACCATATATGTAAAAAAGTGTCAAAAAAATTGGGTGTTCTTAGAAGAACTCATAATAATATTTCCAAAAATAGTACAATAAAAGTGTACAATGTAACTGTTAAGCCCCATTTTGAAAATTGTGCAAGTCTCTTATATGTCTGTAATAATTCACAAAAAACAAAAATTGCAAAAACTACAAAATAGAGCCATGCGGATAATATTAAAGTGTGATCGTTACACTTCAATCTCATCAATGCTTGAATCCCTGAAATGGCTAAATATAAATCAAAGACTCTTTATGATGGCAATGGTTTTTGTCTTTAAAATAAAACACGATATGTGCCCTGAATATCTCCAATCCAGTGTGCCGACAAGAAGAATTGTGCATTATAGTCTGAGGAACGTAGAGGAATTCAACATCATTCGAACCAGAACAGCTAGAGCACAGGCCAGCATACTTTATATGGGACTACAGGCATACAACAACCTTCCATCTAACATCCGAATTATAAATAACATCACTCAATAGGTTTGTTCGATGTCAGCACTGGGTCGCCCTGAACTCGCTCTAATGTGTTTTATGTGACACTTTTTTCACCCCAGTTTATTTGCACTGTGTTCGATGTGTGTTCGGGGCGAGCACTGAACTCGCTCTTACGCACCCCAGGTTTTTTCTCAGGGAAAGAAATTAGAGCTGCGAAATTGAAATCAGCTGTTTGTAAAAGTTGAATGTCAAAGGAAAGGATTAACTTTGCGAATTTTTATGACGATATAAATAATAGATGTGAAATATTTTGTTACTTTTTATTAATTTATATATTAATAAATATAATGCTAAGGAAAATATATGGATATCTAGTGCTTGCATAAAGATTTTGAAGCTGCACAAAATAGTATCCAAGCACCTTAACATTTTTATCATACAAAAGTAACACTGAGGTGTTCGATGTGAAATCAAAACCCGGACAGCCCCAAGTTTTTTGACATTTGAATGACATTCCCCAGTGCGCCCTGGGACAGGGAACAGCGAACAAACCTAATTTAAAAATCAAATAAGTATAAATGCGAAATCTTATATTGATTAAATTCCTAGGACAAGATTTGAATATTATATATGTAAATAACTTGAAATGTAATTATTTTAATATTTAAATGGCCACTGGGCCAAATAAATTCATAAACTCAAAAAAAGTATACCCTGGTTGCTTTCTTAGATATCGAAGGTGCTTTCAACAACGTCAGCAATACTGCAATTATAACCGCGCTTAAGAACTTGAATGTTGATAGCTCACTTAGGGAGTTAATCAGCCTCATGTTGAGAAGTAGAATAATCAGCTCAACATTAGGTGACTTCTATGTTAGAAGATCTGTTAGCAGAGGCACACCGCAAGGTGGAGTCTTATCCCCACTCTTATGGAACTTCGTGATTAATGAACTATTAATTAATCTAGAAGCGGATGGTTTCAAAGTAATTGCATATGCTGATGACGTTGCCATTGCAATATCGGGAAAGCATCTTCAAATCATTATAGAATTTATGCAAACCGCTCTCAACAAACTATTTATATGGACAGACAAATGTGGACTAGGTGTAAATCCCCACAAAACTGAACTTGTCCTCTTTACAAGGAAATATAAAATTCCGAATATAGACCATCCATCAATAAATGGTATCCCACTTAACTTCTCAGATGAAGCTATTTATCTAGGGTTGATTTTAGACAAAAAGAAGAGCAGGAAACCAAATATACAAGAAAGAGTCAGAAAGCCCACAGTGGCACTTTTCTCCTGTAAAAAAGCTATTGGAACCAAATGGGGCTTGTCCCCACATATCACCCACAGGCTATACACAGCGGTCATCAGACCGATACTCACTTATGGGGTGACAGTATGGTGGACTGCTTTAGATAAGGTAACTTATCGAGATAAGCTAAGCAAAGTACAGAAATCAGCTTGCATGTGTATCAGCGGAGCTCTCCGTTCGACACCTTCCCCTGCTTTACATTTCATCCCACGATATATACACTAAACAATTGGCAGCGAGCACAGCTATTTGTCTCAGAGCCATCTCTCAATGGTCCAATAACTCTATTGGCCATACTATCATTCTGAACAAATTCGAATCAATCCCTAAACACTCCGACTACACCATCCCTCAGCCGGTTTTTGGTAAAAATTTCTAAGTCACAATTCCAACAAGATCCACTTGGGATGATGAGGAATTTTTGAGAGATGAAGCAAATGGGGCTTGTCCCCACATATCACCCACTGGCTATACACAGCGGTCATCAGACCGATACTCACTTATGGGGTGGCAGTATGGTGGACTGCTTTAGATAAGGTAACTTATCGAGATAAGCTAAGCAAAAAGCAGAAATCAGCTTGCATGTGTACCAGCGGAGCTCTCCGTTCGACACCTTCCCCTGCTTAACATTTCATCCCTCGATATATTCACTTAACAATTGGCAGCGAGCACAGCTATTTGTCTTAGAGCCATCTCAATGGTCCAATAATTCTATTGGCCATACTATCATTCTGAACAAATTCGAATCAATCCCTAAACACTCCGACTACACCATCCCTCAGCCGGTTTTTGGCAAAAATTTCTAAGTCACAATTCCAACAAGATCCACTTGGGATGATGAGGAATTTTTGAGAGATGAAGCAATTCATTTCCACACGGATGGCTCAAAAACTGAAGAGGGGGTGGGTGGTGGCGTGTACTCAGAACGACTAAACATTAGTCTCTTCTAGGCTCTGTTTCTACAAACTCCGTAACTGCCCGAAATTGTCGATCGTCTCTAATGGAGATGGCAGAACAGTCCAACATTCACCTTTTCTGGGTGCCGGTACACAGAGATATTCCAGGAAACTGTAAAGGCGATGAACTCGCCAGGATGGGAACTATTACACCAATATTACCTAACAAGGTGAGTATTGGAATACCAATTGCTACTTGTAAACTTATGCTTAAGCATGATTCCAAGATAATAACAAACAGCAGATGGACAGGTATCACTACTTGTCTGGCGACAAAACAGATCTGGCCAACACTGGATCCGAAGCGATCGAAATGTTTGTTATCTCAAAGTAGATTGCATATTAGCTCCACAATTGGTGTCATTACTGGGCACTGCCTCATAGGCAAAGACGCCAATAGACTCGGCGTTTTCTCAAATGATTTCTGCAGAAGCTGCATGGACGAGGAGGAGGAAGAAACTATCCCACACCTTCTTTGCTCATGTCCTACTCTTTCTCAAAGACGTAAAATACACTTAGGACATTTTTTCTTTGACGATCCAAGTGATTTAAATAAAATCGACATTCACAGCCTCCATCGCTTTATTAAAAGCTCCAATTGGTTTAATTAGTGAGGATCACAGTCTTTATGTGGTATCACAATGGGCCTATTCTGGCCTAGGTGTTTCAGCAGTTTTCCTGGCAACCACCTTAATCTAACCTAACCTAACCATCCTTACTATAGTCAAAACCGTGTCTTTATTGTATTGTTATATTGCTATAATTGGCGCCTTACAACTAAAACAAGAATACTTACTAGGTTCTGCGCAAATCTCACAACCTTTGGATCAATTGGGCGTGATGAGATTTTATTTATAGGAATTATTGTGACTCTTTGTTGTAACTGGCCTTTCTGAAGAATCTGTTTGCTAGTTATATCATCATCTGTTACATGGCTATACAACTGTGAATTAAAGCATAATTTAATTAAAACTATTATAAGAAAAATATAAAAGAACTTAGGTAATACGTACACTTCCTCCAGCGCACATCATTAGCGCGAGACAGTTTTTCTCATCGCGTACCGAAAATAATTTCCCTACCATACCTCTAACTTTGCGACGATCAAAATTAGGCTCAGGGTCTCGGTACTGCAGGTCATATTTATAGGAATTTTTCCGGTCCAGTTGCTGTTTTAAGTTACGTATTTGCTGAACTAATGTATTTTTTCTTTCCTGCAGTTGCTCAAATAAACCTTCTTCGTAGTTCATGTTATCTATTTGTAACTAAAAAATACATTGTTTAAAGCAAAATAATTGTATAATGATTTATTGATTATAGAGAATAATATGTACATTATAATGGATAAATTGAAAGATTTATTCTTATTCTCATACAAATTTTATTTTTTCGCTAACGTTTTCGAGAACATACGTTCTCATCTTCAGGCTAGTTATAAAAATATATATTTTTTTTTTTTTTTTTTTTTTTTTTTTTTTTAAATTTTACAAACATATAAATCAAAAAGTAATATGATTAAATTATAAATAATTGTATTAATACATATAGATTTAGAGTAATTTTATCAAACATTATGAATAATAATAATAATTAAAGAAAAAGTATTCACTTTTATGGGCGGTACATTTATCAAGGGTTTAACTTACTCTTTAATGAGAGTTTTAAATAATTATTCAATCAAATTGTCACCAAACAGTACTGGAAATAAAATTAAAACACTTATTGGGACAATAAAAGATAAGACTGAAACTCTTGATAAATCTGGAGTTTATTCAGTTATTTGTCAAGATTGTGATGCGATTTATATTGGTCAAACCAGAAGAACAGTTAAAATAAGATGGTCAGAACATTATAAGTCAATTCATTCTAAAACATTGAATGAGTCAACTCCAGCCGACCATATGATAAACAATAACCATAATTTGGCAGGTTTTCGTTTGCTAAAACAAATAAATAATCCAAAATTGTTAAATGCATATGAAGAAATGTACATACACCGTACAAACAATATAAATAAAAATAACATTTATGAACGCTCTTCATTGCATAAATTCTTAAAACCATTAACCTCCAAAGACATATTTGAGACAAAATTTTAAAACGCATTTATTCAATTATTCATAATGTTTGATAAAATTACTCTAAATCTATATGTATTAATACAATTATTTATAATTTAATCATATTACTTTTTGATTTATATGTTTGTAAAATTTAAAAAAAAAAAAAAAAAAAAAAAAAAAAAAATATATTTTTATAACTAGCCTGAAGATGAGAACGTATGTTCTCGAAAACGTTAGCGAAAAAATAAAATTTGTATGAGAATAAGAATAAATCTTTCAATTTATCCATTATAATTTGAACTCGTACATTAGTTCCATCAATAAATATTTAACAAAATATTTACGAATTTATAATATGTACATAATAAAATAACAATACGTATAAATAACTGTGCAAATAACAATAAAATGGGTGAAAGAACTGAACGGATTACTGAGTAGGATGTATGAAATTAACTCTTCTAGTTTTTAGTTATGAAGTGATTCAGTATCGAACATGTTATTAGGCTTTTTGTTTAGAGGGGAGCTCTGCTCAGTCGAAAATCTGAACCGAGCGTTTATTTCGAAAAATACTCATAGTCCAGTACAATTAGATACAAATTACCCCTGACACCGGCAACATTTTGCACAAGCAGAATTTTGTTGGATATTGTTCACAACAATTCCCTTTATTATATCTTAAAGTTCGCAAACATCCCGAGGTGGGGTTTTGCCACCATCTTGAAAAAACCGCCGTCATCTTGGATTTTTCGGGTTTTGGCTGTATTTTGTATACAGTAGTAGAGAGTTTATTAAAGTGTCAAACTGCTCGTTTCGACTACCAAAATCGGGTAAACATTATAAAGCCAACCGGGTTTCCCGGGACTGTCCCGTATGTTTATAGCCTGTCCCGGTTTATTTTTTTAAGGAAGCCGGGACGTCAAAGTGTGCCGTATTTAGTTATTTGTCCCGTATTTGCACATTTTCTTAAGTTTCTTTTATTTTAAATAAATAAATAAGAAAAAAAAGTATATTTGAATGCCCCCTAAACTCATTACTTAATTAATTGATTTTCCAAAAGTCACTTTTGAAAACAAACATACACTGTAAAATTTGCTTAATGTGCATTACGAAATATATTGTTTTTTGTTTAACTACAGGTATATAATTGACATTTAACTTATATTATTTAAAAATTTAGGGTCAGTTTTTCAGTGCGAGCTCATCCTAATTTTGGGGTTAAACTTAAGTTAACTTGAGAAACGTGTTTTCCAATCAATTTAAGTCTTGTGTAAGTGAGTTAACTCAGGAACTAAACTCTCCGTTGTGACGCCATGTCGATTTCAATAGTGGAAGGCGTAAAAGGCGATATCCATGGTTTCACACTATCGTACATCTGAAATAGCTCGTGGTTAATTTATTTTCTGGACTTGTTAAAACTTAATCAACTAATAGTTAAATCGGCACTGAAAAATTGGCGCTTAGTTGCTTCATTAGAATTGTTTTTAAAATGAAATTAAAAATCTTGAGTTTTTTTTTATTTTTAGTTTGTTATCTTGTGAAGAGATTATAATTTATTTTATTATTCCTTTCTTTCTAAGAATTTCCTTTCGTTTGTTTTTCTGCAATGTTTTTTTGATTTAATTTTAGATATTACTTTATAAAAATTATAGAAAGGTCTATATTTTTTCATTGTCCAATTTTTGCCCGGATTTTGCTCCCTGAAATATGGTCACAGTATCTATAAGTAGCACGTTAGACAGCAAAAAATATAAATTATATATGTTGCCAATTAAATCGAATTTTGATCAAACAAGTCTTTGGCCAAGGTGGTGTCCTATCTCACCTTCTCTGGAACTTGGTAGTAAATGAGCTGCTGACATGCCTGGAAGCGGAGAGTTACAGAGTGATTGCATATGCGGACGATGTTGCTATTGCCGTATCAGGAAAGCATCCTACTGTCTTAAAAGAACTCTTACAAAATGCTTTAAACAAGCTTACCAACTGGGCTGACCGGTGTGGTCTGGGTGTCAACCCTCATAAAACAGAACTTGTTCTATTCTCAAGGAAATATAAAATCACTCATATTGATCCTCCTTCTATCAAAGGTACTCCACTTACATTCACTGATCAAGCAAAATATTTGGGTCTTATTTTGGACAAAAAGTTAAGCTGGAAACCTAATATACAAGAAAGAATCAAAAAAGCCAGAGTGGCACTTTTCTCATGCAAAAAAGCCGTTGGGAACAAATGGGGCCTTCAACCTCGAATCACTCACTGGCTATATACTTCGGTGATTAGACCGATCCTCACTTACGGAGTGACAGTATGGTGGACTCCTCTGGATAAAGCGGGAAATTGCGACAAATTGAGCAAAGTCCAACGCTCTGCTTGTTTGTGCATAAGTGGAGCACTTCGTACGATACCTTACGCTGCTCTAGACGTTCTGCTCCATCTGACACCCCTCAATATTTTCAGCAAACAAGTGGCTGCAAATACAGCCATTCGCCTTAAAGCTTCCTCACAATGGACCAACAACAACTTTGGCCATTCCATCATTCTGAATTCATTCGGATCAATCCCAAGTCGCACTGATTACACCATCCCAAAACTTCAGTTTGGCAAAAACTTTCAAGTCAGCATTCCTTCTAGAGTTCTCTGGGAGGATACGGCTCTCTTGGAAGATGAATCAATCCATAATTACACCATAGGATCGAAAACTGATGATGGGGTGTGTGGTGGTGTGTGCTCAGAAAGGCTAAAATTAAGTCTCTCCTTCCGTCTTCCTAATCATTGTAGCGTGTTCCAGGCGGAACTTATGGCGATCAAAGAAGCCTTATCTTGGCTGAAAGAAAACGTGTTATCAACTACAGATATCCGCATCTTCTCGGATAGTCAAGCAGCTATCAAATCTCTGGAATCGGTCTCTACTAACCCTTAAACAGCCCTAAATTGTCGTTCATCTCTGCTGGAGATGGCGCAGCAGTTTAACATTCAACTGTGTTGGGTGCCGGGGCATAGAGACATTCCAAGTAATTGTAAGGCCGACGAACTCGCTAAATATGGAACAACTCTACCTCTTCTACCTAGTAAGGCAGATATTGGTATTCCCATCGCTACACGTAAACTTATGCTGAAGCAAGATGCTTTAGAGAGAACAAACCTTCGGTGGAACAATATCACCACTTGCTTGGCAACAAAACAAATCTGGCCAGTAATGGATTTAAAGCGATCTAAATGTTTGATATCTCTAAGCAGATTGCACATTAGCTCCATGATAGGTATCATAACCGGACACTGTCTTATAGGCAAGCACGCAACGCGTTTTGGCGTATTCTCTAACGATTTTTGCAGAAACTGTATGGACTAGGAAGCGGTAGAATCGATTCCTCATCTTCTATGCACTTGTCCTGCTCTATCTCATAGGCGAAGACTCCATCTTGGAGATTTCTACTTCAATGATCCTAGTGATTTAGTAAATGTTGACATAGTTAGTGTGTTACGCTTCATAAGAAGCTCCAAATGGTTCACCGAGTAGGGAAAAAGGCTTCCCAGCTTCTTGTGGTATCACAATGGGCCAGCTTATGGTCTAAGTGTGTCAGTTTTCATGACTGACAGCCACTTCAACCTAACCTAAGTCTTTGGCCAACGTCCTAGGCAGCAGAGAAGCACTCGTTCAGGGTTTATCACCAGGTAGGAGTCAAAGTCATTGATTTTAGTGCCTCATTTAATCAAACTTTATTTAACCCAACGTCTATGTCTGTAATTAAATCCTATTTTTATGATATGAGGTACAAGCCTGGAAGGGGAACCGTTAACCCGCAAATTTGTGGGGTAAGCGTTGAAAAATGGATGTGCCGGTCACGCTTGTGCTTATAGACCAGGGGAAATCGATGAAGGTGACCCTAAAGATATTGTTTAATACGAAGGTAGTTTATTGTTATATATGCATGTGGCAAGAACATTATGTACCAAATGGATGAAGGTGTCATTACTGCCTTTTTTGTATCTCCAAGTGTCGAGGAGCATAGAGACCACTGAAGCAGCTGATGAATTGATGTACAGTGTTGGACAGAGAATTAGCACACATTAGTGGATCGGATTTAAATAAGGAAGATCTTTATTTTGATATGTTGAAAACTCTTTAATTCAACGTTGAAAAACTTAAATACATATATACAAAAAAAAAATATTAAGCAAAATAATAACAACAAAAAAACATTAAATAAAATTTTTTGGTGGAATATGTGGTGGTCACAGAATTAGCACAAATACGAAATAAAATAATTTATCACTAAAACAAGTAGTTTTTTTTCTAATATTTTGTTGGGTACCTTTTCTGCTTTAACACAGCCTTAAACCGTCGAGGAATACTTTCCTCTAGGTGCTGGCATTGGTGAATAGGAATGCTGTTCCAGCTATCCATGATAATGGTAAATTATCGTCTGCAAAGGGCTCCATATGGTTTTTCAAAATGCTCTTGTACTGATGCTGGTCCATTTGCTCCTCTATTTTCACAATAGGCCCTACACCGTACAGACGATAATTTACCATTATCATGAACATTCGTGCATGATTATGATCCTTAATACATTCCCGGCATGTGAAGCAGTGGATTATTGATCAGCAAATCAGTTTTTTGCCTTGGCCGGCGCAGAGTCCTGACCTGAATCCCATAGAAAATCTATGGAACGATGTTAAATATCAGGTTGGATTAATGAGGCCAAGGAATCTAGCAGAATTTTGGGAGGCAATTAGAGATAGCTGGAACAGCATTCCTGTTCATCAATTCCAGCACCTAGAAGTGAGTATTCCTCGGCGGTTTAAGACTGTGTTAAAGCAGACAGGGTACCCAAAAAAATTAGAAAAAACTACTTGTTTTAGTGATAAATTATTTTATTTCGTACTTGTGCTTATTCTGTGTCCACCACATATTACACCAACACATTTTATTTAATGATTTTTTGTTGTTGTTATTTTGCTAAATTCTCTTTTTATATATATTTAAGTTTTTCAACGTTGAATTAAAGCGTTTCCAATAAATTATGTTCAAGAACATAGCAAAAATATAGATTTTCCTTATTAAAATCCGATTCACTAATGTGTGCTAATTCTCTGTCCAACACTGTACATAATAGGGGTATTCATGCAACTGCGTAAAACACTAGATAAGTTTACGATTTGGTTAATTTTATCTTTTGGTTAATGAACTGTCAAACTTTGTATGGGAAATGGTTTACACAATTTGGTTAATTTTATCCAAGGATTTAGTTGCGGAAAATTAACCAAATAGAGCCTGATTACACGATTCGTTTTTTCGGACGTTACGTGTTTCGTCTTTTTGACACATTAGGTGAGGGGTGTAGAAACGTAGGGGGAATGGAAAGACGAAAGCACGTATGAAAATTTCAAGACTTTTTCTGGTTGAACTTTGACGTTTATGATTTGACAAACGAGTAGAGGCGGGGGATGCTTAAAAAATGTAAATAGTGAGATTTAACATTGTTTTTATTAATTAAATAGCTATAAATTTGAACAAGAAGTGATGTAAAAGCATTTTTAATTATTATTACTGCCTATTTTTCAATAAATGAACCTCAAATTTTCTGAACGTCAAAATAACGAATGGATTTTTTTCGTTGTGTGTAATCACGAAGGTACGTACCTGTCAAAAAAACGAAAAACGAAACGTCCGAAAAAACGAATCGTGTAATCAGGCTCATTTGGTTAAACTTATCCAAACGTCATTGTGACTTTTAGAGATTGAATTAGACGTGATTGTGACTTTTAGAATTAGACGTGTTTAGAAGCATGATATAAATTATATCTCGGAGAACTAAAAAAGCTCTGAATGTGTTCTGTAATTATTGCATTGCAATTAGTTGGTGATAAAAGTTGTGAATTAAAACGTAGTTTACACAAAAAAAAAATAATTAGAAGGTCTACATTTACTCAACGATTAAAGGCTCTGCCCAACCAACGCGAAATTATAGCGAAGCATTCACAAAGACAGTTTTTTATTGTTTTTTAGTATTGAGATCATCCACTTTAATTTTGTGTTAGTTTGGGAGAGCCTTTAGGAAAGCTACTTTTCGTAAATTAATTATTAAGGTAGAACTATAAATTCTCACCCAAACCAATGCGAATCTTTCGTTGACGTCGAAGAACGTGTTGTTTTCATGTACAACAACGTGTTATTAATGTTTTTGTTGTGGTCAACGAATGATTCGCACTGGTTAGGAAGATTCTAAATAGTCGGAAGCTGTTAGAAACAGATGTCATTAGCCAATGCAAAGTATCTTTCTGAGCTGTCAAAATCAGAACTGAGTCATAATTCACTTTTTCTCTTTTTTTCGTTCCTACCTCAACAAATTTCAGTTTCACTTCCGTAAAGTGCACTCGGGGCGCTCTATTCACTTCCGAAAGCAAAAGTTAACGAAAATGAAGAAAAGTACATTATGGGCGTGACATATGATTTTTTTGTATTCGCTGATTTTCATCCGACCACTGCCGTGAGCTTGCGACCAATATATTTCTACCTTACAACGTGACTATTGTCATGTATATTAAGGTAGAACTATAATAATTGTTGATAGTTTACTGGTCGGTTGAAAATGAGCGAATACATGAAAACCATACGCATCTCACGGGAGTGAAACTGACATTTGGTGAAGTTGAAACGAAAAAAAGAGAGGGATGATTCATTACACTTAAGTGCAATATTCCTCACTTCTTCTTTTGACTGTTTGGAAAGCAACTTTTCGTGGGTTTTTAAGCCATTGATTTTGACAGGCAAAAGTTTCGTTGTCGTTCCGAATATTTCGCATTGGTTTGAGAAAGCCTTCCAAGTTTCCGACTTCACGTTGGTTTGGGAGAGGTTTTCTATTTAAAAATAACTACGTTTACAAGCAGGATCGGGAGCTCCAGGTTTTTTGTCACTTGAGTTGAGTTGAAATGGTATTGAAATTCCAGCAAAATTAATGGCATTGATGTATTTATTTCAATGCAAAACAAATATAATTGAATTAACAGGAGTACTTACTACACGTATCTATTAAAACAAATATATATTATTTTTATTAAAATATTCAATTTTTACTAAAAAATATATTTTTCTGTTCTCGTTAGAGAACACAACAAAAAGAAAAACAATTTTTATATTTAATAAAAGAATATTTATTTTTGAGTTTTAAAGCTTCCGATCCCTTACCACTGGTGGGGGGAAATCTTCAGCTGTACGAAGTGACACGTATATAAGAACTAAACTTAATGAGATCGAATGATCTCTTTTTATAATAATTAAATGCTAACGCAACAAATCTTAGTTTGACTGCGGATGATGCAATGATTCATATTGCTCTTTGAAAAGAAATATTTTGGTATCCATTGGATACTCCCACACAAGTTGCTGAAGGCAAAAAGTGCTGATATGCAATTTTATGTAAGTGATATCGGATATGATCATCCGCTATGAAATGCAATTATGAATCATTGTTAATCAACTACGTTAATTGTTAATTTTAATTGAATTTAAAGTCAAGTGTTTATGGGGCGCACAAGTAGGCTCTGATATAACACCTCCCCCCTTAGAGTCTTCTAATGGTTGGAAAGTAACCGTTGGAAGATTTACATTATTTACTATCTTCCTATTTCTATATTTTATTTTTAGGCAAACATAAATTATTACAATTATACAAATGGTTACAATGATAAAATATAATGTGAATCTTGACTTTTCATGATTAAATTTAAGTTCTTTAATTTCTTTTAAACTATTCATATTTTGGTATTGCAATTCTTGAAAAGTTAAGTCTTCAAATTTAGTATAATTTATATTTAAAATTGTATTGGGAATTATTGGTTCATGCTTATAGTTTTTTCTTTCATACACTTTATTATTTATTTTAATTTTACAGTTTTCAAATTTAATAAGATATTTTCCTTTTATTACAATTTTTTGATTGTTGCAATTTTGATTTATTTCTTGTAATTTAACATTAATTACTACAAGATTATTATTTCCTACTTCTAATATTTCTTCATTAAAATTTTTTACAAGTTTACAGTGCATTGATTTTTTAAGTATGTTTTCAATACAATCATCATTTATTTTACTCAAATTTTGTATGTATTTAGTGTTATCATAAATTATTTGATTATTGGTTGGATACAGATTTTTATTTATTTTTAATTGTGAACTATTTCCCTTATTTGGAATAGGTTGGACGTATATCTTTTTTTATAATTCAATTTTAAATTTCAAGACTTTAATGATGAATATAATATTTGAATTATATAAAGCTAAACTAAGCTTTAATTCTTCGAAGTTATTTAAGCTAATGCCTTAATTGTTTATCTCTTCTGTAGTTAAAATATCCTACTTAGTACTCCTAATCTTGAAGTCATTATTATTTCTTTTTCAAAATTTTCTCTAAGTTTTATTTCATATTGTATTTTAGCTATATCTTTTTCGTAGTCGTAGCTACCTATGAATCTGTTAATTCTTATTGGATCTAGAATCAATGATATTTTGTGAAAATTGCTTTCTTACGGGAAATTGATCTTTATGAGCTATTCTATTTTTTATCTTTTTATATTTATTACCTATGTCTAATGTATATTTTTTATTTAGTTTATTTAATAATTTTACCTTTTTGTGTTTGGGTGTGATTTTATTTTTTATTTTTTCGGGTTGAGTTATTTTGATAAAATTTTCATCTATCTCTTTATCTTTTCGACCTATGTTTATTTTGTTTAGAATTTTTATTTTAGTTTTTTCTATTCTTTCATATATTATTTTGTTATCTATTTTATTGAAATGAACATCGATTGGTTTTTCTTTAGTTGTAAGATGAAGTACGTTATTATATGACTCTATTGCTTTAATAGCATGTTTTATAGGTAAATCTTCTTTATTTGACTGCTGAAGTTGCTGTAAGATTCTCATATGTTCATTTAAACTACTATGTAATCTTTCCACATCGGAATTACCGGTGTGTCTATTTGCCGTGCAATAGTGTATGCTTATTTCATTATTTTGAAGGAAGTTTTTAAGTGTTTCGGATACAAATGCATTTTCATTATCAAGTGTTATTTTATTTGGTTTTTTCATATAAGAAAATATTTTTGTAAGAGCGTTTATAACGTCTACATACGTTTTTGTTTTGATCGGCTCTACTGCCGCAAATTTTGAAAATTTGTCTATACATGAGAGGTATTTCTCTTTTTTATTAACAAACCATATATCGATATGATAGTGCTCATTAGGATTCTTTGGAGTTTCAGTTTTCTCATATGGCAACTTGATTGGATTTCTTTCCGCTGTTGCCATGCATGTTGAACAATTATTTATTATTTTGTTAATTAGAGTCTTAAGGTTTGGTATATAATATTCTCGTTTCAACTCTAAATACAATTTTTCAATACCAGTATGATTATGATTCTTATGATTTTTTATTATTATTTCTCTTGCTTCTAACTCTTTAATATCTTTTAATATAATCATGCTTCTGTGTAGTATTTTATTACTTAGGCCGTGTGCCAATTGCGTTAAAATTCTGGTTAAATTTGATCCCAGTTAAATGTTATACCTTTTTATAGGGGTGAGTAAAATTTAAGGTTTTTGCTGTGTCAATTGGATTAAATGGGATTTTTTTTTTACATTCACTTCCCATTAGTTTTGTTGTTGCATTTTTCTCAGTAATAATAGTTCGCAAACATATCAGTTTGCTAAATGAATGAATCATCTGAAAAAGTATTTTCAATAAATTTTATTGATTCTTTTACATTATCAAGGATTTATTCAAACTTCTTCTTGAGTGCATACTTAAATTTATTGTAAGGTGTTTGTCTATATTTCTTAATCCTTTCATTTAATTTTAGTTTTTTTTTCCATTTTTCATCTTTCCCGATAGGATTCATGACTTCTTGATAGCAAAATAAAATATTTATCTACATTCATCTCCCTCAGCTGTTTTTTTATAAGGGTTTACAACAACACAAACAAATCCGGATCGCTTAAGATACGCAGCCGAACGCGCCCATAGACATGTCAAAAATTAACCACCGACTAAAATTTTAACGAGCTCCTGAGCAGGTTAAATTTTGAAGTCTATATTCACCTCAGTAATGTCAAAATTTAGCCATGGGATCAAATTTAACCAGGATTTTAACGCAATTGGCACACGGCCTTAATTTATTTTCTTTTCTCCATATATCTTGGAATTTTTTAAATATTTCGTCATCTTTGACGTTCATGCAATTTAGCATCGTAGTATCTACTACTTTAATTATATTGATAAAATCTTCTTCTTTGTATTCTTTTCGTGTGAATATTATTCTTCTTTTTCCAACATGTGGGTACAAAATTTCTTGATGATCATTTTCATTGATTTCAAGTATTATTTGTCGATTAAATAAATTAACCGGTTTTTCACTAATAGGAATAAGATTTGAACTATCTGATTCAGCACTATGTTGAGTAGCTAGGTCTTCTTGTTCTAGCACATTTATTTTTACACGAGAAAGAGCATCAGCTACTTTATTTTCTTTTCCCTGTATATATTGTACTTCAAAGTCATATTCTTCGAGTTTTATTTTCCATCTCTGTAGCTTACTATTTGGTTCTTTTAAATTTTGTAACCATACAAGAGGACGATGATCTGTTTTTATAATAAATTTTCTACCGTATAGGTAATGTCTGAATTGTTTGGTTGCCCAAACTATTGCTAATAATTCTTTTTCTATTGTGCTGTAGTTGCACTCATGTTTGTTTAAGGTTCTAGAGGCGAATGAAAGGGGACCATGTGTTTGGCTTAAAACTGCTCCAATAGCAAAATTACTTGCATCAGTTGTAAATGTGAATTCTTTTGTGAAATCAGGATGTCTATTTATTAGATCTTCTATATTTATTTTGCTTTCTTTTTTAAGGCATAAGGTTAGAGGTTTAATGATTTTCGCATAATCATTTATAAATTTTCTATAATATCCTGTTAATCCGAGAAAGGATTGAATTTTTTTTCTGTTTTTGGTATAGGGAATTTTTTAATAGTTTCTATTTTCTTTGGATTTGGTTTTCCACCATTTTGAGTTTCTACATGCCCTAAAAATTCTGTTTCTTTACGTAGAAATTCAGATTTGTTTAATGAAACTTTAAGATTTGCGTTCTTAAGTGTCAATAAGATTTTATGGAGTGAATCCATATGTTCTTGTAGGCTAGAGGAAAATATTATGATATCATCTAAATAAACGTAGCATATTTTTCCTATGTAGTCTTTCAAGACTTCATTCATGAGTCTTTGAAAGGTTGCGGGTGCATTCTTTAAACCGAATGGCATTCGTACGAACTCATAGTGTCCAGTTAATGTACTAAATGCTGTTTTCTCTCTATCTTTAGCTTCAACTTCAATTTGATAAAAACCTTTTGTAAGATCTAATGTTGTAAAATATACTGCTTGTCCTAGTTTATCTAATATCGAATCCATGTTTGGGATGGGATATTTATCTTCTTTGGTTACATTATTTAATTTTCTATAATCTATTACGATTCGTCACTCCTTATTACCAGCGTGGTCTTCTTTTTTAGGTACGACCCAGATTGGGGCGTTATAAGGTGAAGTAGAATGCTGAATAATTTTTGATTCAAGCATCTCTTTTATTTGCCTGTCCACTTCCTTTTTGTGGATCTCAGGATATCTGTATATCCTTGTGTATATAGCGGAAGTATTTTCCGTTGGTATGTTGTGCTTTACATGGTTGGTGAAACTTAAATCATCACTTTTATGGTAAAAAGAATTCTTATGAGTTTTTAATAATTTTATTAATTTATTTTTTTCTTCTGAGTTTAAATGCTCAGTCCTAAGTTCATTTGTAAAAGAATCATCAATAATTGTGTTAACAAGTGAAATATTATTAAAGTAATTAATTGTACTTTCATATTCTTCTTCTTCATGTCTATTGAGGAAAAAAGGTATGCTATTACTGTTCAACTCTAATATTTTCTTTTTGTAATTGATTGCACTATTATTCGGAATTAAAATATTATTCCCTAGTATTCCGTTGTATTCGGAACTGAATGTGTGAATTTGGAACTCACAATCTTCAATTACTGAAAAAATAAATTGATCCTTAGATATAATAATTTCTTTATCTATAGTTACTGGGTTTCCACAAGTTCTTATAATTAAGGGATTTTTTCTAGTTTTAATAAATTTCTTTGGGGCATCTTCTTCTCTAAGAAGGCTATTAGTTGCTCCTGTATCAATGAGCATTCTAAATATTGTTTGTCCTTTTTTTAATTTAACAAAGGGCAATCCTGTTCTTGTTCCGAGGCTACATACCGAAAATTTGTATTTTCTCCTAAATCTTCTTGAGTTATATTTTTATCTACATAATTAGCTTTTGGTATTCGTTTTATTTGAGATGATGTTGGATCGAGATCCATGGGCTCAAATTTTTGAGGATACTGGCGATAGTTATTTGGATTATAATTTCTGTTAAATTTATTATTATAGTTATAATTATTATTATTATTTGGTCTTTGATAATTGTTTTGACTGTTTGGCACGTAAGGTTTTGGTTGCCAATTATTATTATTATTTTCCCTTTTGTTATTATTTCTGAAGGGGTTATTAAAATTATTATTATTATTTTTATTCTCATACCTATTTTCTATTTTATTATTATATCTATGTTTTTCTTTACTACTACCTATATCGTAATTTTTTCTTGTGACAAATCCTGCGTTATTTAATTCATGAAGTGCTAGCTCCATGGTATTTGGTTTTAAAGCGTAGAGGATTGTCCTCATGTGTGTTGGCAATCTTTCTTTAAAGACATTGAGTGCCGTCTCGTTATTACGAGGAATATCTGACACATTATTTTCTTGAAGGCATTTCTGATTAAGTGATGAGAGGGTTTTTTGAATATAGTTATAAAATTTTATAACATCACCTCTGTATTGAGAATTTCTCAATTCTTCGTACAACTGGTTGCTATTTTTAAAGCCACCGAAATTTTCTATGAGCATAGCTTTTATGTCTGTCCATTTCGTTAAATGGGTATGAATTTCTATGCTTTGCCTAGCTCTACCTATAAACTTAGATTTTAGCAAATTAATGCACATTTTTTGAGACTGATCATTATAGGTTTGAAGTGTAGGAATAATGTCATCGACATTTTGAATAAAAATAGAAAGATCTTCTGTTCTTCCATCAAAAGAAGAAAGTCTTTCAATATATTTTAAAGGGTTTAATTCCAAACTTCTTAATATTATATTATTATTATTATTAATGTTATTACCGACTCCTAGTGGTGGTTGTTGTTGTTGTGCTGCTACTGCTGCTGCTGCGGGATCCATGTTGATTTCTTGAATTTTCCTTTGCTGGTTGAAGTTTTGCTGTCTTAGTTCAGCTCGTCTGTTTTTCTTCATTTATTTTTTCGGAACACGTTGGGGCTTTCGTTTGTTTGCCACTTGCCGTTGGGTTCAATTTATTGTCTATGAACCATAAATAGATTGTTTTTTAAATTTTTATTGGGTTTTGTTTTGCTTTGTTTTATTTTTAATTTGTTCTTTACACAAAGAATTTTATTTATTTTATTTCTTAGTTTTGGTCTTTAATTAATTTTTTTTTTTTTTCACTGCACCTTTTTATATTATATTTTCTAATTTTAAAATGATTTTTATTTTAATTTTTCACTTTTTTAAATTTTCTTTCTTGCATTTTTTCTAAACTTCCTTGCACTTTTCCTCACTTCAAAATTAATCCTCCTCTACAGAGTTTCGTAGCATTACCATTTGTGTTGGGGTGAGCTACTGATTAATTTCTTTCTTGAAAAAAAAAAATTCCGATTTTCGTTCGTAGTTTTCTTTTTCTTTTTTGTCACTGAGTTTGTTAAGTGAAACTTTCGATATTCGTTCGATCATTTATCACTTTTCACTAATCAATGTTTTGTCACTTTTCTAAACTGAATTAATTTTTTTATTTAAATTAAATTCAGTGTAACGCGGTTTGCAGATTTTCGCGTTATTCGTTTCACGGATTGACTTTTCGTTTAATAGATTTTCGCTCTATTTAGTCAATCCTACCGACTGCGCCATTTTTATTAAAATATTCAATTTTTACTAAAAAATATATTTTTCTGTTCTCGTTAGAGAACACAACAAAAAGAAAAACAATTTTTATATTTAATAAAAGAATATTTATTTTTGAGTTTTAAAGCTTCCGATCCCTTACCACTGGTGGGGGGAAATCTTCAGTTGTACGAAGTGACACGTATATAAGAACTAAACTTAGTGAGATCGAATGATCTCTTTTTATAATAATTAAATGCTAACGCAGCAAATCTTAGTTTGACTGCGGATGATGCAATGATTCATATTGCTCTTTGAAAAGAAATATTTTGGTATCCATTGGATACTCCCACACAAGTTCTGTAAAACCAACTCCTCGACTCAAGCCGAACGCGCCCAAATATTTGACGTTTAAGGAACAGCTGATTCAATTACACAGCATTTAACCAAATAAATAAAAAGGTCGTTCATGCAAACTTTTGCGTAAACTTATCATTTTACACAATTTGTAAACTTACGACGTTGCATGAATACCCTTAATGATTAACTTTGTTTTCATCAGTTTTACTTTTATAAAGTCACTAGCTGAACCGCCCGGCTTCGGTCGGGTGGACAAAGGCTTCGACAAAAAATTATAAAAATAAAATTATAAATAAATTTAACAGTTATGTATTATGTGTCAGGCGGGCAATGATACCGAAATTTAAATTTATACCACATATGCCTTAAGATTGGCCTTTTGACTTATTAACTGTGATGGCAAAGGCAAGTCGTACCAGAAACTGAAGACGTTTGAAATCGAAGGATAAATCTGATGGAACCATTTGAATTCTGGGAATTCAAACAACTTCACCTTTGTATGTCCCTTTTAGAATTGTTGCTTCAATCACATTATTCAACTTTTTTTTTACTACAAGTCTGGTACCATTACGAAGCCGAGGTTGGTTAATATTGCGAAGCATTACTATCGGTGCGCCAATTTTCAATGTTAGATAATGTGGTGGCAAAACAGGCAAATTAAGAGAATTCAAAAATTCAGTGGGATAATTCACGGCATCATCTTGATTCATAGCAGTGTCGATCGATTTGTCTGCAAAAAATAGAGTTGTTATTTTATTTAAAACTTCTGCATTGATATCATTTACGTCTTTATTTTTGTCAGCCAAAATCTCGTTCATTCAACCAATCATGATTATTGAATTGTTGTGCAATATTTGGAAGTCAATCAATCAATCCATTCTTGTTTTGATTCAGTCATTCGACAAAAATTGGTTGGTAGTGTTACTAAGCCAGTTGAACTATCAACTTGTAATTTGTCATTTCCAATATCCAATAACTGTTTGAAAAATTCAGTTTAGATCATTTTGTAACTGAACGCACACATATGTATGTGGTTAGGGTGAGTTTTTTTTTACGTGCTGTTACGAAAAGGATGCACTCATTTCTTCAGCAGCTGTAGATCGAGAAGTCACTGCAATTTTTGGCGAAAGTCCCCTGCTAACAACAAGGCACCAACGAAAATCCGTCGAATCCCACTCAAATCTTGTAACGTTATATATATTTAACGCTTCCAAAGACTTTTTGTGAGCCATCGCTAATTCATCCCAAACGATTAAACTACATTTCTGCAAGACTTTAGCCATGCCATAATTCTTAGAAATTTCACATGAAGTTGTTTCAGTAGCATGCATACTCAATGGCAGTTTAAGTGCAGAATTTGCAGTTCGGCCACCTTGCAATAAAGTCGATGCAGTCCAGAAGAGGCGAGTGCAATGAAATTTGGGTTACTGATCGTATGGTCGCTAGAAGCAATGTATATAAATCTAATAGTATTGACACCTGGTAAGTTGCTTTCCACACCACCTGCATTTCAGCACATGAACCCTATCAGGGAGATACAATTTTTTTCCAATTTGACGTTCAATGTATTTCCCATAAGAGAAAAGCAAAAGAGATTCATATTCATGTAACTTTTTCTAATAACTTTTATATAAACGGATACAACTTTTATGATTGCAATATAATAACAAAATATCTAAGTTTACAAATCTAGCAAAAAATAAATCAAAACTGACGCCTCAAATACTTTAAATCTAAGATGCAAAATGTAAACAAACTACCTCTACAACGAGAAACAACAACACCAATACTCGTTTGAGAAAAAAGCAACACAGGGACGTAGCCAAGTTTTAGTTTCGTTTTCTTTAATTATGTTTGTATTGAAAATGAAGATTTTCAAATACATGTCAAAATTTTTGTTCGGAATGAAAATTTCTTGCATATACATATATTTACCAATTTAATTACAAAAAAAATAAACTTTTTCAAGTATTTTTAGTATTTTTACCTACGTACAGAATTTTTTTGTTTGGAAGTAAATGTAAATATTTTAAATGCTTCTTCCCTATACCGAATTTACACGACTGGTGAAAAGCTGCCACAAAAATAATGAATTTGTCCATTCTTCTGTTATTGTTTTGGTCATTATATTGCCAGTTAATCGTGTAAATGCGGCATTAACAGAAGACGCAGGCACGATTGAAGTGTTATTATTTCCTGATATTTTTGGAGGGTACATATTTTGAAAATAAGAATTGTAAAAAATTAAACGCAAAATTTGATTTATTCAATTATTGACCCCATGAGCTTCGCTAGTTTCTAAACACAAAATATATTTTATTGATAGTCGCAAATAGTATACAAATATTTGTACTCTTTTTCTCAAGAATACAAATACACAAACCCAATACATATGTAAAGAGATAATATGTCTGTTCGCGTACTTCCCAAAACAACGAATTTCTACGAATTTAGCCCAAAGTTCTTTCGAAACTCATATAAAAAAAATAAAATTCGAAGAAATTCGTAGTTTACGGAAGTACACGAACAGACATAGAAATACTTTATACCTACATCTTCATAAAAACATTACTGCAAAGTTTCGATGACGTAAGCTTTTACTTATTAGAAAACAATAGTAAAATATATAATATAAAAATCTTCATAATTGACTCTTGTCTATCAAACCCCTTCCCTGACTATGCACATGACACCAATTTCGCTTACGACATGAATCCATTTTGGAAAGCAACAACACTAATACAGGTTTGTTTACATTTTTCATCTGCAAAATGTAGGAAGTTAGACATGAGTTTTGACACATATTCTTCTTGATTAACTAACTCACATAAATTCTTTTTCTATTGCAACTATAAAATAAATACGAGTTCATAGAAGATTAATTAGCAAAAGCAATGTTTTTCAAACCTTTTTTTTTTTTGGTTTTCTCTCATGGGAAATACATTGAATGTCAAAATGAAAAAAAATGTATCCCCCTCATAGGGTTCACGCGCTGACTGCTAGGTGCCGTGACTCCATTCGCCAATTATCATCAGAAGAAATTTTTTCTGGACTTCTTCACAAACCAGATGGCGTATGATCGCTTCTCAGAGAAAGGGAAATTAAAAATTCCCTTACTCAGAGAAAAAACAACTGAGCAAACAGCAAAAGAGCCCATAAAAAATGGCAGATAAAAACAAGAAAAACTGGTTCCAATCAACAACAACAAACGACAGACAAAAACAAGAAAAACTGGGGCCAAATCATGTAAAATGAAAACGATCGCACGATATCGTTTCCACCATTGCTATCTCTACCACATCTGTAGAGAATAATAAAGACAGCTATCTTCAAAACGATATCGTCCGATCGTTTTCGTTTTACGTGATTAGGCCCCTGGTTTCTTTTTCGATTTTCTTGTGTTTAGGACTAAGGAAGAGGAATAGGATAGGAACATTGTAAAGCATGTAGCATGTAGGTATATGTATCTACTTACGGCAACGATAAGTTTTTTTTTTTATAAGTCGATGTAAAAGCAACTGAAAGTATGAGCAGATCACACAAAAAATTACTGAGGAAAAAAAACTTGTTTGTGGTTTCGGGTTTGATTGTTTCTGTCTCTCTTGTCTGAACTCTGGTAGTTTGTTTTTAAGTAAGAAAAAGTATAAATGCATAAGAAAAAGATTAAAATAGAGATAGAGAAACTTATTCGTAGGTACCCAGTTTGAGTTTGGTTTTCTTGTACCAGAAGTTTTTCAAATAATTTGTTTGCAATATTCCAAGCTGTTTTTCATGATCTCTAAAAGGAGTTAGGTATCTGCCTGAATAATTGGAGTTTGGAGTGATTTCTTTGCTGAAATGTGATGTCAATTAATATGTGTAAGGTTTAGCTATTCATGTAGGTGGATAGTTATTTTTCGTTGAAAACATGAACCAAGAATTTATTTCATCTTAAAATTGTCGGGGTTTAGGGTAATTTAATATTTACAAATTCAAATATTCGTTTGGGTCAATATTTTTTTTTTTTCTTACGAGGTTATTATAGTCTTTTTGTAGGTAGTTAGGTAGCAGGCACGAGGCGTGACTTTTTTAGTAGCGGAAGCACTTAACATAAAACCAAAAAGTAAAGACCTATTTTTTAAGATCACATTTGTTTGTTTTTTAATTCTTCTTAATCATTATTTTATACCTACATAAAATAATTAAAAAACTAAAATTAATTGATTCTATGCGAACAGAACCAAACATTTTTAATGACACCATTGCACTTAAATATGAACCGCACTCTTTTCGATGCCTTTTGTCGGCTTTTGAAAAATTGTTCATATTATTGAACATCCTGTTAGTCACGAAAAAATTTCATATGATTGCATCGAAAAATGCCTAGTACACCGCTATGTAACGCTGTTTATAATTACATAAGATTTCGGTCTCCCACCATCTATTATATTTTTTTTTCATCAAACGATCTAGCTGAAAATGGTTTATCGAAAATACTTTCTATAGCGCTGTTACAGGAATTCATATTTATTCCCAAAAAGAATATAACAATAGAAAACAGGTGGATTGCTTATATCGCACACGGCCACGAAACTAATTAAAAAACTACCACCTTAAATCGGCTCTTTTTTTAGACCCTATCCCCACTCACACAAAAAATATCTTTTCTAACCCTTTCTTCTTCTATGAAATTTAACTCATTATCAGTTTGAGACAATACGCAACTCAATAAATACATCTTTTTTTTTTTCTCTCTATCTCTAGTTTTGTTTCATGAAATATTCAGAATGCATTCACTCAACTCATTCTTCATACGTTGGTCAAATGGCGAGAAACAAAAAAAAATTACTTTGACTTTGTGTTGGGATCTAAGCTAAGTATGCGAAATAATGGAATGCCTAGCAGTTGTGCATTCTAGTTTTTTATGAAGCAATTTAGTGTGAGCCTGTGGGCATTATATGAATAGTGGTGGGTTATGTTGTATTCTCAATTTTGGTTGGAGTAGTAGGGTATTTTGCAAGTGATTTAAGAAAGAAAGCGACACTAAAGAATGCATATCTGTTACGCATTCTATAGTAATTTTGGTAAAAGATGATAATGTTCTCACAATGATGTTGGAATTTAATTCACAGAATGAAGATTTCATTATATGTACCTAGTAGAAAATAAAGGAAGATAGGTATATTATAACGGGAAAATGAATACGATTTGCAAGTTCGAATTTAATTCTTTGCTCCTACGATTTTGTTAATTTGTTCAACGGAAGCACTCATTCCACTCATTATATGGACGCTTCGTCCCTGTTAGGTAGGTACCTACTCCTGTGTTTCTCGCCTTAAACGACCAAATTAAAATAAGAGGGAACTCCAAACATTAACACAAACGTTGCATTATGAAAGTTAACAAAAAAAATTAAGTATACCCACGTGTGTCTATTTTTGTAGACACAAATCTAAGACAAAAAACTAATTTTTTTGTAAATTTTGACCTTCCCACACTTTATTCCAATTTTATTTACAATGGTTCAAAGATTCTTTATAGAACCTTCGAACCAAAGTTCAAAGTAATAGATGAAATAATTCAAAACGCTCTTCTCAAACTTGATTTTGCTCCACAATTTTGGATGGCATATGTGGATGACCATTTAACATCTATCCCTAAAGATAAAATTGATGCGGTAAAAACGGCTATAGAATTTTTTGATAAAAATATCGTATTTACTTATGAAACAGAAGATTTTACAGCCATAGAAATTAATTACTTGGATGTGACAATAAAAAAAAAATGAAGATGGCAGCATAATTACAAATGGGTTCCATAAATCTATAGCATCTAATAGATTATTAAATTACTATTCGGCTCATCCAATCAAAATGAAATATAATACAGTCAAAAGCTTTATCAGAAAGATATTCACATTTAGCCATAAAATTTATTAGGAATCTAATATTACAAGATTTAGTAGTACCTCGTGGCATGATGGTTAGTGCGTAGGACTGTCATGCCGAAGGTGTCGATTCCCAGCCGTGCCACCTAAAAACAGAAATGTTTTATCCGAGGTACTGCCTCTTGCGAGGAACTGACAAACCCTCCAAGAGTATACTTGTCATGAAAAAGTGCTTCTCATTAAGCCTCATAAAAGAGTTGTAAGCCACTAGGCCCTGGTTATCCACGAGCTGTTGCACCACCCAATTGATTTATTTATTTTATTAAAAGATTTAAAACCATTTTGTCAAAAAACAACTACCCAAATTAATAAAATGTGTTAAAAATGAAAATCTTGATGCACGAATAAAATCACCCCAAAATTATTATAGAAGAAGCTACCAATTCCTATCTACAACGCAAGAAGAACCAAAAAATCAAGATAGTAAAATATACTCTGCACTGACATACATTCCAGGACTAAGTTAATGTTTAGCTAAAAAATTCGAATATTTCATTCCAGAGGTAAAAACTGCTATGAGACCCATTCAATAAGTGTCTCATTCTTCAAAAATACGAAATCTAAAATTGAAAAAAAAAAAACTAATAATAATGGTCTAGTTTACTCTATCCCATGTAATGATTATTCAAAAATATACATAGGAGAGACAATACAAAATTTGGGTGTCGTATTAACCAACATAAAATTGATGGTTACTCAAACAAAAATATTGCTGCTTAAGCAGAACTTTAACATGAAAATAAACATTCCTTTAACTTTGAACATGCAAAAATTTTAAAATTTGAAAAACATAAATTTAAATTGCAAATTCACGAGGTAAATCAAATTATTAAGCATGAAGAAAATGTGTGTAATTGCAAAAGAGACAAAAAGGATTATACAGTACTATAATTTAATAATAAATGCAAATAAACCACCAAACATTAGAAATAATGAGAACCAAACTGTATTGTAACTCTATTTGATATTAACTCAATATTTTGCTTGTTTTGTTTTATTAAATTTTTGATTTTTGTTATCAAAAATTTAAATTAGTCAATTTATAATCCATTAGATAACGTAAGTTGTATAAAATTTTACTATCCATATACCAGAATAATAGTATTTTTCTGGTATATGGTACTTTTTTATGTTATTATAATGTTATTATATGTATATTAATTTAAGACCCGGAAGATGAGGAATAAACCTCGAATTATATTATATATATATATATATCTGTGGTGTTTGGTAGAAACATGATAACTCCATTTTAAAATTTGCCACCTTACCTCCACTTTAAATCAAGCTACAGACTAAACGGATAAACCGATTTTTCTCAAATTTGAAACATAACTTTTCAAAGACTATGTTCACAAATGTTCCAAATTTGAAGAAAATCGGTAAACTAATTTAGGCTCTAGCACGATTTAAAGAGGACGTAAAGACGCAAATTTAAAAATGGAGTTATCATGTTTCTACCAAACACCACAGATATATATATTATATTGAAAAAGCAAAATAAAGAATAAATACAATTTAACTTAAAACTTCAGCTTTATTTAATTTAATTTAATTTTATTTTATTTTATTTTACTCTATTTTATTTTACTCTATTTTATTTTATGTTATTTTATTTTATTTTATTTTATTTTATTTTATTTTATGTTATTTTATTTTATGTTATTTTATGTTATTTTATGTTATTTTATGTTATTTTATGTTATTTTATGTTATTTTATGTTATTTTATGTTATTTTATGTTTTTAATGTTATTTAATGTTATTTTATTTTATTTTATTTTATTTTATTTTATTTTATTTTATTTTATTTTATTTTATTTTATTTTATTTTATTTTATTTTAATTTAATTTAATTTAATTTAATTTAATTTCATTTAATTTAATTTAATTTAATTTAATTTAATTTAATTTTATTTAAATTTAATTTAATTTAATTTAATTTAAGGGACTGCCTCTTGCGAGGAACTGACAAACCCTCCAAGAGTATACTTGTCATGAAAAAGTGCTTCTCATTAAGCCTCATAAAAGAGTTGTAAGCCACTAGGCCCTGGTTATCCACGAGCTGTTGCACCACCCAATTTATTTATTTATTTTATTAAAAGATTTAAAACCATTTTGTCAAAAAACAACTACCCAAATTAATAAAATGTGTTAAAAATGAAAATCTTGATGCACGAATAAAATCACCCCAAAATTATTATAGAAGAAGCTACCAATTCCTATCTACAACGCAAGAAGAACCAAAAAATCAAGATAGTAAAATATACTCTGCACTGACATACATTCCAGGACTAAGTTAATGTTTAGCTAAAAAATTCGAATATTTCATTCCAGAGGTAAAAACTGCTATGAGACCCATTCAATAAGTGTCTCATTTCTTCAAAAATACGAAATCTAAAATTGAAAAAAAAAAACTAATAATAATGGTCTAGTTTACTCTATCCCATGTAATGATTATTCAAAAATATACATAGGAGAGACAATACAAAATTTGGGTGTCGTATTAACCAACATAAAATTGATGGTTACTCAAACAAAAATATTGCTGCTTAAGCAGAACTTTAACATGAAAATAAACATTCCTTTAACTTTGAACATGCAAAAATTTTAAAATTTGAAAAACATAAATTTAAATTGCAAATTCACGAGGTAAATCAAATTATTAAGCATGAAGAAAATGTGTGTAATTGCAAAAGAGACAAAAAGGATTATACAGTACTATAATTTAATAATAAATGCAAATAAACCACCAAACATTAGAAATAATGAGAACCAAACTGTATTGTAACTCTATTTGATATTAACTCAATATTTTGCTTGTTTTGTTTTATTAAATTTTTGATTTTTGTTATCAAAAATTTAAATTAGTCAATTTATAATCCATTAGATAACGTAAGTTGTATAAAATTTTACTATCCATAAACCAGAATAATAGTATTTTTCTGGTATATGGTACTTTTTTATGTTATTATAATGTTATTATATGTATATTAATTTAAGACCCGGAAGATGAGGAATAAACCTCGAATTATATTATATACATATATATTATATTGAAAAAGCAAAATAAAGAATAAATACAATTTAACTTAAAACTTCAGCTTTATTTAATTTAATTTAATTTAATTTTATTTTATTTTACTCTATTTTATTTTACTCTATTTTATTTTATGTTATTTTATTTTATTTTATTTTATTTTATTTTATTTTATTTTATTTTATTTTATTTTATTTTATTGCATTCTTTTTATAAGTATCTACATATTATTATCATCCATGGCTCTGAACAACCACTTCTGACCGGTTCCAATAAAGTTTTAAGACCTACCTTTTGGCGGAAGGTGGAAACTAGGGCAAGAACAAGATGTAATTTTCTTTTTCTGAAGTAAGGTTCATTTTTATGACGTAAATGTTTGTAATTTCTTATGAATACTTTACTTTTTTGTTCATTATATTCTTCTCTATCTAAATTTCTTTTATGTATGTTTCTTTCGTTTATTGGTTTTATTACTTAAAATTATTGGTTTTGTCTCTACTGCCTCATTTGGGCTCATTCTTCAAGTTGAGTGGAACCTGTTATTATAAATTTTAGCTACCTTATAATTTTGTTCTATTAGTAGTAAGGTCTTTATTTTCGATTTCAATTTCAAGAAGCGTTGAATAAAAACGTTCAATGTCTGAGTTTCCTGTATGAGAGTTTTACTTTGTTAAGTGAAATCGCACTTCTTCTTCTCTGAAAAATTCCTGTAGGTTTTCTGACTTGTATTCACTGTCGCAAACTAATTTTTTTTGATTTCCAAAATAAGTAAACTGTTCTTTAATACATTCAAGTTTATTAACCCAATTTTTATTAGTTAAGTTATAGATATAAGCTTCTTCCGTTAGCTTATCCAAAAATGTAAGATAAAAATGCTTATAAAAGTGGTTAATATCCATATGTATTACTAGTGTTTTTTTGGAAACGATATTGTTTTGTTATTTGTGTACTGTACTACGGATACCTTTTCCAAAAAATACGGCTATTATTTCATTCGTTTCTTTTGGTGCTTCGGAAGTTTGAAATTTAGGTTTGATAGATTTTCTGTCATATTTACCTTCCTGACATGTTTGACAGTTTCCTATAACCTTGGATATTTGTTTAACTAGGCCTGGGTAGTATACTTTATTTTTAAAGGTTCATACATTTCAATAATACTGGAATGACTGTTATTAAATCTGTTGAAACATTCTACTTCTGATTTGCACTATATAAAATTTTCAATTTATTTAACTTACATGAAAAAACTTTTTTCTGCATTTAATATTGACAATAAATAATTTTTGAATTTTGACTAACACTTTTATAAATTTAATTAAATTAATAGTTACAATTTTTTTAAATTTTATCTCTTACAGCAAGCACTTCGGAAACTTAATAAAATAAAATAATTTTAATCAAAAATATGACAGTGTACTATTTATTTTTTTATTCTTAACGCCGGTTATTGTATTGTCTCTATCATTTTGTGTGTTCATAAGCCTATTGAATAGACCGGAAAATGAGAGGTACATATAAAGGAACAATTACGTGCAAGGGTTTTTATTATTGAATATGTTTGTTTGGCCCATAAGCTTAAAACCGAAAATGCTTAAAACCGAAAATGCTACTAAATTCTCCCATGCGTTTCTGAGAGAATGGTCATACTTGCCACTTTTCAGTATTTGTGATATAACTCGGAAGCCAAGCCAATTGACAATTTTGCACTTAAAACATTTTGTTCTATTGAAATGGATAGTTTAAAAAAATGTATACAAAAATTTAAGCAAGAAAAGAAAAACACCTTTTTCGGTACAATATGGCAAGTTTCACATTCGTAAAAATCATCGAAATCAAGATTTTCTAATAATATGACATTACGACTATAGAGAATATTAAAAAAGTACGTAAGTTCGCAATTTTGTTTTTGGCTGTTTGTATACGCTTTCAGACTTACAGACACAGACTAAATGCTTACTTACTTATCCGGCTCCCGATTCATGAAGGGTCTCTGCCTGAGATATTGCGGTATTCCATCGGTTGCGGTCCCTCATACGCTCCCTCCAGTCGTCCAGACCAAGCGCTCTTGCGTCTGTGACCACTTGGTCCCTGTAGCGTAGGTTCGGTCTGTCTTCCTGCGGTCGTCTCGAACCTGGGGGTGGGATTCGAAGATTTTCTTGGCTGGAGCGTTGTTGTTCATTCGCTCGATGTGGCCGAGCCAGTGTAGTCGACGTGTAATAGTGTAAGTGTAATATTTTATAATTTTTGGTAGTAGATCGTACTAATATAGAATATAGTGTATAGAAAAAGTTTAATCAAAATCGTAGGACTCGTTTTTGAGAAAAAAATGTTTTCCTTGGCGGTTTTTTAATTTTTGTATGGAAGGTACCGTTATTTTTTCATAAATGTAAAATGTTTTCTAAAAATATTTTAAATAGTACTAAAAAAACTCTTAAGTATCGAGTTTCAAAAAAATCGATCATGTTGTTTTCGAAATACTCGATTTTCCAAAAAAAAATTTGAAACATTTTTTAAAAATCCAAAAAATATTTTTTCAAAAACTTTGGTGCACAAAACTATTTATATTTTTTGGAAGCTTTTATATAAAAAAAAATCATTGAAATCAGTCGTACCGTTTTGAAGAAAATCAAAAATAAAAAAAATGGTTCTTTGGGAGGTACCACTAATAACCATTTTTGAAAAATGGTTTTCCACTCAAAGGAAGCCTTTACTAAAAGAAATTCATCGATTTTTTTTAAGAAAAATTGCCGAGCCGTTTTTGAGTAAAAAGCGATTATGTAAATTGATAAAAAAAATTGTATGGCAGGTACCGTTATTGTTGGTTCTAAAAAAAATGAAAAAAACGTGTCGGCAGAATCACCAAAAACCACTATGTACCAAGTTTGAAAAAAATCGATCGAGACGCTTAGGCTGTAGACGAACAGACAGACAGACAAAATTGTTCCACTCACTTTTTTTATGTTCTCTATCATCGTAATATCATTTTTGATTGTTATCTCAACATTTTTTTTGCACGAATCCAAAACTTGCCTTATAGTACCTATATCGCAAGTAAAAAATTTTCTATGGATAGCTTTTCGAGATACGATTTTTCTTATTTTTTTGTTCGCTTTTTTCGAAAGTATAATTAGTATTTGTCCAATATCTTAATTTAGAAGAATCTGCTTGCAAAGAATCTTATATCAAAGAATTTTAAATTCCCAACAAAAATAATTCTCATCTATCCCAGTAGGTCGAGTGCCTTTAAGTACAGTTAGCCGAAATCTTAGAAAATATAATTGTTTTGGACGAAAATGAAGTTAAAAATGTATTCTTTTGCAGAAGAAGAATTATCACCCCTGTTCTGAATTCCGATTACTTAAAAAATCCTTTCGTTTTCAAACTCTCGTTGTTTTGAAATTCCTTTCGTTTTCAATACTTTCGGAATGAGTGTGTTTTGATTTTCAGGTGAATTGAAAACTAGCTTGACATTTTGAATTAATTTGAAGTTTATTTTTTTCTTGAATTTAAATAATTTAAAAAACTTAATTTTTGTTGCAAATACGGGCAGACACACCACTAAAAAACCACGGACCACGATATCAAATGTATTTTTGATGTTATTTTTAAATTTAATTTATTTATACAGATTTTTTTCACGTTTAGAATTTTATTTTTACGGATTTCGAAAAAAAAATATGTTTGAATATCGACTATTGCGGAAGTGAATTTGTACTAAATTCAGAACATGATTTTTGAATCCTTACGGAAATCATTTTCGTAAACGGATTTGATTCCGATCGGAAATCAGAACAGGGGTGTATATCACAAAAATATGGTGAGTTTGTATTTGTCTACCCAAAGCCTGGTCTATTTCAATAAAAATGAGGCATTTCCAGACAAAATCTATAGATAAGTTTTTTGGCTATGAGGTATGACCGTTTTCGGAAAAGTGCAACACTTCAAACTTTTTTAATATTTTGTTAAGCTTTTACCTTATACATTACTTTTGTTTGTGTTTATATTATGAAATATTTTTTTTTCAAAAAAAAAAAATTACCATCTCCAGGGATATGTAGGTACATATGTGTTTTAGAAATGATTTTGGATTTTGAATCGTCTTTTATATATACTTTTATACACTTACTAGCTGGCCCGCCCCGGCTTCGCCCGAGTACACAAAAGATTCTTAAAAAGATAACAATTTTAAATAAATTGAACAGTATAAATTATCAGCCTTATTATTATTTTCGCCCGGAAAATATTTCACCCGAAAAAATTTTGTTCACCCGGAATTTTAAAAGCTATTAGGTTTAAGTTGCGGCTGAAGTTCTCTTGCCCTAAAATAAACAAAAAACTTGCTCGAAAACCATTTCTTTCGTTCGCTGCCAAAAAAAATAAATGAAAATTTTAACTCTTAATTACGATAGGTACAATCCGCCAAAAATATTTGAATATTAAACATCCTTTCGCTGAAACTCACAATAGGCGAAAAATTAAAATTCAATTTTTCACAATAAGGCTGTATATATTCGGCGGTATAATATGTGTGTTTTCTGGGGTACAAATTTCCTCGTTCAAAATATAATGGACCAAAAAAAACTCCATCACCGGCCTCTTCCATGAATAGTAATTCGCATAGTGTTCCAATATCCTCTTAGTTCATAAGCGGGCGTATTTACCGCCTTAAAATAATCGGAATCTTGGTGTATCCATTCATGGAAAAAATTTCTTAAGCCGCTGGGCCCACGCAACCAGTGTGCATTTTAAAAGGTGTGATATCTATAACTTCACCTGACTTGTTTGCCCGTCTAGGCATTAACTACCGCCACCACCCACCACCTGCTAAAATTTTAACTATGTATTTCACTTTCCTTTTCATATTTTGTACAAAGCCATCAACTTGAACGACTCATCTCTTGATTTTAATATTTTTTTTTATTTCGTGTGCTTGCTCTAAGCTAACAACAACACAAAAATTTAAATGTACCTAACTAATACGTCCAGCCATTCGAATTTGATTGAAGGACAACAAAAAGAAAGTAAAAAAGGATAGATACTTTTTTTTCACCCTATAGTTGTGAAGATAAATTTTGAACAACAAATGGCTTAAATCCAGGCATAACTGTGAAAACAAAAAATATTAGTTTGAATTGGAAAGCTGTGAGTTAGAAACCTATACTAAATACATATAACCTACTATGCACAAAAAGTATGTTTACAACCGGAAATCGCATTTGACCCGTTGATATAGTACATATCAAAAAATATTTAGCGCCAAGTATATATTGATTCTTTAATTATAGTTATTTATTCTTTAATTATTATAACTTTTGCAGCACAAAAAAAGTTTTTAAAATTGGAATCCCTTTGTTTTGTTTCTTCAACCTATGAAGAAAATTTAATTTTGAAAAATGTGTAGCATTTGATCCATTCTATAAAAATAACCTCAATTACACAAAAAAATAGAAATCGGATACCTTTTTTACCCCATTTCATCCCACAAATAGAATTTTTTTTACAATTTTTTTTCTCTTGAAACCATCCTCAAATAATAACCTTCAAAACATCAAAACATTTTTTGAAATCGGATATGTAGTTTCTAAGATTAGCGGTACCAAACAAACAAAGCAAGATAAGAGCTTTATTAATATAGACAACTTCGAAGAAAACGCAAACAATAGAAAATTATTTTTGTTTATGTTTTGTGGACTATTGAATATAATTCAAATTAAAAGTTTTTGCGACCTTTAGTCCAAATGCGTTTCGCCCAGGTACAACAGTTGGGCTCATCAGTTAGATGCTGTTGTACCCTTCTAAGACGCATTATTTTTAATCGATGTATACCGACAACTAATAAAATATACAGCGCGTAAGCACTGTAAATTATATTTTTCTAGGGGAATTTGTTTAAATTCAGACACCCAGAATATATATATATATATATATATATGATGTTAAAGCCCGTGGTCTGGCTAGTATAAAGGTCGCAAAAACTTTTAATTTGAATTATATTCAATAGTCCACAAAACATAAACAAAAATAATTTTCTATTGTTTGCGTTTTCTTCATACTTATACTAGCCAGACCACGGGCTTTAACATCATATATATATATATATATATATATTCTGGGTGTCTGAATTTAAACAGATTCCCCTAGAAAAATATAATTTACAGTGCTTACGCGCTGTATATTTTATTAGTTGTCGGTATACATCGATTAAAAATAATGCGTCTTAGAAGGGTACAACAGCATCTAACTGATGAGCCCAACTGTTGTACCTGGGCGAAACGCATTTGGACTAAAGGTCGCAAAAACTTTTAATTTGAATTATAGACAACTTCTTTACTATCCAATTTTGTTATTCCTTCTATTTATTTTATTTATGTTATTCATGCAATTTTAAGTAGACTATTGGCGATTTTCATTTCACTTTTCAATGAAAATTGATCGTGTGTATATTTTCTGTGTATTTATTTGCTTGTTTTCTTCCGACCCTTAAGTTTTACAACTAATGAATCGACCCGATTTGCCCGCAGATCTTATTCCAATTTTATTAAATCGTTTCAAATTAAATTGACAAATAATTTTCTATAATTACAGAAAAACACTTGTTATATTGATAAATACTGGACCAAAAAGAACTTCGCTACCGATTTACCGAATTTTGACAAAACTTCATAGAAACCTTCGCAGGCATACTCAGAAGATCCTCATCATCGTGTCCTGTATCCCCGGCTGGGGCATAGGGCGTCAACAAATCGTCTCCATCCTTCACGGTCTGCTGCAAGGTACTTAAGCTGTGGCCACGTCTTTCTCTGGGATTCTGCTTCCGCTAAGACAGTTGATTTCCATGTTGTTCTTCCAACCCGCCGTGCACCCTGAGGATTCCATTCAAAGGACTGCTTTGCAATTTCATCGTTTGGTTTCCTCAGTGTGTGACCAATCCAACGCCATTTACGCTTTCTTATGTCGACGTCCAGCCGCTCTTGACTTGTCCTGCGCCACAATTCCTCATTTGATATTATTTGTGGCCAGCGAATCTTTAGGATGTGGCGAAGACAGCGATTCACAAAAGCCTGCAATTTCTTCGAAATGGTAGACGTGACTTTCCAGGTTTCACAAGCATATAACAGCACGGATTTGACATTGGATTCGAAGAATCTCAACTTAGTGTGTAAGGAGATTTGACTGGATTTCCAAATTTGGGACAGAGTACCGAAGGCAGCACGAGCTTTATTTATTCTACTTTTAACGTCCAGATCCGTACCACCGTTTGCAGAGACAATACTGCCAAGGTAGTTAAATTGTTCCACTACTTCAACTGGCGTCTCCTGTAAAATAATACGCTGCTGTGTGGAGCGGCCTGTGAGCATTATTTTTGTCTTTTTGCTGTTAATTCTTAGACCACTCGACTCTCCCTTCACTTGCAGTGCTTGGCACATCCCGTTCAGCCCACTGATGTTATTTGCCAGTAGACATATGTCATCGGCATAGTCTAAATGACTGAGCCTTTCGAACGGTCTCCATTGAATGCCCTGTCGCTCAGCTGTACCAACACTGGCCGTCAATACGTCGTCCATCGCCAGCAGGAAGAGAATTGGCGATAGAACATCCCCTTGTCTCACACCCTGTTGCACTACGAAGGAGTCGGATAGCTGCCCATTGTGCAAAACAAAACACCTCGCGTTGTTGTAGGACTCTTTAATAATGGCAACAATTTTTGGTGGAATTCCTCTACCAAGCAACGATCTCCATATACATTCTCGGTTAACTCGATCAAAGGCCTTTTCAAAATCCACGAACATGAGGTAAAGCGGTGATTGATATTCCATCGACTGCTCGAGGACGATACGCAGGGTGTTGATATGGTCGACACACGATCGACCACTGCGGAAGCCAGCTTGATGCCTCTTGAGTGTAGACTCGATTCTATCCTTTATTCGCTCGAGTATGATTGTTGCCATTAGTTTTGGGAAAACGGACAAAACGGTGATACCAGGCCAATTGTTGCAATTCTTTAAGTCACCTTTCTTTGGCAACTTAACAATCACACCATCCTTCCAGTCCCTGGGATAGCTTTCGTTTTCCCAAATGTTTTGTATCAACGGATGTAAAATACTAGCCGCTGCTACGGGATCGGCTTTCAGGAATTCAGCTGGTATTCCGTCCAGTCCAGCTGCCTTGTTGTTTTTGAGGAGATTTATTGATGTACGAATTTCCGATTCTGACGGGGGTTCGATGTCAATACCCCTATAGGACCTGCGCATCTCGTTTAGTTGGGGCACTTCAGCACTCTGCTCAACTGAATCCTCATTTAGCAGGGCACAAAAATGGTCCTTCCATCTACGAAGCTGATCCTCAATTGATACCAAAAGTGTGCCATCCACATCCATTACAGGATGATTGGTGCTGCTTTTTTTCCCGATAACATCTTTGGCTATTTGGTACAATTCCCGGATATCTCCTCTTCTGGCAGCGCTTTCCGCATTATCTGCGAGTCCATCCAACTTCACCCTCTTGTCACGTCTCACACAGCGGTAGACCATCTTATGTGCAATGCGGTACTCTCTTCGCAAGTCAGCCTTTCGTTGAACATCAGCTTCGGCATTTATTTGGATTTTCAACGATTTGCGAAGTTCGATCTTATCCCAGGTGTCTTGGGATATCCAAAAGTCTCTATCTCTACCTCTCGTTCGCTTGGGTACAGTTTCGGATCCAGCCTCCATAAAAACACTTTTAATTTCACCCCACATCTCATCAATTGTTGAATTCTGGATTCCATTTAATGACGAGGCTCTGTCGTTAAGGGTGGTGACATAGTTTCGACATATGTTGGGGTCATTTAAAGCATTAGTAATGAATTTTGTGCTCCTTGCTGCATCCTCCGCTGGTTTTTGTACGGCAGCGGTTCGTAGTTTGAGACTCATCAGAACCAAATGGTGGTCGCTTCCCACATCGGCATTTCTTATACTCCGGACATCACACATAGACTTCCTCCATCGCTGCTGAATCATGATATGATCAATTTGGTTTTCGGTTTGACCATCCGGATGCACCCAGGTAATTTTGTTGCACGTCTTATGCTTAAATACAGTCCCACCTATCACAAGACGATTCGCGTTACAAAAGTCGACAAGCAAGTCACCATTTTCATTCCGTGACCCCACGCCATTTCTTCCCATCACGCGTTCCAGTCCGTAATTGTCTGAACCGACTTGGGCATTAAGGTCTCCCATAACGACTATGATGTCGGCTCTCGGAACACTACTGTAAACCGAGTTAAGATGAGTGTAGAACGCGGTTTTGTCTTCCTCGGTCGCTTCATTTGTGGGGGCGTAGCACTGAATAATTGTGACGTTACGAATTTTTGAACGAAACCTTGCAGAAGATCCTACCGAAAGATTTATTAATAATTTCACAAAATGCGCTAAAAATGCATTTTGCGGTTTTACCTTTACCGCTTGAATAAGTCGCACTTAAACTGCATTTGTGGCAAACTGCTTTACTTAATTTTGACAAAACTTCAGAGAAACCTTCGTAAAAATGGTCAGAAGATCCTACCAAAATATTTGTTAGAAATTTGCCAAAATGAACTAAAAATGCATTCATGGCAAACCGCTTTACCGAATTTTGACCAAACTTCACAGAAACTTTCGCAGACATTCTCAGAAGATTCTACCGAAAGATTTGTAAATAATTTCACAAAATGCACTAAAAATGCATTTTGCGGTTTTACCTTTACCGAATTTTGGCAAATTTTCACAAAAAGACCATCCTCAACAGGATAGCTAACTTTATTGACAAAAATAGAAAAATTCGACCCAGCCATTCTCGTGTTTATCTGGTCCGAACATAAGGCAACTTATTTTTATATATTAGAAGATATCAAAATGCATTATTGTATGATTAAATTGTTTCTCTGTATTAGTCTAAGAGCGGGTAGCAAATTTTGTGGGTGAACGCATAACCAAAATCTGAGTACTATCTGGCAAACGCCGAGTAAAGACGTGTGTGAAGAGCCTAACCATATAGTTTATTTTCAACTGTCAAATACTTTTCCCGCCACGTGGCTTCCTTATATATTAATTAAATTTTTTCATCTATCTATTTCATACAAAAAAACAAATCCATCTGTTAAATAAATTAAAGAATAAAATGCCGGGGGATACCGAACCCCCAAAAAAAAAAACTGGTTTAAAGGACTCGATCCCGATACTCCCTTGAACCAGCGCACCAAAATGAAACGCAAATCCACCGATCCACACTTCCCAGCTCTTCCAACTATTCCGACCAACGACGACAATATTCCTCGCTACCTAGTGATTTCAAGCACAGAAACAGTGGATGAACATGGAAAAACACGCCCACTAACATCTTACAACCTATTCCAAATCAATCGCGGCTTAGAATTCATATCTAAAGACATTCTAGAGGTAAAAGCCATGCGGTCCGGTGATCTCCTAGTAAAAGTAGCCAATCTGCAAACTGCTAATAAATTCTTAAAACAAAATCGTATTGACTCTATTCCGGTCAAAGTTTCTACCCACAGTAACTTGAATTCAGTGCAAGGAAGAATATACTCCCCCCATATCAGAGACATTTCTGAAGAAGAACTTTTAAGTGAACTAAAAAACCAAAAAATAATACAGATAAAAAATGTTAAAGAAAGTGAACGAATACTTGATACCAACGGGTGCAGCAATTGTGACTTTCGATCTTATAAGACGTCCCAATGAATTAAAACTAGGATGGCTAAACTGCAAGGTCGAGGAATACATCGCAAAATTAGGACACACGAAGAACCGCTGTAGTAATACGAAAGTATGCAAAGAATGCTGCCTTCCCCCACCACACGACGAATGTGCACGCATATTTTGCGCCAATTGTCAAGAAGATAACCACACTTCTTATGATCCTTCTTGCCCATCCTTCCTTCGCCACAAGTCAATCAACAAAATTAAATCTGACCGCCGTTGCACTCTTCGCGAAGCCTGGCAGATCTACAGAGATGACCCAACATTGCACCAACTACCCGCCCCAAAGAAAAAGCCTGGCTCCAAACCATCAATGGCAGAAATTATAAAAAACAGAATCTCTTCAAAAAATCAGAACCCAACAGAAAATCCCCAATCCTCAAACGAATTAAATACTTCAACTGAAAACCAAACAAACTCCTCCACTTCCAAATCTTATCAACCTCCTATCCCGCATCGCTCTAACTTAACAACAACAGAAAAGAACCTCCCACAAGACATAAATCCTAAATTAAATTCAAATTCCAATAACACCATAGTAAATACTTATACAATAAACAATAAACCACAAACAAAAAATCCCTCTACTTCACAAACAACAATTCAACTGCCTCCTACCACCCAACCCCAAAACCGCACTCCACACTCAAACATAAGCTCGCCATTATCAAATGTTACAAAAACACTCATTAAAGAAAATAACTACTATGTAAATGTAATGGACACTGATGATGATCAATAACATAAGTATTAGTTCCAAAATCAATGACTCTGCTCCTTGTATGTTGAATCCTTCAAGCTCACTTGGGAGCTTGAATGCTTCAACATCCGGGCAGCAGAGTCACATAAATACACAAACACCAAACCGACACACCCCTCTTTCAAAACCATCAACCTTAAGGATTCTCCAATGGAACATGGACGGTTATTTTAATAACCACCATGAACTCCAGGTTTTAATTAACGAATTAAAACCATCTGTTATTGCACTACAAGAAACACACATTCCTATTAATTCAAGTTTTCATCCTCCAAAACAGTATGCTTCTCACTTTTATAATAATAATACTACTGCTAAACAAGGAATTGGTCTTTTAGTTCACAAATCCATTCCACACAAATTCATAAATATATCATCGAATATCGCGGCAGTAGCAGTGGAAGTTGAGCTTAATCTTAAACTGACAATTATTTCTTTGTACACCCATCCCAAAGAGACCTTTACCAGTGCTGAGTTAGAAACATTGTTAACAGCTTTAATACTCCTATATTGTTGACAGGGGACTTCAATGCTTGGAACCCCATTTGGGGCTCTCCTAGTATGAATGGCCGTGGAAAAATTGTTGAACAATTTTTCAACAATTCCAATCTTGCTATTTTGAACGACGGTTCTCCAACACATTTTTCCATCCACAACAGTTTTACCCACATAGATCTTTCATTTATTTCTCCTTCACTTACCCCAAATACAACATGGAAAGCTCTTACTAATTTGCATGGAAGCGATCATTTTCCAACTATAACCGAAATTACATTAAACAATCACACAAATCACGATAACCCGATACAGAAGTTTCAACTTGATAAAGCAAACTGTTCATTATTCCAATCCAAAGTTACAGATTTCTTGTCATGCAAAGCCATCTCTCCCAATATAAATAAAGTCAGCTCTTATACAAAAATCTATTCGCTTCGCAGCTAACTTGGCCATTCCTCAAACCAATAATGCAGCATACAAACACATGGTACCATGGTGGAACAAAGAGCTGGGGAATCTTCGTCAAAGTAAACAAACAGCTTGGAAAACTTTCAAGAAATACCCGACTAAAACTAACCTTATAAAATTTAAAAAAGCCAATGCCGTTTTCAAAAAGGCAGCCAAAGAGGCAAAAATAAGCAGTTTCGAGAAATTCACTTCCAACATTAACCCAAACTCCACATCCAAGAAACTATGGTCTGACATTAACTCTCTCACAGGTAATTACAAACCAATCTCAATAAAAGCTATTAAAGATCAAAATAATCAAATGTTAACATCTCCCACAGAAATTGCACAAAGCTTTGCTTCTATATGGTCAAATGCCTCTAAAGACCAAAACTTTCATTCTGAATTTTGCATTCAAAAAAACAATATATCGAATCAAAGTACTCAATTTGAACCTCTCAGTGAAATAGTTAAACAAATGGAAGATAATATTAGCTTTATCGAGCTCGAAAGTTGCATCAACTCATGTAAAGGTAACACTCCGGGCTTTGATCGTATATCATACTCCATGATTAAAAACTCCCCAATTTTTCTAAAAAACCGTCTCGTTAATCTATACAATAACATCCTTACTCAAGGTGTTATACCACAGATATGGAAAATTGCTACTGTAGTACTTATACCCAAACCAAATAAAGAAATAACAAATCTATCCAGTTGCCGTCAAATATCCCTTCTCCCATGTCTAAGTAAAGTCATGGAAAAAATCATATCCCGTAGACTATCCTGGTTCCTTGAAAGAAACAACCTCCTTGATATTAACCAAGTGGCTTTTAAAAAAGGTAGAGATACAATGGATTCACTATTACACATTGATGAATTTGTCGCTTCAGGAATTTCGTCAAAAAATCATATATCAGTCCTTTCCATTGATTTCGAAAAAGCTTTCGACCGCATCGGAGTGCACGTTGTTATAAATCAACTAATTGAATGGAAAATGGGTCCTAAAATAATCAATTTCGTCAAGGCTTTTTTATCACACAGAAAATTTCGTATAAAAATAAAAAACACATTTTCCTCAGTTCACAACCTTGAAAACGGCATTCCCCAAGGATCACCCCTCTCAGTTGTACTCTTTGTAATATCTTTTAACAAAATAAGCGACATAATCGCAAAATACAATAAAATAAGTTACTCTCTATACGCTGATGATCTCATTATATTAACAAAATGCAAAAATTTAAACAATGTAACAGCTGATTTTTCAAATATACACTCCTCGTCAACTGAATACGCACAAACATTTTTGAATATATTTTATCCATTTTTTCCAAACAGTGATGGTTATTATGCCATCTGTTGATGGTAAAAATTTTCGTAACATATAAATAACAGAATTTCAAAGTTTTATCCAAAAACAACCGTGAGTTTTTCCTTCAACCACTTCCAAAGTGTAACTTATGCAAAGTAGAAGTTTTTTTTTTGAGTCAACTGAATAGGTACAAAAATTAAAATTGGTATTGGAATGGAATGAAACAAGTTTTTGTTTAAGTTTAGTAGTGGGTTCTTCCACCTTTATTTTTAATTACTTCGTAAATTCGATCCGGCATGGAATCGTATAGCTTTTTAATGTAATTTAACGAAATTTCGCTCCACGCTAATTTGATTGCAGAAATTAAGGTTTCTTTGTCTTCGAACTGACGACCACCCTCATAAACTTTGCGTACTAACCATCCCCAGACATTTTCTATGATGTTTAGATCAGGTGAGTACGGCGGCCATTGAAGCAACTGCACTTGTTGCTCCTCTATCCATGTTTTTATTATGCGCGCTGAGTGAATAGGCGCATTATCATGTTGGTAGGTCCAGTTTATGGGTCCAAAGATGTTAGAAAATTTAGGAAAATTTCTTTCCAAAATTACTTTATACCCAGCTGCTGTCATTCTTGATGTTACAACCTCGAGCTCAACTGTTCCATAATAACTGACTGCTCCCCATATCATGACACCTCCTTCACGACTATGATGGCGCTTTAAAAATCTTTTTTCTTTTCTTAAGTCGTGAAAATAGAAGTTGAACCCATCAGGGCCATCGAAATTAAACTTTTTTTCATCTGAAAAAACCACGTGATACCATTCTTTTTTCCAACTCATGTGAAGTCTTGAAAAATCTAATCGCAACATTTTCCGTCTCTCGTCAAGTGGTGGTTTTTTCTTAAGTTTCATTCGTTTAAGATGGCTTGAGTTGTTGATTACTCTTAATACTGTTGAGCAACTTGCGTTTACGCCGACTTTTTGTTTTATTTTTGCCACAGAATCAGAAGAATTTGATGCATATCTTAAAATTCTTCGTCTCTCAGCTGCTGTTGTTGCTGTTTTCTTACCTCCCTTCATGTTTTTGCCGTATGCATCTTTATTTTTCAAGTAAGAATAAACTACATTAAAACCTCGGCCAACTTTATCAGCTATTGCACGTCCAGTTAGGCCTTGGTCTCTAAGTAAATCGATTTTAGCTTTTTCAACACTGTTAAGACACGTAGATCTACCCATTTTTCTTAAAATTTAAAATCAAGAATTAAATTTTACTGAAAACACTAAAATCGTTAATTTAAACTGTCAAGCACTCCAAAAAACTTATAAACAACGAAGAAAATGGCGTTGTACCTATTCAGTTGACTAACAAAAAAAACTCCTACTTTGCATATAAAACACTTTGCAAGTGGTTGAAGAAAAACTCACGGTTGTTTTTGGATAATTCTTTCGGAATTATCTGCTTAACATCTTAAGGGAATAGTTAGCATCAACAGATGGCATAATAACCATCACTGTTTGGAAAAAATGGATAAAGTATATTAAAAAATGTTTGTGCGTATTCAGTTGACGAGGAGTGTACTTATAGACATAGTAAAATGGGGAGAATATTCTCGAACAAAAATATCTGTAGAAAAAAGTAAAATACTTCACATTTGTAAAAAAACTAGTTGCTCCAAAAATATTGTAATTAATCTAAATAATAATTTAATCAAAATGTAAATAACATGAAAATATTAGGAATTATTTTTGATACTAAGTTTAACTTTAAGTCACATTGTATTTATATAAAACAGAGCCTCGCTACCAGGGTCAACATGATTAAATACTTAGCTTCTAAGCATAGCTTTTGTAATTTAAATTCTATTTACAGCAAATGCTCCAAATCATCATTGGAACTCATCACCCCATCATACCATAGCTCAGTTAGAACTGCCCAAAGGGCATTCAGAACAACACCCATTAAAAATATACTGACGGACGCCGGCCTCCCATCAATACCTGAGCGAATAGAATTCCTGGCTGCATCCATCCTTCTCAAAGTTAATGCCTATACGAAATCTCCTATTCAGAATCTTACCCCAAAAATTCTGCGAAGAACTAAGCACCAAAACTACCCATCATCATTACTCAATGCAATAAAGCTTTCAAAAAAATGGAATATTTCAATTCAAAATAACCCAATAAAATGTCCAATATTTCCACCATGGAAAACACCAATGAATTCTATTAACACCGACCTACAAAAACTCCCAAAAGCCACAACAAGTAATGGGATGTACAGGAAAATGTTTATGGAAACGATCACAAATCTCAAAAGGTCAGAGTGGGATTTCCTTTACACAGATGCTTCTAAAAATGACCAAGGGACTTCCTTCGCAGTCGTTGACGAAACAGGAAATGTTAAAATTAAAGGTCTTCTAGCTGACTCCACCTCTATTTTTACTGCTGAAGCTTTCGCTGTTCTTAAAGCTACAATCCACACAAATAACAAAAAAACTGCAATCTTTTCAGACAGCTTATCAACTATTACAGCAATAAAAAACCTCAACAATAACACAGAAATAGTCGAACGCCTTAGGGATAAAATAATTGGAAATAAAAACCTAAAAATTATATGGGTGCCAGGACATGCTGGAAGATCCGGCAATGAGATGGCAGATAAGACCGCAAAAGAAGCTCTCCAAGAACCACTTATACAATTCCATGTGTTCAATAAAAAGGATGCAAAAAAAACACTTCTCCACACCACTGGCAACTTAAAAATAAACACTTGGAATATGTCCACCATTACTCTAAGGTCAACCCGCAAGCCGAAAAAACAATCTACCCCATTAATATATCGCCAAATATGCTAAGGTGCTACATTAGACTCCGACTTGGACACTGCAACATCACCCACAGCTACATATTAACCAAAGAACAACAGCCAATATGCCACCTCTGCAACAATAACGTCCCGCTCACCAATAATCACCTCACCATCGACTGCCAACATGTCAAACTCATATCCAAAAAAATCTGCCCAACAAACAGTCTTATAAATCTTTTAACTGTCCCCTCTGAACAAAACATTATGAATGTTTTTAAGATAATAAGTTTTCTTAAAATTGAAAAAAATATTTAGCTTGTATATTTATATTCAATACTAGCAGAAAATACCCGGCGCTGCCGGGTCCCTGTGAAACAAATTTCCTCCGCACAAAAAGTCCTATGTAATGACAACTTAAACATCCTACAAAACTTTTTTTATTTCGTTAAAAAAAAATTTCTTTTTTTCCTTTGAGTATTTGTTTTTGTATTAATTTAATATTATATTTTATTATATAAAAATGAAATGAAAATTTGTGTGTCCGGGCATCAAATCTAAACCACAGCACAGAATAACTTAAATTATTCTTTATTCACCGAGCTGGCTTTAAAAAAAAAGTGGTAATAATTGCAGTTGCATGTAAAAATATTTCATAATAGAAATCATAATATACAATAACAGTAACTATTACATATTAAGTCACCTATTAATTTCTACAAAACAATCATAACATAATAAAGGCTAAACGAAAGAAATTGGGATTGCATTTACGGTTCTTAATGCATTGTAATATGAGTTTGCAGTGAAAGAGAAGAAAATTAATTCTTATTAAATCTTTTATCAATTCTGAATAACATCGCTATGCTAAAGTCCAAGGAAGTTGTGGTTCAAAATGCAGTTTCAGTTCAAAATAAGTGCTAACAGAAGTGAAAAAAAAAACAACAATCTAAAAACTAAAAGCATATATGTACCTACATATCTCTATACTTAAAGGAAACAAAGTTAGATTGCTTTTCTTTTTCTTTTGTTATTTACATTACAAAAAACCTGAACCATTCCAGCGAACATCACTGAAAACAAATAAAAAGAAGCGAAAAAATAATATGGAAAATAAAAAATTAAGTACATATTAAAGAACGATAATTATTTATTTATTTACAAAATAACAAATGTCTGTCTGTCTGTCTGTCTGTCTGTCTGTCTGTCTGTCTGTCTGTCTGTCTGTCTGTCTGTCTGTCTGTCTGTCTGTCTGTCTGTCTGTCTGTCTGTCTGTCTGTCTGTCTGTCTGTCTGTCTGTCTGTCTGTCTGTCTGTCTGTCTGTCTGTCTGTCTGTCTGTCTGTCTGTCTGTCTGTCTGTCTGTCTGTCTGTCTGTCTGTTTGAATGGTTTTTTTAGTATGTTTCCTTTTGGCTAGAAACGCAAATGATGTATCAATCGATCGGAAATCAATTGAAGAATTTTTGTTTTTTGACAAAAAAAAATTTCGAAAAAGCAATTACTTTTTTCCATTTTACGGATTTCCGTCATTGGAATAGAAAAATAAAATCGTTCGCAAGAACTTGCGTGTGAACAGTGTAATCAATATTTCGTATGGAAAAGAATCTGATGAAAGCCATATTGTAAGGCATCTATTTCATGTACGTATAAAATAAAGTTTTGGTGCTTTTTATGAGCGAATATGAATGAATTTTTCGAACATCGATATTACGAAATTTTGATGCACAGAAATTCGCTGTAACTTGCATGTGTGAACAGTATTTTTAAAACATGATTTGCACATATAAACATCAAACAAAATTTACGGAAGCAATTTTGCAGGGCATTTTATGTGTAAAGTGCATATTATGTAAACGTTGTCTTTTTTAGTATTGATTTTTGCACAAATGAGCATTCAACAAAATTACGCTAGCAATATTGCAGGCTATTTCATGCACAGAAAGTCGTATTCAATGTTTCAATAGATATCCATGACTTTTTTGAGTATCGAAATTGCGAATGTTGTATGCATCGAAAATCGTGTGAAATGTGTTAACTGAAATCCGTGCCTTTTTTTAATATTCATCATGAAAAATGTTCATGCACAGAAAATAGCAGAAACTTGCATTTGTCAACGGCATCTTCCTGAGCATTGATGATTTAAATACATAAACATCGATGTTAAAACATGATTTTTGCACCAAAAAAAGATCAAACATACTTGACGAAAGTAATTTTGTAAGGCATTACAATACATATCGAAACCTTTCCGTAAGAATGGACATTTCTAAAATTGTTCAGAAAACGAAAAAAACGAAGAAAGTTCTAGTTGAATCATAGTGTACTAAGAGAAAATTTTGGTTAAACTAATTGACATTATTTTCAAACATCAAAATTTTCATGCACATATGTACATACATACATGAGTTGTAAACTTAAATCCATGAATCGATATTGCAAAGTCTGTTGGCAAAGAAAATCGTTCGCAAGAACTTGCGTGACGTTTCTTTTCATTATCTCAGTTGAACTATTGACATTTTTGGGGACGAAATTCCAAAGCCCAATGGCGTTTTTTTTTTCATAGAACTTCATATAGATTTCCAAAAGAGCGAACCTAATATTCATTATGCGGAATTTGTATGCCAGAAACATGCATGTGTAAACGCTGCCTTTTTGAGCATTTGATGCACAGAAAATCGACTTTTTTGAGTAGCTATTAAGACTACGAACATAAGTTAGTATTATGCAATGTGCATACAGTGAAATCCATTCCTTTTTTGAACACCCTTTACAGACATCAATATTTCAAAATTTTTGAAATTGGAAACTGAAATCCATGCCTTTTTTGAATATCGATGTTAAAAATTTGTTTTGCACAGAAAATTGTGTTGAAGAATTTACGTGTAAACAGTGTCTTGGTCCAACAGCTTAAGTATGAGCTGAGCCTTATAATAATAATAGAAGAATGAAGAGGAAATGAAATGAAACGAAATGATAAATAGAAACAAAATAAATATAAATTTCAAATAGTTTTCAGTCGGCTGTCATTTTAAATAAACAAAATACATTTTTCAGGTAAGTTCAAATTTTAAATTATGTTTCCTTATACTAATAATTATTTGTTTTTTTTTTTAAACAGTCTATTGCACAATCAGTGCATAGGGCTTTAATTTGTACTAATTTATTTTGTAAGTTCTAGTTGAATCATAGTGTACTAAGAGAAAATTTTGGTTAAACTAATTGACATTATTTTCAAACATCAAAATTTTCATGCACATATGTACATACATGAGTTGTAAACTTAAATCCATGAATCGATATTGCAAAGTCTGTTGGCAAAGAAAATCGTTCGCAAGAACTTGCGTGACGTTTCTTTTCATTATCTCAGTTGAACTATTGACATTTTTGGGGATGAAATTCCAAAGCCCAATGGCGTTTTTTTTTTCATAGAACTTCATATAGATTTCCAAAAGAGCGAACCTAATATTCATTATGCGAAATTTGTATGCCAGAAACATGCATGTGTAAACGCTGCTTTTTTGAGCATTTGATGCACAGAAAATCGTACTCAATGTGTTAACAAAAATCCATGACTTTTTTGAGTAGCTATTAAGATTACGAACATAAGTTAGTATTATGCAATGTGCATACAGTGAAATCCATTCCTTTTTTGAACACCCTTTACAGACATCAATATTTCAAAATTTTTGAAATTGGAAACTGAAATCCATGCCTTTTTTGAATACCGATGTTAAAAATTTGTTTTGCACAGAAAATTGTGTTGAAGAATTTACGTGTAAACAGTGTCTTGGTCCAACAGCTTAAGTATGAGCTGAGCCTTATAATAATAATAGAAGAATGAAGAGGAAATGAAATGAAACGAAATGATAAATAGAAACAAAATAAATATAAATTTCAAATAGTTTTCAGTCGGCTGTCATTTTAAATAAACAAAATACATTTTTCAGGTAAGTTCAAATTTTAAATTATGTTTCCTTATACTAATAATTATTTGTTTTTTTTTTAAACAGTCTATTGCACAATCAGTGCATAGGGCTTTAATTTGTACTAATTTATTTTGTAAGACTTTTGTTTGTTTATGAGTTTATCGGTCATATACACACAACCGACAAACAAACAAAAGTCTTACTTTATATATTAGTATAGATAAGTATATCTAATATAAGTAAAACCAAAAACTTCTCTTTATATTCAAGTATATGTAAGTTTATGTAATATATCTATCGGCAGGAGGTCCTGGTAGCTAGTGCCGTGAAATTAATATTAATTGTGTAATTTATTACCTGTTAATAAAGTAATAATAATAATAATAATAAAAATCTGAGTATGAGGGTTTGTAGGTGCATGCACCTTGATATTGAATATAAAATTCTGGCAGGATTTTTTTGGCGCCCGTAGTGGGGACGAGAGATTGAAAATAGCGGTTTTCCCATTTGTTGTGTCATGAGTAAGACCAGTTCAATTCATTTATTAAAAATGAGGAATGATGCTCGTTCATTTTTCCTTTGTCCACAAACTTTCTTTTTAATGATCTGATTAATAAAACTCAAGATATGCCCTTTTAAAGCGAACCTTATCAGACTTATTTTGGAGACTTTTTTTTGTTGATTTTTAATATTTTTCAAATCTCCAAATTTCTCTCGATATGGTGTGCCTAAAATGGTTATATCTTGAGTATTATCAATTGGATCATTAAAAATAAAATCTTTGGGCTTAGGGAAAATGACAGAGCATCATTTCCCATTTTTAAAAAATGAAATGAAGTGATTGTACCCTTGACACAACAAATGGAAAAACCGCTATTTTCAATCCCTCGTCCCCTCTACGGGCGCCAAAAAAGTCCTGCCAGACTTTGATATTCGATATCAAGATGCATGCACCTACAAACCCTCATACTCAGATTTTGGTTATGCGTTCACCCACAAAATTTGCTGCCAGCTCTTAGTCTATATATCTATATCACCTTCTGCGAGTCTTATGTTGAACGTTGTAACAAAAAAAAAATTATAAATGTAAAAACACCAAGGCTCTAGATGACGGAAATTCAGCTTTTATGAGTATAACACAAAATTTGTATTTCTAGCGTTTTTTCCTTCTGATATAAAGACCCAACATATGAGAACGCAAATTTAACTAAATAGTGACACCCCTAAACAAAGTAAGTTTCGTACCCGTACCTCAAAGTGATTTAAAAAAAAAGGAATTTTAGACACTTGGATGAAAAATTTTGTAGGCCGTTTTGAATTCTGACTAAAGTAGGAATTTTCGACAGGCACGTTATCACCCAAAACATATTTTATTTAAATATATGTCCATTTTACCTGATAAATAAGGCAAGAAAAGCATTCTATCACATTGCCGAGTCAAAAGTTGTGGATTTTTTTGCTATGAATAAGGTTTAAGTCAAAAAATAATGAAAACATCGATTTTTTGTACTTGTATTTATATAAATTATATAAATGGACATAACTTTTGAACTAATCTGTAGATTGTTCCTGAAATTGTATCATTTTCTTTGCTTAAGTATCTTATTAATGTAAAAATAAAAAAAAAAATTATTTTAAGTTTTTTTTTTTCAATTTCAGTCTAAACCCGTTTCCGTAGACACAAGAGTTTCCAAGGGACGGCTTTTGAAAATACATATAACAATTACTTAGGTATTTATTAAAACAATAAGTAGTACATATATTAAACAGTATAATAACAAAAACATGGTCTTTAACATATGCTGCATCAAAGCAATAGAGCGTGTAGATTGAGCCAAAAGAAGGGGGGGGGGGGCAATTTTAAGAAAAGTTGATTTCAAATAAAAAAATAGCTTTACAAAAACAATGGTAATGTTTGGACGAAAATTCTTTTGCTCATCTTAAAGCCAGAAATCCATTCTTGAATTAACTTTTTAAATAAAGTGTTTTTAGCTGATAGTTTTTGAAAAATTTACTTTCAAAATCAAAATTTCGAGAAAAAGACAATTTTTTGGTGTTAATCTATTTTTTTTTATTTTATTTTATGTTACCAAGTATTATTTTTGTTTCAGATTTTCAATGCCCTTATTAATTTTCAGTCAAATACTGAAAACAAAATGCTTAAATATAAGAAGGTTTTATAATACAAATTCTATATAATGTACTACTGAAATAAATCATCCAAGTAGAAGACTTATCATTAAGGATTGGACGTGTTGAATTACACTAGTTTACAAAATTTGGGGTCATGGTAGGGTCCTTAGAAAAAATATATTTTCTAGACTAATTTTGGGTCACTGAACACGAAAATGAAAATTATTTTTTTTTTCAAAGAAGCGTTTTCGAGATATGCGCAAAAATCATTTTCTCAACTTTTTGTTCAGATATTCCCATAAATCTCGCTAACGGCTTAGCTAATTTACATAAAATGTGTATTTTCTGAATGATGTGATCTGTCTCCTTCCGACGATGTACTGCTTGTATAAGTCGGACTGAAATTTTATAAGTTACAGGCATTCAAAGTTTCAAAAACGAGTATTTTTGAAAAATTTCTAGTTTTTGGTTGCTCCATATGGATCGAAAAAAAAATATTTAAAATACTTTTAGAGACTCAAGTGAAAAACAATCTTTTTAACAAAGATTTGAGCCAAAGTTTTTCAAAATCGGACGATAAATGTAGAAGTTATTAAATAATTAGTGAAAGAAGGCAAATTAATTTTTTTCAATAAAAGTCATATAAATGTATATTAGGGTGTCTGTTATTTCCCAAAATCAGAATCAGAAACCCCTAAAATCAAAATTGTATGCCCTAAAATAAGTTTTTGACCAACAAATGTTTGTCTAAGGTGATAAATCGGTGCCTCTTAGGCCATTCTCTTTTCCATACAAAGGAGAATTGGACACACCAAACTCCAAGACCAATAATGACGTGATATATATCGTTGGAAAGATATTTTTATGAACTAAAATAGTTACTCTAAGAGTTCATTTCAAATCTCTATGTGAAAAAAAGTTATTCGCTAGTTAAGGATAGTTTGTTTCACACCAAAATGCGTTGAAACACAATTTTCACCAGCGAATAACTTTTTTCACATAGAGATTTGAAATTAACTGTGAGTAACCATTGTAAAAAAAAAAAAATTAGTCTAGAAAATATATTTTTTCTAAGGACCCTACCATGACCCCAAATTTTGTAAACTAGTGTTATTGATTCAAAATAGCTTTTAGCCTTTAGTCCTACAAATTGGCGTTTCGTTCGGCTTACTCATTTGAACTCATCAGTGACATAGTGAGGGCTTTGTCATACGCAATTTGTGTTAAGTTCAGTTCAACTAACATGAATTTTTCAACGAAATGTCTTCTAGTTTTTGAGAAAACTGAAATTAACATGATCAACTTAACTGTTTTCAGTCTAGTATCCTTTTTCTTTGGGGTGGGAGATACTAGACTGAAAACAGTGAAGTTGATCATGTTAATTTCGGTTTTTTCGAAAACTAGAAGACATTTTAGCATATGGTTTTTTGGTTTTCAGTATTTGACTTAAAATTAATTTGACTTAAAATAAGCTATAAGTTTGTGATTCTTCACGAAAAATATTTGAATATTTTTTGTTGTAGGTCATTTATTTAAAAAATTATTAAAATTGAAATGAATCGATGGGCAACGCGTTTTGTACGGTATGTGTTTAGCTATATCTCTTTTGAGGTTGTATAATGAAATCTTTTGAACTGCACGCTGGCTGGGGTAATTTTTTGTCAAAATCTGTTGCTCTAACGACAAAAAGGGTTATAATCTTATAATTTTTTTGTGAATAATTTTATGATTTTATGAAAATAAATTAATAAAACTACATAGTTCGTTAAAAGGTCGTTTAAATAATTTTACTGTGTATATTTTACTCTTCCTTATTTTGTTTTAAAATGAAATTCGATGAGTTATTAAATATGAACAAAATCACCCTTTTTCAAGATGGCGGCCATTGCCTTGCCCCGGGCACACCACGTTTTTTTAGAAATCTTTTTAAATGAAAAAACGTTTCAAATGTTTATGGAGTAGAATCACATACGTTTCAATTTTCCCTTCACATGTAAAAAAAAATACTGATAGTATTCGAGAATTTGTATGCCCCAGCACAAATTTGAATTTAGGGCACTTTTGAGGAAATGACGTCAGACCAAAGAAAGCCCTCCACCATAACTTAACTTCACTGAATTTTTTGCAATTTTTCCAAATTTACGTCTAATTTACCTAGGCTATTGTACTACCACATACACAGTAGTCACTTCTAGAGCCGTCTCGTTTTACTGGCGTTTAAATAAAACGAGTACCGGAATAAGGGTGATTGTCTAACTGATTTGCTCTCTTTGCTTGACAAAGTATTGTTTAAAATTGTATAATAAAATGAATTACGTCCAGTTGAGAATGAGAAGGATACGTATCGCATTACATAATCATTACATACCTGCAAATTATTAATTTCTGATTTAATTTTGTCGTGCATTTGTTTATCTTTTGTGTATGAAGCATCATTGGTCTGTGTCTCATTTTCTTTCTGTTTAAGTAGTGCTCGACTGTGTCGTAATTCCATTTCAGATGTTTTAATTGTTGTTTGAGCTTCACTTGCCTGCTTTTTAGCATCTATTCGAAAATAATAATAAAGTAAGTTTAAAAAAATAACTTTAAGCCTTTATATTAACTTATCAACTGGTCTTGCAAAGAAGAAGCTTCTCCATCTTCATTTGTAGATAGGCCTTGGGTTACAGCTTCGTAGCGTTTTTGAGCATCTTCATATAATTTGGAGTCTTGCTGATCAGCTTGTTTTAAGCTTTGAAAGAGACCTTCGACCTTTTTCATCTGCCCTTCTTTTTGGTTGAGTGCATTTTTGTCATCTTTAATGTTTTTTTCTAAACCCTTTACTTTTTTTATTTCTTGATCAATAGCTCCTTGAGCAGCTTTGATGTTGCCAGTGGATTGAGCTTCGGCTTTCATTTTTGCCGAAAGTGCTTCTTCTAAGACTTTCAACTCTCCTCCGCTTTCATTGTCTATTTTGTGTTGAATTTCTTTTGCCATTTGATCTAAATTGTTTAATTCTTGATCGTTTTCCGTAATTGTGTTCTTACAAAGTTCAATACGGTTTGAAAGAGTTTCAATATTCTTTTCAGTACTTTTCAGTGCTTCCTTTTGTTTAAGATATCTAAATGAGATGTGAATACGTGTTAGATACTCAATGTCTCGGCAAATTTTCTGGAATTCAAGATACGCTGCACGCTCTTGACGTAACTTTTCTAGCTTAGGTTCAACTTCCTCTTGTAAAAGTGTATTAGTTTCTCGTACTTTCGCGTCTTTTTTTTCTATGAGCTTAGTTGTGGCCTCTCTTTTTGTTTCGTACATACTAGTGCCAGCAGCCTCTTCAATCATTGATAGAATCTGCGAAAAATTATTTGATCTTTTCAATTGCAATTGTTATGTCCAAATCATCCTTACCTCCTGTGGTTTCATATTTAAGACTTTCGTTATACGTCCCTGCATTATTAAGAAGTTGGGATTGTTAACGTTGAGCTGCACGGAGCAAAAAAAATCAGTGACCTTTTTGTTTTGTACAAGCTTCCCATTTATAAGGTACTTATTTTTGCCTCCGACGACGATTTGCCTTGTGACAGAAATTTCACGACATTTTTCATATCCGAGTGGACACTGATCAGGGTCAGTATTATCAAAAACAAGAGTAACATTAGCTTTTGTGACACCAGCTTGTCCACTTTTAAAGACTAGATCTTGCAGGGAAGCAGCTCGGACCTGTTTTTTTTTATAAATTCGTAAAAAAAGTTTGTAAAATATTTTTACCGATTGAGTGCAAATACAATGAATAGAATACAATTTTTTTTTTTAGTATTCACTGTATTTCTATGTTTCAAATAATTTAAGACGAACTTACCTGGCCTAAGTTGTTTATGCCAAGTACAAAGCATATAGAATCCAATATATTTGATTTTCCAGTTCCATTTAAACCCGTGATTGCGGTGAATTCTCGATCGAAACCATGAATTTCCGTACGTCTACCATATGATTTAAAACCATCAATAATTACTGATTTAATATACATTTTTATTTAACATATAAACAAACAATTAATACATAAACTTTATTTTTAGTTGATGTTTGAAGTTTTTTGAAGTTTAACCAAGCACCGTGGAAGTGCGCCAAAAATTCCGTTATGTTTTGACACCCAAATAAATGGGCGCATTCACCAATATGAAAATTCAGAAATTTTAGGTCTGTTTGGTTACTCAAATTTCGTACGAATTCGTACGACGTCGCACTACATTTCACAATTTCCTGTTTTGTTAACCCCGAGGCCACACGAGCAAGTACTTGCAAGCAAGTTGCAATACATACACATTTGTTTACTAACACAAACAAACCCAAGCAACTTGCTTATCAACTGGCATGCAAGTTTTGAAGCCAGTAGTGAAGCAAGTTGGGAGACAAGCAAGTGGAATGCAAGTGGAAAGCAAGTGGGAGGCAAGTGGAATGCAAATTACGAGTTTGACAGGCAGTGTATGTAGCCAACTTGCTTGCAAGTACTTGCTCGTTTGGCCTCAGGGTAACTCCAAAGTGTAGCAACGAGAGAGCAAAATGAGAGAGCAAGAAATTTTCCCTCCATGAAAAATCTTGCAAATTTCTGCTACACAAATTTCTGTGTGCAGGAAGTAAAAAACTGTCAAATCCACGTCTGTGTGTATTTTTGTTTGAGTGTGTCTTAAGATTTGCCTGTAGTGTTTGATGGTGTGTGTGTCACGTTTGAAGTTTCGTACACAAAAGTGATACAAAATTGGTTTTTCGCGTTTGTTAACTTTGTAGCAAGTTTTCCCCTCTATGAAAGAATTTTCCCCTTCTTTCGATAATTTGACAGTTTTTGAACATCGTGCTACAAAAGTAACCAAACAAACCTTTTATTACGTTGAATGCAAAAAAGAGCCTGATTAGACGATTTGATTTTTCCGTCGTTTCGTGTTTCGTTTTTTTGACACATTGGGTGAGGGGTGTAGAAATGTAGGGGGAATGAAGTAACGGCAGCACGTATGAAAATTTTAAGACTTTTTCCGGTTGAACTTTGACGTTTACGATTTGACAAATGAGTTATATATAGAGATCAGTGGAGCGGAGAAATTCAAAGTTTGAGCCTGATTACACGACTCGTTTTTCGTCTTTTTGACAAACCTTCATGGTTACACACCACGAAAAAAATCCATACGTGATTTTGAAGTTTAACAAGTTTGAGGTTTATTTATTGGAAAATAGGCGGTAATAACAATTAAAAATATTTTTAAATCACTTCTTGTTCAAATTTATACCTATTTAATTATGACAATCAACTTTCAGTCTCATTATTTAAATTTTATAAGCATTCCCCACCTCTACTCATTTGTCTAGTGATAAACGTCAAAGTTCAACCGGAAATCACCCTCTTTCAGATATCTGGCTTCTGATTGGTCAGCTGTCAAAAAATTTCTGAAAATTCAGATGACTTTTGGTTACGTTTGGTTACGTTTTATTTTGAATTTTCAGATGAGATTAGAGAATCCGACGAATGAGGTGGGGATGGAATCTGACTCAATTTTGACATTTGGCTCATAGTAAAAATGTCAAAATTGAGTCTTATGCTATGTTTCCACCAAAGGATTATCTCAGCTCAGATTTAATAAATCTTTTTGGTGTTTCCACCGCACAAAAAGATTTAAAAAAGATTTACTTTGACAGCCCCTTTTTAAATGAAAATGGTGTTTCATTGTTTCTCATAAAGAGGAAGTGAGATAGAATGTATGGTTAAATGAAGGACTAACCATTTATAACAATTATAATAAGTTTTATTCGACATAAAATTACAATAGGTTATTAATTACTTTACTTTAGGTTTTCTGGATGGAGACACGTTGTACGGTAGACTGTCGGATAACGAATGAATGACTCAAAAGTATCTGCGTCTTTTTCTTGAATGTTGTCAATACATGTATGTATGTGTGTGTGCAATGTAGATTCTGCAAACAGTGTTGCCACAGCACCCCCTGCCTAGTGTTAGCGATATCTTGCTGGAATTACCACTCTGCGTCCTAGTCTTGATGTTTTTGGTTCAGTGTGAGGAGTGCTTGGTAAAGTTGGTGATGATTCGATGTGAGGCGGATGACTGCAGGATGATGACTGTGGATTATTTGTTTCAAAGTGTTCTTCTGAATTTTGTATATAAGCTGGCTTTAGCCTATCAATAGAAATATATTTATTAATGTTTTTAATATTGATTTTAAAAATTTTATCTTTTCTACTAATAATTTTAAATGGGCCTTCATAAGGGTTTTGTAAAGGCTTTTTGACTGAGTCTGTTCTGACAAATACATGACTGCATGTCTGAAGATCTTTAAATATGAATGATTTGTTGCTAGAGTGGTTCGAAGCTGCTACCGGCCGGATGGATGTCATTCTCGATTTTGTAGAAAATCGTGAGAATCCGATATGGTTGTTTTTGGTGATTCGTGGAAAAATTCGCCTGGAATCCGTAAAGTTGTACCGTATAACATCTCAGCAACTGTTGCTTGGATATCCTCGCGGTAAGCTGTTCGCAATCCCAATAGAACTGTGGGTAGAACTTCGGTCCAATTAGAAGAGTCATGGCATTTTATAGCTGCCTTGAGAGTTCTATGAAAACGTTCGATCATTCCGTTTGCACACGGATGGTAAGGTGTAGTTTTAATATGTTCGATGCCTAGAATTCTGCTTAACTCCTTGAATAGCGATGATTCAAACTGTCTGCCTTGGTCAGTAGTTATTTTTAAGGGCACTCCAAATCGACAAATCCAATTGTTGTAAAGTGCCTGTGCCACGGTTTCTGCTGTAATGTCGACGATTGGAATGACTTCCGGCCATCTTGAGAATCTATCGATCATGGTGAGGCAATATGAGAAACCATTGGATATGGACAACGGACCAACTAAATCAATGTTTAAATGCTCGAATCGATTATCAGGCACAGCAAAGTATCCGGCAGGTGATTTGCAGTGTTTGCCAATCTTTGATTTTTGACAAGCAATGCATTGTTTCACCCAAGATTTTGTATCTTTTCGCATAGAAGGCCAAATACAGCGTGACTGCAAAAGTTTCAAAGTTGCGTTTCCTCCTGGATGTGACAAGGAATGAAGTTTCTCAAAAATTTCTTGGCGGCATGAGTTCGGGATATAGGGACGAATATTTTTCTTAGTTATATCACAATATAGCTCCACATCGAAGCCAGGAATTTTAAGACGTTGCAGCTTTAAGGCATTCGCACTGGTCAAAAGCTGATTTAAGTCTGCATCTGTTTGCTGCTCCGCTGCCACTTTCTTGAAATCTATGGCACTAGTCATCTCGAGAGTCTCAATGCGGGATAAACTGTCTGCCACCACGTTATCTTTGCCCGGAATATACTGTATATCTGTTGAGAACTGACTTGTGAAACCCAAATACCGTTCTTGTCGAGGTGAAAGTTTTTCTGGATTTTGATGAAAAGCGAAAGTTAGCGGTTTGTGATCGGTAAAGATGATGAAATCACGTCCTTCAAGCATGTATCTGAAATGCTTAATTGTGAGATAGACCGCCAGCATTTCTCTGTCATAAGCGCTGTATTTTCTTTGTGATGGTTTTAATTTCTGGCTGTAAAAACCAAGCGGCTCCCAATGATTAAAACGTTTTTGTTGCATTACCCCTCCAACCGCTGTATCTGAAGCGTCAACCATGATTGAGAATTGAGCTGATGCACAAGGATGAGTAAGCATTACGGCTTCTGACATAGCTTTCTTGCAATCCTCAAACGCTTCCGTAGTTTTAGATGTCCAAATCAATTCTTTGTTTTTCTTCGGGTTGCCTTTTAAGAAGTCGTTCAAAGGGCTTTGGAGATGAGCTGCCTTTGATAAATACTTTCGGTAAAAATTGAGCGTCCCAAGAAAACGTCGAAGTGCTTTAATGTCTTTAGGCTTGGGGAAATTTAATATGGCATCTACTTTGTGAGGAAGGGGTTTGATGCCATCACGGGAAACCAGATGCCCTAAGAACTCTACACTTTCTTTGCCTAAAGAGCATTTATCGATATTGATGACGAAATTGTGATCATTGAGTCGCTGGAACAGTTGTTCCAAATGAGCCTTATGTTCTTCAGGAGACGACGAAGCAATCAAGAAATCGTCTATGTAGGAGAAACAAAAGTCCAAACCTTGAACTACCTCATGAACGAGACGCTGAAACGTTTGGGTAGCATTTCGGAGTCCAAACGTCATCTTGCAGAATTCAAAAAGCCCAAAAGGTGTAATAATTGCGGTTTTTTCGATGTCCTGTGGGTCCATTGGAATTTGGTGAAACGCCCTGACCAGGTCTATTTTGGAAAATATTGTTTTTCCATCCAAATACAGAGCAAAATCCTAGATGTTTGGTACCGGGTAACGATCGGGCTTTGTTACGGCATTGAGCAGACGAAAATCACCACAAGGCCGCCATTCACCATTTGGTTTCTTGGCCATGTGGAGCGGACTAGCCCACGGACTCTTAGACGGACGACATATTCCCTGTTCTACCATGAATTGGAATTCTTTTTTAGCTGCTGTAAGTTTTTCTGGCGCCAATCTACGAACTCGACAGTGAACAGGAGGTCCCGAGGTCTGAATTTGATGCTTCACTTTGAGAGGAATGTTAATTTCCTTGTGAATGGTGTTAGGTCTTGTTAAATTTGGAAACTGAGCTAGTATACTGCAATAAGCACTGTTTTCATCAACTGTTTTGATGGACGAGTAATTGTTTGCTTCAAGCAGCTTGCCTGGTGCAGTTAATTTGGTTTTATTGTCAATAAGACGTTGTCTTTTTAAGTCAACCAACAAATCATTATGGCTTAAGAAATCTGCTCCCACGATTGCGTGGTTGACATCGGCAATAATAAAATACCAACTTAAATTTCGCCTCAACCCTAATTCTAAATTCAATAACCTCTGTCCAAATGTTGAAATTTTTGAACCGTTGGCCGCAAAAAGATATGTTTCAGTTCGAATGGTATCTTTTTTAGAACGAGGATACACAGAGAGATCTGCACCTGTATCGATGAGGAACTTTGTATTCGTTTTAGGGTCTATGATAAATAAGCGACAATTTTTATTATTATGGCCACTGTCGTCAGTCGCCATTAACGACCGGCCGTGAAGTTTCCCTGATTTTTCTGAAAGTTGCATGGTGGCTTGCAATTTCTCGCCTGGCTCTTGAATCTGTGGTGGAACCAGCAAATGTCAGAATCGGAACTGAAGCGGTTTTTGCGAACGGAATGGGAACGATGTCTGCTTTTTGAACCAGATTGCTTTTCACGAGCACCATGATTTTTGAAACCTTGTCCAGATTCTAACCTTGAAAGTCGTGTACAGACTTCATTCAACTGAGCACAGATTTTTGAAGTGTCAATAGCTGAAGAAGACGGGTCGAAACCGAAAGTCGCGATCTCTGAAGACTGAGAAGTTTCGTGAATTTTATCGGCAATAGTGCCGAGCTTCATTAAGTCGGTTTCTTGGGTCGCAGAGAGTATGGCTTGTGTCTGTGAAGGTAAACGTTGCAACCACAGAGTGCGCAGAACATCGTCACCAATCTGTTCAGTTGCCAGATTTTTCATGTCTCTTAACAGCTGCGATGGACGTTTGTCGCCCAGTTCTATGTCTTTGAGCAAAGTTCTGAGGCGCTTTTCCTCAGTGTCTGCGAACTGATCCAGTAGACGTTGTTTCAAGGTTGCATATTTATCTTTCGACGGTGGATTCGCCACTATGTCGACGACTTGAGCAATGATGCTACCGTCGATGCTGCCGACTGCAGTGTGGAATTTGGTTTCGTCAGCCGTTATGCCTGCCGTAGTAAACTGAGATTCTAATTGCAGAAACCAGACTCGTGGATTCGCTTTCCAGAATGGTGCAGGTTTGCACGCCACTCGCGAAATTTCTGCATTTGGGTTTGGGGCAAGATTGCCTTTTGTTCCCTCGGTCATTATTTATTAATATTAAATGATAATACAGATAATAAATTGCTTTGTACTTACGTACGAATTTTTTTAATTATATTTTCTGCAGTTGCTCCAGACAAAAAAAAAATGACGGCGGCGACAGTAGTTGTTCTGTTTTTTTTTTTTTTTTTTTTGCGTTTTGTGTCTGTCTAATAAGCAATACCGACACGAAAAAGGGGAAAAGATACAACAGCGAGATACAAAAAAAAACTTTTGCAGGTGGCAAATAGCACCAGTGAATTCAGTTTTGTTATTTTAAAATGTTTTTGTGCGATTAAAGATTAATTCTTCAGCTCACGTCGGGGTCACCAATATGGTTAAATAAAGGACTAACCATTTATAACAATTATAATAAGTTTTATTCGACATAAAATTACAATAGGTTATTAATTACTTTACTTTAGGTTTTCTGGATGGAGACACGTTGTACGGTAGACTGTCGGATAACGAATGAATGACTCAAAAGTATCTGCGTCTTTTTCTTGAATGTTGTCAATACATGTATGTATGTGTGTGTGCAATGTAGATTCTGCAAACAGTGTTGCCACAAATGTTTCTTCTGTGAAGAACTGAATTCAGCCATAAATGAATCCTTCAGCGCCATACAGGAACAGGTTAGTTCGATTTGTAAAAGTATTTGTCCTAGGAAGATTTAACAAGATTAATTTCTAATCTTCAAGATTAACGAAATAAAGGACAATCGGCAAAAATGTATGGAAGGTGGTCTAGGAACCAATAACAACGAGACGTATGTCGTTGGAAAGGTGTTTTTATGCGCTACAATAGTCACTATGGTGGCTCATTTCAAATCACTGTGTGAAATAAGTTATTCGTTAAACAACGTTTGGTTTTGGTACCATTAAGTGTGGACAAAATGTATACAAACTGGACTTACCAGTACTAATAAGATGCATGTCGTTGAAAAGGTATTTTTATGAACAATAATAGTTACCATAACAACTTATTTAAAATCACTGTGTGGAAATAGTTATTCGCTGTTTTAGGGAATTTTAGCACAGATAAAATGTATGGAGCATGAGTAGCAATTAGCGAATAACTTTTTTCACACAGTGATTTGAGTTAAGCTGCCGTATTGACTATTGTAGTACATAAAATTTCCTTTCCAACGACATATGTCCCGTTCTTATTGGTTGAACTTGCCATCACACTTTTTGCCCATACTAAAAAAAAAACATTTTTTTCACACTAAAATGAACCACAATATTTCATTAGTTTAGGAATAACTTTTTTCACACAGTAATTTGAGCTGAACTAATATAAAAGATATTGTAGGTAATGGAAATACCTTTCCAATGACATATATATTGTCGTTTTTTGTTACACCAGTTTTCATAAATATTCCCCATACTAAATATATTTTATTCATACTAAAATGCACCAGAGCACAATCCTATTTAGCGAATAACTTTTTTCACACAGTGATTTGAAGTAAGCCCCCATAGTAACTATTGTAGTACATAAAAATACCTTTCCTACGACATATGTCTCGTCGTTATTGGTCTTGTAGACCGTTTTGTCCTATTCTCCTTTGTATGGTAAATCTTCAAGATTTAAAGGAGATTTGCGGTAAATCTAGAGAATGCAATCCCGGACAGTTTTTTCAATCCCGGGATTTCGGGATTCAAAAATTTCAATACCGGGATCCCGGGATAATCCCGGGATTTCAAAAATATTTTTCAAAAATTTATTAAGAATAAGGGTATTCATACAACAGCGTAAAGTCGTCGTAAACGTTGTAAGCTTTTAAACTTCGTAATTCTGTCACAATTTGTATGGAAAATTTGACAGATTTACGAAGTTTAAAGCTTTACGATGTTTACGACGAGTTTACGCTGTTGAATGAATACCCTTAATATATTTTTGTTTGAAACTGTTCGTTTTCCAAATTAAAAACGCTTTTCTGAATATGCAAAGAGTTAATACTTCTACTTCGGCCTCCGCCTGGCAAGAAAAATAGGTTTTATGGTTGAAATGTTTTTATTTAGAAGAAAAAAATGGTTATTCTCCATGTTTTCTCACAAAACAGAAAAGTTCTTAGGAAATAAAGAAACAAAATTTATCTAGTTATTTCATATATAGGTACCTATCTGCTCTTAACTGCCTGAACAGAGTGCAAGACGGAGCTGGAATAGATATCAAAAATGCTGCTGCCGAAGCTGCAAGAGTTGAAAAATGTTTAACTTTTACTGCAGCATTTTTGACATCTATTCCAGCTGCGTCTTGTTTTCTGTTGAAGCAGTAATGCTAGTTGCAGGAAGCTGACATTTATCGGTGCATCAGCCGCACTTTAAATTCTAAGAGGTCAATAAATTAAAGTTCCTTTTTCCTCGAATAAAATTTTGAAAGAAAATTTTAACGAAAATACAAATGAGCTGATGAGAACCAAAACCCGCAATACCCAGAAAAGCTCGCCATAATTAAATTTAATTATTAAATATCATTTAAATGGAACTTTAAATGTGATTTTCCTTCAAACCATAACAAAATCATTTAAAACTTATTAAAAATTAAATTTGATCGTGAAAAGTTTTTCTGATATGAATTTGGCATGTTTTGGTTTACAGCTCAACTGGGAATAAAATATAATAGGTTTATTGACATTTTTTTAAAGAAAAATATTATTTCTTGCGGAATATTTTTTTTTATTTACTTAACAAAAATATTTTATTCAGTTGTTTCAAAATAAAATGAATATTCTTCATACTTTTTGAATTCAACTGAAACCGACATCGATAGAATCATTGACTTATTAGGTATATAGGAAGTCAATGGATTGAATAGTCGTACGGTAACGCAACGAAAAGAAAAAAATTAACGAAGGGGGACGACCAGTTTTGAACTACATAAAAATTGTTGGCAAATTGTTCCTATACGAAAGTCTAAATGCAAGCAGGAAGAAAAATTGTATGCGAATATTTAAGCCACCAATCCCGGAAATCCCGGGATTGAAGTATTATAATCCCGGGATTTTCGGGATCCAAAAATGGCTCGGGATCCCGGGATCCCGGGATTCGGGATTGCATTCTCTAGGTAAATCTTATTAAATCTCAGATTAGCGTTAGGTGGAAATGTAGCATTATTCCCTCTGCAATCATTCGTCGGATTCTGTAATCGGGGTGAATATATACCTAGATAACCAAATTCGCCTTCAAAAGTGAAGCTCGGCCACCATTTTATTGGAGGCATTTTCAACAATAATTTTATTGTGTTTTGTGTCTTGTTTACTTTTTTGCAGAGGAGATTTTTTCTAAAATAAAAAGGGTATTCATACAACAGCATAAAGTCGTCGTAAACGTTGTAAACTTTTAAACTTCGTAATTCTGTCACAATTTGTATGGAAAATTTGACAGATTTACGAAGTTAAGAACTTTACGATGTTTACGATGAGCTTACGCCGTTGTATGAATACCCTTAAAGTATTTGTATTTGTTTAATTGAAACGTGATTTTAAGGTGTGCAAGATTGCAAAAATATTCAAATACCTAGTTCTGGTAGTGTCTGTGCGTGTAAAAACAGTAACAAGAAAAAAAGGTATTTTTGCCATATTTATTTGAGAAATGATAATAAATTATATCTGCAATTAAAGCCAACAATTAGAGCTTTCTTTTAATACCAAAAATGTACTAATCATCACAGAATTTTAAAAGATATCAGTGTACAAAAGCAAGACTAGGAAAAAATTTCTTTCAAGAAGTTAAATGTAAATATCTCCAAATATATTAAACGTAGCTATATAATTTTGTTACCATTTAATAGATGGCAAAAATACCTTTCATTTGATACTAAAATCATTTTATTACCACTTCTAAATTCCAAGATCATTTATTTAGAGAAACCACTAAGGCATTTAATTCGATTGTTTAAATTTTTTGCCTCCAACAAAATGGTCGCAAAGTGTTAAGAAATGTTAAAGTGGCATCACTGGATTTGACACCAGAGAGAATCCAAAAGGAGAAAAAGAAAAATACAGAAAACACGAATGAACATAAAAAGAAGAGACGAGAAAAAAACCTAACGGATCAGCTTTTTATCTTTGTATCTGAAAGTAAAAACTTTGTCTAGAATCTGATCTGTAAGATACAAGTCGAACTAAAATTTTTGAGTAAAAATATAACTTATAACTTTTGATTAACTTTGCTTTGTATAATTTCATGTAATAATTAATTCATTGATTGATATTTAAAAAGACAATTTGAAATATAAAACCAATAAAGTGTAACTTCAAATTTTAGTTTGTGTTTAAATTGATTCAAACAAGAAAAAATTCTAACATTTCTCAAAAATTTTATATAAGTTAAAATTTATTATGTCTACAATCAACACAACAATAGTGGAGCAAAAATGCCCACTGTGCAACAAGCAACATACATCCACTGACATGGTAGAATGCACGAAATGCCTCAAATGGATCCATTATGCGTGTGCTGGTGTTGGCGACGAAGTTGCCAAAGATAACGATTGGAAATGTTCCATATGCATAACGCAATCTACGACGGCAATAGCCGAACAAAAAAGTGCATCATCAAGCAAGTCTGGTCAGTCCAAAATAATTCTAGAGAAGCTCCGATTAATGGAGGAGGAAGATCGTATCCTTAAGGAAAGACAAATTCTCAATTCAAAGCGCCAAGCGCTTCTTGATCAATTTCCAGACAGTCATGCGTCTGTGGTGTTTGAAAGAAAGAACGATACTGCCCAACAGGATAAAGTCAAGCAAAATCCGCTTGACGAACCGTGTGGTAAGTCTGTTCTAAATAAATACCTGACTCAATTACCACAGCCGAAATATTTTCATGTGTCTGCGAAACCAACTCCATTATATGAATCGAACCTTCTCGATGAGTCTATAAAACTCACTGAGCAACAAATAGCTACCAGACGAGCAGTGTCAAGAGATCTTCCTGTTTTTACGGGCCACCCAGGAGAATTGCCAGTGTTCATAAGCACCTTCACTCAGACAACAGTGGCGTGCGGCTTTACAAAAACTGAAAATCTACTTCGGCTGCAACGTTGTTTGAAAGGGAAAGCAAGAGAAGTCGTCGTAGCACAGCTAACCATTCCCAACTGCGTCCCAATTATTATATCAACCTTAAGAAGATATTTTGGTCAACCGGAGTTAATTTTGGATCATTACATCGATCGAATCAAGAAGATGACACCACTGAAGTTAGAAAAATTGGAAACCGTGTTAGACTATGCTGTTGCTGTCACCAACTTATGTGCAACCTTAGAGCAAGCAGATCTACAAGCCCATATGCGTGATCCCAGTCTTATGAGAACTCTTGTCGAGAAGCTACCACCTACTCTCCAACTTTCATGGGCATCACATAGACGCGAAGAAGAAGACTTCAGCAACATTTGTATTCTCGGGGACTGGTTGCTTTCACTGGCAGGAGACATTTGTGATGTTATGCCATCCAAGAATTGGTTCACAGTAAGAGAGCCACAAAACAAATAAAAAAATAAAAAAGAAGAGCTTCATATTCACAACGATAACGTATCTAAGAAGCCAAACAAGAATGTGCCACAAAATGTAGAAAGGAAATGTCCAGCTTGCCAAGAAAATTGTAGGTCTGTCATTATTTGCAAGCAATTTCTCGAATTTGACGTTGACAACAGATGGGACTTGGTTAAAAAGACAAATCTATGCAGACAATGCTTGAAAAGGCATCCGTTTAGGTGTTGGTCACCAATTGCCTGCACTGCTCTGAACTGTAATAAGAAGCATCATCCTCTTTTACACAATCCCAACTGGCAACCAACCCATAACGACAACAACAATACAAATGAAAACGAATCCCACATGATTCATTCCGAACTAGCTCCGATACACTTCAGAATTATGCAAGTATTCTTGTCTCATAATGGCATTCAGATACAGACATTCGCTTTCCTGGACGAAGGCTCTTCGAGTACTCTTTTGAATGACAGCATCGCAAACCAACTAGGCCTTCAAGGTGAGAATTTGCCATTATGCTTGAAGTGGAGCGGGACCATGTCAAGGCAGGAACCAGGTTCCAGAGCAGTCAGTGTTAATATATCTGGCATAGATAAAAATGCGAAAAGCCATACCATGACTAAAGTGCGAACGGTCCGAACACTAGACCTACCAAAGCAATCTTTGAATTACGAAGACCTGGCTAGAAGATATCCTCATTTGAAAAACTTGCCTGTGAAGTCGTATGTCGATGCATGTCCTGGTATTTTAATTGGTCTCCGAAACTGGCATGTCGCTGTTCCAACCAAAGTTCTCGAAGCAGGTGAGAACGACCCAATTGCTGCAAAGTGTCGGTTTGGCTGGACAGTGTTTGCATTGGTTGATAAAACAGAAAATCATCATTCAAAGAATCTAGAGTCGAATTTCCAAATGTGTGAGTGTCAAGAAGCGACGGATATGAAGTTGCATGAACTGGTGAAGAAATTCATATCTGTAGACGGCTTGGGTGTGGTTGAACCAAGAGATTTCGAGGGCACTCAAGAACAATTTTGTGCGAAGAGCATATTGAATCAAACCACAAACCAGATCGAAAATCAAAATCGATATGAAACTGGTCTTCTGTGGAAGTATGAGAAATTCAGATTGCCAGATAGCCGTCCAATGGCTTTGCAGAGGATGATATGTCTGGAGAGACGTCTCGATGGTGATCCTGAACTGAAAAACAACGTGCATCAACAAATCAAGGATTATAAGGCGAAGGGTTATATCCGAAAGCTGTCACAAGAAGAACTAAACCAACATCACGACAGGGTCTGGTATCTACCGATCTTCCCGGTGCGAAATCCAAACAAACCGGAGAAAGTTCGTCTGGTATGGGATGCGGCGGTGAAGGTGGAAGGAGTTTCTTTAAATACGCTATTGATGAAAGGAGTTGACTGGAATGCATCGCTTCTGGGTGTTCTCATACGAAGCAGACAAAATAAGGTATGTATCTTTGGTGATATTAAAGAAATGTTCCACCAGGTACAAATTCCTGCAAAAGACCAACAAGTACTAAGATTTCTTTGGCGAAGAAACACAAATGAAGAACCGGAAACTTACGTTATGCAAGTGATGACTTTTGGTGCGACCTGCTCCCTCAGCTGCGCACAATATATAAAAAACTGCAATGCGTTGAAATTTAAAGACGAGTTTCCAAAGGCTGTTAAAAGTATATTAGAAAGTCATTACGTAGACGATTTTTTGGAAAGTGTCGACACGGAGATTGAAGCAATTCAGCTGGCAAGAGACGTCACAACCGTACACGCAAGCAATTCAGCTGGCAAGAGACGTCACAACCGTACATGCTAAAGCCGGTTTCGAAATCCGAAACTGGAAATCTAATTCCTCGACTGTCATGAAAGCTCTCAACTCGCAGCCTACTGATGAATATTCCGATTTGAACCCGAGTGTTGATCCTGCCTTAGAAAAGGTCCTCGGTATGTGGTGGTCTCAGCAAAGCAATGAATATACATTTTCCTTACGATTCAACAAAGGAAACCAACAAGTGCTGAACGGTGAACATCGACCCACGAAAAGAGACATACTGCGAATCCTCATGTCCATTTATGATCCGCTTGGGTTGATAGCTCATTTTTTGGTTTATCTCAAGATCTTGTTGCAAGACATATGGCGAAGTCGTATTGATTGGGATGTTCCGGTTAATGATGACCACTTCGAAGCATGGAAGATATGGCTGAAAGTTCTCCCTCAAGTTGAAAGATGTCGCATTCCAAGATGTTTATTAAAGAATATACCAAACTGGCTTGAGACAACTGTACAGTTACACATCTTCATGGACGCAAGCGAACAAGCCTATGCAACTGTAGCGTACATCAGAATAAGTTCAGAAAATCATATCGAATGTTCGCTATTAGGAGCGAAAAAAAAGGTCGCGCCGATTTAGCTCCGCTCGGTTCCAAGGTTGGAATTGGATGCTGCCGTCATGGGATGCAGATTTGCCAAGAAGCTAACTGATGAAATGTCAATAAAATTTAACAAAATATATTTTTGGAGCGATTCGAAGACGGTATTAAGTTGGATAAACGGAAATCCGCACCGCTACAACAAGTTCGTGGCGTTTAGAGTAGCCGAGGTTCAAGACAATGACCAAGGTGGAAATTGGCGATATATTCCATCGAAATTCAATGTAGCAGATGACGCCACTAAGTGGACAAGACCACCTACGATGGACCCGTCTGAACGATGGTCTCAAGGCCCAAGTTTTTTGACGAACATAGAAGCCAATTGGCCGAAGAACATACTTACGACAACAGAAACTGGTGAAAAACTAGTATGCATCCATCAAGCACTTCAACCGTGGATCGACCTAAGCCGTTTTTCCAGTTGGAAAAGACTCTTGAGAACTACAGCATACGTCTATAGATATTTAAATATTAAATTTAAATTACAACCGGACATACCTAGTACTGTCATCTTATCTTGCGAAGAATTACAAAAAGCTGAAACCATTCTATTCCGCGTTGCTCAGAAGGACGTTTATCCCGAAGAATTTTCAACACTCAAGAAACAAAATCATAATCCAAATGGATTGCCAATTCGAGTTCCTGGTTCAAGTCCAATAAAAAGACTCTCACCATACCTAGATGATGAACAACAACTACTTCGAGTTAAGGGAAGATTGGATGCTGCCACATGCATCGACATCAACACAAAGAGACCAATCATATTACCAAGGAATCATTTGATCACCAGGCTATTAGTTCAACGAGTTCACGAAGACTTTCAGCACGCCAACAATGAAAGTGTAGTCAACCAGTTGAGACAAAGGTACGTAATCCCTAAGTTAAGACAGCAATTAAAGTTGGTTATCAAAGTATGCCAATGGTGTAAGATAAGTAAAGCAAAACCAAGTACACCTGAAATGGCACCACTTCCTCGCGCAAGATTATCACCTTATTGTAATCCGTTCATGTTCACTGGGGTTGATTACTTTGGACCCCTCGTGGTAGTAGTAGGACGACGTCAAGAAAAGAGGTGGGGTGTATTATTTACCTGCCTCACCACTAGAGCCGTACATGTTGAAGTGGCCCACAAGCTAGATTCTGATACCTTCATATTATGCTTCCAAGATTTCATACAAAGAAGAGGATCTCCACAAGAAATCTATTGCGATCGAGGAACCAATTTCATCGGGGCAGAGAAGATGTTACGACGTGAACTTGAGGCAATAGAACCAAATATCTTAGCGCAACGATTCATCAGTCCGACGACCAAATGGGTTTTCAACCCACCAGCATCACCCCACATGGGAGGAGCGTGGGAACGTCTAGTCCGCTCATTCAAGAAAGCCTTATACTATTCATTGCCAACAAAAACGCCAACCGACCAACTATTGAGAAGCTGTTTGGTAGCAGCCGAAGGTATGATCAACTCCAGGCCACTCACATACATGCCTTTGAACGATGAACTTGAGGAAGCTCTGACTCCAAACCATTTTTTGAGGCTGGCTTCTGGAGGAGCCCAACCAATCGCACAAGTCAACGATAGCCCTAAAACACTGCGATATGCATATCAATACAAAGAGTGCTTTGCAAACAAATGTTGGGATCGATTCATACAGGAGTATGCACCTGAGTTGACTCTAAGGTCAAAATGGTATGATCCGGTGAAACCACTGAAGATAGGTGACCTCGTCACTATCGTCGATAAAGACCTGCCTCGGAACAATTATCCAAAGGGAAAGGTGATCTCCGTTAAGGCTTCTTCCAATGGACAAGTACGGAGTGCAACGATCCAGACCAGCAATGGAGTTTTTGAACGACCAACAGTAAAATTAGCGAAGCTGGAAATCGATGGTAGTGATGTTTCAACAACTTCCCAACCGGGAATTGTCAAACTGGGGGGAACTGTTAAGAAATATTAAAGTGGCATCACTGGATTTGACACCAGAGAGAATCCAAAAGGAGAAAAAGAAAAATACAGAAAACACGAATGAACATAAAAAGAAGAGACGAGAAAAAAACCTAACGGATCGGCTTTTTATCTTTGTATCTGAAAGTAAAAACTTTGTCTAGAATCTGATCTGTAAGATACAAGTCGAACTAAAATTTTTGAGTAAAAATATAACTTATAACTTTTGATTAACTTTGCTTTGTATAATTTCATGTAATAATTAATTCATTGATTGATATTTAAAAAGACAATTTGAAATATAAAACCAATAAAGTGTAACTTAAAATTTTAGTTTGTGTTTAAATTGATTCAAACAAGAAAAAAATTCTAACACAAAGCTTCACTTTTCCTCTGTACAAAAGATCCTATGTTGGCCATCTAGGTATATATTAAAATCAATGGGAAATTCAGATGAAGGAGATGGAAGATTTGTTATGCCAAAAAAGCGCAAACAAATTCAAATGAGAATTGAACTTTACTGTTTGATGAGTGATGGAAGTGAGCACATCCTGCGAAAAGTGAAATTTATTAACTGAAAAGCTATTCAAATTTAAATTGAAAGTGTTATACATATATGTTTCGCTGGAAGATTTGAACTACCCAACAAATTATTTTATGTGAAGAGTGCTACTTTGGACTGTTTTCGGAAAAATATTACTCAAGACTTGGTAAAGTTATGTTTTACTTGTTTGAGTCTGATAACTTCACTCATCGTGAATTTTTAATTTTCGAATAAAATAAAAGTTCTAATTTAACTCTTTCCAATGTAAAAATCAAAAGTAAATGCAATATTTTGACAAAACTTAAGCAGCTGGCTTTCGACTGAAAATTCAGATTTTGTTTGCATTCAACGTAGTAAAATTTCAGATCTATCGGTGAATGCGCCCAGTAAAACGTAACCAAAAGTCATCTGAATTTTCAAAAAAAATTTTGACAGGTGATCAATCAGAAGCCAGATATCTGAAAGAGCCTGATTACATGATGCGTTTTTTCGTTCGTTTCGTTCGTTTCGTTTTTCGTCTTTTTGACTGAAATTAAATGCATTTTTAATTGCATACAAAAATAAATGTGTTTATTAGATTGAAGCTTAATAACGAATGAAAATGAATAACTGCATTCTGCATTGAAGATGAAGTGCTGATTGCTGATGTGCTGACGTCTGGCTGAAAATATACCCGCTGATATTGAGGTGCAAACACAGTTCAAAGTTCTGAGAACGTTAGTAGATGGCGTGTATCATTCACTGGTATCATTATGTATACTTAAGGTGGTGTACGCATTTCAACACCCCCACTTGATTCTCTGCTACTCTGCTATCGATGTTTTAAGCATAGTACGCAGCTGAAGTGAAACGAAAATTCTCATACAGAAATTGACACAACGAAATCGTAAACGAAACATTTCGTAGTGATTTTTGTTATGTAGTACGCAGTTCGAGAGTGAAATGTCAATAAAACTGAAAATCCTAGCAGATACTTGAACCAAGTCTCCACTTATTTTTCGTATACAATTAATTGTTCGGAACATTATTTCAGACGAAAATTCGACAGTTTGTTATATTTTGCTGTTGAATTTTATTTAAAAATGAAAATGGAAGAAATTTCTCGAAAGCATTCGATACAGTGAACCACCATGTTTTATGTATGAAGCTGAGTAATCAATTTAATTTTTCGCGATCTTCCCTGAATCTAGTTTCATCTTACCTGAACAACAGGTGTCAAGCAGTTGTGTCAAATAACAGTATATCCGAGTTTCTTCCACTAACAAGTGGTGTTCCACAAGGCTCAATATTAGGCCCACTTTTCTTTACAATGTTCATAAATGACCTCCCATTGAGTATTTTAAACTGTTTGGTTGACATGTATGCCGATGATGTTCAAGTTCGAAAAAGCTTTCCTTTAGGTCTTATGGAAAATGCAGCTCATGAAGTTAACGAAGACTTTAACAGAATCTTATGCTGGTCTCGATCTAATGGCTTATGTTTAAATCCCTCTAAATCAAAGTGTTTAGTTATCTTAAGAACGAGTGTTGATACTTCGTATTTTCCTAGCTTATACCTAAACGACTCACCAATTGAATTTGTTAAATCAGCAAAAAACCTTGGCACTACATTCAACACGACACTTTCATGGAATGATCACATAAGACTGACAGTAGGAAGGGTTTATGGATGCTTACGCCTACTATGGGCTAGCAAAAAAATTACACCTCTTAAAACAAGAATCATTCTCGCTAAAACACTTGTTCTACCAATATTACTATTTGGTTGCGAAATATTTAGTAATTGTGACTCTATTTATAAAAGGAAATTAAATGTTGCTTATAATTGTATTGCGCGGTATATCTATGGGTTAAAAAAATATGACCATATCTCTTATTTCACTAAACTCATCAATGGGGTAACACTAGAAAATATCTTTAAGTTTAAAACATTAGTGCTGCTTCATAATAGCTGCGTTTTTTTGTATGTCCATATGGAGTTTGACGAAAAAAACGACATCGGGACATTTCAACATTTGCCTTGGTCTGCCATTTTGTTCTGAACTATCTTACCAACAAACATTTGACATTTCTATACAAATTATCGATAACACAACGACAATGGTAGTCTGGCAATACCGTTTTATCGGGACAAAAGTTAACTCCAGTTATTTATCTGGACTTAGCTAACTCTATATGGACATAGTTGTTGTTGTATTTAACATGTAAATTGTTTTGCTTTGTTGTCGTTCTTTCACACAATTTTATTTGGACATGCAAAAAAACACAGCTAATGTAATGCAAACACATCAACCGATGTACCTTCATAATAAGATTTGTGTGTCACGATCACTGATCTCTATAAAACACTGGATAGTGTATCGATACAAAAATATTGCTTCCATTTGAAGAATTGTTATATTATGAAGCTGACCACTTTTTTGTATACCAGTATAACTGTATAACATGCAATACAAAGATAATCCATTAAACAGACATCAATTCTCCGTTCGTTTCACCCCCCGAGATCTGTTTGCTAACATTTGTTGTGTTCGTAATTTAAATTCATTCACTAATTAGTAAATGAAACGGAATATCAAACGTAAAGAGTGTGACAAGGAGGTAAAATCATTTAAAAAAAAAAAACGCAGAATATGCAATCGCATCCTCCTCATCATAATTTAGCTGTTTTGCTCATTTTTTTCGCAAACTGCAATGATTTATCTCATTCCACTATGTAATTATACTAAAAAATATATACCAAATGCATATCACAGTGAATAACTTAAAGATAATAAATAATAAAACAAACTTCCACAAAAGTTTATATTTTCATATCATGGTCTGTTCCCTTTTTTCAGATAGACATCTGGAAATAGGGATGAGCGATTTTAATCGATATTTGCAAAATATCGATAGTAAAGATTTCGATGCATTGCAACATCGATATTAACATCCAAAACATCGGACTAAAAAACAAACAAAAAGTTAGTACGAAAATGATTGATTCTGCTAGTAAAATCTAGATGGAGTGACTTTCATAGTTTTTAAGTCATCTGTAACATTTGGAATTTTTTGAAAAATGAAATCATCAAAGGATCTCCCAAACCAAACTTAAAAATTCAGAACCACAACGAAACTTTCGATGTGCAAAAAGGCACAGATATAAGTTTACACATGAAGTGCCTATCAATTTTGCTTACATCAAATTTGTTTTGTGTTTATTTTTGCAAAAGAAATATTTTTACATCGATATTCAAGCATTAATATCATCGATGCTCAGCAAGACGCATTTTAAACCACACAAGTTTTTGTACACACTTTTGTAAGCAAAAATATCTTGAAATATCGTTAGATAACAGTGTACACAATACACATGAAATACTTGCAATATTGCTTCTATAAAATCTGTGATATTTTGCAAAATTCAAATTTCAGCATCGATTTCCACGCATTGAGATGATAGATGCTCAGAAAGACCCAATTTACACCAATGCAAGTTTTTGCACACAACTTCGTGTTTTGAGATATCGATATATTCCAAAAAGCCACAGAAAACAGTTTACACAAAATTCCTTGAAATATTACTACAAAATACATATTTAATATCGATTTTCACGAATTTAAATTATCGATGGTCAGAAACACGCAGTTTACACCATGCAAATTCTTGCGCACACCTTCGTGTGAAACAAGATTTTGAAATATCGGATTTCAAAAAGGGCATACATAACAGCTTAACACCATGATGATGACATTTTTTGATTTGGTCAAACAAAAAACTTCAACAAAAAAAACTGAAAAAACATCGATGTTTTCAGTTCGATATTTATTGACATCGATGTTTGGTCTTCGATGTTTTAATCGATGTTGTTTCAATATCGCACATCCCTATCTGGAAAATACTTTTTTTTTTATAATTCAGACGTCAAATTATGAAGCCGACCACCTAATTGTCATCTTCAAAGACCCTGTTTAGATTTGTTGGTTTCAATACGTAGTGAAAAGTCATGTCGTGTATACACTTTGTAGTTTTCACACAAATGTATTTCTGCATGCTCATGGAATATTTGCAAATTGGAACATTTGATTTTGGACACCGTATGAGTATTTCTGCTCTCGATCTCGCCTAACCAAATATCTAGGTAGAAAATTAGGAACCTTTCTGTTGGACGCACAAGAAAAAATGAACAAAATGGAATGAAATGGAACATTTTGGTTATGAAACCTGACTGCTCACTCAAATTTTTATATTTTCTTCATGACTAACCCCTCCCTTTTTACCTCACCGATTTCACCTACGAACTATCGTCATGCTGTAGTGAAACCAACAAATCTAAACAGGGTCAAATGGAAGCAAAGAAACTGTTATACATTGTAAGGAATACACTATCCAGTGTATTATAGAGATCAGTGGTCACGATCCATTAGAACGTTTAATCTGGTACCAACGCGGTGTTCATACTTGGTATCAAATCGACAGTTCTTTGTGTTCTCGGTCCGATTGTGGAATTCTCTTCCCCTTGCACTTCGAATGATTAGTTGTACTAAGCTGTTCAGGGTGAGACTTAAGCAGTACTTGGAGAGTCTTTGATGATGTTAGGATTTGTGTAATATGTGTGCTCTTTTTACTTAAAATTTTTCTTTATAATATATTATGTACCTGTATAAATTTAAAAAAATTTTTTTTTAATTTTCTCTTGAATTTTTGTGAAATCTTTATAGTGACGTACAATTGAATAATCATTTAAATAATTCTTAACTTGTTTTTGTATATAGTACCTAGAACTAAAATATGTATCAATTTATTAAAGTGTATATTGAAGCTTACGCTATCTTATAAGATATTGTATCTTAATGTGTTATGCTATTACCTTTATAATAAATAATTGAATTAAATAATTGAATTGAATTACCGTCGAAACGAACTGCAGAACACAATTATTTGGAACCCTTAGCACCACAACGGACGACACGAAAACAAAAAAAAACAAGAATTCACATCAGACGAGAAAAAAAATTGACTTAAGATTTTAAACTGTTTTATTTTTGTATTTATTTTGACATCTTTCTGATAAAACTCTCGATATTTTTTTTTCGCAATCACTTCGTTTCTGATTTCGTTCTCGAGTTGGAGACACCAGAAAATTTTCGTTTCAATTCAGCTGCGTACTAGGCTTTAATTAATTTGAACTCCCATAGCTGATCTGCACCATTCGTGTTTTGACGGTTAACTGGCTTCGTTAACGAATCTGCAATCATTACTTCTGATGCTGCTTTAAAGAACTCGACTCGTTTTTTCTTTGCTGCGTCTCGAAGAAAATGATGTTGAACATCAATATGCTTCGTCCGTGCATGATGAAGCGAATTTCTTGAAAGATAAAGAGCACTTTGGCTGTCACATCCTATTGGTATTGTAATGACTTTCCAAATTTGAACTTTAACGACTGCGAAAAGCAAACAAACGAACACAATAAAGCTTACGGTCACAGTGCAAACATACCCTTATAAGCTATAATTATAGCAACTCTCAAACGAAAGAAACGCCATCTGCCGGATTATAGCAGATTTACCAGCTGTTAAATAAAAGCTTTGGAAGGGAAATTATTGGGAAATTTCCCCTACGGAAAAATCTGGAAGCAGAGACCAGAACATTCCACTACTTTCCAGAGTTTGGAAAACAAGTATAAAAGCCACATGTTGGAACGGCAGCGAGACAGTTTGTTTTTAATCGTGAATGAATAAAGTTGGTTGTAATAAAAGTGAAAAGTAAAGTTTGTGAATTAATTCAGTGGTGAATAATAAATCGTTTTGTTTGTAGTAAGAAAAGTAAAGTGTTTTATTTTGCGAAGTAAATAAGTGGACGTTTTGAATAAAGTAAATAAGTTTTATTAATGAACCTGAGAAAATATTACAGTATAATGGTGTCACTCGATGAGATCTTCAATTCAATTGCCATCATCCTGAGCCACAAAGCCTCTTGCGTTGCATGGGCGAGAGCCATATACTCTGCTTCGGTTGTTGAACGTGCAACTGTTTGTTGTTTTTTGCTTGACCAACTTATAATGCCATCCGCCAACTTGAAACTATAACCACTCACGGAAACTCTGTCATCAGGGTCATCAGCGTAGTCTGCATATTCTGTGTACCCAATAATTTTGTCGTTTCCAGTAGTAGCTTTATAGGTTATCAGAGCTGCTGCCGTTCCTCGAAGATATTGCATAATACATTTTACCGAAGACCAATGCTCTTTTCCAGGATTCGAGTTGAATTTGCTGAGAATGAAATGTCTGGACGTGTTGTTTGAGCTGCATACAAAAGACTTCCGATTGCCATTTGATAAGGAATATGATTCATGGCTTCTCTCTCCGCATCGTTAATTGGTGCCATGTTTCGGCTCAACTTCTTTCCGCATTCCAAAGGTGTAGATATAGGTTTAGCATCGCTCATATTGAATCGCCTCAGAACTGCTTCAATATATGCTGTTTGGTCCAGTGTTGTTTGACCTCTTTTTCTGTCTCTTGTGACTTGAATCCCAAGGCAGTACTGAATTTCACCTAGGTCCTTCATGTCAAACCTCTTCATGAGTTCTGCCTTAATCCAAACTCTGGATTTTTCATTGTCTGTAATGAGCAGAAAATCATCAACATAAATAGCGATAATGATTACCTTTTCTTTGCTAAGGCAATGATAAACGCATGTATCAAATTTGGCTTGAACAAGTTCGAGATCACACAACTCCTTGTCCAGCTTCTCGTTCCACAAATAGCCAGATTGTTTCAGGCCATATAATGCTTTGCGTAACCAGCAAACCTTTCAAGGATTAGCTTTATCCTCACTCTCGAATAACTTGGGTTGCATCATATAGATATCTTTATCTATCTCAGGCTGCAGAAATGCCGCCACCGCATCCATCTGGTCGATGTTCCACCGCAATCAAGAAACGAAGTGTTGTACCGCGAACCACCGGTGCAAAAGTTTCATTAAAATCCATACCACTGACCTGCATGCATCCTCGAACAACAAGACGTGCCTTGTAGCGTACTGTTTCACCGACCCCGTTTCTTTTTACGAAGAATCCATTTGCATGAAATTGCTTTCCGATTTTTAGGCAAATCAACCAACTCCCACGTATTTTTCTTGATGAGTGCATCATACTCTTCACGCATGGCCTGCTTCCACATTTCAGCATCACTGCGAGAAAGCGCATCTCTTTCATCTTTCAGAAGACAAAACATAGTCAATAAATCGTGTTGGAAATCCACATCTACGTCTAGCACGTTCGCAAGTTGATTCTGCTTCAGCTGTATCCAAAACGTTTTCTTCTTGATAGTGGCTTGGATCAAAAAATACGTCTTCACTAGCTTCTTCATCAACCTCTGCTGGAACCAAAATGTCATCTGCAGCTGCTGCTACTGTATCGCTCTCGGTATTTAGAAAAATTGCAACAAAGTGCCGCCCTGATATTTTGAAAAATTGCCTCCCCCAAGCAAAGTGCCACCCGAGTCATCTCATCTCCCTCGCTGAAATAGCTGAATCTCGGCACAGGTCTCACAGACGAAGCGAAACAATAAAAGTCTGACTGTGGAGGCAACACTAAACGGCAAAAAGCAAGTGGCTACGATCGACACCGGTGCCACTGCCTCCATTGTTCGAAAGGACTTGGTGAAGATGACATGGCTGCATAACACCAACACTTACCGCCTGAAAACTGCAACAGGAGAGGCAGCCAGAGTTTACGGGGAAGTTCGTCTTACAATCCGTTTAGCAGAACTGGAGTTTTCACATCTGTTTCTGGTAGCAGATATATGTGACGAGTGCATCGTTGGAATCGACTTTATGAAAGAGCACGGAGTAATTCTCGACATCGCACAGTGGGACGACCCATAGCAATAAATAAAAAAATCAAATGTTATAGCGGTACTTTTAAGTGATTGGTAAGTCATCACAAATATATATAGGTTCTAACTGCATCAAAATTTTTTGCATTGACCAATTAGTGCAAAAGTTATAGAGCGGCAAACATTGTCAAGTTTATTTTTTTTTTTGTGGTGAAAAAATCAAGTGCTTTGAAACTCAATTTTGTTTTTCTCCTAAAATTTTTTGTGCGCTAAAAAATTAACTCAATTATGGATAGTAACAATGTTCAAGGTATTTAAATTAATATTTAATAATAAAAACATCTTTTATTTTTATTGTGTTTTTTATTCGTGATTTTCCAAGTGAGGGTAGAAGTTAAAAAAAAAAAAAAAAAAAGAATTGACTTTGAGTAAGCTTTTCTTTTTTAGGCCTAAAAGGCCCTCTGAGGTTTTTATGGTTTTATACTCAGTAAAAAAATCAGGAAAAAAATCTTGCTACAATTTTGCTCCAAGTACTTAAAATCACGTTTTTTAGGTTCAACTCCCTGTATTAAAAATGCCGAAATTTTTGAAACGTGGCTGGATAGTGATAAAACCAGGAAATTTGAGAATGTTTGTGAAAGAATTCAAAAACTTCTTGGCTTAGAAGAGCGAATGGAAGAGTTGGACAAGCAAATTAAGGAAGTTGCTAAATTTTATTGTCTTAAGGGAGCAGTGTTGTAGAAGACTTAATCGGTTCATGGGCGCTAATGAAACATGGCTCAATTCCAATCTGAATTTACCTAAAGCTTTACTTGATTGCGTAAGTTATAAAATCCTATTTTAGCCAATATTTTTTATAACATTTTACCCGCCTAACCCAAAAAAAGAAAAAAAGAAAATTTCAGGGAAAAAATGGGGCTCCTTGTCGACATTCCAAAGCCCGGTTATGGAACAACCAATGACGGAAATACCGCGAGAAGGTTGTTCTCAAACCCAAGGCTCAGTTCTGAAATTACTGGTGTGGACAAGGACCTGATTTTTAATTTTGGAATTATTCTTCGAACAATTTCATCTGGTCGTCAGATAAACATGGACAATTTTGTAAGGCTATTGGAAGAAACAAAAAGCATATACTTAACAAAATACAGTTACATGCCAAGCAGCGTGCACAAGCTTCTTATTCAAGGGAAGGACATAATAAGCTTTTTTGAATTACCAATTGGTGTTCTTTCCGAAGAACCCTTGGAAGCAAGCCATAAGGAAATAAGAAAAGCTAGACTGGATCACACCAGAAAAACAACGAGAAATCATACAATGAGTGATTTAATTAATCATTTACTGATTTCATCTGATCCGCAGCTTTCGCATTTGCGGTCAAAAAATTGCCATTATGTCAAATTATGATCAAGATATATGCCCATATTTATTAACAGACGAAACAAATCTTAGTTTTCCCGTTGAATTGAACCCGGAAGACTTAAATTATACATCCGAAACCGACACCGAATTATAAGTTTTTTTCTTTATATTTCTATGTTCTTTTTTGTTTTTGTATTCAAATAATATTGTTACATATTTATTGTTATATTTGTCATACATAGAAATCATACAAGAAATTTAATTATTTGTTATTAAAAGAAGAAATAAAATTAATAATAAAATGAAAATCCTAAAAAAGAGTTCGCTGCTCAACTCTTTTGATGAAATTAACTTTAATTTCCTTGCTAAAACTTTTCCATTTATTTGGTTTTCATGTTTAATTCATAGATTTAGGTGTAAAAAGACGTCCCAATGCAACTTTGCGTCATTTCAATAACTTAAACAAAAGATATGAGTTTTGCCGATTTCCCCATACATTCGTCCCACTTTGCATCGGGAAGCAAGTTCTCAAGTACCGAAATGTGGAGATTCCTATGGTTTACGGTAATGAAAACTCATCAACTCTCAGGACTGTCATAAAAGAAGATATATGCCTGCCGCTTTCCTCAGAAGTGTTCGTTTGGACGAAAATAAAAGGTGATTTGGGTAGCCATCGATACCTAATGGTGGAACCAGACTCTGAACAGTCTTCCCAAACATCATCCTAGGGAAGACCCTTGTGGCACCAAAGAACAACATGGTACCCGTTCGGATACTTAACACCAAACCGTACGAAGTTAAGCTAAGAAAAGGAGAAATTGTTGGAAAGTGTGAATCTGTTTCCGCAATAACTACGATCACAGAAGCTGACGCACAAAAATCTGTGGACCCCGGAAAAGTGAACTCTATGAAGGCAAAAATTCTGAAGTCATCCAAATTAACTGAACGTCAGCTAAGTGTTGCTGGAAGCCTCCTTCACGAGTACGCTGATATACTCTCTTCACCCAGTGGGCAGTTTGGTCGAACACAACTGGTGCAGCATCGAATCGACACAGGAGACGCGAGACCTATTCGACAACCAGCGAGGCGTCTCCCATTAGCCAAACAAGACGAAGTTGAACAGATGATATCGACAATGAAGCGAGATGGGCTAATCGAAAACTCTAAGAGGCCTTGGGCATCCCCAGTTGTTCTTGTCAAAAAGAAGGACGGAAGTACTCGATTCTGTGTAGACTATCGGAGGCTGAACGATGTGACTAAGAAAGACAGCTACCCTCTGCCAAAAATCAGCGATACTCTGGATGCGATGGAAGGAGCTGAATGGTTCTCAACATTGGACTTGAAGAGAAAATGGTCTGTGGCAATTTAAAGTGATGCCTTTCGGACTATGCAACGCTCCGGCAACATTTGAGCGTTTGATGGTGTGTGTTTTACAAGGACTTACTTGGAAATCTTGCCTAGTATATTTGGACGATGTCATCGTTTATGGTAAGACATTTGATGAGCATTGTGGAAACCTTAAGGCCGTGTTCCAGAGGCTTCGAGAAGCAAACTTGAAATTAAATCCAGACAAGTGCGAATTTTTCAAGTCTGAGGTTAAATATTTGGGACATATCATCTCTTCTCAAGGAGTAAAGACTGATCCTGAAAAAGTTGACACCGTAAAGAATTGGCCAACACCACAGGATAAACATCAACTCCGAAGCTTTCTTGGTCTAACCACGTACTATCGACGATTTGTGAAGGATTTTGCTGGAGTCGCGAAAAGTTTGCACCAGCTAACAGAGAAAGGCAAACCGTTCATATGGTCAAGCGAGTGCGAGAAAAGCTTCCGGGAACTTAAGCAGCGCCTATGCAATACACCAGTTTTGGCCTATCCGATACCAGGGAATCATCGACGCTGACGCAAGTAACGTAGAAATTGGTGCCGTACTATCACAAGTCCACGAAGGAGAAGAGAAGGTCGTTGCCTATTACAGCAAGGTGCTCTCAAAGCCAGAAAGAAATTACTGTGTGACCAGAAGAGAACTTCTAGCTCTAGTATCGGCAACAAAACACTTCCATAAGTACATCTATGGACAGAAGTTCCTTCTTCGAACAGATCATGGCGCACTTAATTGGCTGTTGAACTTCAAAAATCCAGAAGGTCAAGTGGCAAGATGGATTGAGAGATTGCAGACATATGACTACCAGATCCAACATCGAAGAGGAAAGGTTGCACTCAAATGCAGATGCTTTATCTCGGAGACCATGCAAACCGGACTGCAAGCACTGCACACGTCAAGAAGAGAAGGAGTTTGCTTCCATCCAGCGATTAAGAGCCGATCCCATTTACGGTTGGAGTAATGAAGAAATAAGAGCTGCTCAACAAGAAGGCTCGGATATTGAACCCATTCTTGCATGGAAGGAACACCAAGAGAAACCAGAATGGGGTGACATCTCTGATAGAAGTCCAACTCTTAAAGCATATTGGGCACAATGGGACTCGCTTCATGTACAAGAAGGAGTACTAAGACGTAAATGTGAGTCCACAGACGGCAAATCATATGTGATGCAGCTAGTCGTACCTCGTTCCAAGTTAATGACGTTCTGCAAGAGATGCATGATGGAGCTTCCGGAGGACATTTGGGTGTCAATAAGAGACTGGAAAGGGTAAGGCAGCGATTCTACTGGCTACACGCAAGAGAAGACGTCGAAAAATGGTGCCGAAAATGTGATACTTGTGCTGCAAGCAAGGGACCAGACAGAAAAGTCCAGAGTAAGATGAAGCAGTATAATGTGGGCACGCCTTTTGAAAGAATTGCAATAGACGTTGCAGGCCCTTTTCCAGAAACCAGAAGCGGAAACCGATACATCCTGGTAGTAATGGACTACTTCAGCAAGTGGCCTGAGGCATTTGCCATCCCAAATCAGGAAACCAAAACAGTCGCGGATCAGATTGTTTTCAACTGGGTAAGCAGGTTTGGTGTACCTATGGAACTCCATTCAGATCAAGGGAGGAACTTCGAGTCCAAAATCTTTCAGGAAGTTTGTACACTCCTTGGCATTAAGAAGACGAGGACAACACCGCTTCACCCACAATCTGATGGGATGGTTGAACGATTCAACCTGACCCTTAAAGAACACCTTTCCAAAGTTGTAAGCGATAACCAACGAGACTGGGATCGGCATATTCCGTTATTCCTGATGGCCTATCGAAGTGCGGTACATAGCTCAACAGGACATACACCATCAGAAATCCTGCTCGGGAGCACAATACGACTACCAAGTGAAATCAAATTAGGATGTTCTGCAAATGAGCCACAAGGAATAGACGACTACGTGGACAACCTCAAAGAAAAGCTAGTTGACATCCACGAAAGGACAAGAGCAAATATAAAGCTATTAAGTGACCGGATGAAAACACAGTATGACACAAAAGCAACAACAACAGGATTCCAAGCGGGAGACCTTGTGTGGTTTTATAATCCCCACCGACGGAAGGGACTTTCACAGAAGCTTCAACAAAATTGGGAAGGCCCTTACACTGTAGTAACACGAATAAACGATGTCGTCTACCGCATTCAGAGAGGATTAAGAGGCAAACTAAAAGTAGTTCACAGCGACCGTTTACATCGTTATAATGGCGAAGGAAGTGATGGATTTGCTCGGGACGATCAATCCTAAGAGGGGGGCAGTGTAATGACTTTCCAAATTTGAACTATAACGACTCCGAAAAGCAAACAAACGGACACAATAAAGCTTACGGTCACAGTGCAAACATACCCTTATTAGCTATAATTATGGCAACTCTCAAACGAAAGAAGCGCCATCTGCCGGATTATAGCAGATTTACCAGCTGTCAAATAAAAGCTTTCGGAAGGGAAATTATTGGGAAATTTCCCCTACGGAAAGCTCTGGAAGCAAAGACGAGAACCTTCCACCACTTTCCAGAGTTTGGAAAACAAGTATAAAAGGCACATGTTTGAACGGCAGCGACACAGTTTGTTTTTAATCGTGAATGAATAAAGTTGGTTGTAATAAAAGTAAAAGTAAAGTTTGTGAATTAATTCAGTGGTGAATAATAAATCGTTTTGTTTGTAGTAAGAAAAGTAAAGTGTTTTATTTTGCGAAATAAATAAGTGGACGTTTTGAATAAAGTAAATAAGTTTTATTAACGAACCTGAAAAAATATTACAATATCCTTGAATAACCGTTCTAAATGATGGGTAGTAAATTTTAACACCAGCTGATGCATTTTTTGTGTTATAATTTTTTAAAATTATTTTTTTATTCAAAAATAATTCAATATTTGTTCACCAAAGTTTGAAAAATAATAAAGGGAAAAAAATTTATGAGAACGTAAGTGGCAAATTCGATAAAATTGGCCTGTTTAATGTACTTTCTAAAATGGTATAATACATGTTTGTGTCTGCAACCATAACCAATAAAATTGGCATTTAATCTACTAAAGTAGTTTTTAAACATTTTATCAGATGAAATTAAGTTACTAAATTAAGTAAACACTACGACCAATGAATGCCTCATATTGTTTTTTTTTTATTTTTATTGCATTTAAAAATAACCGTTCTTAAAAATGGCAGTAACATTTAACACTAGTTGCTGGATTTATTTTTATAATTTTTTAACTAATTTTTTAATAAAAAAATGATTAAATATTTATTTTCATCAAAGTTTGATGACAACAAAAATTGAGTTGAAGGGAAAAGTCAATAGATATACCAGTGTCACTATTATGTCTGCTAAATTCACTAACTAAAATAATAGTACGCACTTTCAAAAAGGTTTTGATTAAGGTATGGGAAATGCGATAAATAAAAACAACGGTATTAAAAATTATGATTTATTTGTATTTTTAAATAAATTTATATCAAGTGTCAAACTGTCCCCCATTCACTGTGATACAGGCTCTGCAACTTCTAATGAAGGACCTCTCAATAAAACGAGCATATTGGCGCTCATTTGTTTTCATCACAGATTCACAGCGTCTTGAACACGACGATGCAGTTCCGTAATGGATGTAATTGGTTTAGTAAAAACCATTTCTTTCAGGCACCCCCAGTAGAAAAAGTCCAAAGGATTTAGGTCTGGCGAACGTGGTGGCCACAAAATCGGGCCCAGACGGCTCATCCACCTGTTGGGATACATTCGATTCAAGTACCTCCTTACATTTACAGCATAATGAGCAGGACATCCATCGTTTTGAAGCCACATTGAATTCCTTAGCTCCTCGGGCACTTCTTGCAATAGAGTTGGCAAATTAATTTACATGAAATTAAGATATGCTTCACCATTTAAGTTGCCTGGTCATTCAAAAGGGCCTATAATTTGTCCATTCAGGATACCTGCCCAGTAATTGATTTTGAATTGGTACTGCGATCTGTCCTCGCGCATTAAATTTGGATTTTCCAGTTGCCAGCTATGTAATTTTTTCCAACATTTTTTGACAAAAAATAACTCTTGCGGGGAAATCTCTTGGTAGCAGAGTCTGGACACGCGTGAAATGAAAAGTATGAAATTTATATTTTTGCAATACCTTACGAACTGATGATTTTGCGATCCCTGTTCGTCTTGCAATCACCCGTGTTGATGTAGTTGAATCTGCTTCAATTTCATTCAGTACAATACCATCAATTTCTTCTCGCAGTAAACGTTCTCCGTTAGTGCTGCTCAGTCCAATACCAGGCATTCGTCCTTCTGAAAAACATTGGTGGACTCTGCTGAACACTCGATAATCCGGATGTCGCGCATTTGGATATCGCTGTCTGTAAAGATGAGTCTCTGAAAGTTTAAGTACTTTATGAAATGAAAAGATATGATGAGATAACCTCACCCGATCACGTTTTAATTAAGAAGAACTTTATTAAGAAAAGATTGACACTAGTAAGAAATTAAGGTTAGGATTGGTATAATTTATTTTATATATTAAAGTTGGTAATATATTGACTGCGTTCAGCGTATCAATTACAAATATGATGAATGGTGAAGTTCTATTAGTTTATTATGATTAAGTTGAATTTTAAACATTCCGCCCGCTTCGACGTCTCATTTGGAGCGTTGAAAATAACTGCGGTTTAGTTTGATTTCTCTTCAGTGTCATCACATGAAACTGGTAGCAAACAAAGTTTCACTATCGGTCGCTTAAGTGTTGTTGATTGTGTCTTCACAGTGACAACTCTGACAAGTCCGTCAGCACCAGGATGTGTTGAAATTACTCGTGGTAGGGGCCACTTGCTTGGCGGAAAGCGCTCATCCACAACAAGTACAAGAGCTTCCACTTACCAATATCTTGCAATCGTTGAAGATACTCGTGTGACCATTTCTGCCAAAATGTTTCTAGCATTTGGCGTAGCTGTTGAAAACGCGAAAGTCTTGATGTAGGTAGTTCAACTAATGAGGGTTCAGGAACTGTTGTTAAAGCACCTCCAACGATGAAATGGCCTGGGGTGAGCGCTTCAAGATCATTTGGATCATCTGAGAGAGGGCAGATTGGCCGTGAATTCAAAACAGCCTCCACTTGAATCAGGAAAGTCGAAAATTCTTTGTACGTGAGGACGGCATCTCCTATAACTCGTTTGATGTGGAACTTGACTGACTTAACAGCTGCCTCCCATTTTCCTCCAAAGTGGGGTGATGCAGGAGGATTAAACGACCATTTTGTACCGTCATTGGCTAGTAGATCTACTAAAGATTTAATATTATTAGAGGCAGAATTAACCAACTTACGAAGCTCCGCGTCCGCACCAACAAAGTTGGTTCCACAGTCACTTCTTAGTGTTGAACAAATACCCCGTCGACCAGTGAAGCGCTTAAAAGCCGCTATAAATCCTTCTGTAGTGTAATCCGTGGCAAGCTCGAGGTGAACTGCAGATGTGGAAAAGCACACGAATACCACAAGATATCCTTTGTACCTCTTGGCTCCTCGTCCACTTCAGGTTTTGAGCGTGAAAGGACATGCATAGTCCACGCCTGAGTGGAAGAATGGTCGTGATGGGATCGTTCGATTGATAGGAAGCTGGCCCATTAGTTGCTTCGATGTTGTAGCTCGATACCGTGCGCAAACTACACAACGGTTGATAAAACTACGAACTGCATTGCGACCTCCAATTATCCAGTAGTTCCTTCTCAGCGTGGCCAGCATCAATTGAGTCCCACCGTGAAGTGTATTTTTGTGTGTATAATCCAGTATAAGATTTGTAATTTTAGATTCGCGAGGAAGTATGACTGGATGCTTCGTGTCCGGATCGATTTGGGCGTTGCGAAGCCGCCCGCCAATTCGAAGAATTCCATGGGAGTCGATGAATGGAGAAAGGCGAAAAATTGAACTGCTGCGATGAATGGACTGTAAACGAGAAAGAGAACTGATTTCCAAAGAAAATGTTTCAGATTGTGCACACATGATCCAAAACATCTTAGCTTCATCGAGTTCCTTAGGTTTTAGCCAACTGTTGAATTTAATGAACTTTGGTATATAAGTTGGATCGGCTTTGACCTTTTTCTTCTCTTGGATATTATGGTGGAGGGATATAAATCGTCTGCACCAGGCTGTTATTCGCACAAGTCTCATCAGCGATGAATACTTACTTATGAGATCCCAAGTAGTATCGACCTTTTGCTTTGAAGTGAAAGCTACTGTTTGTTGACGTTCCTCCAGATCTGCGTTTTTATCCAAGTTAAGACGGAGCGAAGGCCAATGGCTTGAGTGAAATTTCAGCCAACTAGGCCCAAACCACCAAAGTGATTTTTCAGATAGCTTGCGCGGTGATAAGCCCCTTGATGCGTAATCAGCTGGGTTGTCCTCACCTGGTAAATGATGCCAATGTGCCTCCGGAAGCGTTTCCTGTATTTGAGAGACACGGTTGCGAACGAAATCTTTCCACTTATTGGGTTGTCCTTGAATCCAAAACAAGGCGGTACTTGAATCAGTCCAAAAATGTATAGCTGATGATACATCGATGTTCAAAACTTTTCTCATGTGTTGGACGTGACGTGTTAGAGGCAATGCTGCAGATAGCTCCAAACGTCGAGTTGTAACCCGAACACATCTTGATCGAGTGCCAGACTTACTTGATGATCTTTGGATAGGAGCCACTTTCGTCTTGGAAGATAAAATTGTAACTTGAATATTATCTATGGTTTTTAAAACACGAAGATAGATGACTGCACCCAGTGCTGAACGAGAGGCGTCAGCGAAGCCATGGATCTCAACAGACAAACATGATGGAGTTAATCCAAGCCATCTAGGTACACTGATTAAATAAAGATCTTGAAGCTCTTGAATGGAGGCTTTCCAGCGCATCTCCAGGTTAAGAGGGATAGCTTCATCCCAGCCTAAATTTGCTTCCCAAAGCTCCTGCATAAATATTTTGCCTCGGACAACTACTGGTGATAGCCACCCCAGCGGATCAAAAATTTTTGCAATACGAGACAAAACATTTCTTTTTGAGTAAACAGCGGGTTCATTTATTTCATCGTTAATGAATATGAACCGATCATGAACAGGCTGCCAGTTCAGACCTAATGTACGATGTATAGGTCCATCCTTAATGGAGTGTGAAGATGAACACAATGCACGTTCTTGACTCGTTACATTTTCTAAGAGACTTTCGTGGCTGGCTGCCCATTTTTGAAGTGGAAAGCATTAAAAAGATTTATTATTATTTATTATTTGATTGATTTTCTGCTTACCCTCCGTGATAGATGAAGCTCCGCTGTAGACATCATCGACGTAAGTGTTTTGTTCTATAACTGCTTTAGCTTCAGGATAAAGATGACCTTCGTCTGATGCCAGTTGACGAAGAACTCTGTTGGCAAGATATGGAGCTGGGCTGGTCCCGTAAGTTACTGTGTTTAAGACAAACTCCACTAGATTTGAGCCTTCAACCCACAAAATTCTTTGAAAGTCCCAATCGTCGGGATGAACCTGAATTTGCCTAAACATTTTTGATACGTCCGATGAGAAAGCAAATTCATTCATTCGCCATCGTGTCAAAACATCAGGAAGATCCACATGTAGCTTCGGCCCTTCGTGAAGAAATTCATTAAGCGACAGCCCAAGTTGTGTCTTAAATGATCCGTTAAAAACAACTCGGAGCTTAGTTGTTGCTTGTTTCACGCACAACTCCATGATGTGGCAAGTAAAAAGCTTTATCAGCTGACTTTGGAGGCTCAGATGTTCGATGCATGTGCCCCAAGTTTTCATACTCGTTAATGAAGTTTGAGTAGTCCTCATAGAACGATGGATTGTTGATGAAACGTTTTTGCATCCTGTGAATCATGTTAAATGCTGGGGTACGTGAGTCTCCAAAAGATGTGGGCTGCGTCTTAAAAGGAAGTCTCACAATGTATCTTCCTTCTGAATCACGAGAGTGAGTTGTTCTGAAAATCTCCTCACACTCCACCTCTTCTGAAGTGAGTTCATTCTTAGGAGAATGGAAGACTTCTTCTTGTTTCCAAAATCGTTTCACAAGGTCATTAAGATCATAGTCGATATGACAATGAAAAGCTGCCACTTCCAAAGATGCCACATGTGCTGTTAGTGGTACGCGACCAGAAAGAATCCAACCCAAGCTGGTAAGTTGAGCAATTGGCGCCTCCATTGGTCCTTTTCGAAGTCCATTTAGAATAATTTGGCTGTATACTTCAACTCCTAGTATGAGATCGATTTCACCGGGCTGATGATATTCAGGATCCGCAAGCTGCAGACCATTGAGATGAGGCCAGTTGTTGACAGCAACCATTGTTGAAGGAAGATAGCTAGTTAGTTTTGGAAGATTAAAGGCGTCAAAAACACAAGTGAATTCATTTACACATGACTGAATATCCAAGGTGACCTTTCCATTTGCTTTGTGCGAAGATGATGAGTCGGCTCCTATACCAGCTATAGATATTGATGTGTGAGCACGTGGCAATCGTAGAATTTGGCTAAGTTTTTCCGAAATCAAATTTATTTCAGACCCTTGATCCAGAAAAGCTCTTACCATGTGGCGTTCTCCGTTAGACGATTTGATTTTTACTAAAGCTGTTGCTAGGAGTGTTCCATTTGCTGGAGATTTGTAGATGTATGTTGTATTAACAGATGCAGCAGCGAAAGATGGTCCAACTGATGCTGTTTCTATTGTAGGTTTGTTCTGTGCCAAGCTGTTAGACTGATGATTGGATGTATTTCCACCAGGATGAATAGAGGTGTGATGACGGCCACTGCAAGTGTTACACCTTTTCTTTGAATAGCATCCACTGATTGAATGTGGTCCAAGACAGTTATAGCAAAGTCTTTTTTGTGTGACAAACTGATGACGATCTTCAAGACTTTTTGATAGATAGTTTGGGCAAGCTGATATAAAATGATTACCGTTGCAAAGAGAACATAATTGAGATGAACTCCGCACAGCAACGTGATGAGATCTTGCTTTGAATAACTGGTTTTTACCTGATGCTGGCTTTCTTGTGTCTTGTTGTTTGGGATTCACTCGTTCAAAGGCCTGCAGAGAACGAATGCGTGTTTGTATGAATACTTTAAATTCATTCCAAGAACAAGTTTCTGTTTTGGAGCCTAGATGTTTTTTCCATTCTTTTATGGATGCAGAATCTAATTTGCGAGAAACTAAAAACACTAGAACCTCATCCCATTGATTGACTTTTGTACCAAGACCTTCCAAGGAACCTACTGCCTGATTAACTGTGTTTAGCAAAGCATCAAGATCTTCTGAACATTCTTGGGTGACTGATTTAGCAGAAAATAATAAATCCAGTGCTGAGTCAACCAAAAGCCTTTTGTTGTCGTAATGCTCCAGAAGATCATCCCATGCAACCTTAAAGTTAGCTGCTGTAAGAGGCATAGTATGCAACCGAGAAGCTGCCTTGCCACCAGCAAGACAGGTCTTAAGATACTGTAATTTTTCGACGCATGTTAATGAAGTATGGGCACCGATTTGCGATGTAAAAGCGTCTTTGAAAGGAGCCCAGTCCGAAAACTCTCCACTAAACATTGGAAGATTCATTATTGGCAAGCGAACATGCGTAACTGACGAAGATGGTGCTCGAACCATAGACAAATCAGACAATGCTGTGCCATCGATGGAAGGTTTTGGCACGATTTCTTCTAGCAATATCGTCATTTGCTCCACAGCATCGAGGTAATTCTCTTCACATTCCATGTACGCCTTTTCCTTGAAATATGGATCCCCGTCGTACTCTGCTTTCTGTTCAGCCTTCAATGATGATCTTAGTACTCCCAATGAATTGTGGTTAGCCTTGAAGTCATCCCAATTTTTAGAAAGAGCTGTAATGCGGGATTGTATTCGCTGACTGGTGATATTTGAGCTGTTTTTCAGCTTAACAAAAGAATTTGAGATAAGCTCTAACAATTCGCCTTGCTTTTCCAATAAATGTTGAAATTGATTTGCTTTCGACATGATTGATTAATTTATTGATGAAAAGTATTCCAATAAAGTACCGCAATCCGGCTCGAAGGACCAGAAATGTAAAGATGAGTCTCTGAAAGTTTAAGTACTTTATGAAATGAATAGATATGATGAGATAACCTCACCCGATCACGTTTTAATTAAGAAGAACTTTATTAAGCAAAGATTGACACTAGTAAGAAATTAAGGTTAGGATTGGTATAATTTATTTTATATATTAAAGCTGGTAATATATTGACTGCGTTCAGCGTATCAATTACAAATATGATGAATGGTGAAGTTCTATTAGTTTATTATGATTAAGTTGAATTTTAAACACTCTCTATAGAGTGCTGCAGCTGCATTAGCGCTTCCTCTGCATTCCCCGTATATTAAATGCATATTTGCATACTCCAGCGGCGTATACTGTGACATTCTTAATACAGTGTGACAGAGAATTGACAATATTTGCAAATAATACTTTTGTATGCATTTTAATGCCTATTTTATTACAAATCAATTTTAATTTGAGAAAGTGTTAAAAATCTTCTCTAGTAGATTAAAAGCCAATTTAATGTGTTACTGCTGTAGATAGAAGCTTGTGATTTACCATTTGGGAAAGTACATTAAAAGGAGATTTTTTTAACATTATTTGCCAGGAAAGTTTTCAGTTGTTTGTCTTTTTTATTAACTTACAAACTTTGACGAAAATAAATATTTAATCATTTTTTTATTAAAAAATTAATTAAAAAAATTATTTAAAACAAATCCAGCAACTAGTGTTAAATGTTACTGCCTTTATTTAAGAACGGTTATTTTTAAATGCAATAAAAATAAAAAAAAAACAATATGAGGCATTCGTCGTCGTAGTGTTTAATGCCAATTTTATTGGTTATGGTTGTAGACACAAACATGTGTTATACCATTTTGGAAAGTACATTAAACAGGCCAATTTTTATCAAATTTGCCACTTATGTTCTCATACATTTTTTCCCTTTATTATTTTTCAAACTTTGGTGAAAAAAATATTGAATTATTTTTGAATAAAAAATAATTTAAAAAGATTATAACACAAAAAATGCATCAGCTGGTGTTAAAATTTACTACCCATCATTTAGAACGGTTATTCAAGAATATTATAAAAATACAAAAATAATAAGAATCCTTTATGGGTAACCGTTGTAATAAGGTATTTTAGGAGACCCTGAATTTTTTAACATTTTTCGAAAATAAATTATACCATGGAGACCACAAGAAAAATATTTTTTTATATTTGTTTCTGAGCAGTCATAAGGCCTGCTATCACCAGTTGCAGTATTATCCACTCATTACGGGACAACCTGTATAACTGGATAGCGTATCCATACAAAAATGTTGACTCCATTTGAAGAACTGTTATAAGTGGCGCTGCCTATTTTTTTTGTTATAATAATAAGTGAAAAAACAAAAAGGTTTAACTTTTCCGAGCTTAAAATTAATATTCAAGAGAATTCTAAAACTTTATTAAAAATGCGAACTAAAACTGATCCATCTCATGTGGTAAGCTTTTCCGAACAAATTTATGGCTTTTTACAAATTCATTCTTAAAGGACACACGAATTACGTCAACGATGTGACCTGGGAGCATGATGAAGAGTTCCTTGCCTCCGTTAGTGAGGATCATTCGTGTAAGATTTGGAGTTCAGCTCACAGCTTTGAAACTGTTACAACCTTCTGTCTGTCTTCGGCTGGTATGTCAGTACGCTGGCATCCAGATGAACCTGTCAAGGTGCTGGTGGCCGAAAAGAAGGAAATAATACATTTGTACGACGTCCGCTCTCAACAAGCCATAATGTCCTTGGAGTCACCGAAAGTTCCTCTAATGAGTGCTGACTGGTCGTTACACAATCGTTTGTTTGTGACGGCATTGGCTGGGGGAGATGTCATCTACTGGGACCTTCGTAGGACATGGTTAGTCTGCCTTGTTTTTGTTCTAGATATCGTTAGATGCTAAACAATGTTTTATTTCATTTTAGTGGACCAGCTGATATTAAACAAATCCACGAAGACGGGGGACGTACTGTGAGATTTTCGCCCAAACAGTAAGGTTGTCTATGCCACTGATCTCTATAATACACTGAATAGTGTATCGATACAAAAATATTGCTTCCATTGTCCCTGATCACACGTGAAGAAATTCAAGCATTTTCTGCGATTTGTGATGGTGAGCGGGGTAACTTGCAGAAGAGGGAGGGGGATGAAATATTTAAAAATATTTGAAAATATTCGGTGTAGAAAATTGACGTTCTCTTTTGTGTTGCTTTTTCTATCCAATCCAACCAATCAAATCGTGTCTTTCATTATGAAAATACGAAAAACACAAAGAGGAGAACAAAATCTGCAGAATAATTTTCTTCACATCTGAACACTTTCGTTCCTCACGTGTAAGCAAGCACATTTGAAGCATTGGGCACGTTCCGCTGGCTATTCTCAGTTATCCGGATAGCTTTGTATTGTTGTAATCCCTTGTTAAAAAACAGCTGATAACAGCTGACGCAACAACAACTCAAGTTATCTCAAAATTTTTAGGATAGCTAGATAGCATAGCGAATAAACATTGGAACGCGAGGATTGTTATATTATGAAGCTGACCACTTTTTGTATACCAGTATAACTGTATAACATGTAATACAAAGATAATCCATTATAAAGACGTCAAATCTCCGTTCGTTTCACCCCCCGAGATCTGTCTGCTAACATTTTGTTGTGTTCGTAATTTCATTTCATTCACCAATTGTTAAATGAAACAGAATAACAAACGTAAAGAGTGTGACAAGGAGGTAAAATCATAAAGAAACGCAGAATATGCAATTGCATCCTCCTCATCATAATTAGGTATTCATTAGCTGTTTTACTGAACTTGTTTGCAAACTGCAATGATTTATCTCATTCCACTAGGTAATTATACTAAAAAACTACACCAAATGCAAACAGTGAATAACTTAAAGAAATAATAAAACAAACTTCCACAAAAGTTTTCATTTTCATATCATGGTCTGTTTCCCTTTCTTCAGATTGACATCTGGAAATAGGGACGAGCGATTTTTAAAGATATTAGCGATATATCGATAGTAAAGATTTCGATGTTTTGCAACATCGATTTAACATTCAAAACATCGGCCTAAAAAACAAACAAAAAGTTAGTACGAAAATGATTGATTCTGCTAGTAAAATGTAGACAGAGTGACTTTCATCGTTTTTAAGGCATCTGTAACATTTGGAATTTTTTGAAAAAGGAAAAATATCAAAAATTCTCCCAAACCAAACTACAAAATTCAGAACCACAACGAAACTTTCGATGTGCAAAAAGGCACAGATATAAGTTTACACATGAAGTGCCTGTCAATTTTGCTTCCATCACATTTGTTTTGTGTTCATTTGTGCAAAAGAAATATTTTTAAATCGATATTCAAGCATTGATATCATCGATGCTCAGCAAAAGAGACATTTTAAACCATACAAGTTTTTGTACACACTTTTGTAAGCAACAATGGGTGATATGCATAAAACGGAAGTATTTACTACAAGTAAAAGAAAATAGTTAATACTATAACTTTAAGCAAATGGTTAAATTAAAAATATTTACTTCATTCCATATGCATAAAGTTTAGTACTTACTAACTGGCAAATACTTTCAGTATATACTAAATTCACCCAAGTATACTAGAATTCATCGGAAATTGATAGTAAATACCTTTTTTTTCTTATCGGGATAGTAAGCAAATAATTTTTTCAATTATTAAATATTAAAATTGGAATCGAAGCAGAATTGCAACCTCTATAACATATTCAAAGTCCCCGAAATCCCCGCATTGGCTTTTTGTGTAGATGCAGTTGAAGAGGTACAGACGAGAGAATTTGAAGGTCTAGTAAACTAAAATATTTGTTTTGGTACAACCTATAGTCATATGATACATGCTTTAAGGGATGTTTTTAATGCTGAATCTAATGAAACCAAACTAAAAATGATACAACTACCAACAAAAAAGTTATAGTCCTTTTTATGTAATGATGACTTTTTTTCAGGTACAACAGGTAAAATATTACCGAATACCCTTTGAAAATAACTATATGTTAATAAAACTTGGAATAAATGTTCCATTTGTCATACGAACTAAGAATCAAGAGAGTCGCTAAAAATATCCATTGTGAAAGGGTGTTTTTTTAAGGGGGAGGGGCAAGTGTAGAATGTTAACCATAACACCCACAAAAAAACTCTTACACTCATGAAACTCGCCAAAAATATTAAAATTGTCATCAACCAAGAATCAAAATAGTCATACAAATATCTTTGTTCTAATAGTGACCTGTTCAACGGAAAAAACGATTTCAAAAATAAATTTTTGCTTGAAAAGAATCATAACTTTGTTAATTAGATTCAGCGTTAAAAAATGTCCTTAAATCATATACCATACTTTGGGTACCATATACCTACCTCAATTACACCAAATCGGAATTTGGGCTCAAATCGTCCAACTTCTTCCCAGATTTTCCCTCTCTTTAGTAAACAAACCCCCAGAGCAAATATATTTATGTGAACTATTTTGATTCTTGGTTGCCATTGCCATGACAAGTTTAATATTTTTGGCGAGCTTCATGAGTGTAGGAGTTTTTTCGTGGCCAAACTAACGCGTACAAATTCCGCCATTTCAGTACTGTCAACAGCCACGTGAATCTCTTGAGAATGGAGTTAAGACTGTTAGTCCAGTGGCGTGGTGTGAGTTTCTGCCGCCCGGGGAGTTGGAAAATTTTGCCACCCCCTTCCCCCCACAAATTTGTAAATATTCAAATCCCAAAAAACTTTGAACAACATAAACAAACAAATTCTATAAAATTTTTATTTATTTGTTGATTCATTCTGAGCAGACTCCCACCTAAATTGAATACATTTGCTGAGGGCGTTAAAATTTTACAGTTGATACCTATTGGTTATTAAATTTCTCCACTCCGTAAATAGTGCGGCAAAGTTTGCCGCCCCCTCATAAAGTGCCGCCTGGGCGGACCGCCCCCTCCGCCCCCCCTACGCTACGCCACTGTGTAGGTCCTAATGTTTTCGAGGCTACATAGTTATGTATTTAAAGCAGAAAAAGTAGGTACTTTAAAATTTTCATGTTGCTTTTCTTTGACTTTGAAAAAAAGAAGTAATTCCTACAGAAAAAAAGTACTTGCTAGTTTTTATGCATACAGAATAAAGGATTTACTCAAAAAGTTCATCCGAAAACAGTAAGTACTGTGGCCAAAAGTAAATACTTTATTTTCAGCTTTTACTGCATTTTTATGCATATCAAAAAAAGTAAATACTTAGAAATTCTCAAGTAAAAGCATTTACTATCTTTTATGCATATCACCCAATATCTTGCAATATCGATTGATAACAGTTTACACATGAAATACTTGCTATATTGCTTCTCTCAAATCTGTGGACAATAAATTTTGCAAAATACAAATTTTAGCATCGATTTCCACGCATTGAAATAATAGATGCTCAGAAAGACCCAATTTACACCAATGCAAGTTTTTGCACACACCTTCGTGTTTTTCAATATCGATTTATTCCAAAAAACACAGAAAACAGTTTACACAAAAATTCCTTGAAATATTACTGCAAAATACATATTTAATATCGATTTTCACGAATTTAAACACGCAGGTTACACCATGCAAGTTCTTGCGCACACCATCCTGTGAAACAAGATTTTGAAATATCGGATTTCAAAAAGGGCATACACATAACTGCTTAACACATGAATTGCCTTGCAATAGGTGCGTTTTATTGGTATTTATAGCTAGCGCAGCAATGCAAGCACCAATAAAACGCTATACTCACTTTTATATTCACTTTGTATTTTATCTCAACTTTTATATTTTAAACATCGTAGTCAAGATCGAACCTCTAAGAAAGAGCACAAGGTTAGTCCCTCAGTGTAAACGCTGCCAAGAATTCAATCACACCCAAACCTATTGCAAAAAAGAGCCAAGGTGTGTAAAATGTGCCGGAAAACATCTAACCGCTGACTGCAACGGTAAAAGTGAAAGTCCACCAACGTGTATTAATTGTAATGGAAATCACCCGGCAAACTATAGGGGCTGCGAAGTAGCTAAAGAATTGCAAAAGCGAAGATCAAAATCTGCCCAAACGCAAAGAAAACCACCAAGACCAATTAAAAACGGAACTCCCAAGATTTTAAATCAGGGAAAGCTTTAAATCAGGAAAAGAAAACAGTGTCAAAACCTTCGGACAAAATATCAAAGCATCAAGGTAATACAGAAACATATGCCCAAATAGCGGCCAAAAATATACCCGCTAATAATCATACTGAAACAGATCCGGTTTCGAAAGTCTTTTCAATAATTCTTTCGAAACTTGAAGAACAATGTGAAACAAATAAACTTATCTTTGATAGGTTAAGTAAGCTCGAAAATTGTTTTCGACCCAAATCTCTCTCAAAAAATTTATGATGGAAAAGTTTAAAATTCTTACCTGGAATGCCAACGGATTATGGCAAAAACTTGGAGAATTAGAGATGTATATGCAGGAAAATGATATCGACATATGCTTGATATCAGAAACGCATGCAAAAAATGAATCAAATCTTAAAATCCATCATGACTACCACGCTGTTCATCCGTCAAACAAAGCAAGAGGTGGATCATCGTTATATATAAAAGAGTGCATTGAACACTCGATAGGCTTGAAAATAGAGGTGGAATCAATGCAATTGAGTAGTGTTCAGGTTAGAACTAAAAATATTTTTCTCAATGTCTCTTCAATATATTGCCCTCCGCGTTGCAAAATTGATAAGAGTGAATTTGAGACACTGATAAAGTCACTAAGTCCAAACTTCATTGTTGGTGGTGACTTTAATGCAAAACACACCTTCTGGGCCTCAAGATGCATATCTCAAAAAGGTCGAATGCTATATGAGGCAGGAATGGAAAATAATTGCGATTTTCATTCAACTGGAGAGCCAACTTACTGGCCAACTGATCCTTCAAAAATACCTGACCTAATCGATTTATTTATGGTAAAAGGAATACCCTCTAACTATGTTGAAATTACAGAGAGCTTTGATCTCTTCTCGGATCATTCTGCCGTCATACTCAATACGAGCGAAAGTCTTATAAAAATTGAAAAACCACCCAGGTTAACAAACGGTAAAACCAACTGGGATGGATTTAAGAAAGATATCGAGGACAGCGTTGAATTAAGAATATCATTACAAACGTCTCTCGAACTTGAAGACGCAGTAGATACCTTTGTTGATATGATACAAAAGGCCGCATGGAATAACACACCTTATCAAAGCGAAATGCCGCGCCGCAAAGATATAAAATATCCGCAAGATATAAAAGATTTAGTGAAAGAGAAAAGAAAAGCACGCAAGAAATGGCAGCGAACCCGTGCTCCTCAACACAAAACTAATTTAAATCGATTGTGTAATTTGCTTAAAACGAGAATATCAGATTTCAAAAACGGTGAAGTTGAAAATTACCTCGAAAATCTGACAGCAGGAAAAGATTCCAATTACTCACTTTGGAGAGCTATAAAAGTAACAAAAAGACCAAAGCTTCCAGCGCCTCCTATTAAGAAAGGCCAAATGAATGGGCTAAAAGTGACAAAGAAAAAGCTATGGGATTCGCCGATTTCCTGGAGGAAACATTTAAGCCTTTCGATGGACAAGTACTCAACGAAAATTTAAATATGAATTTAACATCAAATGACAGCTACATAATTAGAAATGCTACACTTGCCGAGTTAAAAAGAGAAATAAAGAAGCTTAAGTCCAATAAAGCTCCAGGTTATGACTTAATCACGGCAGAAATTCTAAAAATGCTTCCTCGTAAAGGTTTGATCAAAATTCTTTATATAATAAATGCCGCCCTTAGGTTAGAATATGTTCCGAGCCAATGGAAAATTGCGGAAGTAATAATGGTTTTGAAACCTGGCAAACCATCTCATGAAAAGAAGTCTTACAGACCGATTTCGCTTCTTCCTGTAATATCAAAAGTTTTTGAAAGAATACTACTCCTTCGCCTGCAGCCGATAATAGAAGAAAAACAATTAATACCTGAACATCAGTTCGGATTTAGAAGAAAGCATTCGACCATTGATCAAGCGCATAGGATAACCGACGTAATTGAGAGAGCTCTTGAAGAAAAGAAAATCTGTTCGGCGATCTTTTTGGATGTGTCGCAAGCGTTTGACAAGGTGTGGTACGAAGGCCTCAAATTCAAATTACGACTTTATAAAATTCTTAACGAATATCTAGAAAACAGACTTTTTCGCGTAAGACACGGAAATGAATATTCTAATTTCAAAGAAATAGTGGCTGGGGTACCACAAGGTAGTGTTTTAGGTCCAGTTCTGTACCTTCTATTCACACGTGATATACCTCAAACAGAAGACACTATCGTAGCAACGTTTGCTGATGATACTGCAATACTAGCAGTAGGCAAAACGATTAACGAAGCTACGATTAAATTACAAAATGCTCTTAATAATGTTAATGAGTGGACAAAAACATGGCGAATAGCGCTCAATGAACAAAAGTCAGTCCACGTGGACTTTACGTATAAAAAAATAAATAGATTGCCCGTCTTTCTTAATACCGGTCGTGTACCATTTGCGAATGAGGCAAAATATCTGGGAATGACTCTAGACGCGAAATTAAAATGGAAGCCGCACGTAAAAAAGAAATGCGAAGAATTAAAAAGTAAATTAAGAGATAGGAACTGGCTACTCGGTAAATATTCCAAGCTTAGTATTGATAATAAGTTGATTTTATACAGGCAGGTACTTAAACCTGTCTGGACTTATGGTATACAACTCTGGGGTTGTACCTGCGATACAAATTTAAATATCTTACAAACGTTTGAAAATAAATTGCTTAGGTCATTTGTAAATGCGCCATGGTATATAAGAAACGAAGATCTTCACAGGGATCTCGGGATTCCTACGGTTCGAGACGAAATTGAGAGTTTCGCGCGAAAACATAGAAATCGGCTATTAGATCACGCTAATCCAACGATTATTGACATTCTTGACGAGTCAAATTTAGTACGCCGTCTGCAAAGAACAAAACCTTCCGACTTGGTGCGGTGAACACAAAACCGCTTTAAAATCGCGGAATAAGCAGAAACTTTCACCGGAAAGTTACCTGCAACACGTTACTTAACTTCGTTAAAAATAAATTCTAGATAAGTTTCAACTTAGTTGCAATCGGGAAGTGGAGGTGGTTTTAGTGTAGTAAGAATCTCACACTTCTATGAGCACGCGTTTTCCGGTCCTCATAGAGCCTGATGCAGGTTTTGCACCTACCCACGGACAAAAAAAAAAAAAAAAAAAAAACTTTTATATTCACTTTTATACTGCCTTATTTATCGACACTCTTAGGGTTGTTGTTGTTTACCGAGGGAAATTTTACTGTGCTAGCTATAGTTTTTTCCAATAAAACATGCCTAATATTGATTTTGTTCAGTTTGTTGATATTCAGTTGTGCAAAATACATAACTTAACATCAATTTTCACCCATTAAAATCATTGATGCCTAGAAAGACACCATTTACACGCGGTTTTAGCCCACAAGCTTCTGTGCATCCATTATTTTGCAATATCGATGTTTTAAGTTGAAATACCTTGTTTATGACTTCATATTTTTCATTTGTATAAAAACTTAAATCGATTTAAAAAAAAAACTTAAAAAAAATAGCCGGCACCAGAAATTTTGAACGCAAAAATACATTAGAGCATAGCATGAAGCAGTTTTTGCTGTGGTCCAACAAAAAACTTAAACAAAAATACCTGAAAAAAACATCGATGTTAAGTATAGCATCGATGTTTTCGGTAAGACATTTATTGACATCGATGTTTAGTCTCCGATGTTGACATCGATGTTGTTTCAATATCGCTCATCCCTATCTGGAAAATACTTTTTTTGTGTGTAATTCGGACGTCAAATAATGAAGCCGACCACCTAATTGTCATCTTCAAATGGAAGCAAAGAAACTGTTATACATTATAAGGAATACACTATCCAGTGTATTATAGAGATCAGTGGTCTATGCCCACAGTACACATATTAAAGGTAATATCTTCTGAGTTTTCATTTTCGTTCAAGTTCGCGCATGTGTCAAAATCTCAGAGACCCCTGTCAGTTCATTGTGTGTGTACTGTGGCATGTTCAACAGTTTTTAACCTTTATATTTTCTTTCATGATTTGTTTTTTCGTCTCCGGTTGTGTGGTATATGAAATTATATAAAATTAAATAAATATATAAATAAATAATTGAGAACAATATAATATTTTTGTTTTATTTAATTTATTAAAAACTTTTAGATTTAACAAACACAACGAATATAAATTATTTACGACGCGTTTCGGAATCAAATTCCATCATCGGGCTTTTACATTCAGTTGAAAAAATATAGAAAATATAATATTTGAATTTGACTTTAATTTGACATTGACTTAACTTTCTTAACTTGACTTTCCTTTGACTTTGCTTGACTTTACTTTTAAGAATGCCTGTCTCTTACGTTAAGTTTTATCTCTATACTCTAGTTAGTTCGTAAATTATGAATGTTCGAAAATGGAATGATTTGGAAATATTATTTGAAATTAAATAGTGTAAATGTTAAATGTTTGGTTTTAATTTAGGATGTTTATTTAGTTGGGAAATGTAGTCATCCTACATTCGGCCATCCTTCTTGTCGGCTGCCTCAGACGAACAGTCATCTTTGGTAAGGTTTCTACATCGCTAAACCTTCTTTCATCCTCATCTTCGGAAAGGTTTCTACATCGCTAAACCTTCGTAACACGGCCCAACTAACAAACTCTCCAGAGCTTAGGTCTTATTTTCTCAAAAAAAAACTCCCATAACTCTCTTTCAGATCTTATTGCTATACTAAAGACATGATCTCTCATTATGAAACAAAAATTAATCTTTTAGCGTTTTTATTACACGAGCTTAGCATTTTTCAAACATCGAATCGCCTTAATTTTATACCTAGAACAATTATTCCTCGTGTATGTAAATTTAATGTCTTGTAATAATCTTGTTATCAAATTTAAGCTCTAAACGTTATTTTTTAATCTCTAAAATCTCTTATCAAGAGGTAATAAAGTAACAAAAACAAAACACTAACTATAGGATTCATATGAGATGAAATGTTGCATCCACAGCTGCTTATATTTGATTCATACGCAAGTCGTTCTTTTTCTTAAAAATTTGTGTGTACATTGTTTTCTGACGTTCAGTTTTCTATTGGTTAAAGATTTGTGTGTACATTGTTTTCTGACGTTCAGTTTTTTATTGGATTTTCTACCTGAATGGAAACACTGGATGTTGTATATTAGAATTAAAAATTTATTTTATTTTTGACGAATGTAAACTTTCGGTGATTTATTTTCTTTTGTTTCGGTGTAGTTTTAGGTTTTTTTGTCATTATTAGGTACACTTGTAAATTTGACCAAATAATTATAATTTTGTTGCCTAGTGGAATGCTAATTTTTGATATTCTTTGTTCAGTTATTCCAACATTTATGACGCCATAATGTATAAATGTATCGTTCTGAAATGGTTATGCACAAAACTAAACATATTTCTTACTTTGACATTTCAACTTTTATTGAAACATAAATAGAAGTAAACATTCGTTAGAAAAAGGAACGCATCACCGATATTTGTTTGTTTTTTCTTGGTCTGCTTGATAGCTGTCAAAAAAAGTCACATAAAAGCATCTCACTTCTCATAACAAGTGTTTGTTTTCATGACAATATAAATGCTACAACACTCTCATAAAAATGTTTATTCAAGAGTTAAAAGTATCGAGTGGACAGCAGCCATATTTCAATTTGAAAGAAGTGTTGTTTGTTTAGTTTGAGGGTTACCGTGATTTGAAAATAAATCTTAAAATAATTTATTTGGGTTTCCATTATGATAAATCTATTTAAGATATATTTATCAGTATTAGTGTATTTATATTAGCCCTGTTTTTTAGTGCATTTTTATCTTCGCTTTAAAAAGTAGCATGTTTAAAACAACAACAATACGGAGTTATACCAAATTGTTGTTGTATTTTTCTTACTACTTTTTTTTAAGCAAAGATAAAAATGCACTAAAGAACAGGGCTATTGATGTTTATTTTGTCAACTTCTTTTTTTTTTCATTAAAACATCTCTTAACCCCTTGTTAATTATTTGATTATAAACAACAGGTATACAAGAATAAGACCAACAAATCGACAAATTTTCTGCTATTATACCTTTTTCGTCATATAACATGAATAAATACTATAAAATAATATCAGCATAAAAAGTATTATTCTGATTAAAAACAAACATCAAGGTAACCCTTTTTCTATTTCAAAATAAAAATAAAATAATTTAAATATCAATAATTTTGAAAGCGCTTTGTTATTTTTCGAAGTAAAATGTGTAAGTTAGTACAAAAAGAGTGTGCGTACTTATGTACACGCGCTAGAAGTAAAACTTCTTTCACGACAACAGGGCAAGTATTTTACAGTTCCTACCACTTAGAGCACTTAATTTGAAAAACAGAACCATTTTAATAATCCAAATCACTTAAGTTGTTTTCAAATGACAGCGTTTTGTAAGATCGTAAGATTTTTGGAAATTTTTGTAACTTTTATGTACAAAACATTTTACTTAATTTTATTGATTGAAGCATTCGTCAATAATAAACTTTTAAAAACCATTTCTAGTTGTAACAAAATTTTCTATAAATTTAATATTACAAAATTCATTAGTTTCTTGAAAAATTACAAAATTAGTTTTAAAGGAATTGAAAATTTTTTCAGAAGCACTTAGAGAACTTATTTGGAAACTCAGAACCGTTTTAATAATCCTTATGAAGTATGTTATTTAAAATGACAGCGCTTTGTACATAGAACTTGCAATAATCCTGCAACGAGACATGGATTCAAATTTCTTATAGTTTTGTGTATAATAAGTTTCATCATTACTTCTGTATGCCAAAAATGCTCGGATTTTGGCAGTTTCCAATGCGATAGGTAATTTTTTTCTTTTCTGAACCTTCGCCCTGTAGCTTTTTTAACAACCTACAGTGTTGGACAGAGAATTAGCACACATTAGAAAAATCTATATTTTTGCTATGTTCTTGGAACATAATTTATTGAAAACTCTTTAATTCAACGTTAAGAAACTTAAATATACACAAAAAAAGAATTCAGCAAAATAACAACAACAAAAAATCATTAAATAAAATTTGTTGGTGTAATATGGGGTGGTCACAGAAGTAGCACAAGTACGAAATAAAATAATCTATCACTAAAACAAGTAGCTTTTTTCTAATATTTTGTTGGGTTCTCTTTCTGCTTTAACACAGCCTTAAACCGCCGAGGAATACTCGCCTCTAGGTGCTTGCATTATTGAATAGGAATGCTGTTCCAGCCATCCTTAATTGCCTCCCAAAGCTCTGCTAGATTCCTTGGCTTCCTTAGTCCAACCTGATATTAACATCGTTCCATAGATTTTTTATGGGTTTCAGGTCAGGACTCTGCGCAGGCCAAGGCAAAAAATTGATTTGCTGATCACTAATGCACTGCTTCACCAACCGGGACGTGTATAAAGGATCATTATCATGCATAAATGTCCATGATAATGGTAAATATTATCGTCTGCAAAGTGCTCCATATGGTTTTCCAAAATGCTCTTGTAGTGATGCTCGTCCATTTGCTGCTCTATTTTTACAATAGCCCCTACACCGTACCATGAAAACGCACTACAAAACACTGCTGTCAAAAAAAAAAATATTACAGCCAGGCTTAAGTTCACCGGAGTACGGATCCAAATCCTTATCATTTTGGAAAAATGTTTTTTGGAGTGATGACTCTCAATTAAATCGATTTGGGTCTGATGGAAAGCGTTATGTTTCGCGTCCACCAAAGCAAGATATTAATCCACGTTAGTTAAAACTATGAAACACGGTGGTGTGTGTATTATGGTGTGGGCTGCGTTTTCATGGTGCTGTGTAGGGCCTATTTCGAAAATAGAGCAGCAAATAGACCAGCATCAGTACAAGAGCATTTTTGAAAACCATATGGAGCCCTTTGCAGACGATAATTTACCATTATCATGGACATTCATGAATGATAATGATCCTTTATACACTTCCCGGTTGGTGAAGCAGTGCATTAGTGATCAGCAAATCAATTTTTTGCCTTGGCCTGTGCAGAGTCCTGACCTGAATCCCATAGAAAATGTATGGAACGATGTTAAATATCAGGTTGGACTAAGGAAGCCAAGGAATCTAGCAGAACTTTTGGAGGCAATTAGGGATAGCTGGAACAGTATTCCTGTTCATCAATGCCAGCAACTAGAGGCGAGTATTCCTCGGTGGTTTAAGGCTGTGTTAAAGCAGAAAGGGTACCCAACAAAATATTAGAAAAAAACTACTTGTTTTAGTGATAGATTATTTTATTTCGTACTTGTGCTAATTTTGTGACCACCTCATATCACACCAACAAATTTTATTTAATGATTTTTTGTTGTTTTTATTTTGCTGAAATCTTTTTTTGTATATATTTAAGTTTTTTAATATTGAATTAAAGAGTTTTCAATAAATTATTTTCTAAGAACATAACAAAAATAAAGATCTTCCTTATTTAAATCCGATCCACTATTGTGTGCTAATTCTCTGTCCAACACTGTATATTCCACCTCCATTGAGCATGAACTAAATATTTAACTAGCAAAATTAAATATATAGATATGTATGTCACTATTTGAACATGGATTTCTATGGCCGCATTAATTTTCATTCCTAAGAATACTCAAAATCCGAGAGTAGTTACTGCACAGTGAAGACGAAATCATACGCAAAACACCCCGTACAAGAATCTTCTAAATTAATTAAATCTATTAAAAAAAGGAATAACATAAAAAATATGTATGCCAAAAATTTTCGGATTTTGGCAGCTTCCAATGCGATAATTTTTTCTGAACCTTCTCCCTGTAGCTTTTTTTCTTTATCTATATTCTGCCTCCACTAGACATGAACAAAATATCAAATTTGGAAACTAAAATATATGCTTGATTGCTTGGGTCACTATTTGAACATAAATTTCTTTGGTCGTACTATTTTTTTTTTTCTCAAAATCCGACCGATGAAATCATATCGATACCTTCCCGTAAGAATGTACTAAGCGACATTTCAAAAAATTTTAAAGCATCGTAAAAAACCTCTGGCACAGTTATTTATTTATGTACCTATTTGAAAAAATAAAAAGATTTGGAATGAGATTTTCAACTCAAAATGTCTCGAAAAATCTGTTTATTGCAACAAAATACCTAAAGAAATAACTGAATAAGAGATATTTAAAAAATGTAATTTAAATTTTTTTAAATGTCGCTTAATACATTCTTACGGGAAGGTATCGATATGCAAAACACCCCGTATATAAATCTTCAAAATTAATAAAATCTAAAAAATACACGAATACCTATCAAAAAAATATTCGGATCTTGGCAGCTAACAGTGCGTGGTTTTCTTTTCTAAACACTCTCCCTCTTGCTTTTTTTCATATGTATTCCGCCTCCACTGGACATGAACAGAATTTTAAACTTGGAAACTAAAATAAAATATGTAGATATTTCATATTTCACTATTTTTTGAACATGTATTTCTGTAGCCGTATTAGTTTTTTTTTTTCTCGACATGCTAAAAATCCGACCATAGTTCATGCACAGTGGAGACGGGAGACGACATAATTATGCAAAACACCCGAAATCTTTCAAACATTGGAGATCGATTTCTTTTTTGGGTTGAAAAGAATTTATAAAAAAAATCTATTTAATATGAGATTGTGTGCGTTGGCCATTGACATAAATTTCGAGGCAAAAAGTAAACAAATTAATGGGCATACAAATACTCAAAAGTGCATTCAGATTTACGCGTCATTTAATTCGATTAAAAACAAATATATTTCCGGGAATAGTAGCAGAAATAGACAAAAATTGTTGTGCGTCCATTAAAGTAAAAAAAAAAAACAATCCAAAATCCATCAAAAACACATCAAATGAGGAACACGTCGGCGAGCGCGCGCTTCATATCATTAATCGACTTTGGACACTTAAAATCGAAGTTCATTGATATTTTTATCACTTCATATTAATTATGCACTGTCATTTGATTAATTAAAAACTTTTAAGAGATATATTTGTTTCTAATTTATTTAAACGAACGAGAAACACTTTTGAGTATTTGTATAGCACCGCAGAACAAAACTTTCAACATTCAACTCCAGAGAAATGTCAAATCTTGTTGTGTTTTGTTTTTTTCTCCATCTTGTTGTTGTTTTTTGTGACCAAGGTATACCAAAATGGATGGCGAACAGCTCCAGATGGCACTCTTGTCGACAGGAAGAATTGTTAAGCATGATACACAATATCAATTGACGTGTAGATAATAAGAGTTTCGTGAAAATTAGCGTACTCACTATTACGAGTATTAGCTGTGTTTTTTTGCATGTCCAAATAAAATTGTGTGAAAAAAACGACAACAAAGCAAAACAATTTACATGTTAAATACAACAACAACTATGTCCATATAGAGTTAGCTAAGTCCAGATAATTAACTGGAGTTAACTTTTGTCCCGATAAAACGGTATTGCCAGACTACCATTGTCGTTATATTATCGATAATTTGTATAGAAATGTCAAATGTTTGTTGGTAAGATAGTTCAGAACAAAATGGCAGACCAAGGCAAATGTTGAAATGTCCCGATGTCGTTTTTTTCGCCAAACTCCATATGGACATACAAAAAAACGCAGCTATTATTAACCACCAAATTAAATTAACTTATGGCTTTTGCATGTTGCCGCTACACTACACAGATAACTTTCGAGAGTTTAGTTTCATGTTATTTATGTTTTTTGTTATGTTTATGACTATTTTATTTTTCATTGTTACATTATTGTCTACCTGTTCACTTATATTTACAATCATAAATGATGATAACTCAAAGATACACAGCAGTATTAATAAAAAACTGGTATCCGCTCCCTAACACACGTGTAAACTGGCACACGGATAGACAACTTGTCCGCTTGATAACTTTTCTTATTAAAAAAGATATGATATCTTTCCAGTATTTATCACTTCACCAAATTCACCACTTCATCAAATTATGGTGATTTTCTAATACATGTGTCACATGCATGCACTGCCTTACGAAGTGTATACTGGTAGTAGTAAACGCACTGATCTCTATAAAACACTGGATAGTGGATTCCCTTTATGTATAACAGTTTTTTTTGCCTCCAATTGAAAATGACATTTGGTGGCCAAGCGCACCTTTTGACGTCTGTCTTTAAAAAAAAGTTATTTCACCACTTCGATGTCAACGTAAATGGCAAAGTAAACAAATTATCTTCCGTGCTGAAGATTTAGGTAAAAATTCTTCCAAATATTTTTGTTTTCAATTACATAAATAATTTGGGTGCTTTAATTTTTTTGATCATGTGCGGTATTCTACGTGAAAAAATTGTTTCCATACAAATTCTAATTCGCATATAAAAATATGCGGATTTGTAATTTTTGGTTGCGAATAAAATCTAAAATTAAATTGGGTGGCGCAACAGCTGGTGGAGAACCAGGACCTAGTGACTTACAACGCTCAACCATTCCTGTGGTGCGTGTTGTTGGCAGGAATGGACGGGACATACAGTTTTTGGCCGAGTCCGAACCACTGATCTCTATATATAACTAATAATATATATATAGAGATCAGTGGTCCGAACGGTTAAGTGAGCAGCACTTATTCATGACAATTATACTCTTGGAGGAATTGAATTCCTCGCAAGAGGCAGTACCTCGGATAAAACATTTCTGTTTTTAGGTGGCACGGCTGGCACGATACAAACGACGATGATAACGACAACCATGAGCCTCCTAACAATTTATATTCGATTGCATGTCATGTCAATGTGGTATTGCGATTGGAACAAAGTGTGAGGGTTCTTTATTGTGCCATTTGCAGGGTGGTTAAATAGCAGCATAATAAGAAATACCAACATCGTCGATAACATATGTGCATCGGTAAGTTTCTCTTTACGTTTTGCACTTCTTTCTGTTAAGTTTGTGAATCAGATTTTATTTCAGGGTTCTTGTAAATGATGTTCTCTATGTTCTCTTTAAGTGTTTGTGGTGATTCTTTTTTGGGTTTTGCTCGTCGTTTTGTTGCAGTCAACATCAGTTCTTCTGAAGAAGTTTGCCATTCAATTGGGCTGAATTTTAGAAATCTTCTTACTGGAAGCCGAGAAACTTGTTTGCCCGGCGAAGGTATGGAAAATCGGTGACAAATGTCAGGCTAAGTGGACTGAAGATGGTGTTCACTATGATGCCACAATTGAAGGCATCACCGTCGAAGGTGAGGTTAGTGTTATATTCGAGGCATATCAGAATCGTTCGACAACAACGCTTAAGGAATTGAAAGAGCGAACAAGCCGCAATGAAGTCTTCCCATCAACAAAGTAAGTTTTGGAAAAATTAACCAAGCTTAATTTAAGCATTATTTTTATAGACAACATCGACCCAATCAAAACGAATACATCAAAAAACGCAAACAAAAGAAACAACAACGATTCAAGGAACTAGAAGAAGAGCGAGAGCACGACAAAAACAAAACAAGTGGCTTATCTTCACCACGAAAAACTCAAAAAAACCCGACATGAAAGTAAAGAGTATATTTGCTTCTCCCGAAAATGTCGAAGGACGCGTTGGCACCTGCGGCGTCTCCGGCAAGGGCATGACAGAGTTCACAGTTGGAGAAAAACTGCGGAAAGGCATTTAGCTGCTTATTCGCTTCATTATTATTTTTTTTTTTGTTAGGCTAATTTTTTCCCACGACAATTTACACATAAAAAAAACATCAATAAAAACGACTTAATCCGTTACATTTTACATCAAACTTTTATTTCACTTTTTAAGAAAAAAGCCCTAAAACAATCGGATATCTGTTCTTCTTTCGATTACATCAAAGCTGGTGCTGGGATTAAAATGAACAACGCCAAACTCTTTTAATGCTTTTTGTTTTTCCTCAAAAGGATAGTCGTCTCCTTTCAGGGTTTCGAGTAAAAGCATCGCTGGTCCTCGAGGAATGGTTAGTAATTTGCATATATCATGAACTCTCCCAGAAAAAAGAAAAAATGTTAATAGAATTTTCGTTCGTAAACTCCAGATGATAAATCTTACTTTTTAAACAGCAAATCTGGTCGCCTTGAGTATTGTCCAAATAGAGCAAATAAATTTCTTGTCATATCATAATTGAATTGCGCAGCTCCATCCAAGGAGAATTTTGTATTCATAACCATATACTATCAAGGAAGTAATCGTCCATTTGTTTGGCTATTAAACGTAGGGCAAGATTGAAGAGGTTGCTGGAGAGCTCTTTTTCTAAGTTGTGCAATGTTGTTACCATTACCTGAAAAGAAAAGTCATATAATGTACAAATAACAAATTTATCTTGACTGATATTAATAGAAAATAAATTGATTACAAAATTTATTTACATAAATAAATACTGCCAATCAAATTTATTTTTGTAGGGCGAAACTTGTTCGGAAATTTAAAAACACACTTGAAGTTTTTGCAAAAATAATTTAAAATGCGAAGTATTATATAGAAAAACCTGAAACAAGTATGAATAAATGAGACATACTGATTTGAGTTTCAACTTTAGGACTGTTACCGGTATCAACGTTAGTACTTTGTGAAGAAATTGGCTGTTAGTGATTTTTTGTTTTGAGAATAACTCACCTGAAACATTTCTCCAGCACTAATCGACAACATAAAGGGCTCTCTCGAAATATTATCTGACAAAGATTGCCATTTATCATCACGATATGGCATTGATTAAGCTTTTATTTCATTTACAGCTTTCGCGGCCAGATTTTTAACAAGTTTTTGTTGCCAATGTTCCAATTCCTCAACAGGACGTTCAAATACTGAATCAATTTCATTTGCATTAGGTCTAACCAGAGCCGCATGAAGGTGTTAATAGTGCTGTGGAAGGAAAGAAGAAAATTCATGAATATTTCTTATTTGTTCGGAAAAATGATTTTGATTTGAAAAAAAAACTCACAACATTCTCCCCCCACTCGTGAAGCACGGAATTGAGATAATTAATTGCATTTAATACCTGAATACTATCAACAACTGCAAAACTGTGAAGCTGTACTGATCTTCTTCTAAAATTATCAATCAATTCCAGTCGAAGATTTAAAAACTGCAATTGATGGCCAGGTTGAATCAGAGAATAATAACGGTCCTTGATGGCTTCTACTCGTCTTATAAATTGATCCGCACACTTGGGTATCTTCAAATCATCATGTGTACCAGGATCGATAAGTGTCCAAGGGTCGTAGCCCTGCAGAATTTGGTCCATTTTATCCGCACAGACTGTACAAACAAAAAACAATAAGTCGAGATAAAGCCGATGACAAAACAGACCGATAACTTACATCTCTCTTCTAGAGAGATCCACTTTAAAAGATATGTTGGTTGTGTGATAACAGTGATGGCACTTGGAAAACTCGCTGGGTAGCCAAAAGTTTCACGAAGCTCAGCTTCGAAAGCTAGAGTTTCATCGAGTAGATGAGCAAAGAGGTTTTCATCGTTGCAGATTTCGTCGATATCGGAGGAAAGTTTTTCAATCGATAACTGTACAAGGAGGCATTTGAAAGCTTTTGTAACGTTCATTAATTTTATTCCTTGATTTTCTCACCCGAATATCGACTCGTCCGGCCCTGACACAAAGCCGATTGGAAGCTCCTGCCAACAAATAAATGCGTGTCTTTGACCCAATTAAGAATTTGTGTGTAGTACCACTCGGGTTTATCCAAGCGATTCGTTTGTTTTGTGCCAGTAAAATGAAATAAAAATCTAAAATTAGCGAAATAAGATTAAAAACAATAAAAAAAACTTAAGAGATTTTCTACCGCGTTCTATATTGCTTCAGCAGAAGTTTAGTAACTGTGTTTATTTGCTGAAGAAGTATACTTGGAGTAAATATTTGCAAAGACTCAGATTCTTCATTTGGCGATTTAAGCTGCAAGAATAGAATTTATTGATGATATTGATAATGATGAGAATCTCGCATTTATAGAAACAAAAGAACTACGATTTGTCATCGCCAGAAGCACCAACGAACCCCTCAGCGGAATCACCTTCGCCTTCAATTAGCCGGTCGATATTTACCGACACTGCTGGTGCAGCTGATGGTGGAACTGAATCCACCCTCGATTTTGAGGGGGGTTCAACCATACCAACCGAAGACAACGATGACAACAATAAATGGGTATCTTGAAGCGGTTCATTTACTTCCAACAAGGTAGTAAAACCGTCATTGTAGTCATCATCGTCATCAATATCATCATCATCGTCATCAATATTACGGTGATGATGTTGATCATCCTTATGTTTCCTAAGTTGTAACTAATCGTTAGCTGAAGTGCTTGTTTGATTGACGGTGCATGCAGCTACCTGGTCAACTTATATTCCCGAGTTACTACTGTTCTTCAGAATATTTACTTTGGAATTCCCATTCCCATGCCTCATCTGGTCATCGCATTTCGTATCAGAAATCGAGCCAATGCTGATGGTTCTACTTGCAGCACTGGGCCGATACATATCCTGCTGTTGGTGATGTCTTCGTGGGGGCGACGTCGGATGTGTGGGTGTTTCCAGGAACGACGACATTTTTTCCATTCCTATTTTGAATGCATCTCTAATAGGTTCTTCCTCCGTTGATTTTACTTTCGAAGACGACGTTGTCGCAGCCAATGCGACTGTCACTGGCATCGTTGACGTTGTCGTCCTCGTCGTCATCTTCAACGATCCATGTTTATTCAATTCGAATGCATCATCCCCAGCACCAAGCAAACTTTGACTGCTACTGGCGGAGCTTGAAACCTCATGGCGAACAGCATCAGGCATCCAACATTCTTCTTTCTTCATTGCGCCCGCTATCGACGAGTATTATTTGAATGGCGATGCCCCTGTTGACGCCGAAGAAGAAGCCGCTGCCACTCGGACACCCCCTCAACAGTACCACACCAGGCATTTATAATGGAAATGACTCGAAGTGTGGTTTGTGCCTGCGGTAAATATGATCAGTGTCATTGCTTTCGGCACGAATAATTAAAATGATAAAAAATGTCAAAATATTTCTGACACATTTTTTCTGATTGCTATAAACAACCATCAGAAAAAAAAATCAATTTCATACTGTTTCAAGTTTTTCGGATGGGTTTTTCTGATCGCTATAACTGGCGCCTAAGACACTTCTTAGGAATCCCAAAGTTCCAAGGAGTATATTATTTGTATTTTGATGGTCGCCATTTAGAAGAGAATCTGCAAGAAATAATAATAACAAAAATTATGATGATGAAATAAAATTATAAGTTAAATGTAATTAAAAAGATGGTTGATGATTATTCAGAGGAAATGCTCCTTGATTGAATTTATTTTCCTCTATGATTTCTGCCAACACATTAAAGTTTTTAGGATCCTAACTAGCCTCCTCTTCCTTTTGAAACACATTACTTTTCCGGAAATATTTAAAGGACATTTTTAGCTGGCAAATTTGTAGAAATACACAAAAAAATAAAAAAAATTGACGTTTTGTCCGTCATTTTGACAGAAAAAAAAAGTTATACAGTTATACTGTTATACAAACCTGGTGCCAAGCGCACCGTATAACAATCTTCAATTGGAGTCAACATTTTTGTATGAATACGCTATCCAGTGTTTATAGAGATCAGTGAGTAAACGGTGCTATCATACGCGTGCGTGTATGTGTTAAGAAGTGACCCGTTCATTATACGTGAAATCTGGCTAGTTAAAATTATCCGTACGTTAACACACGTCACAGACTATTACGCATTTGTTAATAAGAATTACTAGTTAACAGATGTATAAACGCTAGCACGTTGTTATCCGCCGTTTATTAATATGGGGGACAATGTTTAGAGAACTTATTTGCTGGCAAATTCAAGTTTTTTAAAAAACGCCACATAACCATCTAATACCACGTTTACATGAGCGGATCAAATAATCGGATTCAATCCAAATCGATTTTTGTCTTTTTCAATAAACTACTCAATCCTATCTTTTATTTCAAGTTTTGCAAAAGTAAAAGTTAGAGCGTCCCTACTTTTACTTTTGTAGAATAGTGAAACACTCCTACATCTAAATAAACAGATAAAAAGCTGAATCATAAGCTGTGTTTTTTCCCTTTCCGAATGGGCTTGGACGAAAAAAACGACGTCGGGGCTAAGCAATTTATATTTTAAAAGCAACAACAACTAAGCCCCTTCGGGCTTAGCTAAGCCCAGAGAATTTTCGGGGCTTAACTTAAGCCCAGATAAAAACTGTGTTACCGGCATGAATTTCATACATGTTATCGATAGTTTGTATGGAAACTCCATTTTTTTTCTGTAATGGCGTCGCTTAGCCCCGATGTCATTTTTTTCATCCGATTCTCCCGGGCTTGCAAAAAAAACACACCTATAGATGTCGCTGGCATCGATAATTGTTGCTGAGCTAGCCTTTTTCTTGTTTGAAAGCATTCAACTCAACACGAATTTCATACCATTTTTCGCAGAAAGGTGTCGCTAGCTAGCTAATTTGTAGTTTTTCACTTAGCACTTTTTCAAAGACTAATTGAATGCAGTTAATCCAGCGGCTCCATTAACATTATTTGAGGCAATAAATTGCCTCACTTTGCTATTGCCTTTATTAATGCAAATGGAGACGCTTTGTCAATGGCAATATTGCCTAGAAGATGAAAGGCAATTATTGATTTCCATCGTCAAGGCAATAAATTGAGGAAAAATGGGATTCCCCGTAATTGTGAATGACTTCTTTATTGATTTTTTCAATTAAATCGTAGAATATGAGAACGCACATGACAAAATATAGCGAATTAAAAATAAATTTTATTAAAAACAGGGAATTTGAACAGCATTTGACTGCATTTGCTGTCAAATATTTCTATACACACATTTTATAATTGAAATTGCCTGGCAATGAAAATGCCCACCAAAGCAATAAATGTCCATTCCTATTCCAATTGCAATTGCCAATGGAGCCACAGCGTAAGCCTTCACTCATTGCTATAGCCTTAGACGGGTATTGGGTATGAAAAAGTGGATTTTTAATGACTTTTCAGTATTCATATCTCGCTCCCACTCCTTCATTGAAGTGAGATGTGAATACTGAAAAGTCATTAAAAATCCACTTTTTCATACCCAATGTGGACACCGTCTTAAATAATGCAAATGGAGATGCTTTGTCAATGGCAATGGCAATATTTCCTAGAAGATGGAATTATTGATTTCATCGTCGAGGCAATAAATTAAAAAAAGAAAGGAAATGAGGTTGCCTTCTTAATCGATTTTTTCAATTAAAGGGTAGAATATGAGAACGCACATGACAAAATATAGTAAAATAAAATTCCATATTATCAAAAAAAGGATAGCAAATTAAATTGAACCATCATTAAACTTCCATCAATTCATAAAATAGCGGATGAGTTAAAATTGCTGAACCGCACGGATTAGATATTTACAACGTCGTTAAAATTTTGATGTGTGGTTCAGAAATATAAATTCACTGATTTCGGGGAGTGAACGAACGTTCAACGTTGGTTCAAATCTTAATCCATGGTTAAAAAATTTCAACTCACTGAATTCAAGTCATCGATTTGATCATAACGATTTAACTTAGCTAAATCTCTGAAATCGAAACGAGATTTACAGTGTGTGTGTTTAAATCAGTAATGCTAGAATAATGTATTTACTTGCTGTCGGAAAGGTAACAGGAGCACTATAGAAACAAATAACATCTAATGTGTGAAATGCGATGCAATTTTTCTAGTTAGAAACCGACACAAAAGATCAGTTTCACAAATGTAGTTTAAATTTGAATCAATGATTTAATAGATTGAACTCACTGATTTGGCTGGATTCACTGAGGTTGAACGGAGGTTCAAAGACGAAGTGTATGTTATAGTAGCAAATTAAATTGAACCAGCATTAAACTTCCATCAGTTCATAAAATAGGGGATGAGTTAAAATTGCTGAACCACGGACTTTAGATATTTACAACGTCGTTAAAATTTTGATGTGCACTTCAGAAATATAAATTCACTGATTTCGGGAAGTGAACGGACGTTCAACGTTGGTTCAAATCGTAATCCATGGTTAAGAAATTTCAACTCACCGAATGTATGTTTTCGTTTTGATCTCACCGAAATCGAAACTAGATTTACAGTGTGTGTGTATAAATCAGTAATGCTAGAATAATATATTTACTTGTTGTCGGAAAGGTAACAGGAGCGCTATAGAAACAAATAACATCTAATGTGTGAAATGCGATGCAATTTTTCTAGTTAGAAACCGACACAAAAGATCAGTTTCACAAATGCGGTTTAAATTTTAATCAATGATTTAATAGATTGAACTCACTGATTTGGCTGGACTCACTGAGGTTGAACGGAGGTTCAAAGGTGAAGTGTATATGTTATAGTAGCAAATTAAATTGAACCAGCATTGAACTTCCATGAATTAATAAAATAGCGGATGAGTTAAAATTGTTGAACCACGGATTATATATTAACAACGTCGTTAAAATTTTGATGTGAACTTCAAAAATATAAATTCACTGATTTCGGGGAGTGAACGGACATTCAACGTTGATTCAAATCTTAATCCATTGTTAAAAATTTCAACTCACCGAATTTAACTCTTCGATTTGATACCACCGATTTAACTCAGTTAAATCTCCGAAATCAAAACAAGATTTACAGTGTGCCTCCACTAACAATATTTCTATCAAGCTGATTTAATTTGCACCAGAAAATATTTTTTTGATTGCCAGGCATTTGCAGTTGTAATATCTGTGTAGAAAAATTGCAGTGAGGAAGAAATGCTCTTTGTGCTATTAAAATTCACTGCTTTTAATAAATGCTACGATATTTTCACGAAAAGATTTAGCAGATATTTAACAGAATGATTCACTGTGCGTGAAAAAACGAGACGAGGGTGTGACATAACTCACAATTAGCTTTTTGTAATAATATGTATATTCGTTCCGGATTTCGCAAAGCGACGAGATATCCCACGACGAGATTTAACAAAATAATACTAAAAAAACTAATTTCCCACGACGAGATTTAACAAAATAATACTAAAAAAACTAATTTCCAAGTACTTATTCCATAAATTAAACGTCACAGAAGCTGATACACAAGAATATGTGGACCCCAGGAAAGTGAACACTATGAAGTCAAACATTCTCAAGTCTTCAAAATTAAGTGAATATCAGCTAGGTGTTGCTGGAAGCCTCCTTCATGAGTACGCTGATATACTCTCTTCACCCAATGGGCAGTATGGTCGAACACAACTGGTACATCAGCATCGAATCGACACAGGAGACGCAAGACCTATTCGACAACCAGCAAGACGTCTCCCATTAGCAAAACAAGCCAAAGTTGAAGAGATGATATCGACCATGAACAAAGATGGACTAATTGAAAACTCTAAAAGTCCTTGGGCATCCCCAGTTGTTCTTGTCAAAAAGAAGGACGGAAGTACTCGATTTTGTGTGGACTATCGGAGGCTTCTACCTGAGCGCCGAACTTGTCGAGTTGTAGAAGCTGAGTAAGGGCAAAGATTCTCGAGCCAAACTCCAGATGAGTCCTGAAACCAAAGGGCGCTTACTTGTCCCTAAACCTTCCCCATCCACACCCATCCCATCTCGGTGGTACGGCGAATAGCTGTCCAACAATTATCCCCCTCGGTGGTACGGCGAAAAAGCTGTTCAACGAGGTCTCCCCCATGTCGGTACGGCGTATCGCTGTTCGACGTGTTTTCCCTTACATATTTTTCCTTTCCTTGGCAGTACGGCGTATAGCTGTTTGCCACTCTTATCTTATCATATCCCCTTCCTCACCCACTCCAACTTTCATATTGGGCTGGATCTAAGGTGTTACACGACCCGTGCCGATGATCAGCCTGGCTGGGGGCCAATTAAAAATACTAGCTCAGTCGTTAACGGAGTATCCGACTTTTGGCACTTTTCGTATTAACTAGCCTTCTCCACATATCGAATCCCTGTGTGGAGTGACAACCCTTTATTCGTTACTCGTGGGTCCAAATTTATGTCAAAAAATATTAACAAAAAAACAAAAACAGAAGAAGTAGATGAGACCGGTTCTCCTTCGAAACCGGGCGGCAGCACGGCACCAAAGCTGTTTGCCGTTACTCCTGGGGTTGGTGTTGGTGGGGAGGTTGTGGCAAGTCCTGGCCCTCCATCTGATACTGATCTCAGCGAGAGAAGTAAGGCGGTAGAAATACCTAGTTTCGGTAGTGGAAGGGTTGTGAATAACGATCCTACCACTACTAGAGAGAGGGGAGCTCTCCCGAGTACGTCTCGTGGGAGAGCCCAGCTTAGCGGTACCAGGGTTGTGAATAACGGTCCTCCTACCGCTGGGGTGGGTTCTCTCCCGAGGTCGTCGCGTGAGAGTAGAAGGAATAGGCCGTCTAAGGGCGGCTATAGGATCAGGCGGTCAGCTGCTAGGATCCTCAAGACCTTCGGTAATAAACCGCAGGTCGAAGGGAAGCCGGAGCAGGACGCCAAGATAAAATGGGCCCAGAGCATCTCAGCGAATGCGCAGACCAGCGACGACTCCACGTCGAAGCGAAATAGGTCTCTGGAGGAAACCATCCCGGTTCCCAAACGCCCCAAAGTGCATAACGCCAGCACTCTCCATTCCGGAGTATCGAGGTCCTATAGCGACGTTCTTAAAAACAAGATCGTGGTTGCGGTTATCGATAGGAGTAATATTGATGGCACGATTCTTCCAGATCAATGGCAGGTGGTAAGACTGAAGCTCTCGGCAGGCTTCTTGAGTTTAATGAAAGAAAATCCGGGACCACCTCCTCTCACAGGCGATGGCGGTTGGCATCAAGGGCATGTCAAACTCATCGTCTGTGAGGATCAGAGATCGTGCGATCTGTATAAGCTTGCTGTCAGCAGGTTAGGCGAGGTCTGGCCAGGTGCGAAGCTCGAAGTTGTTGCTAGGGAAGACATCCCGTGCAGACCTAGAGCCCGCATATGGATACCTGCCGAGCCATCTTGCATGGAGGAAATACTCCAGATAGTCAAACTAAGCAACCCCTCATTACCGACTCATGACTGGAAGGTCGCAAAGCTCGAGGAGGTAAGGGGTCTTTATAGAAGCGCGATTATCGTGATAAATAAGGATTCCCTTGCCCCCTTGGCGCAGACCAAAGGCATGATAAGGTATGGGTTTGATACGATCTCCTTGAAGGTTTATAAGAAAGACGAGGTTGACGCGGATCGCGTCCCTCCAGTAAACACCGAAGCTGTATCTGTGGGAGAGGACCCTGGTGCATCCATCACCTTTCCATCGATAGGTGATGAGGAATCCAGGTCATCCTCGATCACGGTTCAGTCTTCTACACTCGTCGACAGTCTGACCGATATGGAGACTGAAGACTTCCTCAACCTCGTTCCTCTGTGTGAGGATGACCTTTTGGGTTCATCTTCGGACATGGAGGAACTCAACGACACCGTGGTGGAGGCTGATCTGCCTGATTGTGGCCAAAATGCTGCAGTTAATCCAGATTAACCTCCAACACTCCATTAAGGCTTCGGCCTCCCTTCTTCTCCGTTTATCCAGGAATGGTGAAGATATTGTCCTGATCCAAGAACCGTGGATTGTTAAGTCCATAGTTAGGGGACTCAGGACTCCTGGATACTACGTACTGTATGCGTCTGATAAAGGTGACCCCAGATCTTGTATACTAGTTAAGCGTAGCACTAATGTATATTTACTCCCTGATTACAGCGATAGAGATATCACCGCCGCTAGGCTGGAAACGGCCAATGGAACGTACTGGCTAGTGTCGGCATATCTGGGCCATGACCACCTCGGCCCTCTCCCCGGTGAAACACTGAAGAGACTAATCGCGGATGCTGAACGGCAAAAGATATGCCTCCTTATTGGGAGCGATGCGAACTCCCATCATACAGTATGGGGTAGTACTGATATCAATGACAGAGGTGAGTCTCTTTTTGATTTTATCTTAAGTACTAACCTTATAGTAAGTAATGTAGGCAATGAACCTACCTTCATCACTAAAAACCGACAAGAAGTATTAGATATTACTCTTGTCTCAGATACTATTCATCATAAGATCTTGAATTGGAAAGTGTCGGATGAACACTCGTTCTCTGATCACAGATACATTCAATTCAGTCTTACTGATGAAACTCCTTGCCGAGTAGTATTTCGAAACCCTCGAAAAACCGACTGGCTTAAATATAGGATTACACTTCAAGGGCTATTAAAACCCGATCTTTTAAATCCTCCTTCTAATACTAATGAGCTTGACTGCAAGGTCAATGATCTCACAGTAGCCCTTAACAAATCCATGGCTACTTCCTGTCCGCTTACTCAGGTAAGGGGAAAAAAGAAACCACATTGGTGGGATTCTGGGCTTGAACCGCTCAGGAAAGATTGTCGCAAGAGCTTCAATCGAGCTAAAAGCACTCATGAAGTGTCAGATTGGGAATCCTATAAGGTAACCCTCAAATTATATAAAAAAGCGTTGAGAAAGTCAAAGAGATCCTCCTGGAGAATTTTCTGTGTAAAAATAGAGGAAACTTCGGAGGCATCTAGGTTAAGGAAAATTCTCTCTACTAATCCAGTAATGCCAAGCTGCTTAAAAAATGCTGATGGCTCATGGACAAATTCCTGCGAAGAATCGCTTAACTTGCTATTGGATACTCACTTCCCTGGTAGCTCCCAAAACATTAATAGCTGCGACCGTAATAGGTTTTATATGAATCCAAGCTATCCACAAGGTCTGATTACAAGGGAAAAACTGCAATGGGCGCTCAACAGCTTCCAGCCTTACAAGTCTGCGGGACCAGATGACATAATACCAGCCGAACTCCAAATGAATAAAGATTTAATTATGCCAATTCTGGAGTCTATCTTTACTGGCTGCTTAGCACTCATCTACATCCCCTTGTCTTGGAGAGAAGTTAAGATTGTGTTTATACCCAAAGCTGGAAAGTGCTCCCAAGTAAACCCAAAGGATCTCAGACCTATTAGTCTATCATCATTCCTTCTAAAAACATTTGAACGATTGATTGATATCCACATACGATCAAGCATTGACATGCGACTTTTGTCTACGAGTAAACATGCTTACTGCAAAGGGAAATCTGTAGAAACGGCCTTACATAGTTTAGTAAGAACCATTGAATATTCCCTCCATCATAAAGAGTACACCATGGTTGCTTTCTTAGATATAGAAGGTGCTTTTAACAATGTCGACACATCTGCAATCGCATCTGCACTGACATCTCTGAAGGTAGATGGTTCGCTTGGTGAATTGATTAACCAAATGCTGACTAGCAGGGTCATCAACTCAAAACTAGGCGGCTTTTCTACTAGAAGGTCTGTCAGTAGAGGCACGCCACAAGGCGGGGTCCTATCTCCTCTTCTCTGGAACTTGGTGGTAAATGAGCTGCTAACATGCCTGGAAGCGGAGGGCTTCAGAGTGATTGCCTATGCGGACGATGTTGCAATTGCCGTATCAGGAAAGCATCCTAATACCTTAAAAGAACTCTTACAAAATGCTTTGAATAGGCTAACCAATTGGGCGGACCGGTGTGGTCTCGGTGTCAACCCTCATAAAACAGAACTTGTTCTATTCTCCAGGAAATATAAAATTCCTCATGTAGATCCTCCTTCTATAAAAGGTATTCCATTAACTTTTACTGATCAAGCGAAATATTTGGGTCTTATTTTAGATACAAAATTAAGCTGGAAACCTAATATACAAGAAAGAGTTAAAAAGGCCACAGTGGCACTCTTCTCATGCAAAAAAGCCGTTGGGAATAAATGGGGCCTTCAACCTCGCATTACTCATTGGCTATATACGTCGGTGATTAGACCGATTCTCACTTATGGTGTTGCAGTATGGTGGACTGCTCTAGATAAAGCGGTAAACTGCGACAAACTTAGCAAAATACAACGCTCAGCTTGTTTCTGTATAAGTGGTGCGCTTCGTACGACACCCTCTGCCGCTCTAGACGTTCTGCTATATCTGACGCCCCTCGATATTTTTAGCAAACAGGTGGCTGCAAATACGGCCATTCGCCTACAAGCTTCCTCACAATGGACCAACAATAGCATTGGCCATTCCACCATTCTGAATTCATTCAGATTACCTAGTCACATTGACTACACCATCCCAAAACCACAATTCGGTTCAAACTTTCAAGTCACCATTCCTTCTAGAACCCTCTGGGAGGATATGGCGTTCTTGGATGATGAATCGGTCCATATCTACACAGACGGATCGAAAACTGATGAGGGGGTGGGTGGCGGTGTGTACTCAGAAAGACTAAAATTAAGTCTCTCATTCCGTCTTCCTAATCATTGTAGCGTGTTCCAGGCGGAACTTATGGCGATTAAAGAAGCCTTATATTGGCTGAAAGAAAACGTGATATCAACTACAGATATCCGCATCTTCTCGGATAGTCAAGCTGCTATTAAATCCCTGGAATCAGTCTCGACTAACTCTATAACAGCCCTTGACTGCCGTTCATCTCTGCTGGAGATGGCGCAGCAGTTTAACATTCACCTATGTTGGGTGCCGGGGCATAGGGACATCCCAGGTAATTGTAAGGCCGATGAACTCGCTAAAAGTGGAACAACTCTACCTCTTCTACCTACCAAGGCAGATATAGGTATACCCATCGCTACTTGTAAACTTTTGCTGAGGCAAGATGCATTAGAGAGAACAAACCTTAGGTGGAACGATATCACCACTTGTTTGGCAACAAAACAAATCTGGCCAGTAATGGATTTAAAGCGATCTAAGTGTTTGATATCTCTAAGCAGATTGCACATCAGCTCCATGATTGGTGTTATAACCGGACACTGCCTCATAGGCAAGCACGCAACGCGTCTTGGCGTATTCGCTAACGATTTTTGCAGAAGCTGTATGGATGAGGAAGAGATAGAATCGATTCCTCACCTTCTATGGACGTGCCCTGCTCTATCTCATAGACGAAGACTTCACCTTGGTGAGTTCTACTTCAATGATCCTAGTGATCTGATAAACTTAGACATTGGCAGTCTATTACGCTTCATAAGAAGCTCCAAATGGTTCACCGAGTAAGGAAAAGGGTTTCCTAGATTCATGTGGTATCACAATGGACCAACTCATGGTCTAAGTGTGTCAGTCTCCACGACTGGCAGCCACGTCAACCTAACCTAACCTATCGGAGGCTGAACGATGTGACAAAGAAAGACAGCTACCCTCTGCCAAGAATCAGCGATACTCTGGATGCGATGGAAAGAGCTGAATGGTTTTCAACATTGGACTTGAAGAGTGGCTACTGGCAGGTAGAAATCCATCCAGAAGATCGAGAAAAGACGGCTTTCTCCACAGGAAATGGTCTGTGGCAATTTAAAGTGATGCCTTTCGGACTATGCAACGGTCCGGCAACATTTGAGCGTTTGATGGAGTGCGTTTTACAAGGACTAACTTGGAAATCTTGCCTAGTCTATTTGGACGATGTCATCGTTTATGGTAAGACATTTGATGAGCATTGTGGAAACCTTAAGGCCGTGTTCCAGAGGCTTCGAGAAGCAAACTTGAAATTGAATCCAGACAAGAGCAAATTTTTTAAGTCTGACGTAAAATACTCGGGACATATCATCTCTTCTCAAGGAGTGAAGACTGATCCTGAAAAAGTTGACACCGTAAAGAATTGGCCAACACCACAGGATAAACATCAACTCCGAAGCTTTCTTGGTCTAGCCACGTAGGTACTATCGACGATTTGTGAAGGATTTTGCTGGAATCGCGAAAAGTTTGCACCAGCTAACAGAGAAAGGCAAACCGTTCAAATGGTCAAGCGAGTGCGAGAAAACCGTTCAAATGGTCAAGCGAGTGCGAGAAAAGCTTCCGGGAACTTAAGCAGCGCCTATGCAATACACCAGTTTTGGCCTATCCGATACCAGGGAATCATCGACGCTGACGCAAGTAACGTAGGAATTGGTGCCGTACTATCACAAGTCCACGAAGGAGAAGAGAAGGTCATTGCCTATTACAGCAAGGTGCTCTCAAAGCCAGTAGGAAATTACTGTGTGACCAGAAGAGAACTTCTAGCTCTAGTATCGGCAACAAAACACTTCCATAAGTACATCTATGGACAGAAGTTCCTTCTTCGAACAGATCATGGCGCACTTAATTGGCTGTTGAACTTCAAAAATCCAGAAGGTCAAGTGGCAAGATGGATTGAGAGATTGCAGACATATGACTACCAGATCCAACATCGAAGAGGAAGGTTGCACTCAAATGCAGATGCTTTATCTCGGAGACCATGCAAACCGGACTGCAAGCACTGCACACGTCAAGAAGAGAAGGAGTTTGCTTCCATCCAGCGATTAAGAGCCGACCCCATTTACGGCTGGAGTAATGAAGAAATAAGAGCTGCCCAACAAGAAGACTCGGATATTGAACCCATTCTTGCATGGAAGGAACACCAAGAGAAACCAGAATGGGGTGACATCTCCGATAGAAGTCCAACTCTTAAAGCATATTGGGCACAATGGGACTCACTTCATGTACAAGAAGGAGTACTAAGACGTAAATGGGAGTCCACAGACGGCAAATCATATGTGATGCAGCTAGTCGTACCTCGTTCCAAAGTTAATGATGTTCTGCAAGAGATGCATGATGGAGCTTCCGGAGGACATTTGGGTGTCAATAAGAGACTGGAAAGGGTAAGGCAGCGATTCTACTGGCTACACGCAAGAGAAGACGTCGAAAAATGGTGCCGAAAATGTGATACTTGTGCTACAAGTAAGGGACCAGGCAGAAAAGTCCAGAGTAAGATGCAGCAGTATAATGTGGGCACGCCTTTTGAAAGAATTGCAATAGACGTTGCAGGCCCTTTTCCAGAAACCGAAAACGGAAACCGATACATCCTGGTAGTAATGGACTACTTCAGCAAGTGGCCTGAGGCATTTGCCATCCCAAATCAGGAAACCAAAACAGTCGCGGATCAGATTGTTTTCAACTGGGTAAGCAGGTTTGGTGTACCTATGGAACTCCATTCAGATCAAGGGAGGAACTTCGAGTCCAAAATTTTTCAGGAAGTTTGTACACTCCTTGGCATTAAGAAGACGAGGACAACACCGCTTCACCCACAATCTGATTGGATGGTTGAACGATTCAACAGGGCCCTTAAAGAACACCTTTCCAAAGTTGTAAGTCCCCTTTCACACGAAGAAACAAGTTGCTGGAGATTTTTTTGTCGTTTTCTTTTAATCTCCTTAAAAATCTCTTGTACCTTTCATACGAGGAAACAAATCTCCAGGCAATTTTTGAAATTTCCTTTGAAAGTCTATTGGTTGAACACACCTAAACCTAGATGTGAAAGGAAATGTCAAAAAATTTCCTCAAATCCTCGACCGGGGAGATTCTGTTCGCCCCTCTTTCCTCCTGCCCTTCTCACCCAGGAACTAAAAGTTGCTGGCAACTCAGTTTCCTCGTGTGAAAGGGCACTAAGCGATAACCAACGAGACGAACGAGGGAGTAAAATGAAACCTGGTTAGAAAAAAAAAAGGTAGCTGAAGCGTGGTAGAATGTCAAGGAGAGGAACTGAGATAAAATAGATAATTAATACAGAAACATTCACGAATAACATGTAAAAGGAGACATAAGAAAAATGTTAAAGTATGTGCGATCGGATGATGCAAATGGTGTGGGAGGAGGATTTATAACAGAAAAAGAAAAGTGGTGTGTTAATCGAAATTATTTCAGAAAGTTGAACGTCACTTAGCACATGTTCGGTTGACAGTTTGGAGAAGAGCGTTTAATATACCTCCGCGCAGCCAATTAGTTTTCAATTAATTTTAATAATTTTTATAAAATAAAGAAAAAAAAATTATCATTGCTAATTGAGAAATAATAAGTTTCAATCAACCGGGTGTGTTACTAGCATTTTTCGTTTTTTTTTGTATGTTTTAATTAAATCGTTCTTTTTTTGGTTATGTAAGATTTTGTGCGGTGGTCCATTTCGTTTTTTTTTAGACTCACCTTGACACCGTTATAGGTCAAACATATTTTGGCACGCGTATAAAATAGAACAGGATGATAGGGTGAGTTCATCAAATCAGTTTTTTTATTGGAATAAGTGTTTTTTAAAGTAGTAAATTACAGACAGGGTGACGCTTCCCCCAATTGGGAATATCAGGCGGACCCCGGTAGCCAGCGGAGCGCTGGGCCGCCACGAACCTTTTTTGCCGTTGCCGTTTTTTTTTGCCGTAGCTGTTTTTTTGCTGTAGCTGCTTTTTGCTGCAGTTGCTTTTTGTGCGGTAGCTGTTTTGGTTTTTTGGCTGTACCTTCTTTTTGCGGCCGTCGTTTTTTTTTTTGGCTGTAGCTGTTTTTGTTGTTGCGGTTATCTCCAGCGACATTTTCGGAGACATTTTCTTTTGTGTTGAACAGCTGTGGACTTTTGCGAACTGGTGCTGCAGTCCGATTTTTTGGAGGGGTTATCGGATACGGCTTTTGACATAATTGTCCGTCTACCAACTTCCTCAACGCCACGTGGTGACCGTATATAAACGTCCAGAGATACTATCCCAACTGAAATTTCTGAAAACCAAAGAAAAGAAAACATTAAAACGGAATTCAGGTATTTAGTTACACAAAAAATAGTTTTACAAAAGATCAAAAGAAAAAAAGAGAAGAAGGAGCAAGAAGAAAATCATCGCTTCAGTCCAGAAAATTTCGTGTGTGTTTGTCATTTGTTTTATGTTATGTGTTACGGCGTTGAAGTTTGTTTTTCTTTAATTTTCCTTTTTTTGATATTGTTATGACTTTCCAAATTTGAACTATAACGACTCCGAAAAGCAAACAAACGGACACAATAAAGCTTACGGTCACAGTGCAAACATACCCTTATTAGCTATAATTATAGCAACTCTCAAACGAAAGAAGCGCCATCTGCCGGATTATAGCAGATTTACCAGCTGTCAAATAAAAGCTTTTGGAAGGGAGATTATTGGGAAATTTCCCCTACGGAAAGCTCTGGAAGCAGAGACGAGAACCTTCCATCACTTTCCAGAGTTTGGAAAACAAGTATAAAAGGCACATGTTTGAACGGCAGCGACACAGTTTGTTTTTAATCGTGAATGAATAAAGTTGGTTGTAATAAAAGTGAAAAGTAAAGTTTGTGAATTAATTCAGTGGTGAATAATAAATCGTTTTGTTCGTAGTAAGAAAAGTAAAGTGTTTTATTTTGCGAAATAAATAAGTGGACGTATTGAATAAAGTAAATAAGTTTTATTAACGAACCTGAGAAAATATTACATTGGTGTTAGAAGTGGAATAAAACTTATTTTTTCTGTGCACTCAGTTAACTTATTGTGTGGAAAAAAAAAGACAATGAGTAAATCTTTGAATGATTTAAATTTAGTGGAACTTAAGGCAGAACTGAATAAGCGAGATCTTCCTACTGCTGGAACAAAGAATGATCTTATAATTCGTCTGCAAGAAAATTTTAAGAAGATGTGGAAAAAACCCGGACACGTTTATATTCGACATTGAAATGGAAGAACAGCAGGAGCAAGTAAGTACATCAGGCATGACCAATATGCTGTCTCAGCTGCTTGCCAAATTTGATAGTCAGGAAAAGAATCTTCTCGAACGTTTCGAACAACAAAGTCAAGAGCAGAAGAATCTTCTAGAACAACAAAGCCAAGAACAACGGAATGAACAAAAGAATCTTCTATAACGATTTGAACAACAAGGCCAAGAACAACGTAGTGAGCAAAAGAGTCTTCTCGAACGCTTTGAGAAACAAAGCCAAGAACAAAAGAATCTTCTAGAAAAACAAGAAAGGAATCTTCTTCAACAATTCCAAGAACATACAAATCTGCTCGAAAGTAAGTTGGATGCTTTTGACAACAGAATTATTACTCTTGACGAGCGTGTCGATAAGCAATTTTCGACTGTAGATAAACAATTATCGACAATAGAAGCAAAGTTCGAAGATAAAATCAAATCCATTACAAAGGAATTAGATAAAGTAAAGAAGATGAAGGTTCGAGAAAGAAAAAAGAGATGCATCCACCAACCTTCGATGGGCAAACTTCTTGGTCAATCTACAAAGAAGCAGTTTGAGGCAGCCCCAGCTACAAATGGCTGGGATGAGGAAGACAAATGCACAGCTCTAACACTTGCCCTCAGAGGACCTGCTGCTGAGCTGTTACAAAGCATACCAGCAGATAAAAATGGCAACTTCAATGCTCTCGTTCAGGCAATTGACAAACGTTTTGGAGATGGCCATATGCAAGAAGTCTTCCGCGTCCAACTCAATTCCAGAGTCCAGAAAAGAGGAGAAACTCTGCAACAACTCCAAGCAGACATCGAACGGTTGCCGCACCTGGCATATCCAGCTGCAGGAGATGAAATCATCAACCAATTCGCAACAGAAGCTTTTGTTCGTGCTGTATCTGACATCAACCTTCAGCGAGCAATTCAAACTGCTGGCAAACGCACGCTTCCTGAAGCACTAGCATTCGCCCTCACTATGCTTCCATAGCAGAACAGGCTTCTCAAGGAGTCCATCGGGTAAGAGAAATAGAAATTGAGGAGTGCTCTTGCCAGAGAACAGCATTCCAAAGGAACCAACGCGATGGACCTGCTCGATGCTGGAATTGCAACAAAACCGGACATCTCCAACGCCAGTGCAGATGGCCACCTTGAAAATCTGCTTGTCAACATTGTGGAAGCAGAAATTTTTAAAACAACAATGTCAAAACTCCTACTCGCCCCGTTTCTCAACCGGGAAACGAGTAAGAACCAACTTCGAGGGGCAGAAGCTGGTTTCTGGTATCGATGGCCCCAGAACCACCATCCAGGCCTCACAGACGAAACGAAACAACAAAAGTCTTACTGTGGAGGCAACACTAAACGGCAAGAAGCAAGTGGCTACGATCGACACCGGTGCCACTGCCTCCATTGTTCGAAAGGACTTGGTGAAGATGACATGGCTGCATAACACCAACACTTACCGTCTGAAAACAGCAACAGGAGAGGCAGCCAGAGTGTATGGGGAGGTAAGTCTTACAATCCGTTTGGCAGAACTGGAGTTTTCACATCTATTTCTGGTAGCAGATATATGTGACGAGTGCATCGTTGGAATCGACTTTATGAAAGAGCATGGAGTAATTCTCGATATCGGAAAGCAAGTTCTCAAATACCGAAATGTGAAGATTCCTATGGTTTATGGCAATGAAAATTCATCAACTCTGAGAACTGTCATAAAGGAAGATATTTGCCTGCCACCTTCTTCAGAAGTGTTCGTTTGGACAAAAATAAAGGGAGATTTGGGTAGCCATCGATACCTAATGGTGGAGCCAGAGTCTGAGCAGTCTTCTCAAAACATCATCCTGGGGAAGACCCTTGTGGCACCAAAGAACAACATGGTGCCCGTACGGATACTCAACATCAAACCGTACGAAGTCAAGCTTAGAAAAGGAAAAGTTGTTGGAAAATGTGAATCCGTATCCGCAATAACTAAAATCACAGAAGCTGATACACAAGAATATGTGGACCCCAGGAAAGTGAACACTATGAAGTCAAACATTCTCAAGTCTTCAAAATTAAGTGAATATCAGCTAGGTGTTGCTGGAAGCCTCCTTCATGAGTACGCTGATATACTATGTTGCGAGGCAAGAGGATGGTAGGAGGACGGTAGGTAGGGGCCTTAGGTAGGAATAAGGATTCAGGAAGGAAAGGGATAGGAAAGGAAACGGAATGGAATGCCTAGCTCAGGAACGCGGCCTGCTTGCAAAGCACGACTTAGCTCGCCGGAATGGGGGGGGGATCTTGTCCCCGAAGCTAGACCTCACCTCCCAACAAAACACATATCAGGCCTAGAAAAGGGGTAAAAAGCGGACGGACGGTTCACCACACTAAGGGGCTGCAGATGTAGTTGCAGCTTGGCCTAATCCTACCCAACCTGGAAGTTCTGCGGCCGAACTTTAAACTTCCCCAAAAGATCGAAATATTTTTACTTCAGCTCACCCCGTCATCACTGTTTGTTTTAGCTGTCCATCGGCACCCCTGAAAATTTTAACTTCAATTGAACATGTTTCGCATCAGCAAAACAAATAGACACTTTTTTTTCATTAGATGATTACAAAAAAAAACAGTTTTTATTTACAGACTATTAATATAAAAGAAACTTACAATAATAATACAAGAAAAGATTTACTTCCTCCTTTTGCATCCCACAAACAAACTACATATATGAATATACATATACCAAAGCAAGGACATTACCCTCGTCATAAATCGCGGACTCGAATCCCCCACCTAAAAGAGCTCTCTTACGGTTGGTTCAGGTGCTAAAACAAACCCAATTCAGGCACAAAAAAAATCCAGAGAAAACGGTGTTACCAAATTACCAAAAGAAAAGGAACGCAAAAAAAGGACGTTTACATACATATATATTTAACTTTTCACATGAATTGGTATTTATGTTCGAATATCTCGTTTTGGTTGTTTAATTTTCTGTTCTCATTTCTATGTAAAACAAAATCTAACACCAGAAGGGTGAAAGAAAGAAAATTTAAAAGACCTTTTTTTTTTCCTTTTTTTTATTTTTAAAGAACTAGGTGTTCACAAGAGATATCTATTTTTAACGAGAACAAGGCCGTTTTGAATTCAGAGTTACTTACACCAGATAATTTAAGAAATTTTTTGTTTTTGTAGCCAATATTGAATTTTCTTTTCCTTTTGTTTTTGTTTGGAAGTTTGCCAAATATTATTTAAGGTATAATGTTTAAGTAATTTTGATTTTGTTTTAAAAATAGTTATAAAGATTAATTCAAGGTAGTTTTAAGTAATTTCGTTTTTTTTTTTATCGAACCAAATAAGGTGGCTTTAAATAATTTAATTTCTTTTTTTTCTAATAATATTTATGGGAAATTAAAGTAATTTAGATTTTTTTTTCTTGAAATAAATAAGGTAGCTTAAAATAATTTTGTTTTTTTTTTTTCTATCGAAATATATATGAGTAGGTAGCTTTAGATTATCGAGGTTTTTTTTTATTTTCTTTTTTGAAATATACAAGTTTTAAAGTATTAGTTTTATTTTTCGGAACTAGGTATATAAGATTGCCTTAGTTTCGTTTTTCTGGTAACATTTACGGTAGCTTTAGGTAATTTAGTTTTTTTTTTCTTCTTGAAATACTCAAGGTAGATTTAAGTAGCTTAAATTTTTCTTTCTTGATATATATTTAAGATTTATTTTTTTTTTCTTGAACCACCTAAGGTGGCTTTAAGTAATTTAAGTTTCCTTTTTTTTTTCTTGAAACCTATAATATTATGTAGCTTTAAAATAATTTAGATTCTATTTCTTGAAATATAATATGACGTAGCTTTAGATAATAAAGATTCCTTTTTTTTTGTAGAATTTAAGGTAGCTTTAGGTGATTTAGATTTTGTTCTTTTTTTTTGTGAAATAGGAATATAAGGTGTTTTTAGGTAATTTAGTTTCGTTTAATAGCAATGTTTTCTTTTAATTAGCAATGTTTAAGGTAGATTTAGGTAATTTTAGTGTTTTTAACTTTACTAGATTTATCTGCCTTCAGCTTCAGCTGGTTTTTGGTTAATTTAACTTTTTTTATAAAATTTTTTTGTAGTTAGTATAATTAGGAACTATCCTCTTTTACTATTACTTTTTGTTTTTTGGATTTCAGTTCTGACTCACGTGACCTTTTTTTTTCTTGGGGTTCCTGAGGATTTGACAGGATCTACTGGGTTGATTGAGCCTCTTTGGGCGACCTGTACGCTCCGCCTTAGAATGTCGTTGTTCACAGGTAGTTAGTATGGGAATCCCAGGTCTTTTTGTTGGGGGAATGACCAGCTGAGGGTTCCAAAATAAATCCTTTGAAGTCACCAAACGAAACAAAAAGGTTGGGCGGCCCTGACTCTTCTTGCTTGTCAGCGACCGCCAAGAACACACCTGACAAGATTTAAGTATAATTTTTTTTTGCAATTTTTCTTTTGTCTTCTACACAGAACTCACCTATTCCTATTTCTAAAGTAGCCTAATTCATGTGCACTGCCGCCGAAACTTTTATTTCACGTTATTTTATTTTTTTGTCTAGAGGTTTTTGTTTTTTTTTTTTTTCCTTTTCCGGTATACCGATTACTAAAAAAAGTTTATTTATTAAAGGTTATTCTTATTTTCCGCCACGATAGTTTTTACCGTATATTGCTTTCGTTTGTAAAAACTTTCGCACTATAATGTGTTAACTAAACACTAAAACCTTTTTTTTTTTAAATTTTATTTCTTTAAAACACTTTTTTTTTCCAATTTAACGCCGGCATCCAGTGCGTAGTCACGTCTACTATTGATTGACCTATCCCCGTGTGGTTACGATAACATCTCTTGGAAGGAATCGCGCCACCCAATTTTTTTTCTTTTTCTCTACCCCCTACACAATTCCAACATACGATTCTACAGTTTTTTTTTCCTGCCCATGTATTGGTCTCGCTACCAACTTCCCCTCTTTTACTGACAGGAGCCTTTCCGAATACAGGGTGGCTCCACCAACCTAAATTTTCAGCTTTCCATTTTCCAGGTGAAGGATTTAGACGACGCGACTATTCCAGGAGGAATATTGTGAGTAATCGTGTTCATAATTTTGTGAGTGCGGAGCTCGCTGAGACCTCAGAGGCGTAAATAGCCAAATTCTTTAATTTTATGGACTTCTGCCAGTTTCAAACACTCTGACTGCCACTTTCGATTCCCTCCTATTCTTCCTGGATATGGAACTTCACTCATCTGTCAACGCCCATGATGACAGCTGATCCTTTGGCAAAAAGCTAGGTAGTATGACGAAACATTTCCACTCCACAATAGTTACGAGATAGTTTAAAGTTTTGTTAAAGGAACTCTATTTTTAACACTTAAGGTATTCTGATATTTGGACGCTTTAATTTCACCGAAATAATCTCACCTTGTCACTATTTTATTTCTTCTTAAAGCAAACCCCAAGAGTGGCTAGTTGTAGGTGCTATTGGAAGATACTCTTGACATTGGTAAATAGCTAACTTTGAGATATCTCTGTTTGTCCTATCCGTACCTGTCAAACCTATCTGAGAATACCAAATCCACTATTCACCACTCCACACAATTCACCACTATGGATTCACATTCTTCTTATTCCAGTTCCTCTAAATTTCCCTCTAAATGTCCCTTTTCCGATTCAAGGGAATAATTGTCTCGTTATGAATCTATCTTACTTAACAATTGAAACGTCAGACTTCGTGTGGGTGTTGTGTTTTTGTTTTGATATTTATTTATGTTTTATTTCGTAATAAATTAATAATATTAATCATATATTTTCTTTCATTTCAGATCGAATATTCCGATCTGAGACGCTGTAGGGTCTGGCATGTTCACCACTGGCATCATACCGTTGGGCTCCGTCGACCTGGATGATGTGGCTAGGAGTCCGCAACAACTCTCTTCACCCAATGGGCAGTATGGTCGAACACAACTGGTACATCAGCATCGAATCGACACAGGAGACGCAAGACCTATTCGACAACCAGCAAGACGTCTCCCATTAGCCAAACAAGCCGAAGTTGAAGAGATGATATCGACCATGAAGAAAGATGGACTAATTGAAAACTCTAAAAGTCCTTGGGCATCCCCAGTTGTTCTTGTCAAAAAAAAGGACGGAAGTACTCGATTTTGTGTGGACTATCGGAGGCTGAACGATGTGACAAAGAAAGACAGCTACCCTCTGCCAAGAATCAGCGATACTCTGGATGCGATGGAAGGAGCTGAATGGTTTTCAACATTGGACTTGAAGAGTGGCTACTGGCAGGTAGAAATCCATCCAGAAGATCGAGAAAAGACGGCTTTCTCCACAGGAAATGGTCTGTGGCAATTTAAAGTGATGCCTTTCGGACTATGCAACGCTCCGGCAACATTTGAGCCGGATAGTTTTGGCCTATCCGATACCAGGGAATCATCGACGCTGACGCAAGTAACGTAGGAATTGGTGCCGTACTATCACAAGTCCACGAAGGAGAAGAGAAGGTCGTTGCCTATTACAGCAAGGTGCTCTCAAAGCCAGAAGGAAATTACTGTGTGACCAGAAGAGAACTTCTAGCTCTAGTATCGGCAACAAAACACTTCCATAAGTGCATCTATGGACAGAAGTTCCTTCTTCGAACAGATCATGGCGCACTTAATTGGCTGTTGAACTTCAAAAATCCAGAAGGTCAAGTGGCAAGATGGATTGAGAGATTGCAGACATATGACTACCAGATCCAACATCGAAGAGGAAGGTTGAACTCAAATGCAGATGCTTTATCTCGGAGACCATGCAAACCGGACTGCAAGCACTGCACACGTCAAGAAGAGAAGGAGTTTGCTTCCATCCAGCGATTAAGAGCCGATCCCATTTACGGTTGGAGTAATGAAGAAATAAGAGCTGCCCAACAAGAAGGCTCGGATATTGAACCCATTCTTGCATGGAAGGAACACCAAGAGAAACCAGAATGGGGTGACATCTCTGATAGAAGTCCAACTCTTAAAGCATATTGGGCACAATGGGACTCGCTTCATGTACAAGAAGGAGTACTAAGACGTAAATGTGAGTCCACAGACGGCAAATCATATGTGATGCAGCTAGTCGTACCTCGTTCCAAAGTTAATGACGTTCTGCAAGAGATGCATGATGGAGCTTCCGGAGGACATTTGGGTGTCAATAAGAGACTGGAAAGGGTAAGGCAGCGATTCTACTGGCTACACGCAAGAGAAGACGTCGAAAAATGGTGCCGAAAATGTGATACTTGTGCTGCAAGCAAGGGACCAGGCAGAAAAGTCCAGAGTAAGATGAAGCAGTATAATGTGGGCACGCCTTTTGAAAGAATTGCAATAGACGTTGCAGGCCCTTTTCCAGAAACCAGAAGCGGAAACCGATACATCCTGGTAGTAATGGACTACTTCAGCAAGTGGCCTGAGGCATTTGCCATCCCAAATCAGGAAACCAAAACAGTCGCGGATCAGATTGTTTTCAACTGGGTAAGCAGGTTTGGTGTACCTATGGAACTCCATTCAGATCAAGGGAGGACCTTCGAGTCCAAAATTTTTCAGGAAGATTGTACACTCCTTGGCATTAAGAAGACGAGGACAACACCGCTTCACCCACAATCTGATTGGATGGTTGAACGATTCAACCGGACCCTTAAAGAACACCTTTCCAAAGTTGTAAGCGATAACCAACGAGACTGGGATCGGCATATTCCGTTATTCTTGATGGCCTATCGAAGTGCGGTACATAGCTCAACAGGACATACACCATCAGAAATCCTGCTCGGGAGCACAATACGACTACCAAGTGAAATCAAGTTTGGATGCAAATGAGCCACAAGGAATAGACGACTACGTGGACAACCTCAAAGAAAAGCTTGAAACGAGGCAATTGGTGGTTAGGATAGGAGATAGGAGAATTGGGATGAGGAAATGAATCATTGGTAGGCCTAGCGCCACTCGAAGAAATCTAACAACAGGGTTACCTACGAGTCGGCAGCCTACAAAAAAAAGAGATCGGTCTGTCCTTACCAAGTAGGAACAAAAGTAGCGGGGGGAGCGAATAAAGCAAGTAGAATCTAGTATAATGCGAGGATAGGAATCAGGAAGGTAACGTGTAGAGGAAGGGAAAAGAATGTCCCCTGCGGGAGCGATGGCATGCACGCGAGGCACGGCTGAGCTCGTCGGATACGGGGGGGGGTCTTACTCCCGCAGCGGGACCTCACCTCTTTCAAAACAAAAATTCTTATCATGCCAAAACCAAACTTATATCCCACTGTCTAAAGCACCACACTTAGGAGGTCCTGCGGATCTGGTTGCAGGCTGGCCTTGTCCCGCCCTTCCTGGAACCCGGGTGGCCTTACTGTCGAGTTCCCCTTGCCGGATCTCAATACCGCCGTCATTTCATCTCGCCGCCTGAGGACTGGGCCCCCTACCGCACCCCCTCAAAAATCGATTTAGCACGCCATTGAGCTTACCTTAAGCCCAGTAAAACACAAAAATTTCATCAACTTTGGCGTGATTTACAAAAGTTTTATTTATTGTGCAAAAGTACGTTCATAGCTAATAATATTATGCTGAACAAAAAGAAATACTCACTAAAACTAACACCTAAAAAAAAAATGAAACTAAAAACTAAACTAAATAAGGGAATTCTGAGCTTAAAACACTAGTAAAGTAAATAAATACAAAGGATTACGCAATAATTGTTGCTTTACAAAAAAAAACAAAAGACCTTATAACAAAATAGATATCTAAATAAAACAGTTCTCTCTCTAAACATGACTGAACCAACAAATTTGCAAAAAATTCGAGATATTCTTTTTTTTCTCCTCCTTTTTTTTTTTCTCTTGACCAGCGAAAGCCAGTCCGTGTGCAAGTTTCGAAAAAATCGCGAAAATTCGCATGTATCGGGGCGACAAACAATAAAATTGATATGGTCCTTTCCGGCCTAGGTTCCCCCTTATCCGCAGATTATGTTACAATCGGCGCAATTCACAAGCCGAATCTAAACAACACTAACCCAGAACAACCTGCCTACATGGAGCTCCGTGTGGGTGGTGATATATGGTGATTGCAAAATATTGCGGCAAACGAGGACGAGAGGAACCCCTCCTTGTAGACTCCAACATACAACTAACACCACGCCGTTAAATTTTGCCCAACCTTCTGCCAACTTTCGGAATCCTTCCGGCCCTCCGAGGACTGTTTCCACAAGGTTCACTTATATGGGCTTGGAACCCGCAAAAATAATCAATAAATATATGAATATAACAAATAAATAAAGATATACTATATGATATCACGCCAATTTTCTAATCCTAAAAATAACACTACAGGAAATCCTCCGGCTCCACTCATTCGTTCTGCTTTCCTCGTTCCGTACTACTTTGGCTACCCCCTCGTTTCGCTTTCTTAGTATAAGTATATGATATTTATGGGGTTGAGTTCCCTTTTTTTTTTGCTTTTTTTTTTCTTGTGCGGGGTGAATTTTTTCCACTCTACGTCGTTGAGGTATCTTTTGTTTCAAATATACATATCTATTTATTGCGTATGAACATCAGAGGCTCATACCGCTCAATTATAGGTAATAGTATAATCCTTACGGTAACGTTCCGCAAAGGAATTCGATAGACCAAACAAAATTTACTTGTGAGCCCGGGTCTGCACGGGCTTTCCTGATTCTCAACACCCAGTTATGGGGTTCCCAACCAAAACGTGTTTCTTTTTAGGTGGTATCTTCTGGTGCAACCGGAATCTTTATGACTGCTGGTCTTTCACGTTGGCCGAATATCACTCAGGAGCTCAGTGGCCCCGACTGGGAACTGCGCCTGTGGCCGCCAACAAAAATTCACCTTAAACAAAACGTCTTTTTCACTGTTCACAAACACATTTTGATATCAATTGACTCACCCCTTTTGCACAAGTTAACAAGAAAAAAAAATCTATTCGATTCGGGTATTGCAAAAAAACACAAACAAAAATTAGGTAATCCAAAAATTTCGAATTATAGTTCCACGGACTATCTGGAGTGGGTATTCTGTTTTGGTTTTGCAACAGTTTCTTTTTTTCTTTATTTGAAAAGTACTTGACTTCTTCACGATTTAAGAGTTACCTCAACGGCGGATTATCACGAATGACCAACTATTCTACAAATGACCAACTATTCGACCAGGATTTGCGGTGATTATTTACCGCATCCCAATGTTCTCTTCTAAACATACAGCTCACGCGATCATCTACCGCTTTGCAGTGTCCAAAGTCCAATGCTCTGCATTGACCTACCCTCTGATAGGTTCGCAACTCCCCAGTTGTAGTTGTTGGTCCTATTTAAATTTGAACCAAAGAATGCTAAATTTCCTAATCTATTTTCAGGAGTTATTACAATAGCAGGTTGTTTCAGTCGTAAACATTACCTATCCCAGACACAAACCCCTTTGAAATCCGGAGCCGCCTACAACCATACCTGCTCAAGTCAAATGTCAGATAATATTGACAACCTTCCTTAAATTAGTTTCATGATTTGTCGCGTCCGCACGCTTTCTTGCTTAAAAATAATGAAATCCGTTTTTAATATGTGCGTAAATATGTTTAAATTTCGAGATACGCGTTCATCTCTGCCAGACGTACCCCCGTGAACGTTCCGTAGCCGATCAAAATTGATTTCCCTATTCCAGCGTTCATGCTTCTTGCCTCGAAGAATCTGGAGAGACCAGCTGGACGCCGGGGACAAAACAGATTCAATCGTCCTAATAAATAATGTTGCCACTTGCTTCCGCCCGCAAAAATCATGCATCCCTGGATTTTTTTCTTCTGATGAACCCTGTACGTAAGTATCCCACCTACCCTCTTCTTCCTAACCTCAGTATCTCTCGTTATTTGGCCACTTCAAGCGACCGAAATGGATTAGCCGGTCGATCCCCAGTTTCTACTATCCTCATCACTTCACGAGCACTCGGATGAACTTCAGCTGCGCCGCTTAGGTAGCCGCAACAAAACTCCGGATCTGGAGGTGGATTATCAAGCTACAGAAACGGTGGCACGGCTACCGGAAGGTTGCTCTTCTACCACGTGGGGAGAACTCACGCTTTTCAAGCCGGGCCTATTCTTGAGCTTGTTGTGCTCAGGAAATCGGCTGGTTTTCAATACCCTCCAACCATCAATTGGATAAGCTAGATTCACTTCTCGCTCTGGAGCCGGGCCACGTCCCCCGTACCTGCTACGCAGTAAGTCTTTTTAAATTAACAATATATATATGTCACCATCCCTGCTCCGACCAATCGATTAGCAGGACGATCGAATTTTTTTTAATTTAACCGTAGTTTATATAAGATACCTTGTTCTTACAATGTAAGATCTACGTATATGTACATTATATATTACGTAGGATTGTTTGTTTATTTAGTCTTTCAACAATTTTATTTTATGATAAGATTCGACATATGCAAGTTGAGCCAAATAAATATAAAAATAAACGAAATTTTCGAAGATAAGTTATTTCAATATTGTAGCCTGACCTTCGATCCCTTTTTTGTTTCATGGTTTGTATAATTCCAGTGGGTGGTGTTTTCCACCCCTTTTTATGTCTTCTTCGTTCATTTTATTGTTTTCGTATTTGGTTACACAAGTAATCATTCCACAGGGGATGCGGAAGGTTGTTGCTAGTTTTAGCTTATCCTCCACAACTCATTTAAAGATCGATAACTTAACACCTAGTATCACAGTTCGCATTCTGGTTTGGGTCTCTTCGGGACATCACAGTTTTCATAAGTTGGTTACTAAGCCGTATGCAAACATACATACAATCTCATTTCTATATAGTCACTTAATGATATTTGCACCATGCGTTGGTGGCACTATCACAGATGGTATAGAATGGACTATGGAAATCAGGTGCCGAGTTTAATTAAAAACAAAATCAGGTACTGGGTGGGCGTTTTGTGGCCAGGGTTTGTTCCAAAAAAAAAACTATCACAGTAGATGTTATGAGTCGATTTTTCGAAGATCAGGTACGGGGTGAATAGGTACGCACAGGCTCGTTAACATAAACGATATCACAGATGGTATGAAGTTTAAAATCTAGAATCAGGTACGGAGAGTGATCGGGAAGGCGATAATTCGCCAAAACACTTAATATATCACAGTTGGTTGTAATAATTATCCTAAAATCAGGTACGGAGTGGTTATTTAAGTGCATCTTACATGAAATAACTGAGGCCTTCAAAAAAAACTGACTAGGAGAATGTCTGGAGACTAGACTAGGTACTCCTGACGTTTGAACTTTTTGTTTCTGTTAGCCGAATACTTTGACTTTAGGTCGACTTATCATTATCTTTTCTCATATTTTGTTTTTTTTTTTTTTCATTTTTTTTTCGTTTAGGTGATCCTTTTAGGATGCACCTTTTTATACTTAATGTCTGTGGGTGTTTACGAAATCTCACTGTTTTAGGTCTTTTGCGTGGAAGACTCCTATGTTCTTCCCAGCGAGATTTTCTATTTCGTACATGTTTCGGCCAACCGGTTTGACAATACGACATTTGATGTACTTGGGACACAGCTTTGAAGCTAGGCGTTTGGATGTGTCACTAAGGACAAAATTCCGTTTAAAGATTTCTTGGCCTGGTACGTAATGCACGTCTCGCGCTCGAGTATTGTACTTCTTGGCGCTTTTTTCGTTAGCATCTATTATGCCCTCCTTGATTTTAGCACGTATGAGACGTAATCGGTCTTGCCTCGGTAGTGTCATCAGTTCCCCATCCGCCACGCCGTCCAACTTTTCTACTAGCTCGTAACTGCTACCGTGTGTCACCATATTGATCCCAAAAAGAGCAAAATATGGTGACACCCCAATAGCAGAATGCACTGAGCTTCTCAACGCGCTTGCGATATCATTCAGGTGCATATCCCAATCGCGTTGATCCTCTTTCAGGTATGAGCGTATGGCGGCTAGCAGGGTTCTATTTACCCTCTCCGATGCGTTGGATTGTGGCGAATAGTTTGCTGTTCTGAAATGTCGGACCCCGTAACCTTGCAGGAAGTTTTGAAAATCCTTCGCAAGGAACTGCTTCCCATTATCGGAGTGTATTACCTGTGGTACCCCAAACATATTGAAAATTTCATTCCGTAGGAATTTAATGATGCTGCTGGAATTAGCAGCAGGTAAGGGCTTTAAAAACAAAAATTTGGAAAAATGGTCTAATACGACGAACACATGAGCGTTTCCCGCTTTGGATCTAGGGTAAGGACCAATGAAGTCGACATACAGTTTCTGAAACGGACGGTCGGTGCAAAAACTAGTTTTTATGGTTGGACGCAAAACTACATTCGTAGCTTTTGACTGTTTGCATATATCACATTTCGCAAGGTACTGCTTTATCTGAATGGTCATATTAGGCCAAAAAAAATACTGCCGTATTCGATGTAAGGTTTTTGCTATCCCCCCATGAGCGGCTTGGGGAGGATCATGTGCCTTAGCGATTAGGCTTTCCGTCAAAGCCGATGGTATCCACAGGCACCAATTGTGTTCTACGAGAGACTTGTCTACGCTGACCGGCCAAGTGCGCTTGTATACGTATCCGTCCTCGACTTTTAGGTCCGGCAGTTCTTCCTTGTGGTCAAGAACCGTACTCAGGAGGGAATTGTATTCGTCTGATTTGAACTCTTCGCTATCCAGATCAACTAATGGAGCTACTGCTACATGCTCAATGGCTAAACTATCTAAGTGTGCCCGAGAAAGAGTGTCTGGCACGACATTCTGTGAACCTTTTCGATGCTCTATGTCGAAGGCATAGGATTGCAATTCCAGGCTCCACCTGGCAAGTCGCCCACTCAAGTCTTTCATGGTCATTAGCCACTTCAGACTTGAGTGGTCTGTTATTAGGGTGAAATCCATGCCCTCGACATAGGGCCGGAATTTCTTCACCGCCATCACTGCCGCCATGCACTCCTTCTCGGTCACGCTGTAGTTTCTTTGGCATGCATTTAATTTTTGCGAAAAATAGGCAATAGGCAGTTCCAAGTTATCACCATATCTCTGAAACAGTACCGCACCGATCCCCGAGTCGAACGCATCACATTGTATGTAAAATTTCTTTGAGAAGTCGGGGTGAGAAAGCACCGGGGCGGTCGTTAAGGCCTTTTTCAATGCCTCGAAGGCTAACTTCGCTTGTTCTGTCATAATAAATTTCGCATTCTTTTTCTTCAGCGTGTCCGTTAGGGGAGCGGTCAAGCTAGAAAAATCCTTAATAAATCTTCTATACCACCCTGCTAGACAAAGGAACCGCCGTACCTGCCTGGCGTTTTAGGTAACGGAAAGTCCACTACCGCCACAATTTTCGCCGGGTCGGGTTTCAACTTCCCACCACCAACGATGAAACCCAAGTACTTTAATTCCTTAAAGCAAAATCTGGATTTCTTAACGTTGATGGTGAGATTTGCTTTCCTCAGGCAGTCGGCCACTTCGTCCAGCAGAGAGATATGGGACTCGAAGTCCGGCGCAATGATGAGCAAATCATCCAAATACACAAAAACACGATCCCGCAATCGTGCAGGGATAACCTTGTCCATTAACCGGCATAGCCTTTGCGCTGCATTACACAGTCCAAAAGGCATGACGGTGAACTGGTACAAGGGTCTCCCCGGTACCGCAAATGCAGTTTTTTCCCTACTCTCCTTCTCCAGCGGTATTTGCCAGAATGCTTCCTTCAAATCCACGCTACTAATAATGTAGGTGTCTGGTAACCGGCTGATAAGCCCTTCGATATGGGGGAGAGGGTTAGCGTCCTTTTTGGTGACGGAGTTGACTTTACGAGAATCCAAGCAAAAACGATACTTGATAGTATTGTCTGGGCCTGGCTTCTTTATAAGAACAACTGGCGAACACCAAGGACTCTCGCTCTCCTCGATCACGCCGAGCTTAAGCATCCGGTCTATTTCCTGGTACAGAATCGCTTGTACCGCTGGAGAAACAGGATAGTGTCTCTGCTTAACCGGAATCGAATCTCCGGTATCGATGACGTGCTCCATTAGCGCCGTCCTACCGAGTCCGTTTCGATCGTAGTCTAGGAATTTCTGCTTGACCGCCTCCAAGGCCGACCGCTGGTCAGGCGACAAGTCATGGGTACTTTGATCTGCGTCTTCCTCAGGAACTGATACGGAACTTATTACATTTGGAGCAATCTGGAATAGCTTCCAAAAATCCACTCCCAAGTACAGTTCCTGATCTAGGTTTGGCACTAAATAAAACGTTAGTGAATTTGTCTTATTTTTGTATTCCACCTGAGTCTGAATTTTACCCACGATAGCCTGATTGTTCCCGTCGGCGGTTTTGACTCCCACTTTATAGGGTTGTACTTCAATTTTATTCTTGTCTACGAATTGTAAACAATTTTTTCCAAGTATACTTATACTGGCCCCACTGTCCAACAATCCGAGAAATTCAATTCCGGCTACAGTTACTTTGGCATAAGGCCTGGGGTCAGCGTTAGTATCTATGACTGTCGAAGCTATACTTTTCTTTGTTTGTTTCCTCAGTTTATGCCTACATCTTGTTTTGAGTATTCGCTTAGATATAGCCCCGACGCCATTATTAAAAATCTTATTTTTTGTTTCGTTGTATTCCTTAATTCTAACATGCAATGGCTTTGTTTGGAATTTTGGTTCTGGTTTATGTGCGTTAATTTTCTGTTTTCCATCTCTGACTAAAATAGTAATCTTTCTGTTTTCGGATACCTTTTGTGGACTTACGCTTGTTTTGAACTGTCTGTGGGGGTCTGGGTCGAACGCGACTCCCCCACGGACCTCGCGTTCCGGTTTCGGTTTTCCGGACTACACTGTGGGCATTTGGGAGTAATGACTCCTTCACGTCCACACCGGAAGCAAAAAATATATCGCGTTAATGATGGACAGTCCATAAATGAATGCCCTACTACCCGACAATTCCAGCATGCTGTTTGTCTAGCTTCACCATAAGCTTTGGCATTTTTCGGCTTCGCGCCTGCGTGCTGGAAGGCATCCACATGCTCTTCTTGAAACAGACTGAACTCTGGGTCTAATTCAAGCTCATTGGCGGCGTACTGGGCCGGTTGCCGTTGATGCTTAGGCCCTTCTCGGTCGCGATTCGGGAAGGCATACTCCGCATCTTTGCATGCTATCCTCAGTTGGTCCAAGGTGTAGACCGCCTGGGGATACACTAGTCTTCCGATCCTATCATTTAGGTTCTTTTTCAAACCCTTTACGAGCTCCGCTTCGGGGATTTGTATCCTGAGCTGAGATCGTAATCTATTAATGGCCGCAAAATATTCGTCACTGGACTCCCAGGTGCCAAGCTTCCGATCCATTATCTCTCGCATTATGTCGAAATCTGATTTTGAGTTGCGAAACTGACGCATCAGTGCATCTCTTAACACGGGCCAATCGGGGCGATAATTGGACCGTTGGTACTGCCAATACCACTCACTAGCGGCTCCTGAGAGCAGGAGGTGAAAGTCCCTTAGGACCTCAGCCCAGGAACACTCGTGTTGACCTTGGAGCATCTCTACTCGAAATATGAAGTCTTCAACGGTTAGTTTTTCAGGTTTCCCGTCGAAAACCACCCCCCATTTATCGATTCGGATCAGCGGCCGGGTTGTCCTATTCCCAAACCCATGAGGAGAGTAATGGCTGGGAGGTGGCTGGTACCTATGTTGGTAGTTCCTCACGCCCCAGTACGGATCCGGTTGAGGCCCCGGCAGGCGCACCCCACTATCTAAACCTTGTCCTAACTCCCGAGGTCTGTCCTCCCTAAGATTCCTTGACGGATTAAACGGCCTAGACTGCGGATTCAGCTGGGACGCCGTCGCATGAGCCAGAGGTGTTGGTGGTACTATTACCGAAGTCGGTTGTTGACTTACCACCGGTGGCGATGTCCTGACCCTTTCCTCTATTGGTGGAGTCGGATGGGTTGTGTAATTTATTTCTTTCAAGAAATCTAAAAAATCTCTTTCCACTTGAGCTCTTACGGACTCGGATATATTATCTTTCATCGATTCTCTGTAAGAATCATACGCATTGACTACGGCTAAGTTGATAACGGTCCTTAGCTCCGCCGAAATGGACGCAGCGCCTGTCCCTTGTTCTCTACTTTCGCTATCATTGTTGGCAGCTGCACTATCTTTACTATTCCCAATTGGTAGTGTCTGCCCTTCTGCCCCACTAAGATTACTGACCGTTGGTGCGGTAACGGAATCCGATGAGCTTCCCGACATGATCGTGTCAGCCAACGGTGTTATATTCGAAGAAGGAAACTGTGACCCTAATTGACTACCGGATGTGTGAGGGTGTTCCGGAGGAGGTGGATCTGAACTATCTCCAGGAGCCTTTGACTGCTTTGGCGGTGAATGTCCTACTGGCATATTTCCTGAGTGGGATTTAAAGTTCTTGAGTAAGGAGCGGGTAACTGTTCTATTTTCTAATTTATTCTTCAAAATATTGGCTTTTTCTTCTTCTTCTTCTGTCAATCGATTCCACATTAGAGGACCAGACGAATTGGTATTTAGTTTAAAAAAGATTATTCTATCTATATAGATTCCTATTCAGCCGATCACTGTTGCTTGAGAACTATCAATTCTTAACGAAATTGTATACGCTATCTTAAACTAACAGCAGTATTAATAAAAAACTGGTATCCGCTCCCTAACACACGTGTTAACTGGCACACGGATAGACAACTTGTCTGCTTGATAACTTTTCTTATTAAAAAAGATATGATATCTTTCCAGTATTTATCACTTCACCAAATTCACCGCTTCATCAAATTATGGTGATTTTCTAATACATGTGTCACATGCATGAACTTTCTTACGAAGAGTTTACTGGTAGTAGTAAACGGTGCTATCATACGCGTGCGTGTATGTGTTAAGAAGTTATCCGTTCATTATACGTGGAATCTGGCTAGTTAAAGTTATGCGTACGTTAACACACGTCACAGACTATTACGCATTTGTTAATAAAAATTACTAGTTAACAGATGTATAAACGCTAGCACGTTGTTATCTGCCGTTTATTAATATGGGGGTAAATGTTTGAACTATAATATTTTGTTTTTGTTTTTTTTTTTTTTTTTTTTTGTGTTTACTTAATTAAATACCTAAAACTAACTAACAACTGACCAAAAAAAATTAATAATCGCGACTCCTAAGATCTCATTATTTGTGTGCAAAGACTACAACTGAGAAAAAACTCACAACAACCCGATTATGTAACAGAAAAAAAAACTAATTCTCCTCGTATAAATGCTTTTGTACTATTTGATTTCAAATTTATAAACTCTTTTAATTGGTGTGGATTTATTTAGGTGTATTTTTTCATTAAACATTCGGGGGTGTTTCAGGGGTTGTCCTCGGCGACCAATAGTTTTATTTTTCTTTTTCGTCGTTATAAAACTCGACAGCAGTATTTTTCGTCAAACTATATTTTCTTCTACTTTTATCTTCTACTTTTCTCCCAGTGTGGCACTTCACAAAAAAAACTAACAAGACGAAACAATTTCCGATTGATGTAGCCCCCAGTGCCAGAACGCATCGTCGCAATTGACCAAGCATTCTTATGAGCCATCTTGCCCAAGACTTACGACACGCTCTAACCCCGGCGGCAACCTCAACCGGAACGGGAAACATGTGTTGCCTTCGCTGTAAGGTCCCAAGGGTTCTGTCGCAGTTCAGCAGTTACGTTTGAGACTTTACTTTCTGAAGACATACCGAATCCCTAGCCCCACCAGCGAAAGCAACCGCAACAACACAACGAATGTCCTAGTTGTTCTCGCCAGCCATGTGAATGCTCTTCGTCGCAATTAACCGGGCATGCTAACGAGCTATCCTGGCTAAGACATACGATTCGCCTCCACGCGGCTCGCGAAGACAACCAACACATTTAGGATAAACTAGGACAAAAACACGTATGGGCGCCATTTGAAACGAGGCAATTGGTGGTTAGGATAGGAGATAGGAGAATTGGGATGAGGAAATGAATCATTGGTAGGCCTAGCGCCACTCGAAGAAATCTAACAACAGGGTTACCTACGAGTCGGCAGCCTACAAAAAAAAGAGATCGGTCTGTCCTTACCAAGTAGGAACAAAAGTAGCGGGGGGAGCGAATAAAGCAAGTAGAATCTAGTATAATGCGAGGATAGGAATCAGGAAGGTAACGTGTAGAGGAAGGGAAAAGAATGTCCCCTGCGGGAGCGATGGCATGCACGCGAGGCACGGCTGAGCTCGTCGGATACGGGGGGGGGTCTTACTCCCGCAGCGGGACCTCACCTCTTTCAAAACAAAAATTCTTATCATGCCAAAACCAAACTTATATCCCACTGTCTAAAGCACCACACTTAGGAGGTCCTGCGGATCTGGTTGCAGGCTGGCCTTGTCCCGCCCTTCCTGGAACCCGGGTGGCCTTACTGTCGAGTTCCCCTTGCCGGATCTCAATACCGCCGTCATTTCATCTCGCCGCCTGAGGACTGGGCCCCCTACCGCACCCCCTCAAAAATCGATTTAGCACGCCATTGAGCTTACCTTAAGCCCAGTAAAACACAAAAATTTCATCAACTTTGGCGTGATTTACAAAAGTTTTATTTATTGTGCAAAAGTACGTTCATAGCTAATAATATTATGCTGAACAAAAAGAAATACTCACTAAAACTAACACCTAAAAAAAAAATGAAACTAAAAACTAAACTAAATAAGGGAATTCTGAGCTTAAAACACTAGTAAAGTAAATAAATACAAAGGATTACGCAATAATTGTTGCTTTACAAAAAAAAACAAAAGACCTTATAACAAAATAGATATCTAAATAAAACAGTTCTCTCTCTAAACATGACTGAACCAACAAATTTGCAAAAAATTCGAGATATTCTTTTTTTTCTCCTCCTTTTTTTTTTTCTCTTGACCAGCGAAAGCCAGTCCGTGTGCAAGTTTCGAAAAAATCGCGAAAATTCGCATGTATCGGGGCGACAAACAATAAAATTGATATGGTCCTTTCCGGCCTAGGTTCCCCCTTATCCGCAGATTATGTTACAATCGGCGCAATTCACAAGCCGAATCTAAACAACACTAACCCAGAACAACCTGCCTACATGGAGCTCCGTGTGGGTGGTGATATATGGTGATTGCAAAGTATTGCGGCAAACGAGGACGAGAGGAACCCCTCCTTGTAGACTCCAACATACAACTAACACCACGCCGTTAAATTTTGCCCAACCTTCTGCCAACTTTCGGAATCCTTCCGGCCCTCCGAGGACTGTTTCCACAAGGTTCACTTATATGGGCTTGGAACCCGCAAAAATAATCAATAAATATATGAATATAACAAATAAATAAAGATATACTTTATGATATCACGCCAATTTCTAATCCTAAAAATAACACTACAGGAAATCCTCCGGCTCCACTCATTCGTTCTGCTTTCCTCGTTCCGTACTACTTTGGCTACCCCCTCGTTTCGCTTTCTTAGTATAAGTATATGATATTTATGGGGTTGAGTTCCCTTTTTTTTTTGCTTTTTTTTTTCTTGTGCGGGGTGAATTTTTTCCACTCTACGTCGTTGAGGTATCTTTTGTTTCAAATATACATATCTATTTATTGCGTATGAACATCAGAGGCTCATACCGCTCAATTATAGGTAATAGTATAATCCTTACGGTAACGTTCCGCAAAGGAATTCGATAGACCAAACAAAATTTACTTGTGAGCCCGGGTCTGCACGGGCTTTCCTGATTCTCAACACCCAGTTATGGGGTTCCCAACCAAAACGTGTTTCTTTTTAGGTGGTATCTTCTGGTGCAACCGGAATCTTTATGACTGCTGGTCTTTCACGTTGGCCGAATATCACTCAGGAGCTCAGTGGCCCCGACTGGGAACTGCGCCTGTGGCCGCCAACAAAAATTCACCTTAAACAAAACGTCTTTTTCACTGTTCACAAACACATTTTGATATCAATTGACTCACCCCTTTTGCACAAGTTAACAAGAAAAAAAAATCTATTCGATTCGGGTATTGCAAAAAAACACAAACAAAAATTAGGTAATCCAAAAATTTCGAATTATAGTTCCACGGACTATCTGGAGTGGGTATTCTGTTTTGGTTTTGCAACAGTTTCTTTTTTTCTTTATTTGAAAAGTACTTGACTTCTTCACGATTTAAGAGTTACCTCAACGGCGGATTATCACGAATGACCAACTATTCTACAAATGACCAACTATTCGACCAGGATTTGCGGTGATTATTTACCGCATCCCAATGTTCTCTTCTAAACATACAGCTCACGCGATCATCTACCGCTTTGCAGTGTCCAAAGTCCAATGCTCTGCATTGACCTACCCTCTGATAGGTTCGCAACTCCCCAGTTGTAGTTGTTGGTCCTATTTAAATTTGAACCAAAGAATGCTAAATTTCCTAATCTATTTTCAGGAGTTATTACAATAGCAGGTTGTTTCAGTCGTAAACATTACCTATCCCAGACACAAACCCCTTTGAAATCCGGAGCCGCCTACAACCATACCTGCTCAAGTCAAATGTCAGATAATATTGACAACCTTCCTTAAATTAGTTTCATGATTTGTCGCGTCCGCACGCTTTCTTGCTTAAAAATAATGAAATCCGTTTTTAATATGTGCGTAAATATGTTTAAATTTCGAGATACGCGTTCATCTCTGCCAGACGTACCCCCGTGAACGTTCCGTAGCCGATCAAAATTGATTTCCCTATTCCAGCGTTCATGCTTCTTGCCTCGAAGAATCTGGAGAGACCAGCTGGACGCCGGGGACAAAACAGATTCAATCGTCCTAATAAATAATGTTGCCACTTGCTTCCGCCCGCAAAAATCATGCATCCCTGGATTTTTTTCTTCTGATGAACCCTGTACGTAAGTATCCCACCTACCCTCTTCTTCCTAACCTCAGTATCTCTCGTTATTTGGCCACTTCAAGCGACCGAAATGGATTAGCCGGTCGATCCCCAGTTTCTACTATCCTCATCACTTCACGAGCACTCGGATGAACTTCAGCTGCGCCGCTTAGGTAGCCGCAACAAAACTCCGGATCTGGAGGTGGATTATCAAGCTACAGAAACGGTGGCACGGCTACCGGAAGGTTGCTCTTCTACCACGTGGGGAGAACTCACGCTTTTCAAGCCGGGCCTATTCTTGAGCTTGTTGTGCTCAGGAAATCGGCTGGTTTTCAATACCCTCCAACCATCAATTGGATAAGCTAGATTCACTTCTCGCTCTGGAGCCGGGCCACGTCCCCCGTACCTGCTACGCAGTAAGTCTTTTTAAATTAACAATATATATATGTCACCATCCCTGCTCCGACCAATCGATTAGCAGGACGATCGAATTTTTTTTAATTTAACCGTAGTTTATATAAGATACCTTGTTCTTACAATGTAAGATCTACGTATATGTACATTATATATTACGTAGGATTGTTTGTTTATTTAGTCTTTCAACAATTTTATTTTATGATAAGATTCGACATATGCAAGTTGAGCCAAATAAATATAAAAATAAACGAAATTTTCGAAGATAAGTTATTTCAATATTGTAGCCTGACCTTCGATCCCTTTTTTGTTTCATGGTTTGTATAATTCCAGTGGGTGGTGTTTTCCACCCCTTTTTATGTCTTCTTCGTTCATTTTATTGTTTTCGTATTTGGTTACACAAGTAATCATTCCACAGGGGATGCGGAAGGTTGTTGCTAGTTTTAGCTTATCCTCCACAACTCATTTAAAGATCGATAACTTAACACCTAGTATCACAGTTCGCATTCTGGTTTGGGTCTCTTCGGGACATCACAGTTTTCATAAGTTGGTTACTAAGCCGTATGCAAACATACATACAATCTCATTTCTATATAGTCACTTAATGATATTTGCACCATGCGTTGGTGGCACTATCACAGATGGTATAGAATGGACTATGGAAATCAGGTGCCGAGTTTAATTAAAAACAAAATCAGGTACTGGGTGGGCGTTTTGTGGCCAGGGTTTGTTCCAAAAAAAAAACTATCACAGTAGATGTTATGAGTCGATTTTTCGAAGATCAGGTACGGGGTGAATAGGTACGCACAGGCTCGTTAACATAAACGATATCACAGATGGTATGAAGTTTAAAATCTAGAATCAGGTACGGAGAGTGATCGGGAAGGCGATAATTCGCCAAAACACTTAATATATCACAGTTGGTTGTAATAATTATCCTAAAATCAGGTACGGAGTGGTTATTTAAGTGCATCTTACATGAAATAACTGAGGCCTTCAAAAAAAACTGACTAGGAGAATGTCTGGAGACTAGACTAGGTACTCCTGACGTTTGAACTTTTTGTTTCTGTTAGCCGAATACTTTGACTTTAGGTCGACTTATCATTATCTTTTCTCATATTTTGTTTTTTTTTTTTTTCATTTTTTTTTCGTTTAGGTGATCCTTTTAGGATGCACCTTTTTATACTTAATGTCTGTGGGTGTTTACGAAATCTCACTGTTTTAGGTCTTTTGCGTGGAAGACTCCTATGTTCTTCCCAGCGAGATTTTCTATTTCGTACATGTTTCGGCCAACCGGTTTGACAATACGACATTTGATGTACTTGGGACACAGCTTTGAAGCTAGGCGTTTGGATGTGTCACTAAGGACAAAATTCCGTTTAAAGATTTCTTGGCCTGGTACGTAATGCACGTCTCGCGCTCGAGTATTGTACTTCTTGGCGCTTTTTTCGTTAGCATCTATTATGCCCTCCTTGATTTTAGCACGTATGAGACGTAATCGGTCTTGCCTCGGTAGTGTCATCAGTTCCCCATCCGCCACGCCGTCCAACTTTTCTACTAGCTCGTAACTGCTACCGTGTGTCACCATATTGATCCCAAAAAGAGCAAAATATGGTGACACCCCAATAGCAGAATGCACTGAGCTTCTCAACGCGCTTGCGATATCATTCAGGTGCATATCCCAATCGCGTTGATCCTCTTTCAGGTATGAGCGTATGGCGGCTAGCAGGGTTCTATTTACCCTCTCCGATGCGTTGGATTGTGGCGAATAGTTTGCTGTTCTGAAATGTCGGACCCCGTAACCTTGCAGGAAGTTTTGAAAATCCTTCGCAAGGAACTGCTTCCCATTATCGGAGTGTATTACCTGTGGTACCCCAAACATATTGAAAATTTCATTCCGTAGGAATTTAATGATGCTGCTGGAATTAGCAGCAGGTAAGGGCTTTAAAAACAAAAATTTGGAAAAATGGTCTAATACGACGAACACATGAGCGTTTCCCGCTTTGGATCTAGGGTAAGGACCAATGAAGTCGACATACAGTTTCTGAAACGGACGGTCGGTGCAAAAACTAGTTTTTATGGTTGGACGCAAAACTACATTCGTAGCTTTTGACTGTTTGCATATATCACATTTCGCAAGGTACTGCTTTATCTGAATGGTCATATTAGGCCAAAAAAAATACTGCCGTATTCGATGTAAGGTTTTTGCTATCCCCCCATGAGCGGCTTGGGGAGGATCATGTGCCTTAGCGATTAGGCTTTCCGTCAAAGCCGATGGTATCCACAGGCACCAATTGTGTTCTACGAGAGACTTGTCTACGCTGACCGGCCAAGTGCGCTTGTATACGTATCCGTCCTCGACTTTTAGGTCCGGCAGTTCTTCCTTGTGGTCAAGAACCGTACTCAGGAGGGAATTGTATTCGTCTGATTTGAACTCTTCGCTATCCAGATCAACTAATGGAGCTACTGCTACATGCTCAATGGCTAAACTATCTAAGTGTGCCCGAGAAAGAGTGTCTGGCACGACATTCTGTGAACCTTTTCGATGCTCTATGTCGAAGGCATAGGATTGCAATTCCAGGCTCCACCTGGCAAGTCGCCCACTCAAGTCTTTCATGGTCATTAGCCACTTCAGACTTGAGTGGTCTGTTATTAGGGTGAAATCCATGCCCTCGACATAGGGCCGGAATTTCTTCACCGCCATCACTGCCGCCATGCACTCCTTCTCGGTCACGCTGTAGTTTCTTTGGCATGCATTTAATTTTTGCGAAAAATAGGCAATAGGCAGTTCCAAGTTATCACCATATCTCTGAAACAGTACCGCACCGATCCCCGAGTCGAACGCATCACATTGTATGTAAAATTTCTTTGAGAAGTCGGGGTGAGAAAGCACCGGGGCGGTCGTTAAGGCCTTTTTCAATGCCTCGAAGGCTAACTTCGCTTGTTCTGTCATAATAAATTTCGCATTCTTTTTCTTCAGCGTGTCCGTTAGGGGAGCGGTCAAGCTAGAAAAATCCTTAATAAATCTTCTATACCACCCTGCTAGACAAAGGAACCGCCGTACCTGCCTGGCGTTTTAGGTAACGGAAAGTCCACTACCGCCACAATTTTCGCCGGGTCGGGTTTCAACTTCCCACCACCAACGATGAAACCCAAGTACTTTAATTCCTTAAAGCAAAATCTGGATTTCTTAACGTTGATGGTGAGATTTGCTTTCCTCAGGCAGTCGGCCACTTCGTCCAGCAGAGAGATATGGGACTCGAAGTCCGGCGCAATGATGAGCAAATCATCCAAATACACAAAAACACGATCCCGCAATCGTGCAGGGATAACCTTGTCCATTAACCGGCATAGCCTTTGCGCTGCATTACACAGTCCAAAAGGCATGACGGTGAACTGGTACAAGGGTCTCCCCGGTACCGCAAATGCAGTTTTTTCCCTACTCTCCTTCTCCAGCGGTATTTGCCAGAATGCTTCCTTCAAATCCACGCTACTAATAATGTAGGTGTCTGGTAACCGGCTGATAAGCCCTTCGATATGGGGGAGAGGGTTAGCGTCCTTTTTGGTGACGGAGTTGACTTTACGAGAATCCAAGCAAAAACGATACTTGATAGTATTGTCTGGGCCTGGCTTCTTTATAAGAACAACTGGCGAACACCAAGGACTCTCGCTCTCCTCGATCACGCCGAGCTTAAGCATCCGGTCTATTTCCTGTACAGAATCGCTTGTACCGCTGGAGAAACAGGATAGTGTCTCTGCTTAACCGGAATCGAATCTCCGGTATCGATGACGTGCTCATTAGCGCCGTCCTACCGAGTCCGTTTCGATCGTAGTCTAGGAATTTCTGCTTGACCGCCTCCAAGGCCGACCGCTGGTCAGGCGACAAGTCATGGGTACTTTGATCTGCGTCTTCCTCAGGAACTGATACGGAACTTATTACATTTGGAGCAATCTGGAATAGCTTCCAAAAATCCACTCCCAAGTACAGTTCCTGACTAGGTTTGGCACTAAATAAAACGTTAGTGAATTTGTCTTATTTTTGTATTCCACCTGAGTCTGAATTTTACCCACGATAGCCTGATTGTTCCCGTCGGCGGTTTTGACTCCCACTTTATAGGGTTGTACTTCAATTTTATTCTTGTCTACGAATTGTAAACAATTTTTTCCAAGTATACTTATACTGGCCCCACTGTCCAACAATCCGAGAAATTCAATTCCGGCTACAGTTACTTTGCATAAGGCCTGGGGTCAGCGTTAGTATCTATGACTGTCGAAGCTATACTTTTCTTTGTTTGTTCCTCAGTTTATGCCTACATCTTGTTTTGAGTATTCGCTTAGATATAGCCCCGACGCCATTATTAAAAATCTTATTTTTGTTTCGTTGTATTCCTTAATTCTAACATGCAATGGCTTTGTTTGGAATTTGGTTCTGGTTTATGTGCGTTAATTTTCTGTTTTCCATCTCTGACTAAAATAGTAATCTTTCTGTTTTCGGATACCTTTTGTGGACTTACGCTTGTTTTGAACTGTCTGTGGGGGTCTGGGTCGAACGCGACTCCCCACGGACCTCGCGTTCCGGTTTCGGTTTTCCGGACTACACTGTGGGCATTTGGGAGTAATGACTCCTTCACGTCCACACCGGAAGCAAAAAATATATCGCGTTAATGATGGACAGTCCATAAATGAATGCCCTACTACCCGACAATTCCAGCATGCTGTTTGTCTAGCTTCACCATAAGCTTTGGCATTTTTCGGCTTCGCGCCTGCGTGCTGGAAGGCATCCACATGCTCTTCTTGAAACAGACTGAACTCTGGGTCTAATTCAAGCTCATTGGCGGCGTACTGGGCCGGTTGCCGTTGATGCTTAGCCCTTCTCGGTCGCGATTCGGGAAGGCATACTCCGCATCTTTGCATGCTATCCTCAGTTGGTCCAAGGTGTAGACCGCCTGGGGATTACACTAGTCTTCCGATCCTATCATTTAGGTTCTTTTTCAAACCCTTTACGAGCTCCGCTTCGGGGATTTGTATCCTGAGCTGAGATCGTAATCTATTAATGGCCGCAAAATATTCGTCACTGGACTCCAGGTGCCAGCTTCGATCCATTATCTCTCGCATTATGTCGAAATCTGATTTTGAGTTGCGAACTGACGCATCAGTGCATCTCTTAACACGGGCCAATCGGGGCGATAATTGGACCGTTGGTACTGCCAATACCACTCACTAGCGGCTCCTGAGAGCAGGAGGTGAAAGTCCCTTAGGACCTCAGCCCAGGAACACTCGTGTTGACCTTGGAGCATCTCTACTCGAAATATGAAGTCTTCAACGGTTAGTTTTTCAGGTTCCCCGTCGAAAACCACCCCCCATTTATCGATTCGGATCAGCGGCCGGGTTGTCCCTATTCCCAAACCCATGAGGAGAGTAATGGCTGGGAGGTGGCTGGTACCTATGTTGGTAGTTCCTCACGCCCCAGTACGGATCCGGTTGAGGCCCCGGCAGGCGCACCCCACTATCTAAACCTTGTCCTAACTCCCGAGGTCTGTCCTCCTAAGATTCCTTGACGGATTAAACGGCCTAGACTGCGGATTCAGCTGGGACGCCGTCGCATGAGCCAGAGTGTTGGTGGTACTATTACCGAAGTCGGTTGGTTGACTTACCACCGGTGGCGATGTCCTGACCCTTTCCTCTATTGGTGGAGTCGGATGGGTTGTGTAATTTATTTCTTTCAAGAAATCTAAAAAATCTCTTTCCACTTGAGCTCTTACGGACTCGGATATATTATCTTTCATCGATTCTCTGTAAGAATCATACGCATTGACTACGGCTAAGTTGATATCGGTCCTTAGCTCCGCCGAAATGGACGCAGCGCCTGTCCCTTGTTCTCTACTTTCGCTATCATTGTTGGCAGCTGCACTATCTTACTATTCCCAATTGGTAGTGTCTGCCCTTCTGCCCACTAAGATTACTGACCGTTGGTGCGGTAACGGAATCCGATGAGCTTCCCGACATGATCGTGTCAGCCAACGGTGTTATTCGAAGAAGGAAACTGTGACCCTAATTGACTACCGGATGTGTGAGGGTGTTCCGGAGGAGGTGGATCTGAACTATCTCCAGGAGCCTTTGACTGCTTTGGCGGTGAATGTCCTACTGGCATATTTCCTGAGTGGGATTTAAAGTTCTTGAGTAAGGAGCGGGTAACTGTTCTATTTTCTAATTTATTCTTCAAAATATTGGCTTTTTCTTCTTCTTCTTCTGTCAATCGATTTCCACATTAGAGGACCAGACGAATTGGTATTTAGTTTAAAAAAGATTATTCTATCGTATATAGATTCCTATTCAGCCGATCACTGTTGCTTGAGAACTATCAATTCTTAACGAAATTGTATACGCTATCTTAAACTAACAGCAGTATTAATAAAAAACTGGTATCCGCTCCCTAACACACGTGTTAACTGGCACACGGATAGACAACTTGTCTGCTTGATAACTTTTCTTATTAAAAAAGATATGATATCTTTCCAGTATTTATCACTTCACCAATTCACCGCTTCATCAAATTATGGTGATTTTCTAATACATGTGTCACATGCATGAACTTTCTTACGAAGAGTTTACTGGTAGTAGTAAACGGTGCTATCATACGCGTGCGTGTATGTGTTAAGAAGTTATCCGTTCATTATACGTGGAATCTGGCTAGTTAAAGTTATGCGTACGTTAACACACGTCACAGACTATTACGCATTTGTTAATAAAAATTACTAGTTAACAGATGTATAAACGCTAGCACGTTGTTATCTGCCGTTTATTAATATGGGGGTAAATGTTTGAACTATATATTTTGTTTTTTGTTTTTTTTTTTTTTTTTTTTGTGTTTACTTAATTAAATACCTAAAACTAACTAACAACTGACCAAAAAAAATTAATAATCGCGACTCCTAAGATCTCATTATTTGTGTGCAAAGACTACAACTGAGAAAAAACTCACAACAACCCGATTATGTAACAGAAAAAAAAACTAATTCTCTCGTATAAATGCTTTTGTACTATTTGATTTCAATTTATAAACTCTTTTAATTGGTGTGGATTTATTTAGGTGTATTTTTTCATTAAACATTCGGGGTGTTTCAGGGGTTGTCCTCGGCGACCAATAGTTTTATTTTTCTTTTTCGTCGTTATAAAACTCGACAGCAGTATTTTTCGTCAAACTATATTTTCTTCTACTTTTATCTTCTACTTTTCTCCCAGTGTGGCACTTCACAAAAAAAACTAACAAGGACGAAACAATTTCCGATTGATGTAGCCCCCAGTGCCAGAACGCATCGTCGCAATTGACCAAGCATTCTTATGAGCCATCTTGCCCAAGACTTACGACACGCTCTAACCCCGGCGGCAACCTCAACCGGAACGGGAAACATGTGTTGCCTTCGCTGTAAGGTCCCAAGGGTTCTGTCGCAGTTTCAGCAGTTACGTTTGAGACTTTACTTTCTGAAGACATACCGAATCCCTAGCCCCACCAGCGAAAGCAACCGCAACAACACAACGAATGTCCTAGTTGTTCTCGCCAGCCATGTGAATGCTCTTCGTCGCAATTAACCGGGCATGCTAACGAGCTATCCTGGCTAAGACATACGATTCGCCTCCACGCGGCTCGCGAAGACAACCGAACACATTTAGGATAAACTAGGACAAAAACACGTATGGGCGCCATTTGAAACGAGGCAATTGGTGGTTAGGATAGGAGATAGGAGAATTGGGATGAGGAAATGAATCATTGGTAGGCCAGCGCCACTCGAAGAAATCTAACAACAGGGTTACCTACGAGTCGGCAGCCTACAAAAAAAGAGATCGGTCTGTCCTTACCAAGTAGGATACAAAAAGTAGCGGGGGAGCGAATAAAGCAAGTAGAATCTAGTATAATGCGAGGATAGGAATCAGGAAGGTAACGTGTAGAGGAAGGGAAAAGAATGTCCCCTGCGGGAGCGATGGCATGCACGCGAGGCACGGCTGAGCTCGTCGGATACGGGGGGGGGTCTTACTCCCGCAGCGGGACCTCACCTCTTTCAAAACAAAAATTCTTATCATGCCAAAACCAAACTTATATCCCACTGTCTAAAGCACCACACTTAGGAGGTCCTGCGGATCTGGTTGCAGGCTGGCCTTGTCCCGCCCTTCCTGGAACCCGGGTGGCCTTACTGTCGAGTTCCCCTTGCCGGATCTCAATACCGCCGTCATTTCATCTCGCCGCCTGAGGACTGGGCCCCCTACCGCACCCCCTCAAAAATCGATTTAGCACGCCATTGAGCTTACCTTAAGCCCAGTAAAACACAAAAATTTCATCAACTTTGGCGTGATTTACAAAAGTTTTATTTATTGTGGCAAAAGTACGTTCATAGCTAATAATATTATGCTGAACAAAAGAAATACTCACTAAAACTAACACCTAAAAAAAAAAATGAAACTAAAAACTAAACTAATAAGGGAATTCTGAGCTTAAAACACTAGTAAAGTAAATAAATACAAGGATTACGCAATAATTGTTGCTTTACAAAAAAAACAAAAGACCTTATAACAAAATAGATATCTAAATAAAACAGTTCTCTCTCTAAACATGACTGAACCAACAAATTTGCAAAAAATTCGAGATATTCTTTTTTTTCTCCTCTTTTTTTTTTCTCTTGACCAGCGAAAGCCAGTCCGTGTGCAAGTTTCGAAAAAATCGCGAAAATTCGCATGTATCGGGGCGACAAACAATAAAATTGATGCGACAAACAATAAAATTGATATGGTCCTTTCCGGCCTAGGTTCCCCCTTATCCGCAGATTATGTTACAATCGGCGCAATTCACAAGCCGAATCTAAACAACACTAACCCAGAACAACCTGCCTACATGGAGCTCCGTGTGGGTGGTGATATATGGTGATTGCAAAATATTGCGGCAAACGAGGACGAGAGGAACCCCTCCTTGTAGACTCCAACATACAACTAACACCACGCCGTTAAATTTTGCCCAACCTTCTGCCAACTTTCGGAATCCTTCCGGCCCTCCGAGGACTGTTTCCACAAGGTTCACTTATATGGGCTTGGAACCCGCAAAAATAATCAATAAATATATGAATATAACAAATAAATAAAGATATACTTTATGATATCACGCCAATTTCTAATCCTAAAAATAACACTACAGGAAATCCTCCGGCTCCACTCATTCGTTCTGCTTTCCTCGTTCCGTACTACTTTGGCTACCCCCTCGTTTCGCTTTCTTAGTATAAGTATATGATATTTATGGGGTTGAGTTCCCTTTTTTTTTTGCTTTTTTTTTTCTTGTGCGGGGTGAATTTTTTCCACTCTACGTCGTTGAGGTATCTTTTGTTTCAAATATACATATCTATTTATTGCGTATGAACATCAGAGGCTCATACCGCTCAATTATAGGTAATAGTATAATCCTTACGGTAACGTTCCGCAAAGGAATTCGATAGACCAAACAAAATTTACTTGTGAGCCCGGGTCTGCACGGGCTTTCCTGATTCTCAACACCCAGTTATGGGGTTCCCAACCAAAACGTGTTTCTTTTTAGGTGGTATCTTCTGGTGCAACCGGAATCTTTATGACTGCTGGTCTTTCACGTTGGCCGAATATCACTCAGGAGCTCAGTGGCCCCGACTGGGAACTGCGCCTGTGGCCGCCAACAAAAATTCACCTTAAACAAAACGTCTTTTTCACTGTTCACAAACACATTTTGATATCAATTGACTCACCCCTTTTGCACAAGTTAACAAGAAAAAAAAATCTATTCGATTCGGGTATTGCAAAAAAACACAAACAAAAATTAGGTAATCCAAAAATTTCGAATTATAGTTCCACGGACTATCTGGAGTGGGTATTCTGTTTTGGTTTTGCAACAGTTTCTTTTTTTCTTTATTTGAAAAGTACTTGACTTCTTCACGATTTAAGAGTTACCTCAACGGCGGATTATCACGAATGACCAACTATTCTACAAATGACCAACTATTCGACCAGGATTTGCGGTGATTATTTACCGCATCCCAATGTTCTCTTCTAAACATACAGCTCACGCGATCATCTACCGCTTTGCAGTGTCCAAAGTCCAATGCTCTGCATTGACCTACCCTCTGATAGGTTCGCAACTCCCCAGTTGTAGTTGTTGGTCCTATTTAAATTTGAACCAAAGAATGCTAAATTTCCTAATCTATTTTCAGGAGTTATTACAATAGCAGGTTGTTTCAGTCGTAAACATTACCTATCCCAGACACAAACCCCTTTGAAATCCGGAGCCGCCTACAACCATACCTGCTCAAGTCAAATGTCAGATAATATTGACAACCTTCCTTAAATTAGTTTCATGATTTGTCGCGTCCGCACGCTTTCTTGCTTAAAAATAATGAAATCCGTTTTTAATATGTGCGTAAATATGTTTAAATTTCGAGATACGCGTTCATCTCTGCCAGACGTACCCCCGTGAACGTTCCGTAGCCGATCAAAATTGATTTCCCTATTCCAGCGTTCATGCTTCTTGCCTCGAAGAATCTGGAGAGACCAGCTGGACGCCGGGGACAAAACAGATTCAATCGTCCTAATAAATAATGTTGCCACTTGCTTCCGCCCGCAAAAATCATGCATCCCTGGATTTTTTTCTTCTGATGAACCCTGTACGTAAGTATCCCACCTACCCTCTTCTTCCTAACCTCAGTATCTCTCGTTATTTGGCCACTTCAAGCGACCGAAATGGATTAGCCGGTCGATCCCCAGTTTCTACTATCCTCATCACTTCACGAGCACTCGGATGAACTTCAGCTGCGCCGCTTAGGTAGCCGCAACAAAACTCCGGATCTGGAGGTGGATTATCAAGCTACAGAAACGGTGGCACGGCTACCGGAAGGTTGCTCTTCTACCACGTGGGGAGAACTCACGCTTTTCAAGCCGGGCCTATTCTTGAGCTTGTTGTGCTCAGGAAATCGGCTGGTTTTCAATACCCTCCAACCATCAATTGGATAAGCTAGATTCACTTCTCGCTCTGGAGCCGGGCCACGTCCCCCGTACCTGCTACGCAGTAAGTCTTTTTAAATTAACAATATATATATGTCACCATCCCTGCTCCGACCAATCGATTAGCAGGACGATCGAATTTTTTTTAATTTAACCGTAGTTTATATAAGATACCTTGTTCTTACAATGTAAGATCTACGTATATGTACATTATATATTACGTAGGATTGTTTGTTTATTTAGTCTTTCAACAATTTTATTTTATGATAAGATTCGACATATGCAAGTTGAGCCAAATAAATATAAAAATAAACGAAATTTTCGAAGATAAGTTATTTCAATATTGTAGCCTGACCTTCGATCCCTTTTTTGTTTCATGGTTTGTATAATTCCAGTGGGTGGTGTTTTCCACCCCTTTTTATGTCTTCTTCGTTCATTTTATTGTTTTCGTATTTGGTTACACAAGTAATCATTCCACAGGGGATGCGGAAGGTTGTTGCTAGTTTTAGCTTATCCTCCACAACTCATTTAAAGATCGATAACTTAACACCTAGTATCACAGTTCGCATTCTGGTTTGGGTCTCTTCGGGACATCACAGTTTTCATAAGTTGGTTACTAAGCCGTATGCAAACATACATACAATCTCATTTCTATATAGTCACTTAATGATATTTGCACCATGCGTTGGTGGCACTATCACAGATGGTATAGAATGGACTATGGAAATCAGGTGCCGAGTTTAATTAAAAACAAAATCAGGTACTGGGTGGGCGTTTTGTGGCCAGGGTTTGTTCCAAAAAAAAAACTATCACAGTAGATGTTATGAGTCGATTTTTCGAAGATCAGGTACGGGGTGAATAGGTACGCACAGGCTCGTTAACATAAACGATATCACAGATGGTATGAAGTTTAAAATCTAGAATCAGGTACGGAGAGTGATCGGGAAGGCGATAATTCGCCAAAACACTTAATATATCACAGTTGGTTGTAATAATTATCCTAAAATCAGGTACGGAGTGGTTATTTAAGTGCATCTTACATGAAATAACTGAGGCCTTCAAAAAAAACTGACTAGGAGAATGTCTGGAGACTAGACTAGGTACTCCTGACGTTTGAACTTTTTGTTTCTGTTAGCCGAATACTTTGACTTTAGGTCGACTTATCATTATCTTTTCTCATATTTTGTTTTTTTTTTTTTTTCATTTTTTTTTCGTTTAGGTGATCCTTTTAGGATGCACCTTTTTATACTTAATGTCTGTGGGTGTTTACGAAATCTCACTGTTTTAGGTCTTTTGCGTGGAAGACTCCTATGTTCTTCCCAGCGAGATTTTCTATTTCGTACATGTTTCGGCCAACCGGTTGACAATACGACATTTGATGTACTTGGGACACAGCTTTGAAGCTAGGCGTTTGGATGTGTCACTAAGGACAAAATTCCGTTTAAAGATTTCTTGGCCTGGTACGTAATGCACGTCTCGCGCTCGAGTATTGTACTTCTTGCGCTTTTTTCGTTAGCATCTATTATGCCCTCCTTGATTTTAGCACGTATGAGACGTAATCGGTCTTGCCTCGGTAGTGTCATCAGTTCCCCATCCGCCACGCCGTCCAACTTTTCTACTAGCTCGTAACTGCTACCGTGTGTCACCATATGATCCCAAAAAGAGCAAAATATGGTGACACCCCAATAGCAGAATGCACTGAGCTTCTCAACGCGCTTGCGATATCATTCAGGTGCATATCCCAATCGCGTTGATCCTCTTTCAGGTATGAGCGTATGGCGGCTAGCAGGGTTCTATTTACCCTCTCCGATGCGTTGGATTGTGGCGAATAGTTTGCTGTTCTGAAATGTCGGACCCCGTAACCTTGCAGGAAGTTTTGAAAATCCTTCGCAAGGAACTGCTTCCATTATCGGAGTGTATTACCTGTGGTACCCCAAACATATTGAAAATTTCATTCCGTAGGAATTTAATGATGCTGCTGGAATTAGCAGCAGGTAAGGGCTTTAAAAACAAAAATTTGGAAAAATGGTCTAATACGACGAACACATGAGCGTTTCCCGCTTTGGATCTAGGGTAAGGACCAATGAAGTCGACATACAGTTTCTGAAACGGACGGTCGGTGCAAAAACTAGTTTTTATGGTTGGACGCAAAACTACATTCGTAGCTTTTGACTGTTTGCATATATCACATTTCGCAAGGTACTGCTTTATCTGAATGGTCATATTAGGCCAAAAAAAATACTGCCGTATTCGATGTAAGGTTTTTGCTATCCCCCATGAGCGGCTTGGGGAGGATCATGTGCCTTAGCGATTAGGCTTTCCGTCAAAGCCGATGGTATCCACAGGCACCAATTGTGTTCTACGAGAGACTTGTCTACGCTGACCGGCCAAGTGCGCTTGTATACGTATCCGTCCTCGACTTTTAGGTCCGGCAGTTCTTCCTTGTGGTCAAGAACCGTACTCAGGAGGGAATTGTATTCGTCTGATTTGAACTCTTCGCTATCCAGATCAACTAATGGAGCTACTGCTACATGCTCAATGGCTAAACTATCTAAGTGTGCCCGAGAAGAGTGTCTGGCACGACATCTGTGAACCTTTTCGATGCTCTATGTCGAAGGCATAGGATTGCAATTCAGGCTCCACCTGGCAAGTCGCCCACTCAAGTCTTTCATGGTCATTAGCCACTTCAGACTTGAGTGGTCTGTTATTAGGGTGAAATCCATGCCCTCGACATAGGGCCGGAATTTCTTCACCGCCATCACTGCCGCCATGCACTCCTTCTCGGTCACGCTGTAGTTTCTTTGGCATGCATTTAATTTTTGCGAAAAATAGGCAATAGGCAGTTCCAAGTTATCACCATATCTCTGAAACAGTACCGCACCGATCCCCGAGTCGAACGCATCACATTGTATGTAAAATTTCTTTGAGAAGTCGGGGTGAGAAAGCACCGGGGCGGTCGTTAAGGCCTTTTTCAATGCCTCGAAGCTAACTTCGCTTGTTCTGTCATAATAAATTTCGCATTCTTTTTCTTCAGCGTGTCCGTTAGGGGAGCGGTCAAGCTAGAAAAATCCTTAATAAATCTTCTATACCACCCTGCTAGACAAAGGAACCGCCGTACCTGCCTGGCGTTTTAGGTAACGGAAAGTCCACTACCGCCACAATTTTCGCCGGGTCGGGTTTCAACTTCCCACCACCAACGATGAAACCCAAGTACTCTAATTCCTTAAAGCAAAATCTGGATTTCTTAACGTTGATGGTGAGATTTGCTTTCCTCAGGCAGTCGGCCACTTCGTCCAGCAGAGAGATATGGGACTCGAAGTCCGGCGCAATGATGAGCAAATCATCCAAATACACAAAAACACGATCCCGCAATCGTGCAGGGATAACCTTGTCCATTAACCGGCATAGCCTTTGCGCTGCATTACACAGTCCAAAAGGCATGACGGTGAACTGGTACAAGGGTCTCCCCGGTACCGCAAATGCAGTTTTTTCCCTACTCTCCTTCTCCAGCGGTATTTGCCAGAATGCTTCCTTCAAATCCACGCTACTAATAATGTAGGTGTCTGGTAACCGGCTGATAAGCCCTTCGATATGGGGGAGAGGGTTAGCGTCCTTTTTGGTGACGGAGTTGACTTTACGAGAATCCAAGCAAAAACGATACTTGATAGTATTGTCTGGGCCTGGCTTCTTTATAAGAACAACTGGCGAACACCAGGACTCTCGCTCTCCTCGATCACGCCGAGCTTAAGCATCCGGTCTATTTCCTGGTACAGAATCGCTTGTACCGCTGGAGAAACAGGATAGTGTCTCTGCTTAACCGGAATCGAATCTCCGGTATCGATGACGTGCTCCATTAGCGCCGTCCTACCGAGTCCGTTTCGATCGTAAGTCTAGGAATTTCTGCTTGACCGCCTCCAAGGCCGACCGCTGTCAGGCGACAAGTCATGGGTACTTTGATCTGCGTCTTCCTCAGGAACTGATACGGAACTTATTACATTTGGAGCAATCTGGAATAGCTTCCAAAAATCCACTCCCAAGTACAGTTCCTGATCTAGGTTTGGCACTAAATAAAACGTTAGTGAATTTGTCTTATTTTTGTATTCCACCTGAGTCTGAATTTTACCCACGATAGCCTGATTGTTCCCGTCGGCGGTTTTGACTCCCACTTTATAGGGTTGTACTTCAATTTTATTCTTGTCTACGAATTGTAAACAATTTTTTCCAAGTATACTTATACTGGCCCCACTGTCCAACAATCCGAGAATTCAATTCCGGCTACAGTTACTTTGGCATAAGGCCTGGGGTCAGCGTTAGTATCTATGACTGTCGAAGCTATACTTTTCTTTGTTTGTTTCCTCAGTTTATGCCTACATCTTGTTTTGAGTATTCGCTTAGATATAGCCCCGACGCCATTATTAAAAATCTTATTTTTTGTTTCGTTGTATTCCTTAATTCTAACATGCAATGGCTTTGTTTGGAATTTTGGTTCTGGTTTATGTGCGTTAATTTTCTGTTTTCCATCTCTGACTAAAATAGTAATCTTTCTGTTTTCGGATACCTTTTGTGGACTTACGCTTGTTTTGAACTGTCTGTGGGGGTCTGGGTCGAACGCGACTCCCCCACGGACC